>CM060259.1:15630540-16290540 GCA_030684275.1 Acipenser oxyrinchus oxyrinchus | reverse complement strand
GAAGGCCACTTCTGACCAGACTTCTCCGGACAGTAGATGGGTGTACCAGGGTCCCACTGTTTTCTGCCAATTCTGAGCTGATGGCACTGCTGGAAATCTTCCGATTGTGAAGGGAAGTAAGCATGATGTGTCTTTCATCTGCTGCAGTAAGTTTCCTTGGCCGACCACTGTCTCACGGTCCTCAACGCTGCCCGCTTCTTTGTGCTTCTTCAAAAGAACTTGGACAGCACATCTGGAAACCCCTGTCTGCCTTGAAATTTCTGCCTGGGAGAGACCTTGCTGATGCAGTATAACTACCTTGTGTCTTGTTGCTGTGCTCAGTCTTGCCATGGTGTATGATTTTTGACAGTAAACTGTCTTCAGCAACCTCACCTTGTTAGCTGAGTTTGGCTGTTCCTCACCCAGTTTTATTCCTCCTACACAGCTGTTTCTGTTTCAGTTAATGATTGTGTTTCAACCTACATATTGAATTGATGATCATTAGCACCTGTTTGGTATAATTGTTTAATCATACACCTGACTATATGCCTACAAAATCCTTGACTTTGTGCAAGTGTACCTAGAAGAATTGATGCTGTTTTGAAGGCAAAGGGTGGTCACACCAAATATGGATTTGATTTAGATTTTTCTTCTGTTCACTTACTTTGCATTTAGTTAATTGATAAATATAAACTATTAAAATGTCTATTTTTGAAAGCATTCTTACTTTACAGCATTTTTTCACACCTGCCTAAAACTTTTGCACAGTACTGTATATATATATATATATATATAGTAAATATCGACTGGAGAGGAGGGCTATAGTGGAAAATTATTGACCCGAGGGAAGACTATTGTTACTGACAGGGGGCTATAATGCCCGAAGCCGCACCCTGGAGGTAACAATAGTCTTCCAGAGGGGCATTTAATTTTCCACTATGGCTGAGTCTGCAGTACATATTTAATATGAATCTGTCAAGAAAATAAGCGAGGCAAGGTTGGATAGTAAATACGACTTTATATATTTTGTTTAAATATAACTGATACAGCACACATAAATAAATATTTACTTATATATTTTGTTTAAATATAGCTGCCACAGCATAAGTACATAAATAAATAATAAATAAATACTGTAACAGAAAATGTTTTTGAAGTTCAAACTGAATACGGTAGTTCTAAAAGTTTTTTTGTTCGCATTTCGTGTTAAATCACAGAATAAGTGTTCAGCCATTTTCTCTCAGGGGCGAAGGGCATTCCTTTGAAAAGGGGCAGGACTGACAGTGATGTGAACCAATCACACGACAGATGAAGACTATTGCCCGGTGGTGTAAGGATGTCAGGGCAATAGTTAAATCTATTTTTGCTCTGACTGTGTGCTGCCTAGCGTTAAACATAATCTACCTACCTAATGTTAAAAATACTACTGTAATTTCACCCCTGCCTGAGTTGGCAGAATATATATATATATTATAATTATCCCTTTCAAGGAACTGCTTATATAATCTGTGTTTAATGCAGACAGAAATAAATACAAACAAAACAAGATGGTAAAACACTGCATTGGAATTGCACTGTTCTGCACTTGAACAGAAACTGGTTAAAATTCTATACTGAAATGTATCCATCTGTCGTTAAGCAGGTGGAAGATAAAAATAGTATTGAAGATTTTCAGTCAAGTGTCAGCTGCTACCACCATGAAGGGAAAAAAAATATTCATCAGTCAGCTCAAAGTAAATTGTTTATACTGTCTGAAATACTGTTTAAACAGATGGTGCTTTTATCAATACAACAGCCCAGCTCCTGCAAGTGTTCTGCTGCTTTAGCACACTATGTATGTATAGGCAGCTGGATTAGCTAGATGGATGTCTTTAAGAATCAAGCCCTAATAGATGTGAAATAAAAACATCTGCATGCAGTGACGTCTGAGTATCGAGTAGACCCAACGTGTGCACAGGCTGACAGATTAATTATCCTGCTGACTGTGTCTACGCATTCTTTCTATCTGGCTAGTGTAAACTGTACATAGTGTATGTCATCTTCCTATAGGAATAGGAAAAAGAAGAAGCACTCAGGGTCACTCCACTTTTTGGAGCTCCGTTGTAGCTCAATACACACATACAGTAGCATGTGGGACAAATATTTATAAATGCTTGGCAACTTGCTGCTTTAGAACATGGCAGTGTTAGATTAAGAGCCTCAAAAAGCATTAAAAAACATCTAGCAACTAACTCAGGAGGCACAGTTAAATCAGTTACTTTATTAATAATAATAATAATAATAATAATAATAATAATACATTCCCCGCTGTTTTGTACATAACTTTTTCCTCATAAGCAATCCAGAGGTTATAATCCAGAATGCGTCCAACAGCAAATGTCTCATTTTTTAAGACTTCTTCTCGGCGTAAAATACAAATGCCGTTATTGGAGTGTAACCAGAAAAAAATGTTTGTTTTATTTCAACGTATTTTAAATAAAGTGCTTTATGTACACTTGTGTTTTTGAAAGCCGGTGTTAACAGTACATACCATGATAGGGTACAGCATAAGTAAGAAGGTGAAAACTGAAAAGTTAAACACTTCTTCATATAGTTGGATAAAAAAAAGATGAACCTTGAATTAAGTCATTTTTCACAGCCTGGAAATTTCTATGTATGGTTTATAAAAAAACAGAAACCTTGTCCGCTAGCTAGTACTGTGCTACTGAGGCATAAGCACAGTGAACTATATGATAGTGAGTGATAGTAGTACAGGCAAATCACCCTTGACAAATGTGGGTTGCTACCAGGATATATGACAAGTGTCTATGTTAATAAAATACAAATTCCTAAATAAAATTACATATCTTTTATTGTAGATTGCTGAGTTGTCTATGGTTTTTACAACTATTTAGGTTGGAGTATAGTAGCTTTTTTCTTTAGTTTTTTGTGTAGCAGTTTGTGTCTGTTTTATAGCAGTTGTTTGTGTTCAATATGTACAGCACTTTTAAAAGTGGAAATAAGAGGCGGGTATTGAATAACACAATGGACAAATGACAGCAGCAAGAATCCAGAAAAAGTGGCTGACTGACAGCATTGTTTTCGTCATCTTTAGACAGTGGGCCTGCTCAGCATTCCCTAACAGCACATTCTGGTTGCCAGTGATGGTGCTTTTAACTTCCTCTTTCTGCAACTCCCTTCAGATATGAAGCTGCCAATAAATTTGAGGCAAACAGAAAACACACTAAAAAATAAATTATTTAGCCAACTTGTTTGACTAAAATTATCTTTCAATTACTTCAAGAAAAATACAGAATGACAGTAAACTATGTTAATATAATTTGTAAAGTCTACTTGTTAGACACAGGATAATACCTACAGCAGTAAATGCGTTTCACATAAGTCACTTCCATGAGTTATCAGTTGATGTTTGCACCAGTCGATCAATCTGGGCTGAAGCAAATACAAGTTTATTTCTAGTTGCTAGCTGAGTACTGTGCACATACATCTCTAGGCTTTTCAAACTAAAACTTAAGAGCCTGTTTGACAGCAGGATTGTATTATGAACAAAACATCCATTTTGATTCCAGTTTTTTTTAACCTAAAAAATTCTATGGCTTTCAATTATGCTTTTGGTATCAAAATCAGTGTTAACTTCTTAATTAACTTACATCTAAATTTTCATACTACTTTATTTCTTCACATAGGCACAATGAGGCACAATGAAGCACAATGCTTCATCTATGAGCTTCAGGGCACAGGGCACAGCTAATAAGCTTCCACACTTCACTTCCCTAAAAATCAACCACGAGGAGTATTTTGAGAAGCAATTATTTGCTGGAATAGTTTGAAAGCATGGCATATAATGATCTAGATAGAAACAATAGCAAGTGATACAGAACACGTATAATAGAATATTAAGTGGTAATAAATTACATTTCAAGACAATGTAAATAATATAAAGTCCCCTTGAGGATAATAATATATCTCAGTGGACGAAAATACAAACAAAAATATAAGAAGAAGAAGAAGAAGAAGAAGAAGAAGAAGAAGAAGAAGAATACCTTTGTAAAATGACGATCAAGTGATTATAGATCACATGGGAAGTACCCCATGCAAGAGGCATTACTGATAGATAACTGACATTGATGAAGTTAAGTGTCTCAAGCTGAGACATGGTCAATTATAGATTGACATGGTTATGTACAAAGCATTTGATTTTGTAAATTCCTACTCTCCATTTTACAGTATGAGATTTCCTACACAACACCCCCTGCAGGGAGAGACAGGGTTCACCCCTCACCATCACACACACACGCACGCACGCACACGCACACGCACACACATGGAATAAAGGGAATTAATATACCTCTTTCAGATCAATTCAATCCATAATTAGATATTAAACATATTTGGTTATGTGTCTAGTATTCTCTAATCCCGAATATGCAAAACAGCTGAATAGAAGCAACTTGATTCACAAAAAAGTGATTGACAAAAAAACTAAACATATAAATTGCTATAATACTAAGTAACAGACAAACAAACAAAAAGAACAAATATACAATATATATTTACCCATATACAATAGGGTCTAATAAAATAATACTTCAATAATTATTTTAAATATTATATGTACATAAATAAATATCAGTACTCACCATTTAGAAGTTGGTATTTTACTAGCAGGCAGAGTTTAGAGCAGACAACAAAGTCCTACTTCAGTGTGCTAAGGAGATGCCTGAAAGGTCAGATCTTTTATCACTCTTTCGAATGTGTAAGAAGGCTAATTTTAGGTGCCTCATCATTCTGCATCAGTAGAAGCATGAGGCCTCCAAACACAACACCCTTTGGTGCTGCTGCTATTTTTTAAAACATGGCTCATCTCAAATTGCCTGTAAAAGGCTTCTGAGGTTCCTCTGTTTAAAACCTAGCTTTTTTTCTTACATTTTTTTATTTAGTGTGTTCAATTATTTTACACCTAATTTTCTCCCCAATTTGGAATCTCCAATCATTTTCACCCCTCCCCGCAGCAATTCCCCACACAGCTCAGGAGAACTGACGGTCCAGTGAGCGTCCTCCAATCCCATGACGAGCTAGCTTCCTCTTTTACACTCAGGAACTTGAGAGCGGATGTCAGTGAGGTACCGACCTCTGGAGGACAAAGGCCAGCCCTGCAGGTGTCTGCTTTGAGCTCGTTGGACACCTGGCCAGCAGGGTTTGCTGTACCGCGATGAGGAGAAACAGTCCCTGCCAGTTTTGCCTCCCTAATCCATGGGAGGGCCAGAGCCAAAGCGACTCTCCTTTCAGAATCCCCAGTGAAGACTGGCCACTTGGCACAGCCAGGACGTGAACCTCATACCTGTCAACAATGGGTTTTCAAAATAAGGGAGCTTTTGTAAACGGAAATCTTAGTAGTGTGAATCCTAGTGAATACCTACATAAGACAAAGGCATACAAGTATTTCACTTTATTACTTGGTAGAATGGTAGACTGCTATACGGTGCTCCTTCTAATTGCTTTTAAAAAGGAAAAATATCAAACATTAAACAACCCTGAGATGCTTCACAATCAAATTCTCTTTTGGCCCCTGTGGTTCTTATTGTACTGTAGTTGTAGGAGGCTGATTTGGCAGCAGCAAATACTTTGTAAACAGGTCCACTGTAGTTCATTTTGCATGACAGTAAAGCATACGCAGTTGCCGTTGTTACTTTCATCACACAACTAACCTAAAGGTTGAGTTTGGTACTGCACATTGATGAGGGCTTATCGCACATACAGCCATGGTCAAGTACAATGGTGCGTTCTCGCTGCACGTGGCTGCTCTCTGTTTGATGTCACACGCAGCTACTAGAGAAAAGGGTTTTCCTTGTAGTAACGGTAACATTATCCTGAGACTGGACAGTATTTCACGAAAATAGGACCGTGGCGAATAGTCTAGTGGCGTGACATCACTATACAGTCTGACCAGTCAGGATGAACTTAAGACACTTTTTCATGACACCGAGAAAGTAACAGAGTTGGCATGTCTGGAACCTGCACTGTATGGCTCACCCTGCAGCTGTGCTTTTAGGTGAGCCACTCGGGGAACCAAGCTGAGCTGGCTTTTAAACTGTTATTAGTTTATTTAGCAGACACCTTTATCCAAGGTGAGTTACAGAAACTAGGGTGTGTGAACTATGCATCAGCTGCAGAGTCACTAACAACAACAACAACGTCTCATTCAAAAGACGGAGCACAAGAAGGTTAGGTGACTTGCTCAGGATCACAGTGAGTCACTGAGTGAGCCAGGATTTGAACCGGGGACCTCCTGTTTACAAGCCCTTTTCTTTTACCACCATACCACACAGCCTCCTGTTATCATGCTAAGGATAATTAAAATATTACTTGATGATAACATTTATTTTTCCATAAGGTTCCAATTGTCTTTTTTGTGTGTGTGTACCAGTGATATTCGGTTGCCTGACTAAATATGCATCTTTGTTGAATGTGGCTTTTCATCATTTCAGCAATTATGCACGAACATAGTCACAAGCTATGACTAATGAGATTATTTTCTATATATTCACTTAAATAAGATTGACCTGTATGATCTCAACTAAACAATATTCTGTAGGCTATTTATTTATTTATTGATTGATTGATTTTACAGAAAATCAACCTGATATTAATTAAATCTTAAATGCACACGTTTAGTACAGCAGTTGTGTTAATGTAAACCTGTGTTATTTTAGACACACATATCCCTTTATATAAGGCTCAATAATATTTCCTGTCACTGGGGCATCATAATTATTTGACAATGTGTAATGAAGCCTAACTTTGACAATATCTGGAGATTAAATACAAGTTGCTCCACATCCTGTGGGCCAGACAAGCAATTGTGGTGAGCAGCTGCCAGTTTTGGAAACATTGCAGAATAACTCACTTTTATTTTTTTTATTTTCATGGTTGAATAACAAGCTGTATGAACATTGCTGGTGAAGAAGTCCCCCCACAATGCTGAAGGTCTTAATGGACACCTTTCAACATGATAAAATGGCTATTCGCCATGCTGGAGTTGTCCACAAGCTTTAGTCATCTTCCTTGGCCAGCACAATCACTGTTAATTGTAAGCTTGTTCAGAGACAGTGCAACAATATAGGACTCAGCAGCACCCATACCCCAATCAAAGCACATTTGTATGCCAGCCCTGTATTACATTTGAATGTATTACATTCAAATACTTCACTGTATTACATTCAAATACTTCACAATACATTCCTCAAGTTAAAAATGAAATAGAAAATGAAACGGAAATACAATCAGAGATGTTTAAAACATTTATTGAACAATATCTTACACTGGTATGTAAAATTAGTACATTTACACAGTTGGTTTATTGTTACTTATAAACAGCTAAATTACAGTCCACACAGTGGAATATAGTCCTTGGAAATGCATATTATTAATCAGATTTGCAATATATATATATGCAAAGTTTTTCCAACTACATTACTTTTAAAATATAAATATTCTTCAAAAATAGAAAATAAAATACATATACAATATGCATTAATAAACATACCCAAAATGCACATATCCAACTAAAGCATTAATGTCTGCTTTCATTAATAGGACATATAGCACGAGCTTTTAAAAATGAAAGCACTACATACATAATAAGAAGTATGAGACTGCCTGAGCTTAAGAGAGCTAGAGTGCAGTCCTTAATAATATTGTGACGCCAGCAGCATAGGGTGGAGTGGTGGCTGAGGGAATGCCATTTGTTGCAGAGGCACCTGCTGGATGAGGGATGGGTAGAGATGGTGTGCTGCCAGGTTTTCTGCGGTGTCAGTGGAAACTGCAAGCTGCTGCACAGGGTAGCTGAAGTGCTGAAGAGAAGACATGGGCTGGTACATCATCTGAGGCATTAGAGCGGGGCTCAAGAAGTCTGGACGCAGATCTTGCATCTCACGCTTCCGTTTCATTCTTCGGTTCTGGAACCACGTTTTCACCTGAAACAAAATTGACATTTTATTAGACTTCCGTTCCACCTTTTTTATGTTTGTGAGTGATATTATACAACTAAGAAGTACAGTGCAATATTTTTTAAACCGTCTACTCCATTCTTTAATTAACTCATATTTTTTGAAAGGAGAAAAATCATGTTAATGTTACAAAATGAAAAACAAAACACGTTGAGATGGTTGAGAGAATATTACACATTACTTAGACTGGAGCTGACACTTTGAAAATATGTCCCTTAGTGGTTTATGAACTGTGAAAACAATAGATGCTTTTCTTACCTGAGTTTCAGAAAGATGTAGTTTTGCTGCCACTTTCACTCTCTCGGAAGCACCCAAATACTTGTTCTTTTTGAAAGTGTTCTCCAGTTTGTACATTTGATCTGATGTAAATTTCGTTCGCATTCTTCGATGAGCACCAGAATAACCTCTACCGTCTTCTCCCTCGACAGAGGTGGCTTCTGATGGAACAGTTTCGCTTTCATAACCAGATGACTCTCCGCTGCTTTCTGAAACTAAAACAAAAGCACACATTACACACGTTATTATACAGCATTAAATTGCATTAACACACAAAAAATAAAACAAGAATAAACAGAAAAGATACTTACGTGTTGGAGAACACGAGTGGAGCAGACGGGAAGGTGAAGGCGAATCAATTCTTTTCTCCTCGATATATTTCTTCAAACATTTCTTCATTTTATTTGCTTTTGGTTGTAGAGATTCTTTGCAGAATGCTGTTGGTGGACGAGGCTGAGCCAAGCAAGGTACATGCGGTTTGAAAGTTGGTGCCATTTTTTCTTCTGCACTCTCCTTCCCTGTCGATGTGGAGTGATAGCTTTGGGAGAGCCACTCAATGGAATACGATTTCGTCATTTTGTGGGGATGCTGATAAAGAAGTCTGCGCTTTGGATCAATCCAAGTGCTACTGAAAGGCTTCAGAAACAGCGGCTGTTTATATAGACCCTCGCCTTTAGAAATTAGCATGTGCAAAAGAGCATCAAAGTGGGATAGCAAACGAGGTCTCTGCAAATAATTGAGGATAAACGGGTGTCAGTGTAAGGTTTTCACAGGTCTAGTAAATGTGTTAAGGCTTGGCGCCACCATGTCTGTGCGAACACAGCAAAATGTGGTATTGTATGTTAAACTAGACTCGTAGTAAATGTTATCATGCTTGTTGTGTTTAAACTGTTCTAAATTAAAAAGAAAAGAAAGAACAGGTTAATGCAGCTTAATTAAACTCTAGGATCGAATCAGATCCTAAAATTAGTATCGGTGTGGGTTTAAATTATACCTTAAAGGGTATTTCGTTCAAAGTACGATTTCTATTTAATTTCCATAGAGAGAAGTGTTCACTATATTATAGTTGTTCAGAAAATTAAACGCCTTACCATGTTTTAGCTAGAATGTATTCCCCACAATTCAATATCAGAGAAAGGGAGAATATAAAATGATAAATTAGTTTTACATATATGGGTTACGATACAGTCTGGTTCAATTACCTTAGAATGTCAATCAAATACACTAGTTTTCATATTTTTACTTTTACCCCGATCCCGAATTCTATTTATACACAATTGTTTAACATAATATAATATTTAACAGAAATATGCTACAAATAAAACAACTTTCCATACCAACACACAACTTCTTGTAAGTAAGTAAATCATTTCTGATTTGCAAGTCGATGTATTTTCTAAATACAATAAAAATGCATTACAAAACATTTGTGAAGTCAGTGGGGTTAGCGGGTGATTAATTTTAATTGGGCCTCTGTCGCGCAAGGTGAGAAACCCTTATGTGGTTCTCTTTGAATCCAGTTAATATGAGGAGGTTCTGAGAAGTAATGTAGAGACGACAGACTTCTGGCGCCTGCTAGTCCCCGCTAACTTAATGGGAAATCAAAACATAGGTCAGCTTGAAGACCTATTCACAACGCTTTAACTGGTTTTAGTTAAATTGGCCTTTAGTCTATTGTGATGTGTTGTAAAACTTTATTTAATCAAAGCACACTTTAAAAAAAGTAATTCAATAATTTGATTTAACTCATAAATCAAATTTTAGATGTAAGGGCACATTAACCAAGGTTTTTAAATACACTTCTATTAACTGTATCACTGGCTCCTACTTGATTGTGATGAGAAGCATATTGGTCTTTAGTTTTAACTATGGAGTACCAGGAGCGAATAAATGTGGCCATATATTTAAACATTACTGAATGTGCATGCTTACCTTACTTAATCAAATGTATATATGTTAAATACACACGCTGGCCACTATAAGCAAATGCACAAGTATAAGAAAAGGATACTTTTACAGTATTCAAGAAGGAGAAATCACTAGAACGAGTTTTATTCCTCTCGGAAAACCTTTTTCCTTTTTTTATTTTTTAATTATGGCCAAAAGTTTTTCATTACCCTAGAATTAAGTAACTATGCTTCATAAAGTCCAATGAAACCTGGTGAATAATACTACTTTAACATATTGAATTACATACCGCTTTGTAGTTTTCCATACTAAACAAAAAATGAAAAACGTGACATTTCGAAATCTAACATGAAATACTGTTGTATTATGATTTCCGGTAGACTTTTGCGATATCAGTTTGTAGTTTCTTTGATTGCATGATGTCAAATTAAAATTTAAGATATCTTCATAGGTTTTTTAAAAAAAAAAATGTCTCAATGTTGAAATTCTAGGTAATGCAAAACTTGTGGCCATAGCTGAACACTTAAAATAATCATCTCTTATCTAGCTACTGATCACAATTCCACCGAATGGGATACTTTTAAACAGGCAAGCTGTTTCTTTTTACATAGACTCGTTTCAATGTCCTAGATATACAGATATTGATGTCTTAATAGCTCCTGTATTTTAACACGTTTCCTTATCGCTACATAGTGTTTGAAGACGAAAGTCTTGTCTATGTATATTAAATAAGGTGCTGTGGGGGCTATCATGGCGCCATTGGAGCACCTATCTTAATGAATCTGGAGTCTTTCAATCTAATTTGGACCACCAGTGAATTGCCGGTCGTTTCTGTTATTTAGATTCAGGGATTCCATAGCCTGTCAGACACAGCAAACGCTTGGTCTGTAGGCATCCGGTAATACAAGTCGATTAATAACACACACACACACACACACACACACACACACACACACACACACACACACACACATAGATAGATAGATAGATAGATAGATAGATAGATAGATAGATAGATAGATAGATAGATAGATAGATAGATAGATAGATAGATATAAAATAACCTTTAAGAAAGTCGGATGAAGAAAACCTAGAACCCAATACATTTTATAACATGTGGAAATGGGGAGTTAACAACTGCCTGTCTGCACTTCTGCGCCAGAAACGCCCACTGATAACTCAGAGAACACGGCTGATTAACAGTGCAGTGGACATTAACATAAAGTGAATCATGTCTCTGATGGCATCCATGCTGTGCACGAATCAGCCAACCATCATGCAATCCATTAACCTTGATTGTCTACAACTGCCTACAATTACTCGGCTAATTATTTCACATAACTTTTATTCCGAATCTCAAATCCAAATGTTTAATTTAAGCTCGTTTAATTAAATGATTTAAGGATACCGAGTTATTCTGCCACATTTTAAACACATATTTTTTGTTAATTCGTTTTAGAATGTAACTGTTACATAAATACATATCATTTACGTGTTATTGTAATTGTTAGAAGATCGTTAAATCTTAAATATACGTTAATAGATACTAATACGTCTTTAGTGGCTAGTTGTGTTGGCGTTATTTTGCATCGTAAACAGCATCCACTATTGAACTTTCGGATATGTGAAAAAAATATTAAAGCAAAAAAAACAAAAAAACATAGTGTTTCGCGAGGTGTGTGTGAGTCGTGTTTCTCAGACGGCGCTGTCCAGTGATATGGTGCTGAAAATTAACCACTAAATTAACCACTGTTTGTTTTAATACAGATCAATACAAAACGAAGTCCTCGTCTATTTAATGGACAGTTTCAGCCAATAGGCAGGGACGGGACGTTGAAAAGAAATGTGGGATATGTGGGAGAGATTCATAGAAGCAAATGTATAGTTCAAGGTTTTAAAACGACATATCCCACAATTCTCTTCAACGTCCCGTCCCTGCCTATTGGCTGAGCGTCGCAGAGCAAGCTGGGGCGGCACATTCAAAATTCAAACTACACAGATAGACACGGAGCATTTAACTTATTTGTTTTTAAACTACTGACTGTCTCTGTTGAACCGAATACTGTTTTGTTTTTTAGCCGTATTTTTATTTTCATCGGCAGACGCGCTCTGGATGCAAGTACAATGCTGACATGTCATTTCCTAAAATTATATTAAACGAGGTTTCCCGTAAATATAGGCTATAAAGAAAAAAGGCAGTGTATATTTTAGCACTACTACAAGACCATGTACGGAATTAAAACGAATGGACTAAATAATAGTAATTGTTTTGTAACAATTTAATTGGTTTAAAAGCAAACACGATTATCCATAAACTAATGTTCACAGAAAATAAATATAAAAAAAAGAATTTCGACAAAAGCTGCCGCAAAGCACTATCATCACCTTTCAATGCGTTGGTGATCACCTAACGGACCCCATGTGTTACTCATGGGGGACCTCACAGACCATTCCAATGGGTCTGATGTGTCTTGATAACGTCAATTCAATGCATTGATTACAGTCTGATCGGGTGAGTTTGGGCATTTTTTTCATTTTTGCATCTAAGAAGAATTAAAGATGAAGTCTTTAAAATCTTAAAAGCTCTCATAGTTATTTTTATTTTAAGCCAGTACAGAAACCAAGACCAGAGGACACAGTTTAAAATTAAGTGGAGATAGACTCAAGACAGAGGGAAGGAGACACTTCTTCACACAGAGAGTGGTGAGGGTATGGAATGGGCTACCTAGTCATGTTGAGGCAGAATCACATTGATATATTAAGATATAACCAATTTTAAATTGTTTTCTGAACAGCCAGACGTAGTAAATATTATTCAGCATTACCAGATACTATATCGACATTACATTCTGAATTCATGACATATTGTACAGTGTCATTACGAAGGATAAATACACTTCAAAGTTATATTTCGAATAAAAGGAAATCAAATCAGATTTTTTTTTAATATATATTTTTTAATTCAACGGTACCTTAAATATACAAGTATACATTTGTTTAAATCAATACACTGAAATCTAAACAATAAATATGTCTTTCTATACATCATAAATTTATGAACACATTAAATCACTGTCCACGTAATGGAATCAAAATGTTGCCAACAATTGCACTATTTTGCATAAACAAAACGAGCATTTGAAATATTTTTCTATTTACATATTTTACAACTCATTTATAATCCATATCCGAATGTGGATGTTATTATATTAGAATATTTTAGAATAAATCCCAAACACAGTTTAAAAACTTTGGATTTATCCTTGCATGAATTACTTAATGTTACAAAAAGTTAAAAAAAAAAAAGCTTTTTCTCCTGGTTCATAAAAGCATGAGCATTTTTATATTGCACGTAGGTAAGGAGACCTGAATATTTTTGCAGTGCCGTCCTCAATAACAGAAGCCAGCAGCAGATGGTGGAGTGGGGACTGAGGGAATGCCATTTGTTGCATGAGGGATGGGTAGAGATGGTGTGCTGCCAGGTTGTCTGGGCTGCGAGGGGGGAGTGCAAGCTGCTGCCCTGGGTAGTTGAAGTGCTGGAGAGAAGAAACGGGCTGGTACATGATCTGAGGCATTAGAGCGGGGCTCAAGAAGTCTGGACGCAGATCTTGCACCTCACGCTTTAATTTCATTCTTCGGTTCTGGAACCATGTTTTTACCTGAAACGAGAAATGTGATATTAGGCTGTGTTTTATATTTGGGCATTCAAACACTATACAGCTTAGTCTTGTATAAACTGTGAAGACACTGGGCATTTTCCTACCTGGGTTTCAGAAAGATGTAGTTTTGCTGCCACTTTCAATCTCTCGGAAGTGCCCAAGTACTTGTTCTTGTTGAAAGTGTTCTCCAGTTTGTAAATTTGATCCGATGTAAATTTTGTTCGCATTTTTCGATGAGAACCGGAATGATCACCTCGACCGTGTTCTCCTACAGAGGTGGCTTCTGATAGAACAGTTTCGCTTTCATAACCAGATGACTCTCCGCTGCTTTCTGAAACTAAACAAAAGAAAGATTGTTTCGTCAGGTTATCTGGGGATATCAAGACATTAATAGTTATAACAATCACATTCAGTACCTTATACCAACACAATGAATGAATTGATCTTCTCTGCATATTTGTAATTTATCATAATAAAATTACTGATGTGATGTTCCAAACAAACTGTTGAAATATATTACTTGTTCAAATCCTATAGATGTTAACTCCATAGCTGGTGATACAACACAACCCATTTGCTAAAACATAACGAAACAAACAAACAAAAATACTTACGAATCGGAGAAGATGAACGCAATGGACGGGGAAATGAAATGGAATCTGGCTCAGTTTCTCCCCCCTGCATATCATGCAGAAAACTTTTCTTAACACTCTTTACTTTGGCTTGTAGAGATCCTTTGCAGTGTGCTGTTGGTGGGCGAGGCTGAGCCAAACAAGGAATGTGACGTTTCAAAGTTGTCGCCATTTTTTCTGCTGCACTCTCCTTCTCAGTCGATTTGGAGTGATGGCTTTGGGAGAGCCACTCAATGGAATACGATGTCGTCATTTTTTTAGAGGTCCTGATAAAGCCGTGCACTAGGTCTGTGCTTTGGATTAATCCAGATTCTACTGAAAGGCTTCTGAAACTGCGACTCTTTATATTAACCCCTCCTTGCATACATTTGCATGTGCAAAGAAGGATCAAAGTGGAAACATGCATGATAATTGTGAATAATTAGGTCCAGTAGTGTAGCTATTGAAGTTTTCACAAGTTGTGTTAATGCAGTAAAGCCTGGCGCCACGAAGTCTGTGAGAACCACTTCGTGCGCAACAAATTCACCCAAAATTCAAAGTACAAACAATACATCAGATCCGAAACTGTACATTTGATAAATGTTGGTTGTTCGAACAAAGTTGTGTATGCTCCTATAATAATAATAATAATATGCTAATATTACCATAGATAACCTTTTAAGTACGATGTTCTGAATGATCAGATATCTTAGTATACTTAAATTGTACTTATCTGATTAATTAAAATGTTGAGTTCAATTTGTTTTGGCCAAGACATTGAATTTAACTGAACTACATTTAGCTGTGCTGAAACATCTAAGCAAGAAGAATGCATTAATACATACAAACATTCATTCTCATTCAATTGGACCCCTGAAAGCATTAAACTGGCTTCACAATTATAGGGAAGTTAGCTTTTAACTTTGAGTGGGCCTTTACTGTGGTGCGAGATCACTATGCCGTTCTCTTTGTTTCCTGCTGATCTGAGGAGGTTCTGAAATCATTCAGCTTGCTGAACTGCTAGCCGCCTGATAGTCGCCGCGTACCATAACAAAAAACAAAACGTGTGTCTATGAATTGTGTTTCAACACCCCTGGGTATAAACTTCTTATTTTTTTGGTGCTGTCAATTCTTTTTTTTTCTAAATCAATCATTGATACATGAGAAATATTGTCTAGAAAATGTAACATCGATGTCGTTTTCCATTCAGATTATATCCTAATGTTTCATTCAGTTAGTTCTCGCGTCTCCTTACTTCTACAAAGGTAGATCTTTACTGCCTGTCTAAGAAACAACAAGGTAATTCGGTGTTTCTTGTTAAATATATAAATGTAATGCATCATACATTTTGTGTTGGAATCCAGTGGTGCCATGGCTAAATTCTGATATTTACAAAACTAGACATTCAGCGTTGAGCCGACAGCGGTCTGCGCTGCCATTCAAGCAGCGCCAGCAGCACCCGCTGATAACTATTGAATACAGCTGATTAGCATTACTCTGTGCATGAAAGAGTAACAGTAATGTTTCTAATGGCATGCACGCGGTGCACAAACCACCCAGTCTTTACAGTAAACGTTTATAAGGAAATGGAGATGTTTACAATGTCTCTCTCTCTCTCTCTCTCTCTCTCTCTCTCTCTCTCTCTCTCTCTCTCTCTCTCTCTCTCTCTCTCTCTCTCATATATATATATAGTAACCCTATATATATTGTAACCCTATATATATATATATATTGTAACATTTGATATAACTATTAAATCACTGTAAATATCTACCTAATATACCTATGTTGCCAACATTTACATGTAGTTTTTCAACATTTCAGATGGTCAATTACCCATCCTCTATGAACCAGTCTTTTTTCACTTGGCTAATTATTTAACAACACTTGGGTCTACATCGAACTGAATGTATTATCTGTAGGTCCAGTAACAGACATACCAAGGTTTTAATTTGAAAGAAGCTCATTTACATTTTCAAGAGATAGGAAATCGAAGCGACCTCCCACCTGGTTCAGGTATTGTTTACACGTTTCCTTATCGTTATGTGGGTCTTTGAAGATGAAGGAGAAGTTAATAGCTAGTAAATAAGTCATTAAGGGGCATGCTGTGCTGGCATTATCTTGGCGCCTATGAAGCGCCTGCTATTTAACGTTGGAATAGGTGAAAGAGCTAAGCATGAACGCAGAAACAACGTGAACCAGGTTCAAAAGGTGCAACTGTATACGATCTATCTTGAAATGTGCTACCCCAGACTACTCCTCAACTGAAGTAAAACTGCAGGATTGATTGGAAACGTCTATAGTTTGGGGCCGTTTATAAAAGTTCTTAAGAAGCTCTCACGATGTTGGTTGGGTCAAAATCGCGTTTGGGAAACGTTCCCCTGAATGCTAATCCAGGAGAAGGATAAGGCTACACTTTAGTAGTAGTTTGTTTTCTTTATTCTTATTTGCACGTTTATTTATTTGATCACGTTTTCTTTTGAGTACTTATATGTGTGTTTTATTCATATTATTATATAAAGATTACGTTTATTATTTTATTCACGTTTGCTTTGTGCACTGGTTTCTTGATTTTATTTTGTAATATTCACGTGTAGTATTTTGAGTAGTTGCACCTTTTTTGGCACTGCTAATTATCCCCCCTCCCTAACCAGCTTACCTACTAATTAAGTAATTCACCTGTTGATCAATCTCTGACGGCTTTATAAATTAGTCTCGGCAGCAGCGATACACAGAAACTGATGCTGCTGTTGATCTGTTTATTTTAAGGTAACGAAACTACCAGGATGGTCCATGCTTAAATCTCCTCGTCTCGTGGAAGCCGCTTGTATTACAGATTGGACTTTGTTTATAAACTTCGCAGCACTGTTAAATTACAATATGGTAGAAAAATCGCATCAGTTTTAACTATACGAGAAAAGGGAGGCATAATACCACAGTAGTGATGTAAAAAAGTGAATTTCTCTAGAGGAAAAATATACTTTAACTTTGACCCATTCGACTCCTCGAGACCATCACTTTCAATTCAAAAACAAAATGTCTCGTTTTCAATCACTCAACAACGCCCACAGTAGGCCTACAGAAACGTTCATTGATGAGCAACAAAATGAGAATACGTTTAATTAAAAAAAAAGGTAAGCTGGTACATTCGTGTCTCAGAGGAACAGGAAAATAAAACAAGGTAAAGGCAATCCTCCAAATAAAACCAAAGCACTAACGGATAACGACATACAACTTATGCATAGCACTGAAACACTACGTTTAAAAAAACCCCCAGCTGTACTGCTGAACCTCGTCTTCTTTAATATTAGCATCACAGAAACCCGAGATGGAATTGTTTTCCTGTAACTCACTGAAGATGCCCATCTATTTATATATATATATAATACACGCATACCCTTGTGATGCTAATATTAAAGAAGAAGAGGTTCAGCAGTACAGTTCAGTTTTTTTTTTAAACTCAGTGTTTCGGTGCTGTACATACGTTCTATGTCTTTATCTTGATCGATACATTTTAACTGAGATGTATTTAGTTGTGATTAGATATTTAAGGAAAATACATTCTCTAACAGAATAAATTCCCAGCAAGTTACATATATTATGCTAATGTAATTGGAACTCTAAATGCAATTTAAGTGGTTACAAGTTAGTGAGGTTACCAGGGGATTAACTTTAAGTGGGCTCTCACTGCACAAAGTGCGAGATTAGTAGGTGGTGGTCTTTGATTCCCGTTGGATGCGAGGAGGTTCTGTACAGAGGAAAGAAACCGATTGCTAGACTGCTGGCGCTTGCTAGTTGCCTCACACCAGAATAAGAAATATGAACTCTGTTACACTATGGAGAACTGTGTTTCAACACAGCTGGATGTGCAGCTCTTCGTTCATTATCGAAATTACGCCAAATTACCTTCTGTTGCAATAGGAACTATGTTACATATCAGTATGGAAATATTAAACTACTTTATGGATGCATACATATTATGTCTGGCAATGTCGCAAACACGATCCTAGGATGTTACCTATATCCTTCATTTAGCTTCTGCGTCTCTACACATTTGTAAAAAGCATTGCTCTGTGCATTAAAGAACAGGAATAATGTTTCCGATGGCATGCATGCTGTGCACAAACCGCCCAGCCTTTACAGGAAACACTCAAGCCAAGTCGTATACACCACGTGAAAGGATAAAGGCGTGTTAGGTGGGGTGTAATTTGCAATGGAGACCTTTACAATTTGGCATTGATGGGTATCAAATCGCAGGTTTTCACCTGGCTAATTATAACACGTTTGGTGGACACTGATTCATTACCTGCTGGCGCCTGGTCCCCTAAGTCCAAATAGAATAAAAATGATTTAAATGTTCAAGAGATACAGAAATCAGAGCGATGTTTCCTTATCTTTACATGGCTTTTGAAGATGATAGAGAAGTTAATGACTAGTAAAGAACTCATCAACGGACATGCTTGTGTGTAGGCTTTATTTTGGCGCCTATGGAGCGCCCTATTTAACTTTCGAGTTAAGTATGAAATCAAACACAATACAAACTGAATCTAATAGGTAGATGCATATTTTTGAGTTCATGTTTCCAAAGGCACATTGGACTGCTGTCCAGTGACGTCATGGTGCTGAAAATTTACACGAACCAGTATCCTCACATAAACTTAGCATCGCTAAGGTATTAACAGGTCGTACTTATTCCCTTTAAGGTTTTGGTTGCTGTTTTGTTCTTCGTGTAAGCCTCTCTTTGGCAGAGGGTAGCAATGTGTAGAATGGGAGTTGCGTCTGGCTTTGTCAAGGAGCCTCCTTGCCATTTTATGCAAAGACGTCAGGAGTTTATTTACAGATATCACTGGACCTGCATAAGCACCATTGTGTTGATTTATTGTCATAAATACAGACTAAATGCAACATGTCATTGTCTTTTTTAATGATTTATTACTAGTAAATGCAATATAAGAGCAAACTTTTGCGGTGTCCGGTATGATATTTTGAACAATATAGCGGTACGTTTTAGACACGTATTGACTGCAAGTACACAAATATTGAATTACAGCCAAACCTTCGTGTCATCACCAAATTGTCAATACTAAAAAGAAAATATTATATTAAGTCCATCGATCCCAATGAAAAGATGCAGGCTAATTCGAGTGGTTAAATTGATAACTGACAATTAGGCCATATTAACAAAGCATTTATCAGCGTTATGCATCAGTATTTAGAATTTACGAGAAAACATCAGCTTCTGTTTTCTAAAAAGAAAACAAAACGTGGATGTTAAATATATTCAAATTAAAAATGTGTAAGAGCTCCTGCATTACAATAAATAAATAAATAAACATAATGCAAACGTAGCCCTAAATTGGACTCAATCTTAAGGTTAAAAATAAAGGAAATTAAATCAGGAATATTTTTATTGAACGACACTTAACATTTAAATATTAATTATATATATATTCAAACAGAGGTATAAAAATAAAATATATTCATACATGCATTCTTAATTTATGAACAAGCTAAAATCACCATCCACACAGTGGAAATCTATATACAAAACTGCATTGTGTTTATATTGCAACATGTGTGAACAAACATATGCACTCTTCATATAAAAGTCACATTCACTATCGATTTTATATAATACTAATTCTGCGAAATCAATGTCTGAGACGTGTAGATGTGTAGAAAGCACCTGTAAACCTTAGTAAGACCTTAACATTTAGGTAAGGAGACAGGTGAAAATTCTATTATCATGTATAATAGTCCTCAATAATATTGTGAAGCCAGCAGCAGAGGGTGGTGTGGTGGCTGAGGGAATGCCATTTGTCGCATAGAAGCATGATGGTTGAAGGATGGGTAGAGACAGTGTGCTGCCAGGTTGTCTGCAGTGCCAATGGGAACTGCAAGCTGCTGCACAGGGTAGTTGAAGTTCTGGAGAGAAGAAACGGTCTGGTACATCATCTGAGGCATTAGAGCGGGGCTCAAGAAGTCTGGACACAGATCTTGCATCTCACGCTTTAGTTTCATTCTTCGGTTCTGGAACCACGTTTTCACCTGAGTTTCAGAGAGATGGAGTTTTGCAGCCACTTTGAGTCTTTCAGAAACACCCAAGTACTTGTGCTTAGTGAAGGTTTTCTCCAGTTTGTAAATCTGATCTGATGTGAATTTTGTTCGCATTCTTCGAATGGCACTTTCTACATCTTTTATTTCTAGAGATGATACTTTTGATACAACAGTTTCGCTTTCATAACCAGAAGACTCTCCGCTACTTTCTGAAACTAAACGAAAGGGAAAAAAATGAAAGTTAATATGATTAATAGTAAGAGAATAGTAAGACTTACTTTTACAATGTTTGAAATATATTGTATTTACAGCAAATCATATATAATGTAATACTTACAGGTCGGGGAAGAAGATCGACAGAGCCTGAAAGGCGAATCTGCCTCCGGTTCGGGTTTTGCCTCCTCCATATCTTGCGAGCATTTCTTCATGTTTGCTTTTGGTTGTAAGGATTCTTTGTTGTATGTTGTGGGCGGATGAGGCTGAACCAAACAAGGAATATGAGGTTTGAAGGCTGTACCCATGTTCTCTCCTGTACACTTCTGCCTAGTTGATGTGGTGTGATGGCTTTGGGATAGCCACGCAACGGAATACGTTTTCGTCATGTTGTCAGTCAAGAGGGTTCAAAACCTCGTAGGTCTGCGCGTGGTATCAAGCTAAGTTGTACTGAAGACCTCCACTTCAGCAACTCTTTATATATACCCCTCTACTTGTATAGATTTGCATGTGCAAACAACCATCAAAGCAGAGATCAACACTGGATAATTGTAAATAATTAGGACTAATAGATGCAACTATTTAGCTTTTCACGCGTCCAGTGGATAATGCCTGGCGCCACGATGTCTATGGGAACCAATGTAATAAGCGAATGTTGACATCCTCTGTTCATGAAGATTTGAACAGCAAAAACATTTCAATTACAATTTTAGAAAAAGATCCCGAAATGTGATTTTTGTAAACGTGTTAGGTAATAATATTATGGATGCACTCTTATCATATACCTTAACTCAATCAGTATTTTTTGTATGCAGAAAAGCTGCTAGACAAAAAAATATATGACCAATGCACAAAAACATATTATCAAAATAAAATAAAAAACACGATTTGAAGATAGAGAGGAAGGCAATGACAATTACATTTGTAGTGACACTAACTGAAATGCACACGTTTAACTTATCTTGATCGATAGATTTTAACTGAGGTGTATTTTGTTTTTAATAAAATATCTAAGCAAAATAAATTCCACAACAGAATACAGTCGCAACAAGTTACATGCTAATGTAACTCGGCCTCTAAATGAAATGCGACTGGTGTACAACGTGACTGAGTCAGTGATTTTAACAGGTGATTAACTTGAATCGGACCCCTGCAGTACAAAGTGCGAGATCAGTAGGTGGTGGTTTTTGATTCCTGTTGATACGAGGAGGTTCTGAAACGAAAGAAAGAAACTGCTTGCTAGACTGCTGGCGCCTTCTAGTCGCCTCTAAGCATAATGAGAAATATGAACAGAAGAACCGTGTTTCAGCACAACTGGAGGTAAGTTCTTCATTCATATTTGATATTAAGCTAAATTACTTTATGTTGCTATCGGGACCATGAAAATATTAAACTACTTTATGCATACACACAGGTGTTTCACTGTTGTTTTCAAATCATCATAGTCTAAACACCAACATGCTTAATTTAACATGTGTAACAGGTTTCTTCTTAAACATAGCACTCGCTGTGTATTAAATCCAGTGGTAGTTTCAAGTCTGTTTTCTGACATTTGCAAAACCATCAGGTTCACAGTTGAGCACCTCCTGCCTGCTCTGCCATTAAAGCGGCGCCAGCAGCACCCGCAGATAGCCATTGAATATAGCTGATTAGCATTGCTCTGTGCAAGAACAGGAATAATGTTCCGATGGCAGGCATGCTGTGCACAAACCGCCCAGCCTTTACAGGAAGCACTCAAGCCAATTTTCCAAGTCCAATACAGCAGGTGAAAGGATGAAGACGTGTTAGATGGGGAGTAATTTGCAATGGAGACCTTTACAATTTGGCATTGATGGGTATCAAATCGCAGGCTTTCACCTGGCTAATAATAACACGTTTGGTGGACACTGATTCATTACCTGCTGGCGCCTAAGTACTAATAGAATGAAATGCTCAAGAGATACGGAAATCGGAACGATCTTCCTGCTGGTTCTTTTACTGGCTACAGGTTTCCTTATCTTTAGGTGGCGGTTGAAGATGAAAGAGAAGTTAATGGATAGTAAACAGCTAATCAATGGACATGTTATATAGGCTTTATCTTAGCCCTTATGGAGCACCTACTATTTAATTTTCGGAATAAGTATGAAACAACACTAACCTAATGGTAATAATCAGAGGAATATTTCATAAGCTGTGAGTTAGTATTTCACGTGGCGCATTGGACTGCTATCTATTGATGGCTTGGTGCTAATAAATGTACCACAGCTACTCCAGGCGTATCACCACATAAACGGAATATTGCTAATAAGGTATTAAGGGGTCATACCTACTTATCACTTTGAAGCTTTAGGTTGCTGTTTCATTATTGCGGTAAGCCTCCCAATGGCCGAAGGTAACATTGTGTAGAATGGGTTGCTGTGTCTGTTTTTTTTTTTTAAAGTGGTTGAATCTATTTTTATTTATTTATTTATTTATTTTTAATTTCAGTTTTTGGCGATATTCCAAACATACGTAAATCGCTTGTAGCCTACCTTGATCAAATATATGGTCATTAGAGAACCACTGACCTTACATATCCCACTTGGATTTATTTATTTATTTTTTATTTCTTTATTTATGTATTTATGTATTGTTACGGTAGTCACAATTTTCCAAAAGGTCGTTTACTGCTGCAGTTGTGGCATTTCTTTACACGGTGGTACCAGACAATACATAGGAGGCTGTGTGGTCCAGTGGTTAAATAAATGTCCTTATAACCAGGAGGTCTCCGGTTCAAATCCCACCTCAGCCATTGACTCATTGTGTGACTCTGAGCTCCGTCTTTCGGGTAAGACAATTGGAACCTTATGGAAAAATAAATGTTATCATCAAGTAATATTTTAATTATCCTTAGCATAATAACAGGAGGCTGTGTGGTATGGTGGTAAAAGAAAAGGGCTTGTAAACAGGAGGTCCCCGGTTCAAATCCTGGCTCACTCAGTGACTCACTGTGATCCTGAGCAAGTCACCTAACCTTCTTGTGCTCCGTCTTTTGAATGAGACGTTGTTGTTGTTAGTAACTCTGCAGCTGATGTATAGTTCACACACCCTAGCCTCTGTAAGTCGCCTTGGATAAAGGTGTCTGCTAAATAAACAAATACAGCATAACCAATACAACTCTCACTTATAAAATATGTATTGTTAACATAACCAGTTACCCTTCCACTAAACTTTAAAAACACGTTTTTTGAGTGGTTCGTCGTGTAGTTACGCAAATACTGTGTGCTAATGTATAGTGTGTGCCAAACGACTTTCACATGAGTCCAGGAGCTGCTCTTCAGAGTGTTGTTGTCCGGAATAGATATACAACTGCCTGTGGCCAAAAGTTTTGCATCACCATGTACAATTAACACATTTTGCTTCATAAAGTCGTATAAAGCCAGCTGAATAATGTTATCTTAACGTATTGAATTGCATAACGTTTTGAAGTTTTCCACATACTTAACAAAAAACTGTCAAAAAAAGGAAAAAATACAAAATCTAACATTAAATACTGTCCTACTATTATGGCGTCTGGTGAACTTTAGCGATATTATTTTGTAGTTTCTTTGATTACATGATGTTAAATAAAATATCTAATTTATGTTCATATAGTTAAAAAAAAGTCTCAATCCGTCAATCCTAACATTGTAGGTGATGCAGAATTTATGCCATAGCTGTATGGTACACATGCTAAATAAAACATCTGGCTTCAAGTACCTGATTAGCACTAATCTAATGTTATCAAGTAAAGTATTCCAAGATTAGTGCTAATCTAGGTCTGTGAAACCAGCCTAAGGTGGGTTTTTAATTGGAATGTGTTGTTAAACTGTTCCTAGAATAATTGCATCCTCCTGAACTCACAGTCAAAACCTTAACTTAGAAAAAGGAAATTGTAATCCAAAGCTATTTGCTAGTGAGGGCCAATAAAATACAAACATAAAACCCCATACAATGCATATTAATAAGGTGTACAATACAACAGTGCAAAACTGCTTTATCTATTTTGATACAGTGGTCTCAATATGGTAGGCAAGCATTGACCACATGTACTCAAACATATTTCAAATTGCAGACAGATGTTCATGTCATCAAAAAACAGTGCTGTAAAATCAGTCAAGTTAACAGTAAACTATCAAAGTTGGAGGCGGCAGCCTAAAAATGTTATATTAAATAATTAAATACAACACCCTCAATGATAATATGGGGATGTATTACTATCAATGTGGAGACAAAATGTGAGGAAATGTCCCCACTTTGCAAAACACCTTTTTATGAACGAAATATGCCTTAAAAAACAAACAAAAAAACCCCAAAATATTTAGTTTGTGTGGAGTTTTGTCTGACTGGAGTTCAATGAGGTGTGTGTGTGTGTGTGTGTGTGTGTGTGTGTGTGTGTGTGTGTGTGTGTGTGTGTGTGTGTGTGTGTGTGTGTGTGTGTGTGTGTGTGTGTGTGTGTGTGTGTGTGTGTACATTTAGCCCAGTGGTAAATGTCCTATGAATATGCCCCAGAAATAAGGGAAATGGAATTATCAATACTTTAAAAATTGTATTTATTTATATACACTATTCATATGCACTATTTAATTATGTATTTATTTATGTTTATGTATGTATTATTTATGTATTTGTTTACTTCATTAGTTAGTTAGTTAATTAGTTAGTTAGTTTTAAACATTGAAAACAAAAAAAAAGATGTATGCCTTTCCTGGGTTTCAGAAAGATCTAGTTTTGCTGCCACTTTCAGTCTCTGGGAAGCACCCAAATACTTGTTCTTATTGAAAGTGTTCTTCAGTTTGTACATTTGATCTGATGTAAATTGTGTTCATATTCTTGATGGTACCTTGCTTTCATAACCGGACGTTATGTCAGGTTGTCTGAGCATGATACCGTGATATAACAGCTATTTTATTCAACACTGCATTTTATTCAATACCTTATACCTGTGCATATTCAGTTTTTAATTCTGACAGTTAAGTTGGTAAAGCAATTTACAGATCGTTGAAGAGGTAAGCAACTGATGGGGCAGTGACAATGAATCTGACTCCTCCATATCTTCTAGAAAACTTCTCTTAAAACACTTTGCTTTTGGCTTTTTTTGCTTTGGAAATGTCATGGTAGGTCTTACAGGACTGCAGCGACTCTTTGTATGGACCCCTTCCTTGGAGGAATTTGCACTTGCAAAGAAGCATCAAAGAGGAGATACATATAAGATCATTGTAAATAATAATGGCTAATGCAGGAGCTATTGAGGTTTCACGCCTCCTGTGAATAAGTTAAGGCCTGGCTGCTGAATGTCTCAGAGAACCAAATTAAGCTTCACATTTAAATAAACTGGGCATACATTATAACTATGTATTCACACAAAAGTAGAAAAATACATTTGTATTCTAAATTATACATTTCATGTTGGTTTAAACAAAGTATGCTCATAAAATACATTTGGTTTCATATTTACAATCACATAAGATTATTTAATCAGTAGATTAGTCCGATCTCACTTTATTAGTTGACACTGGACAATTATATAAGGAAAGCTGACTAACTTTCCATTTATAGAAATGAAATTGACAGGGACAACTAATTAAACTTAAATATTAGGTTTTGTTCAAATGTTTAGGAAAATGACATTTTATAAAGGCATAAAAGGCTTTAAAACAAATAATGTATGCTATTCATCCTCTGAACAAAATGCAAATACAATGTGGGTTAGTCAGTGATATTAAAAGGTGATTAACTTGAATCGGACCCCTGCTGTACAAGGTGCGAGATCAGTATGTGGTGGTCTTTGGTTCCTGTTGATATGAGCAGGTTCTGAAAAGTAGGACAGGAGAGCAGCTTACTAGACTACTGGCTCCTGCTAGTCATCGCTCACCTGAATGAAACACCTAAACATTATTTTAATTTAACGTATGGTATGTGAGAATTTACTGGCTATTAGAAAACACTTGGGAACCATCCAGAAAAAAAAAATAACTATACTCCATTTTATGGATATGCTGTAGTTTTCAATTAAGAGGAGTCCATAAACACTGTATTTTTTACATTTAATATTTAAACAGACTACACAGTAATGTTTGTTTTGTTAACATGTAATGCCTATATACAGATGAGTCAACTGTGAGCTAATCTTATCACGTTCAATCCAATAATGTAATAGCCAACACTAAATTTGAAAGGTAAAGTTCTATGTTTCGCCTACTTGAAAGACTAGTGCCAAGCAGGTCTTGTACAATATAGAAATCAATGTATCATGCATTGTGTATTGGAATTCCGCGGTGGTTTCAATGTTCTATTCTGATATTACCAAACCTAAAGAAATGTGCTGCTGACGCCTGCCCTTCCATTAATAACGTCGGCAGCACCCGCTGATAATCATCGCATACATACGATTAACATTGCTCTGTTCACAAGAATAATGTTTCAGACCCATTTCACTAGTCGCTTACTATTACGTGAAATTGATGGCTTGGCTAATTATTTAACACAACTTGTGTACTGTACTGAAATGATCTGTTGGTCCAGTAACCCAAACTGTAATGTTTATAGTGAAATAAGTTTAAATGTTCAACAGATACGGAAATCGGAGTGATCTTCCCACTGGTTCCTGCATTGTATGTATGTTTCTTTATCGTGACAGCGTCTTTGAAGTTGATGGATAGTAAATGTGTCGTCAGGGGGCAAACTGTCTACATTGTGAAAGCAAAATGTTTAGCGTTTAAAACGACTAAAATCTGGTTCTTTAATCTGGATTTTAGAGTGCATTTATAACATCCCCTGAGCTGGGAGTTCATGTTTCTCATGGCCCACTGGACTACTGTCCAGTGATATCAAGGTGCTGAAAATGTACCACCGGAGAACTAAAGGTCGTGTTTGGGTCATGTATAGAAATGAAAAGAGTTGCTTAGCTTCATTATTTATAATGTTTACTCCTATTGTTTGTTTAACTACTGTAAATCAAGTGATAAAAATGTTAAAATGAATACCGTGCAACATATTTTAAACAAATTGCATTATGCATATCATTTACACTTTGTAATGTTTATTTTGGTAACATCTATGGTGTAAAACATATAGAGTAAAACTAAGATGTGTTTATAATTTGAATATGTTGTTAAACTACATTGCATCCTCCTGAACTCACAGTCAAAACACTTTAACGTAAAAAGGACTTATTCGTTAAGGCAAATACAATTAAAATAGAACCCCACACAATACACATTAGTCATGAGAACAATACAACATTGCTAAACTTTAGTACTTATTTTGATATAGCGGTATCTATATGGTAAAAAAAAGTATGGACCACATGTACACAAATATATTTTTAATTATAGCCAAAACCGCAGGTCATCACCACAGTGTAAATACCAAAAACAGTGCTGTAAATTGGCCAATTCAGCAGTCAGCTGATAAAGTTGGTTGCGACAGTCATATGTTTATTAATACACTTCCCCCAATGATAATATGTCATTCAAGTGTTTAAACTACGTTTGTGGACAATTAAGGCCCTATTCACAAAGCACTTACCACCGTGCTGTTAATAGAGGATTTTCATTCCTAAAAAGAAAACAAAACGTGAAAAATCTTGAAATAATTAATTCCAGATATTTGTATTTTTCTTGCTAGGTTGCCCTGTGAATATGGCCCCAAATGTTCAATTCCAGAAATGAGAAATTAAATAAGGAATGTTTTAAATAGTTTTATTGAAAACTTGAAAAATTACATACCTATTAACAATATATTTGTTTAAATTAATATTCACACTGAAATATAAAAATAAAAATATATGAATTCATACATCCTTAATTTCTGAACAAGCTAAAATCACAATCCCCACAGTGGAACTTTATCCTTGAAACCAATTGAAGTAAACTGGATTATATCAGTATGTCTAAAAAGAATCCCAAAGGCAATTAAAATACTACTAATATAGAAACCACGTTCAGTATTGCTTTATACAATACTGATTGTCCCAAAGCAATGTCTAAAACGTTTATATGCTGCTACATAGCAAGCACGTGCAAGACATAGTAAGATTATTGCATCAAGGAGACACGTGGAACAGCTAGAAGTATACAGTATCACAGTCCTCAAAAATAATATTGTGAAGCCAGCAGCATAGGGTGGAGTGGTGGCTGAGGGAATGCCATTTGTTGCAGAGGCACCTGCTGGATGAGGGATGGGTAGAGATGGTGTGCTGCCAGGTTTTCTGCGGTGTCAGTGGGAACTGCAAACTGCTGCACAGGGTAGCTGAAGTGCTGAAGAGAAGACATGGGCTGGTACATCATCTGAGGCATTAGAGCGGGGCTCAAGAAGTCTCGACGCAGATCTTGCATCTCACGCTTTAGTTTCATTCTTCGGTTCTGGAACCACGTTTTCACCTGAGTTTCGGAGAGATGTAGTTTTACAGACACTTTCAGTCTCTCAGAAGCACCCAAGTATTTGTGCTTACTGAAGTTTTTCTCCAGTTTGTGAATCTGATCTGATGTGAATTTCGTTCGCATTCTGCGGTTGACACTGGGTTCATTTTCAACATCGTCTACTTCTAGAGATGAGACTTCTGATCGAACAGTTTCACTTTCATAACCAGATGACTCTCCGCTACTTTCTGAAACTAAACAAAAGAGAAAAAAGTGGAAAGCAATTAGCAGGATACTTTAACAATGTATGGACATTAATATTTGTACATTTGTTCTAATAAAAGAAAGTTGACTTAATTGATGTATCTCTATCTCATGCACCAAATTGTAGTATTAATTTTCGTCACGCTGTAATGTTTATATACGTGTGTTGCATCTGTTTCATAAGATATGTTTTTAATTCTTGAACATTTGGTTTTACAGTGGGAAGTACTCATACAATACTTACAGGTCGTGGAAGAGGAGTGAAACAGGCGAGCAGGTGAATCTTGCCCGGGTCTTGCCTCCTCCATATCTTGCGAGCATTTCTTCATAATGTTTGCTTTTGGTTGTACAGATTCTTTGCTGTATGATGTGGGTGGACAAGAATGAACCAAACAAGGAATATGAGGTTTGAAAGTTGTTTCCGTGTTTTTTTCTGTACACTCGCGCCTAGTCGACGTGGTGTGGTGACTTTGGGATAGCCACGCAATGGAATAAGCTTTCGTCATCTCTGTCAAGAGGGTTCAAAACCTTGCGGGTCTGCAATTTGAAGGCTTCCACAGCAGCGACTCTTTATATAGACCCCCTCAGTGTGGATATTTGCATGTTCAAAGACCCATCAAAGTGGAGATCAAGAAGATAATTGTGAATAATTAGGTCTAATATATGTAGCTATTGAACTTTTCACGCATCCTGTGGATGTGTTAATGCCTGGCGCCACGATGTCTGTGGGAACCAAGGTAAGCTGGAAGCAAATGTTGACATCGTCTGTTCATAAAGACACAGAGGGAAACATTTTCAACGAAAATATCATACAATTATCCTAACATGAAAATTTTATAAACATTTTAGTAGTTAACATTGTGAGACTTATTGCTTTTATATTTGTTAACTTGTGACGTATTTCTGTATGGAGAGCTCCGTTCCTTGCACGTAACTAAATGGCAGAGATGTAACTAACAATACATTAGTTATTGCATATGAAAAGGCTCGCTTTTGAGAATGGATTGCATACAAAATATGCTACAGATGGTGGCAAAGTACTATGTTATATGCGATACACCGATTGACATTGCATGATTAAAGTTAAATATATACTCTTAAAATAGTGGACAAACTTAAGTTCCTCTACGCTCTATATTTTGTATTTGACATTTTATATACAATGATCTTAATTCAGAAGCGATACCGTAAAGAGAAGTGAATGCTGAGCTGTTGTTTTGTTGTTACATTATTACATTATATTGTAAAACCAAATGTTTAAGAAAACACTGTTGAATTGTTTAAAATGTGATTTCCATATGCATTAATATTCTAACTTACTGATACTTAGTACTCAATAGTGTATGGTCAAAATTCAAATCACCATATTCTAAAAAATGGAGGTGAGCTAATACCCTAGTGAATTTTAAATAACGTCTGCTTATTCGATTTGATTCCTTTCCGAAATGCAATTACAATTTTACATCAGTTGTCGAGTTCCTTGCTTGGGGTGATAAGGTGTCCTGACAATTAGCCAACTGCTTACGTGGTGAAATGAGAGAATATTTAGATATACAGAATATAAAGATTCGTACAGAACACCAAGGCTTTTAACGCTCCATTCTGACATTTCTAAAACTAAGGAAATTCAGAGCTGTGCATCCACTTGTCTCCACTGTCATTAACGGAGCGCCAGCACTACCCCTGAACCGCCCTGACAGCCGATGTCTGATCTACTTTGAATTAACATATCTCAGTTCAAAGACTATGCTTAATGTTTCAGACATAGCTTGCTGTGCGTGGACCATCAAGCATTTACTGAGCACATTTTTATATAATCTATGTTTAAACCCAAAGACCAATAATCCTTATACGCCGTGTCTATGTTACTTCTAACAACAGGCTAAACTCTTAGTAAAGAGTCAGGTATAAATCGTAAATTTAAACTGTAACTGAAAATATATATATTTGGTGAGTTGTCAGTTCAAGTACCGTGGAGTACCTCAATTGGCTGCTGTCAAAAAGTGGCAAGGTGACTACTAACCAGAAGGACTGCAGTATCTGAGCCGAGAATCGTCTGCTGATTTCTGTACTATCGCATACTGGACCATGTTAATCAAGTGTTTGTATCGGTAGCTGACGATTCTTTTGTTTTGTTTTGTTTTGTTTTCTCATGGTTTGTGAAATTTAAATGGACACTTACAGTGGAATCCAAGTCAATATACGTGTATGGAAATATTTGTACTTACAATCGATATTCCCTGAATGGGAAGTGCAGCAACATTTTAGTGTTCTCCTGAACGAATCTCAATTGTAAGCTCAGTTTATAGGGTTGTATTCCACTGTACTACATTTCACAAGTCATGAGAACGGCCACAGAGAAGAATCCTCAGCAACAGAAGCAAATATTCTAAAGACCGATTTCTCAACCGGCTAAAACTGAAAGACACTAAACGAAAAACCGATTCATTTTAGGTCATATTTGTTGTCCCTACAGACAATTTAAATATAAACTAAATAATTAAATATAAACATTATATATAGTCTACCTTGTCATGTTTATTAAAATAATTATTGTATGTTTATAATGTCCTAAAAGCGTTCTTCTTTTGGACTGGGAGCTTAAAATTATTTGGTTTTCTGGTTCAAGTGCCTTTTTGACCTTTTAATGAAATTGAAGATTTTAAGCTTTTTTGTGAGTCTTGTAGTTGCAGTGAAATCCAAACAAACAATTTGCATATCATTAGACACATCGACCTCACTGAGCTAGCAATCCTGGTTCTTTCTGCAGAACATTAAATGCTTATCACTTGCAAATAAATCTCAAGCAACTGGCGCCAGATACTTACCGACCATTAGATCCAAAGTGAGATCGCCGTGGTAGTAGGACGATTCATGTCTCAAATCTCACCTCAGACACTGCAACCGTTTGGTTTGTAGACAACTGCAATAAGCAAACATCGCTATCAACCAATATAGTAACACGTTTGTGTTAAATGACAAAAACACCGTACTTGACCTTCCACAGAAACATTTTCAGCACCTTGTCATTTTTGGACAGCACTCTATTGCCCGTACAGCTCTATATGTCTCCAGAATTTGGGCGTTACCATAACTTTTTTTCACATTGTCAAAAGCCAGCTGCTATTGAATAAAGTTATTTATTATATTAAATACCAAGATAATATAACACTAGTCCTTTATTTTATTAACTAAAAACATAGCATATACATGTATGGTCAGACTTGCGTTGAATGAATGTGAGTACTTTAAGTAAAAGATTCTCCAACGGCGCCAAGGTAAAGTCTACACAGCATGCCTTTTGAGTACTTATTTACTCTCCATTAACTTTGCTTTTATCTTCCAAGACCACGTAATGATAAGGGAACGTGTATACAATACAGGAAGTAGTAGAACGATTGCCCCGATTTACATATCTCTAGACATTTAAATTAGTCTCTTTCACGAGAACAATAGACTCCGGCTGGTTTAGTTTGGGTTAATGTGTTATGCTACACGTCGCCGGTTATACGCCGTCTTAATTATAGTATATAGTGTAAAGGAGTTAAGTGTTCATATTAATAAACGCGGGAGCCTTTTAGGACCGTAAGGTTTCCCACGCTAAGACTGTTTTGCATTTCAAATATCAGTTTCACTACCTTTGCAGACGACCTGCAGGAACATGGGTTTGATCGTTTTAGATTGGTCGGTTCATGCACAGCATGCGTGCTATCTAACCATTAGGCATGTTCTTTGATGAACAAAGCAATGCTAATGAATAGTAAAGCAGGGATCAACAGTACTAGGTGGTTATCAGTAGGCGGTGTTGGCGCTGCTGTAATGGCATTGCATACAGGCAGCAGCTCAACTCCTGAATTAGTCTTGCAAATTTAAGAATACATTATTGACACCACCCACTGGTTTCCAGTACAGACCCATATTTTGAAATATGATTTGATTATATAATATATTTAAGTGTATTTTGTAGCTATTATTTGTTATTTAATTATTTGGTCACAATGAAGTTGTTATAGAATAGCATGGAAATTCCTCCAATACCCCCACCTCCATTGAAACAGTTACTCTTCTGGCATGTTATGGCTACAATCTAGTTTGACTTCAAGTGATTAAATGTTCAATTTACAAAAAAGAAAGACAGAAAGAAAGAAAGAAAGAAAGAAAGAAAGAAAGAAAGAAAGAAAGAAAGAAAGAAAGAAAGAAAGAAAGAAACTGTACCTTCAGTTGTGTTGAAATATATTTTTTGGATTTCTCAAACTGGTGACTGCGGGTGTTAGCAGGTGATCAATCCTCATTTCAACAGATCTTCTACAATGCTCCATTACAAGTTGATCATCCATTCTAAATTAACAAATGGTGCAATATAATGGAATTGCATTGTAGTATATAATGTAATTCACTATGTATTACATATTTTAATATAAATATACATTTGTTTAATTATGTAACTTGTTTTTATTTAAAACAAATTCTATTTTCTGTTTTATTGTACAGGCAACCAGCTGTTAACTTCACCCTGACCACACACTATCTGCTGCATAAACATATATGAGGTGAGTCTGATCAGAAAAAAAGAAAATAAAAAAAAACAATAATAAATTACTTCACTGCATTCTCTGTGCTATTTTGTATGGCTTTACTTAGGTATGCAACAAAGCTAGCTAATATTTGCAATTACACAAAAGGCTGTTTAAGAAGAAAAAAACACCATTGAACACTAGTTATTCAAGACATAAAAGAGTCAAGGTCTTTTTTTTGTTTGGATGTTTTGGGATCATTTTTCAAGTGCATAAATAAAATATGATTTTTAAAAGAGATTGTTTAAGAAATCAATTTAATTTGCAAATGATCTTTGTAACAGTTGCAAAATTTATACGAAACTATTTTATTCTCTTCTCTACTTCAAGGACATTTTTAAATAGCAGATATAAAAGTCTACAGAGTACAGTGAACAGTCAATGTTGATGTCTGTTCACATTATGAATGTCAAAATATAACTGTAAGAAAGTGGATATTTATTTTGATTCATGTGGTGCTATAGTTCCTTGTCCTATTTATGTTAAGTGTATTTCTTTTTTAAACGTTTGTATGTACTGTGAATTTTTAATTGCTGATAAAACAAATAATTATAATAATAATAATAATAATAATAATAATAATAATAATAATAATAATAATAATAATAATAAACAGTGACATTTTCTACCAGTGGCTAACACAGATCGCTACTTGTCCCTGATCCTGTATGTATGTATGTATGTATGCATGCATGTATGTATGTATGTATGTATGTATTTGCTATTGTATTTTATTTATGTATTATAGAAAAACACTGATGCTATAAAACTAAATTATTATTATTATTATTATTATTATTATTATTATTATTATTATTATTATTATTATTATTATTATTATTATTATTAAAGTGGTATAGGATACTTTTTTCTGTGTAATTCAGGATTAATTGAAATCTATTCATCTAATTAAATGCAGCAGCAGTGTGGAGTAGTGGTTAGGGCTCTCGACTCTTGACCGCAGGTTCAATCCCCCGTGGGGGACACTGCTGCTGTACCCTTGAGCAAGGTACTTTACCTAGATTACTCCAGTTTAAAAAAAACAAACAACTGTATAACTGGGTAATTGTATGTAAAAATAATGTGATATCTTGTAACAATTGTAAGTCGCCCTGGATAAGGGTGTCTGCTAAGAAATAAATAATAATAATAATAACATATACTTGCATATATAGTTCAGAAACATTATTTGTTTTAAAAGTAATTTTAATACACAAACATATTTAGCACAGGATGTATTATTATTATTATTATTATTATTATTATTATTATTATTATTATTATTATTATTATTATTATTATTGATTATAGTAAAACAAAAACTATTATTTACATTTTATAAAAATATGTATACTAAGGCCCTACTGAACAAAACATTATTAATGATTACCCTTTTTACAAAAACATCTTTATAAATGATAAAACATAAATATAAAAATAATACTTTGATTATTTATTTTAATACACACACAAAGCAATTGCACTACATTTTTGATACAACAATAGCATAAAAGTTGAAAACAGTGTTGGATCTTGTTGCTTCCCGAGTCCTGATTTGTGGATTATTTCTGCCGTCCCATTTTCCCATGCCCTATGCCTCTTTACAGCTATTTCTCAAAGAGGTATAAGCATAGGAAAAAGGAACAACGAGCACAGCACCCCATGAACTGTCAGTTTCTTGCCTAGAACCAAAAAAAGAACATTTTAATACATGCAAACTTGAATTGAAGATTAACCTAATTTGAGTAACCTAATTCTAGTTTTTCTTTCCAGGAAAAAGTACTTTGCCATTAAATATAAAATAAGGCATTCTTCCCACACACCTTTGTACAGTACAATATAAATTAAACTAATCTTTAACATTCATATATTAGTCACTGTAAATCAAGGCTTTAAGAATGAAACATGAATCTTAGGCAACAGATTATAAACATGTTGGTATATTTATACGCCAATTTTTATTTTAGAATCACTTTTATTGTGTGCCTAAAACAATAAAAAGGTTATATAAGATTTATATTTAATTTTTAAATATTTGGTTTACAATGCAGGCAATTTCCAGAAACAACAACTGTAATAGAATATTACAAATGTGTTTTCTTTTAATTTAAATTTGTTAACATAACCTTAGTCCCCCATCCTTACCTTAATCATTATTGACAATTAGGCAACAAGAGAGACAAGTCCAGGTAATCAATTACACTTCTAGTTAACAGCATTTCTTGTCCTTAATATTACTTTTGTTCATAATATTATGTTTCCGCCATGTCCAAAATGACAAATACTTACGAACCCAAGACATCACCATAGTAAATCAAAGAAACGTAATCTGAAAACATAAACTAAAATAAATAAATCAATAAATCAATAAAAAAAGATAACCACTGCCACGGTTAGAAAAATGCAGGTCCACCATACATCAAACTACTGTTGTTTTATATGAATGTAAACAAAGTTTGCAAATAATATCAAAAGTTAAAAAGACTCACCATGTTAACAGGCTGGATGATCTCAATGCAATGCAGACTTCATCATCAGAATTTATCCTTTGCTAAAGACCTTGAAGATGTTTTAGCAACACAGTGTAGCTGTTTTCACAGCCTCTGCAATCAGCCCCCTCTTTGGCAATGACTCCCGCTGCACCTGCAAGACCGCGCACGAAAGCTGTTTTCAACAAAAACTGATTAAACAGAGGAAAGTAACATCTCTCTAACTGGCAACAAATAAGTTGCTAGCATTTTGGAAGTGATTGGCTGGCAGCAGCTTTTGGCTATTCTAATTATGCAGAGATAGATAATTTCGAACATTATCTTTTGTGTGTGTGTCTTCAGACGTCAGCACAATCGAAATGAAGAGAACAGTCAAGAACTCTTAGTTCCAAAATGGTAAATGTTTCTTATCTCCCAGGGTCTTTCACAGGAGATATGAAAGCTGTTGAGGCACCAAGGTCTGTGTACAAGGATAGCTATTTCAACAGAATCACAGTACACTGCTCACTGTCAAGGACAGAGACCGTATTTTGAATTAAATCAAATATAAACCAGTTGACACTGTTTTAAAATTAAATGCTTTACTGACCAATATTATAGTTTGTAAAAGTATATTGCTGCATCAGAAAAAATGTTTTGACTAGAACAACCAGGAAATCTGCCCACCTTGAAGGGCTGAGGACATGTTGTTATAGTTGCCTGTTGTGTTATTGTAACACCATTGCCCTTTCTGATAGTATATGTTTCTAATAAGATGATCAGGTGTTCAACACCTCTGAATGTGAAAACAGAGTCTGAATTGTCAGTGCACCGTTCTACTGTGCAAGAGGCAGAAGTGGACCAGTAACAACTCCATCTCCTATACATGGAGATGTTTTTTGCAAGTACTGTACATGTATATGAATAACTAATGTAACACATGTTCAATGTAACTACAATGTAATATATGATAATTTCCAACCCTGAACTTGATGGTCTTCACTTGTGTTTAATGTATTGTACAACATCTCTAATTTTTATAAGCCAACATGGCAGTAGTTGTAGACTTGAGTCTTGAGTTTGTATGAGGCACAGCTGAGATGTTGGGGGTCAGATTAAGTGGTTTGGAGGGCTATAGTTCCAGTGGTTTGGAGGGCTATAGTTCCAATGGTTTGGAGGGTTATATTTCCCCCTGGGCCTGTTTGGACTCCTCTGTTCAGTCAGCACCTTTTTATGTTTGAATACATGACAGAGATTCCATTTGCATAACAAATCAATAACTTAAAAAACCCTCCCTGGATCTCTCATCTCTCCAGAACTTCTGTCCTGTCTCTCTTCTCCAGTTCCTCTCTAAAACCCTTGAGTGAGTGGTACACCACCAGCTCTCTGCTTTCCTGTCAACACATTCTTTGCTCGACCCCCTCCAATCTGGTTTTCGCCCGGCACACTCCACTGAAACTGCTATTCTCTCTGTCACTAACTCTCTTCTCTCTGCCTGTGCCACCTCCATCTCCTCTGTTCAAATTCTCCTCAACTTCTTTACTGCCTTTGACACAGTCGACCACTCTATTCTCCTGTCCTCCCTCACTGATTTGGGACTCTCTGCCACTGCTCTTGCCTGGTAATCCTCCTACCTCGCTGATCGCATGTTCCGGATGTCCTGGCATGACTCACCCTCTGCCTCTTGCTCTCTTTCGACAGGTGTCACCCCAAGGCTCAATCCTGAGACCCCTCCTGTTTTCATATCTATGCTGATGATGCCCAGATCTTCCTCTCCTTTCCCCCTCTGACTCTGACATTTCCTCCCGTATCTCTACCTGCCTCTCAGCCATCTCCTCCTGGATGCACTCGCATCATCTCAAACTCAACCAACTTAGACCTATTCTTCCCCTTCGTCCTCCTCCGCCGCTGATCTCTCTATCTCTATTCCTCTTGAATTTACAACTCTCTTTCCCTTGTCATCCAACAATAACCTTGGTGTCACCCTCGACCCCTCCCTCTCTTACTCTCAGCACATCTCTACTCTGGCACGCTCCTGCTGCTTCTTCCTCAGCAGCATATGCAGAATTCACCCCTTCCTCACCGACTACTTCACACAGCTCCTAGTTCAGGTCCTGGTACTGTCCCGCCTTGCCTACTGCAACTCCTTCCTGGCTGGCCTCCCTGCCTCTGCCATCTGTCTGCTACAGCTCATCCATAACTCTGCTGCTCAACTTGTCTTTCCCTTCCTTGTTTCTCCCATGCTACACTGCTGCTCGGCTCTCTGCACTGGCTCCCTATCGCTGCTCACATCCAATTCAAAACACTTGTACTTGCCTATCGCTGTCTTGACCTCTCTGCTCCCTCCTATCTCCAGACTATCATTTCTCCCTACACCCCCTCTTGCCCCCTCTGCTCCTTCACCACCAGCAGATTAGCTGTACCCCCACCTCTGCTCCCCCACTTCCAGAACCCGCTCCTTCTCCACCCTTGCCACTCAGTGGTGGAACGGCCTATTCGCGGATAACAGGACTGCTCAGTCCCTGACCATCTTCCGGCACCTCCTCAAGACACACCTGTTAAGAAAGCATCTGTAAACCTCACAACCCTCGACTATACTAGACTATATGGCACCCAATTGTACCAGTAGTTGCATCAGCTTGTACTTGCACTGAACTGCTCCAAGCCTTGCCGTATTCTACTACTGCTTTTAATTATAACTACTTCCTGTATCTTGTATTTGACTTTACTTTTATAGGTATCTGTTGTCACGTTTTTTGTAATTGCTCTTATTTGAAATCATTCTCATCTATTCATCGTACTTACTACATGCTCATACTGGACTTTATTCATATAAGCAAATAGCTTTTATATAAGTTAACTGCTCTGCGTCAAACCCGCTCTTACATGTAATTATTTACTGTATTCTCTAAATTTGATCTTTTACTTCTGATTGTATTGTACTTTGCAACTGCTCTATCTGTAATGTGATATTCTGAAATGTGATACTTTACAATGTGATATTTTCTAATGTGATACTTTGTACTGTTTGTAACAATTGTAAGTTGCCCTGGATAAGGGTGTCTGCTAATAAATAAATAAATAAATAAATAAATACATTATTATTATTATTATTATTATTATTATTATTATTATTATTATTAATAATAATAATAATAATAATAATAATAATAATAATAATAATAATAACAATAATAAAAGAGCATGCTTCATAACCACAGTTTTTTTACAGTTCACAGTAGATGAATAGCACCTCATTAAAGAAAGGTTAAAAGGTGTTGCGTTTGCAGCGTGTAAATCTTTGGTAAGCTACAGTAGAAGCATCACTACAAGAATAGTGACATTCTTATGAAAATTAACTGAGAAGAACTGGCATTGCTTCAGACTCCACAGTGATACCAAACTTTTGGCTGTGTTTCCTATCCAGTGTGGAACTTCAGGTTGAGATCATCATACAATAATTCAGTTGACCTTGTAAGGGAAATAAGATTTATGCCAAAGAACATACCAGCAGTTGTTTGAAACAAAGTATTATATTCTACAGTGCCTATAGTAAGTATTCACCCCCCTTGGACATTTTCAATTTGTTGTGTTACAACCTGAAATCTTGATGCATTTAAATGGGATTTTTTCCCCCTTTGATTTACACAACCTACTCAACAAATCAATTAAAAATAAAAACCTGAAAAGTCTTCATTAGATAAGTATTCACCCACTTTGCTATGACACTCCTAAATAAGCTCAGGTGCAACCAGTTGCCTTCAGAATTCACACAATAAGTTAAATGGAGTCCATCTGTGTGCAGTAAAAGTGGTTGTTCTGTAGTACTTCTGTGGTACTTGTTCTATAGTACGTCTGTGGTACTGTAGTAATTTTCTAGTACTGCTTTATAATCCCTTTGCAATGCTGGTCCTACTGCAGAAGGTACTAGTTCTGGGGCTGTTTTGTATTTCTTAAAATGAATAATTTGTATTATGTATTCTTTATAAACAGTTGTTTAATACTTGGCACTTTTCCTCTGAATTACTGCAGTAACCAAGCAGCAGACACAACCACATAGTTCAAGGACATGAGCACAATTAAACTGAAAACTCAGTTTTACAATGTATGGTTTACTCTATAAGAAAATGTACTATTTCAGTTGCAACAGTTGAACACCTAATAAAATGACTTTGCCAAGCATTTTTTGCTATTGTTACCTCACGAAGACACTAGACAAACTAACAGAAGCCCTTTTTTATTAAGTGATACAATGTAACATTCACAAATACATATTGCATGTCTGACCATTTTTTTCTGTTGTAATCACAGCCATTACCAACTTATAGACCTTTTTTGTATTTGTATAAACTTTATACACGTACAGTTGCGTGGTTTCCTGAGCATGTGTGCATTCATGCAACTAATAAATAGTCACGAATGGCAAATTCAGCAACATTTTCAAGTTTTGTAAACATTTAAAACTTGTTGACACATCAATTAAAATGACTGTGTAATTGGCACAGGTGTAGTTTAGCGGGCCAAGCAATTAAAGCGGTGGAGATTAGCAGGGCCGCAAGAACAAAGCATTGTAAACTTGGTTGCTTTTCTGCAAAGGAGAATCCGCCCCTAACCAATACGTCATCAGCAAGCGCATTAAAAGTGTTGTGTGTTATTCTTTCATGTCGCTTCTTTTTGTTTCGGCTGCTCAGTCAAGCGCTGGGAGGCCGGAACGGGAGTTGATCGCTTAGAGCCCGGAGGAAGGGCTGCCCTCAGCCACGGATTTCCTGGGGTTTCCCCCTAAAAAATAAAAAAAATATGTGAGTAGGGGGTTTTTCCTTACCAGAGTGGTGAGCGGTTCGTATTTAGTTCTGCGGGGTGCGTGGTCGGGTTGGAGAGGCTGGGCTCTTTCCCCCAGCGCAGTCATGCTCCGGGGGACAGGCCGTGTCTCTGCTGCTGATTTTCATTAATTTCAATATTTGGTTAATGGGTGGCTGGGCGCCACTGTGGAGCGTGTTCATTATTTATTATTATTCATTCATGGTTTGGCTGCCTCGTCTTTTCGGGGGTAGCCACAGCCACAGCCACAGCCACAGCCACAGCCACTTCCTATCTGCGGCACTGGGATGCATGTAACTGCTCATGTTTTTTCCAGCCGGCCTCACGCAGGTAGTCGTCGGGCACCCACGGACGAGGCCTCAGGCCAAATTTATCTTTCACTCGGGCCTTGAGTGCCCACCACAGTCATTGGGCCCTGAGCGCCCTTCACAGTTCATAAATCACATGCAATTGCAATCATCATCATTATTCATTCATTGCCATTCATTCATAGCAGATTCTCTGTGCTGAAACATTCTACCAGAACGGTGGCCACTGTCCTTGGGACCACCTGGAACGTGGATAATTATTCCTGGTTCCTTATTCGCGGTATAGTTGACAATGCAGCGTGTCCTTTTTCTATGTGATTTAAGTCACTTACACATCTTGCTCAATTAATATATTGATACTGTTTAAAAGATAACCGCTCCCTGTTTCAAGAAAAACGAAAATATTAATAAACAATCTGTATCAGCAGCAAAGCGGTACCCCATATGTTACCTGCTTGTTTTGCCCCATTTACCCCTTAGATGCTTTGCTCACTAAATATCTAGGTATCCCTAGATAGGTATTCCTGTGTGAGAAAGATTTGAAGTAAGTAGCCCAAAATGATTCAACCCCCGTAATAACCCCGGTTACTTGTTCAATTTTTGTTACATTTGCGGGATGTGAATAAGAAGTTGGCGAATAAGAAGCCAACTTCAGCATCATACTTTGAACCCCGTTTATCAACAAGTAAGAGCAAAGGGATTCCTATGCATTTTTCTTTTTTTTGGGTACACTTTGGAGTACTGTTGCTCGTGGGGAACTACTTGCTCATTAATATCTTAATGTTTTTGCAAAGAGGTGACAATAACCTATCTAGGGATACCTCAATATTTAGTGAGCAAGGTGTCTAAGGGGCTACATGGGGCAACCAAAGACGTGCCCCGACGCGTTCTGTATTGCTTATAATGGGCTACATTTTTTTTTAAAAAAGAGGGAGTGGTTATCTTTTAAATGGTAGCAATATATTAATTGAGCAAGATGTGTAAGTGAGTTAAAACACATAGAAAAAGGACACACTGCTTTGTCAACTATACCACAAATAAGGAACCAGGAATAAGTAACCAACTTCCAGGTGGTCCTATAATATTGCTGCTGTCTTCAAGCTTACCTTGTGCTTCCATCATTTTACATGTTAATTTCCTGAGTTTGTCTTATCTTTAGGAAACTCACCTGTTTCTATAGAACTATTCATGATATTACCCAATGTGGTCTACATATTTCTAGCCTTGTGTCCTTAAAGTACCTGAGAATTCAGATTGCTATTGATGATGTGTTTGTAATGTCTACTTGACTTACTTTATTAAGCACCCTTAGATAAATCTCATTTGAGCCCGGTGATTTGTTATTATTTAGCTCCTAGCAGCTCATTGCAATACCTCTGCTTCACTGATGTTGAAATCTTAATGAACTGTGTGCGCAGAAATTGGTGGCACTGATGGCACATTGTTTCTATCCTCTCTGGTGAAAATTCTAGAAATATTTGTGTAAGCGGGTGGTTAAAAGGGAGTGGTTTTATATATCGGCCAAATGCAGGACTATCCCTTTAAGGCACTGAGTTATACGGGGTTGCATCAGAATGGGTTTTGCACAGTGTGAAAATCTCTGGATGGAGAGAGCTGCATCACGAAGCACCTATTGTGCAGTTTGGATCCCTGAAAAAGCGAAATAGTGGGTGTGTATACTTTCATGTAATATAACAATGATTCAGTTATTGTTGGTTAAGTAAAATATTGTGTTTTGTATTAAGTATAAAACATGTTAAGTTGTACTGTTGCCAAGATATGATGTAACGCATGTGGAAGCGGCAAGCCCCTGATGATAGTTGTGTCTGTTTCTTACAGAGACCGCCAACATCCTCTTACTCTGAATAAGATTATTCATCCTTCTAACTTCAGTATTTCTATCCGTACCTACTATATTCCATTATACCCATTTCCCTTGTATACCTCTCTTCAACCCTTCTTTCCTAACTATATTTTTGACCCTGAAAAAGAACCCCAGCCTCTGTGTGAGTGGTGTTTAAAGAAGAAAGGACAGCCCTGTTAGGGGAGGTTACATTTGTTTAATACATCAGATATGCTGCAGTTCTCATAAACCTCATTATCAGATGAATACCTTAACATCCTCTTTCACAATTCTTTTGCTTTTCTAATATTGGAAGATTTTTTTTAAGATTTTGTTTTGCATCCTGTGGCAGTCTGGCTCGAAGTGGTGAGGTTGATGACGTCACGGACCAGGAAGTAACTGAATCAAAACAGTGGATGGGCGGGTGAAGCTGAATGCTATGGCACTCAGCGTATTTATTAATAATTAAACAAAAACAAAAGATTTAAACAGAACACAAAACAAAAAGGCGCAATGGCCAAACAAACAGAAACAAGTATATTTTTTAAATATAGCAATTGTTCTTTTTCCGTTCTTTTTCCTTGCTCTTTCTCTCCGCTCTCCCGTACTCTCCTCTCTATACTCAACCAACGCAGAATGGACAGCTGCAGGTTCTTATACTCTGGCCGAGGGGTTAACTACCTGTTAATTATCTTATTACCCTCGCCACAGTCTGCATCGTTTGGTAAGGATGCATGACTGTCAGCTAGTTAAATAATCAGTAGCTGATCAGTCATGCATCCTCACGAGGTTTTTAAATATAAATATAAAAACAATAACAAAAGACGCGGCGCTTTTATCCGCGCCGCAAACAAATACAAATAATAATAAATAGGGGCGGGACACTCCGCCACACATCCCTAGTGATATTTCTTTCTACATCTCTTTTGGCCATCCTAACTTCCTTTTAACCTGCTTCAGGATACTTCTTTCCTGTAAACCATAAACAACCTATTTTATTTTGTATTGATCTATTTAACCATCTTGGTGACTGCTTGTTAAACCTGTTAAACCAATGCAAGTATTTTAGGTATATACTTGCGCTGTACACCAATCCCATTTCATTTCAAATTGAATTATGTTGTGATCTCTTGACCCTAGAGCTTCTACTACTTCTAAATTACACAGCATGTCCTGGTTATTTGTGCACATCACATCTAAAATTGCTCTGTTCCTTGTCAGGTTTTTGACACACTGGGTCAGGAAGCACTGCAGCACTGTTTATGTGTAACCCAGAAAGAAAAGAAAAAAATAGGTAGCACTGTTTTTGTAAGAAGAAACAACAAATTATCTATCCAGGGTTATTAAATTAACAAAACAGTCTTCTATAGCCTTGCCAGGGGGCTTGGCAGTCGAATTGCCCCCTGCCTACCCCTGGCTCAGAGATGTCACTCAAAAGTTTCAAGGCAGTACCAAGTGCTCTGAAAGCCAAGGCAGAGCAGCAATTGCAAGCAACTCAAAAAGCTGTGATACGTGCTTATGTCATCGGTACATGCTCATGTTAACCCTGGATAGATAACTGCCTTCTGTGCAGCCTGTTATCAGACCGTGTTTATTGTCCAGTCTGTTTATGTTCCTAATTACCATGTCAGAAGTAGTGACACACATTATCTCCCACAACACTAGCTTCCTTGTCTTATTAATTGTGTAATCACTAGGTGGCAGTCCTCTACTACATTTTTTACCACACAAGTTCAGCTATCATGTTGAATCTCCATCGCAGGCTCGCCTGTGAAGTTTTGTGGTGTTGCAAATCTATGTTCAAATGAAAACAAGGGCAGACTGAGATGTATTCTGCAAACCTATTCATTCGGTTATAACTGTGATACTCAATTATTCTTGAGCTTGTAAACTGTAAGCTACTGTACAGGCCTGCAATCGACAGATCTCCCCAATGTAGATAGATGTTCTACACAGTGATGTTTTGCTACTGTGCTCATAGTATACCCAGAGACAAACAAAACTGTTGCATCAATCACAGCCAAGCTCCTTACTACTGATTACCCTCTCAATAAAGTAGGATCTTATTCTGGCTTTTCACAGATAGACACCAATAAAGCACTAAAGCACAAGCTGGCATAATCTTAATAGTATAGCAGTTAACATTTTAATAGACTACAGGGATACCATCTGCACCTTATTAGAAGTTTACCAAGGTTTTTTTTAACTGTGATCTTTACCATGGTTATCTTGGTTTTCACAAAGTTTTTCAATAGTTCGATCTGATTTACCAGACTTTCTGAAGCAGCCTCAGAGGTTGAAAAATGAGTTAGTAAGCCTGGTAAATAATCATCTAAGCAGAATATTAAGCTATGCAAAGTTTCAGGCAGGAAACTCTAAATTGATCTGAAAATATGACAATTGTATTGCCAAATCTTTGCAACCATCAAAAAAGCCTATCAGTCAATGGACTCCACATTTATATCAACCTTTATCCAGTGTCAGCTACCAACAGTAATCAAGAAGGGTACATTTAAACATACTTATCTTTACAGTCTGTGCCGTGATAAGAGATTACCACCGTCACCCAACTTCCACCTCATTTTCGGCCTTGCTAGGGAGGTTGGCAGTCAAACTCCGTGCTAGCTGAGAGGTGTCGGAAAGGCAAAGCCGAGAGCCAAAACCAAGGAAGTCAAAATTCTGTGATACACAATTATGTAAATTGTTCTTATTGTCAAAAAATATATATTTTAAATTGCAAGACTTGTAATTATTCAAAACATACAAGACAACATATTAAACAAGTACGACTTTAAATATTCTGATAATGTAGATGGTAAGTACCCCCTTAAGGGACTATTGAAAGTTTGGTTAAATAGTGCTATAGAATATTTCTAAATCTATGCTGCACTTTAATTAATTTGACTGAAATTTGACTTTCTCAGTAGTTTGTCCTCTTTCGCACCACAAAAACAACCCCACCCAGGGGTGCTGGAACTAGGGGTGCGAGGCGTGTGGCAGCACCCCCTGGATTGAAGTGCTGTGCACCTGCTTCCATCATTTCAGCACCCCCACTCTAAAAATTGTTCCAGCGCCACTGACCCCACCCGTACATTGTGACAAAGCTACAAGTTGCAATACATGTAGGCATGTAGGGCAAGTTGAGAGCTCTTTAAAACAAAGTCTGCCTGTCTACTAATTTACAAGCAGAGAGGTCTTGTCACAACGTAGCTCAAAAGAAACTATAACTGTATTTTCAGAGCTTGGGAATTATGAAAGATTATTATTTAATATGTTCTTACAGAAGGTTACAGTAGCAGAGAAACGTTCCCCCATCAAATGAATTGTAAGGCTGTTCAGGCTGTTCAATGGATCCGGCCCATTTGCACGGTGGAAATGGAGTTATACTGTAAGAAGTCACAGGGGATGACACTAAAGCCATGAGTGGTGCTTCCTCTTTAGCCACTTTAAAAATGTGATGAAGCAGTTTTGCAGAAGCACTAACCCTTGGGGCTGAATGGTTATTTAGGTAGGAGGTAGCCATTCAAACCAAATTCTCCACTTAGTCACCACCGTACGTTCGGAGGAGGCAGACATGTGCTTGGCTCCTCTCTAGTTATGAATAGCAAGTCTATTAGCCAATCATATTCTTCCATTTTTTCAGATGACTTGCATAGAACACTGAGTAAAAATGTCTAAAAAATAATCAAGGGTGGCATGCATCCCCTCCCCTTTTGCCTGTTTTAGCCAATCATCAGACAGATGCCTTCCCACATTGATACTGGCAAGGAGAAGTGCAGTCTAGAAGGAGACAGCGAATGTCTATAGATTGATTCATTGAAATTTGAATCCATTTTTAAAATTAGAATTAAGAGTACTGCTTCCAGAAATACAGCTGAGTAATGTACCTTGCTCTGGAACTAAAGTCTGGCTGAATTGAAATATTAAGAAGATATGAAAAGTGTTGTCAATCAGAGTACAGTAATAAGATTCTTCTGCTGCTGGGGGCTAAGGGGACCCCAAGTCCTCTATCGTTTTTCAGTTTTTTTGCCACCAGCTGCTACTGTTTACTGACACCTAGGTGGCTTGAAAAACATTCTGGGAATGATGTTTCTCAATTGATAGTGGACAATGTGTCCTTCATAGAAAATACATTGAGGTTTGTCTACAGCTCTTTTCTAAAGTATTGTACTTGAAACTAGGCTATGCAAACTGGTTTTAACAGCATAACTTTGAGATGAGCTCTGAAGACGTGCTGCATGGTAGACAAGTCTCTACATGGTTATCAGTGCTATTGAAGGAATGCTTATACAAATTTTACACCACATAGACAGAACCCATTTGTTTCAAACCAAAATGTATCTTAGCTGATGGAAAATAAATAAGTGAAAACCAAATTTGCATGATGAATAGTTTGACCATATTTTTGGACTGTTAAACAGCATTCTGAAAAGGTATTCAGAGCCACATTAAGAGCCTATGTGAAGACAATGTGGTTATATCATGAATATAACCTTGTTTTATATTTCTCAGACACATCCAATAGTTTTGCCTTTGTATTCTCCTTGCTTTAGAATTTAAGGTCAAGAAATCCCTGGGAATTTCGAAATGACTTATAATATTTTTTAAATTAGAAAGCAAAGCTCTATGTTGGCTGACCATGACCTAACTGCTGACAGCTGTATCTTAAAATTTGAGTGGTATTGCCAGCTACTGCCCTTGATGGTACACTGTCTCAAATAAAATCAATACTCTGTATAGCAGAGAATTTGCCGATGGGTTAGTAAAAGAAACAGCAGTTTTACAATAAAACAATCCTAAATAAAGGTTAATCTTAAATGTCACTGAAAAAATGTTCTTGCAATAAGGTCTTGTTTAAACTCTTCCTTGTTAAAAGTACCATATATATATATATATATATATATATATATATATATATATATATATATATATATATATATTTTCACCACGTAAGCAGTTGGCTAATTGTAAGTCATGTAATCATATCGATCCCTCACAAAACATATTTAGTTAAATACTTTAAGTCAGCTAAGTATTCAAGAAATACCGTATTTACTCGAATTTAAGTCGCACTTTTGTGGCCAAAATAAAAGTTCAAATTTGGGGGGAGAGACTTGGATTCGTGGTTTTTAGTTAGGGTGCCAATTTACATTTGCGCATGTCAATTATTCTGGTGCGCTTGAACAAGACCAGCTGTACACAGTAATGCCCACTACAGATATTACTCTCGGTACTGTACCAGTATATTAAAATAGCTGCACAGCGAACTTCATGAAAATTTTTTAACACAGCTTTTAAAAGAAAAGTAATTTTGCTTGCTGAAGAAAAGAGAAACTGCGGCATCTGAGATGTGTCAGAAGATGGAGACGCAATCGAAAGGCTGTGTAATACTATAATATTACCAGTATAGTACTTGTTGAAATGATTAAAGCGGGTCTGGCTTCAAAATGAACAATCATTTATTTATATATCTTTCTTTCTCCATCTGGAGGAGCACAAGAAACAGAAACACTAACACTTTTTTTTTTTTTTTTTTGGTGTCCGTATTTGGGGGTGCGACTTGAATTCAGGGGGCATCTTAAATTCGAGTAAACACGGTAAATCCATAGTTCCAGACTGTTTAAGAAGCCAATAGTCGGGATTTAAAATAAGCCTTTGAAACATAATGTCACCCTATGGGTCAAATTCAAAAAGTCCATGACCTACATAACTTTTAATTAGTTCTCCTATTTTTCTTTAAACTATATTTAAACTCTTACTTAGTCATAATTGAATGTTTGCCTTTCTGTCAGAGTGAATACATTGTGTAGAAACTGCATTTTAGAAACGCATTAAGAGCCTATTAAAAATACCGTTTTTAATAGTTATTTCCCAAGAATAAAGTCTAATGAAAAGTTTGCGATTAATATACTAATGCATACTTTCAATAATTAAATTGACTGCCTTCAACATACAGAAAAGGTGCAGTTAACCTACATTAACACCTGCATTGGTAATGAATCTCACCTTAGCGGCTGATGAGTTTATAACTCTGACATTGGCATAAGAAACGCACTTTCCTCTCACCTGCTCTTTAGTTGAATGGTAAGTCATTGTCTTTGAGCCTTTTGTGTCCAGCTCTTGCCTTCCCATTCAATTCAATTGGGAGAGCTGCCAATTCATTATAGAGACTCCCAACATGGGGCTACTTATCCAGTACCTGAGTAAAAAAGTTTTTTTTTAATTTCCCCACGAAGCAAAACTTTAGTTTAGTTAGTACCAGTAGTGGTTAGGGCTCTGGACTCTAGACGGGAGGGTTGTGGGTTCAATCCCCGGGGGAGGACACTGCTGCTGTACCCTTGAGCAAGGTACTTTACCTAGATTGCTCCAGTAAAAACCCAACTGTATAAATGGGCAATTGTATGTAAAAATAATGTGATATCTTGTAACAATTGTAAGTTGCCCTGGATAAGGGCGTCTGCTAAGAAATAAATAATAATATTCAATTTTTTAAAACTGTATTAAGATGCTTGCTCTTTAAATATGTTTGGGGAATCCTGTAATCCTGTTCAGCAACAGTAGAGCAAAGTGGACTCGATGTAGATGCAGGTATGAGTAGATAAAGAAAAATAACATTTCTTAGAAGTTTCATCCTTTCTGCCATGGTTTGTAACTGAGCTCAAGTTGATGCACTCTGTGTTTAGGGGGTTCCCAGTTATCTATGTCACAACTATTGTGTGGTTTAAGGACCTTCCTGTCCTACAGGATTTATGATGCCAAGTGACAAAGTTCTTTCCCCCAACACCCAACTTTACCTGTTGCCAGCACAGGTTTTTCGTCAAAAAGTATTGCATTGAGTGTTCACAACAGTATATGTTGTAGAACGAGACCAGAGGTCGAGTAGTTTATACAAACTAGGGAGTCTCCGGGGCTTTCTTCCAAAGAGATCTTTAGCTAAAGGAAGTGAAACATCGCTAAGATTTATGTAATTATTTTGTTAGCTACAATTACTTTAATGGTGGTTGGAGTCTGAGTTCTGCTGAGGTTTAAAAAGTTTACAAAGTATCTTGTAAGATGCATTGATTTATAATCCCTATAGAATTAAATGAGACAGTCAATTCCACTGTTAAATAATTTGAGAAAATCAGACTCAAGTACTTGCAATTCACCCTACCAATTACAGTGCTTCCATGTTATGAGACAGGCATTTGTACCCTGGAACAAACGAATAGGCTGCATGCTTATGGCTTCCATTTGACCCATAATGCCATTACACTAGGAGGAAAAACAAATTGCATGGTCTCTTACCTATGTCGCCACTGCCCCAGTCTAATCTTTCCTGATCACTCCCCAAAGTTGATAGAATGTCGGCACCTTTAAGAACCCAAACAGTGGCTTCAATCGCTTCACGGTTACATAGCTAGTGGGTGAGGCAGGGAGGCAGACGAGTGCCATCCACAGGCATGACCTAATAAAATGAGGTGGAAGGAGGGCAAACCTAAAAAAGCCTTTTATTTCCCAAATTGTTTTTATAACTGGTAAATTCCTCTCTGCTGGTAGGTTGACAGGCTTTGGGGTTGGCTGTCAAGGAGGAACCTCATGAGAATGTTTGCAGTGATAGATGGTTGACAGGTTTATAGTGGTCTGCCTAAAAATACCAGAGTCTGTCGATGTAAGGCAAAAAAGCCTGCCTACCTCTACCTTCTGGATAATAATAGGTCATCAGTGGTTGTTACATCACGGTAAAAAACAGAGTTCAACATGTAAACAACACAAACAGACACAGGATGCTAAGATGCCACCGGCCATGAAACTCCCTCTGGGGTCAATCTGACCTTTTTTTAAATTAAAAACTGTAAATCCACATTGAAGCACTGTAAAATGTAATTGAGGAAGATGGAGTTAGACTGTTTAGATTCACAGACCCTAATAAGCACTAATAAGGGACTGCACAACTTCTAGGTAGTCCAAGATGAGAGTTAATCAGAGTCTATGAAACCAGCTGTAGGAGTGGTCCTGCGTTTAATGTGCCAGGACATAGTACCCCTTGCAAAGCAAAAAAATCAGGTCCCACTTTCTGTGGTGGGTTGCACAGATGCAAATATTGTTTTTTCCAGAGCATATGGAGTTATATGGATAACCCAGATTCAAGTCAACCACTGCATCTTCTTTTTTTATTGCAAGAGTTTTCAGAATACATCCTGTAAACGTAAAAGCACCATAGTTCTTCCAGGTTAAAGGTCACGTTTACCTTTGCGTGTAAAGCTGTTGTTTGTGGTGAGTGTTTCTGCTCTTGTAGCATCACCATGACCTCAACCTACAACTGCACTCAAATCAGTGCTTTGTAGTGATACACAGAATTCCAGACAAAGGAATTGTTGTGAATTGTAGAATGTGGTTCAGGATTTCTCGGTCTATCTAAGGAACCAGCGACCACGCACACCCCAAGTGAGTGTCTTAACCACTAAGCAAAAGAGTAATACCTTGTTTCAATGGACAGCCATCTTGAGTCGACTCGAGTGAGCTCAGATTTGTCTGAATTCTCCCAGACTGGTATGCAGAACAGGTTAAAGAAGCGCTGGACGAGGGAAAGAATGTGTCAGATGGATATGAGAATGGCATTTCCATCAAAGGATTTTAAAAATCTGAAATTGATCTGATACGATCAGAAACCCAGAGGCACTGTAAACTTTGCCTGTTACTGTAGTAGGGATGTTCTTTTTTATGTTTCTCATTTTTTACAAAGGTTTAAGTAACAGCCAAAATTCTTCATGCCAGACTTGTTAGAAAGTCTGTAGAAAAATGGTTGATTGTTATTGTCAATACGTTGTAGATATTACTAAAGACTGCACCTAATGTGCAAAACGTTAAAATAAATTAGTTCTGCACCATATAAAACAGAGCAACTTGAGCACATTCACAGGTTATGTGGCTCATGGAAACATGGTATAAGCCTGTGGCAATAGAGCTTTTAACCTCATCTCATCTACAGAGGTAATCATTCGTAACAGCAGTGCATCACACAGCAGTGCTTGGTACACTCTCCCCTTTAACCTTGACGATTGGCAATGAGACCCCTAATTGTAATGAATTTCAACGTCTGTTTGTGTTTTTTTATTATTATTTTTTATCTGCATTTTATAGTCTCATTTTGAGTTATTTAATTATTCATATGCAATTACTGTAGGGAAAGTGTTCTGCTTTCTTTCAAACCTTATTTTAAGGTTGAAGATTAAATTATTTTTTTGCACGTGTCTGTAGCAATGTAGAACACAGCACAGATGTACTCTTTAGCAGCAGAATAGTTCTGCAAAGTTAGAAGTTTGATTGCTGTAGTTCTATCAGACTTTCTAGTTTGATAGTGTCACACAACATATGGGGGTCTATTCAATTGATCTAAAGAGTGGTTGATCTAAACACCATAATTTAAGTCATTAAAAGTTTTCATAGTTTATAATCTTCAGCCCTCCATTAATTATTTAAACTATGGCAATATTTATATCAATAGAATATAGAGTAATGTGTGTTTAAAAAAACAAACAAAAGACAAGCAGAATTAATTTGTTCCATTTCAGAAATATCATCTTTATATAAATCAGTGTTTATATCTACATTGAAATTTGCTGTAAATGCTCATGCCCATGATATTAGAGGGTGTGGATGTACAGTGTGATAAGCGATTTCAGAAATGCAGTATTTGGGAAGGTTGTGATTAGTGAATTAAAATGGTTAGTTCTCCTTGAATGTATGAAGGAATTAAAAAAAAAAAAACTCAATGTGAGTTGCAGCCTTCACCAGAGTGTTACTATTGTAGGTTAATATTGAAATGTTCCCATGCTGGTTTGCTGATCACAGGCCAAGTGTTTGTCAGTCTTGACGACTGAGAGAGGTCTGTGGTGTTTTTGCATGGATGATTCAACTTCTAAAACACTGCTGTTAATCCAATACCAAATAGATTACTGTGAAGAATGGTCATGGTCTTCATAGACACCAGGTTTCTATCCAGCTGAAGAATAAACACTTTACTTGGGCCAGCGCTATGCACAGCCGTTGCTTGTATCCCAGTAGAAGCTGCTTTCTACAATCAAAGTCTGGTGCTCAGATTTAACACCTGCTGTGGGAACAGAAAAGCAGATTTGTTGTTGGAAGGAGGTTTTATTGGATGCAAACACAGGATGTATGACATGCAAAAATGTGTCTTCTTTGTTGATCCAAGAACCTGCAAAATGATGTGAATATTTGAATAAGTGAATATAAATATCAAAGCAATCAGATCATTTTGAAAAGGATGGAAGTTATAGGTATAACATCCTTTAACTGACATTGAACCTGCTTTGAGTTTGTCTGAGGAATCCTAAGTGCCAGCAATAAAAAGTGGCAATGTAACCTTTTACCTCTCTTAGCTCCACCTATATAGACAGAGAGACTCATTGGGGCTGACGGTTCTTTCTCAGCACTCAATGCCAGATAAAGGCTGATTTAAAGCAAAATACAAAAACTCTGGAGCAACATAACTCACAACCATTATTACAAACACAATAAAATAGTAATGGGAATGTAAGAAAAAGCATGTGAAATGACATTTGCAGCCACTTACTTTAAGTACTGTACCATAGCGATTCCATTGTAAAAACTGCAGGGTGTTCGATAACCCCTTAAATGATGAAGCTACACAAAAGATACTGAAATAAACATAATGGCAGCTTAAGAAGCATAGAAAAAAACAATGAAATGTCCAGGTCATAAAACCCTGGCGAGATTGCTAATTCAACAAACGGAATTTTTCTCTATACACCATAGGATTCTCGTACGCACGTTTTAAAAATAAACGCTTACTGAAATGACAATTTAAGAACATAATGTGGAATTTGCAAATGTGAAGACCAGATGTGAATATAACATTTTAAACAGCATGAAACAGACTTCACATCTACTGGTAATTAGGACAAAAGGATTGTTTGAGTTGACAAAAGAAGCTATGTATATATATATATATATATATATATATATATATATATATATATATATATATATATATATATATATATATATATTACCAAATTATACACAAACACATTGTGTAGTGTTTGCCTGAATCAGGTTCTGTATTATTCAAGTTAACCTAGTAATGCTACTTTTCCCTTTGCACCTGTGTCAGAAAGTAAAGGTACTTTAGTGTTATTTATCATGTTCTAAAAGCTGTCTCTGTTTTGTTCTGTTTGTGTTGATTTATTCCAGCATTCATTTCCTCTTCAGTTGCAGGCAGAAACATTCTGTTTTTAATAAGTCGAAACAGACGGCAGGAAACGGAGGTCCCAGTGCTTTGCCAGAATGTATCTTGGTGTGTAACCAGCAATCTGTGTCATGCGTTGACAGAATGAGGCCAGAGGAAGTGAAAGAATATGGAAACTGCTACTTGATGCACAGATACACTCATTTTAGCGACATGCAAGAAAACATGGTATTTTTTTAGACATGTGGTCGCTTACTTTTTTTAATTAAGTTTAATAAAAAGATAAAATGCACACCAAAGGAGTTAAGTTTTATAATGCGTTTTCTTACATATTATTATCATATGTATCTCTGGATTCCTGTACTGTGTTTTTAATCTAGAGAGGCATATAGACAAGTCTTGCATGCTGAATAATATTTTGATTGAGGATGCACAAACACTCTCCCATATCTACCGTCCCATCAACTTTATATCTGACTCCACTTCCTGCTAGTGATAAACGATGATAGTTTCATGTCAAAAACCAACTTAATGGGAAAGGGAATATACTAGTGGTGTGCAGATACTTGTATTTCCCTTTAGGTAGTTGTAAATTGTTAAGTATTAATTAAATGTAATAAAACATGTTAATTACATTCCCTCAGTTGCCCTTTTTTACACAATGAATCATAACGATCTGGCAGTATGATCTGATATATAACCTGATATGATCAAACTGTTTAAACTATGTCACGATTATTAGTCTTACCTTTCTTTTATCCATTTGATATACAATTATTCTGATTTCACTTTCCTTGTTTCCCTAATAAATGTGTAATCTCTGCAGTTAATTATTCGGATTGTAGTGCAAGTTTAATCTCTGATTCAACTCAATGAAGACATACATATCCCAGTTTGCACAGCGGTAGCTCTTAAATTAGATCTAGGGTAAGTTCATGTGTATGTAAAGAATGAACTGTATTTGCAGTTTACAGCCTCTGTATGGCAATAAAAACATGTCAGCACCTTGGGTGAAAGTAAAACTAACTTACAATCACTTTTTAAATCACTCAGTGCGGAAGTTAATTGCATTGATTATACTTCATTGTACAGGTGAGAGAAAGGCAGCTTTTCTTGTTGTGAAATTAGCACATTCATTATAAATCTTAATTTAATACCTGCTGACAATACAGAAAATAAAAATATTGACATACTTCTACAATATACTGTATAACTGCAGAAACAGGTACATGGGCTTATGCACCAGAATTTACTATGCTGTTGTATACTAATGCAAATTCCTGTAAAAAGTTTATCATGGTACATTTGCACTGCAGTTTTGCAGTTTTTTCATGGTTATACATATGCATTTATCATAGTTTATCATGATTTGCCATGTTTGTTTGTTTTTTTAATATGCTTTACCATACCTCTATTGGCTTTACAATGCTTACCTGTGCTTTATTACACTTTGCTATGCTTTGAGAAATTTGATGGGTTTATAAAAGCTAATATATGAAACTAAAATAAAGGCAAATACCTGAGTATGAGCTTATGCACCTACAATATTTCTGTTATTATATTGTACAGCTTAAAATGCCCTTTGCATGTTTGTTAGGTTATTAGTTCTGTTTCTTCAATATGAAAAACAATCTTCCTATGTCAAAACAACAAGAAACTCATTGCAAAGGAAACGGCAATATCATACAGTACATCAGAGAACCCTTTCCCAGCAACCTTTGAGCTGACTCACTATAGTGGAAAATGATTAGATTTCAAAACTGAACACCTTATTTTTAACACCGCGATTCTGAGATTTTTAATACTGTTGCTTTTTAAGGACACAGACAAAAAATTTAAATGAAAATGGGTTATGTTATGTTGTGAAGACAAGAAAAATTAAAAAAAAACGAAATCAAACGACAGGTACAGCGATGCAGGAAACGCTGGGCTGGGGGGTGCAAATTTGACTTCATATATACAGATAAAAAGCAATAACACAAAATATCTAAAATATGAATTAAACAAAATCTACTGAGCTTTAACTGCAGAACACCATTAAAAAAAGTGTTATGAGAGTATAGATGGCAATATAGCCCAAAAACTTGCACGACCCGCAATGTAATGTAATTAACCTGTTTATTTCAAGCATCCATTTTATGTGATTCTGTGATTTTTGCAGTCATAATTTCAGTAAAATCCAGGAAATGCTTGAGACTTTGGGTGACACTGTTCTTAAAAAAAAAAAAAAAAAAAAAACAGTGCTATGAGTGTTTCAGCCCGTGACACTTAATTAACCCTGGATTCCATGTGCAGCATTGATGTAGGAAACTTAATTAGTAACCTTCACCAGAGTGCAGCTTGCTTTAGGCTCAAAAGTGACATGAAACCTCACCAGCATATTGCTTCTTTTCATTGAAAAAACAAGTGGTATCATAACAGCATTAAATCTGCTTGCTTTCTCAAGGATATATATATATATATTTTTGTCAGAAGGTGGTGTGTCAAGCTGAATACTGTCATTGCCTGTCAAAACAGTTCAATTTAGGTTCCTCATTCCAAGTAATGGCAAATTACCACCCAAAAATATATATGTTGCTCATTTCATCTACTCAGAATATCAGGGACAGGCCTTCACTTGGCAATTGAGCATAGTGGTTGCTGGTGTCACAGTATACTTTTGTAACAAGAAGGATTTCCGATACACTACAAGTTATTGAGAATCAACAATCATTATTATTATTATTATTATTATTATTATTATTATTATTATTATTATTATTATTATTATTATTTCTTAGCAGATGCCTTTATCCAGGGCGACTTACAATTGAAAAAGATATCACATTATTTTTACATACAATTACCCATTTATACAGTTGGGTTTTTACTGGAGCAATCTAGGTAAAGTACCTTGCTCAAGGGTACAGCAGCAGTGTCCCTACCTGGGATTGAACCCATGACCCTCCGGTCCAGAGCCCTAACCACTACTCCACACTGCTGCCCCACACATTAACCACTGTATGTTACATATACCCACTGTGTCCCTCAGCTTTTACTATCTGTGCACTGAGTGTGTTTATATAGTGGATAGGCACACAATGAATGTATAATATATATAAAAAGGTTTGTGCTATTTTAAGAGCAGACTACTTTACCTTTTAGCAATAATTACAATGTAATAACTAAGTTACACCACATTGTGAGCACAATTGCCATTTTAAGAGAATAATTAGAAAAAATTAAATGTGATTTATAATCACAATATAATCATTCAATTCTAAATTGCTTTACTTGGATGTGCCAAGTAAAAATATAAAACAAAGATAATTACCTTATGATTGCAGTTTAACAATCCTACACTGCCTTTCCTAACAATTAGTCCGTAATTATGATGTTCGATGTGTTCCGAACAGGAAATACAGTGATCTAATAAAAAGAAATCACAAAGCCATGTCCATGAGGTCTGATGACTACATGTGCTTGTGATCTACCTAGGCACCAAGCTTCAGTGCCAGGCATCTCTCTGGTGAGGTGTCCCCTGTCACATTTTTGGTGTATATTTCAATTTTTTGTGTATATTTTGGGTTCTGATAGCAGCTTGGCGGGCCCCTATCTCCCTCCATTCCAGCCACGTGAGAATGGCTAGAATGGGGAAAACTTGGGATTTGATTGGTTGTTCAGTTCTCCAATCACTCAGTGTGATTAATGAATCCACAGTTGAATAGATAAGGCTATAGAAGCCCAGTTCGGGGAGCTAGCCTGTAAGAATAGCTTGTATTGTAAGCGGCGCAAGCATTGACATAAGTACTGCTATACATGCTGATAAAAGATTATTTGCTCAAGGTAAGAAAGAGCTCCTGGGCTAGAGTGTCTGTGTGTCTGTCTGTATCTGTACCAGGGGAATCTGCACCTCCCCTTCAAAAGAGCCTGAAGACAACAACCTGATTTTTTGTTAGCCAACAATAAAAGCGATCTTTAATCATTTCTTAATATTATACCTGCCATGCCTGCCTGACCATTGTCCATCCTGTCACAATCCTTCGTACATTATGAGTAAGATAACTCTGGCTGCTATTGTTTAAGAGATCAAATTACTTGTGGAGCCATCACAGCATAACAGTTAGCAGGGACTGATGGGCTTTCTATACATTTGCAAACCGTGTGGAATTGAAAAGTGTAAAGAAAGGCTATCAGGCCATGTTTAAGCCATAATCACCAGTCCAAAAAATCTCCCTTGCTTGCCTTGTACGATATATTGTAAAAAAATATTAAAAAGTGAAGATGGGGTGAGGGTAATGAAATCTGGTGACAACAAGCTTGATGTAAATGACAGCTGCTTTGTCCAATCAGGATTTTTTTACATAACAGCTTGCAATCATGCCCGTGTGAAAACATATTGTTTCCAAACTTAAATTACTAATGCTGATTTTATTCTCTGTAATTAGTTGCTGGTTATCTTCTACAGCATTTGCAGTGAAAAAAAGGTTAGATTTCACTGTACTTTATGTGAAAGCTAATTCACCTCAATAGTATGCGGGACACCAGCAGTTTCTTAAAAGTGAACTGTAACAGACTAAAGTATAATTGAAAAATGGGTCTTGTGATGGGCTTATACTCTTCAGTGGAATCCTGCAGTAATTTTTTATTAAGTTTTGTTCCAAGGCTTCAGGGTATTAAAAAGCTCAGCTGCTTTTCGTGCGTATGCAGAAATGTGCTTTCTTTGTCTCTTTGGTGCCCCACTGTGTTATAGACCTTGAAGAATCTTTATCAGCCTTTGGCAATGGTTCTAGCTACAGCATTACCGAGGAGGCAGAATCAAGAGAATAGCTGCCTGTACATGTGTACTGACAATGAGTGAGCGGTGTGCATGTAGTGAAGCAATCTGTTCCCACGACTGGGTCAGTAGGTACGTAATAATAGACCGCTGGCCCCGTTCATGCCCAGTCCCCATATGATATCATCTATTATCTCATTATTTGGCTGTCATGAGATATCTGACATACCCCCTGCTTGCTAGAGATGTCTGGACATAAACAGTATTAATAATATTTTTGGGAGTATTGCTGATGTTTAAATCCCGATTCTTATAAAACACAAATTAACTGACGACAAATGGCATGTGTTAATAACATGTATTTAATTATTCGTTAGTGGTTAGTTCATATATTTATAAACTTTTAAAAAATAATGTTGTCTTAAAATGCCTTATGAACATATTGAAATCCCTTTTCATTAATAATCAAAGAGCCATTAAGTAAGGCTGCACTTGGCTAGAAAATGGAAATAAGTCACCATTCAAAAACAATAAAACAAGGTTGTTAACATGTTAATCAGCTTATAATGAACACGTTCTTAACTAACAAAACAACCAGTAAAATAAATGCTATCTTAGTCTCTTATACGAATTTTGTGTCAGGTGTAATTATTTTTGTGTAGGTCAAAAGGTGAAGAAATGCAATCAGTGTGAAAAAGCTTGAAATATAATTGGATACTGTTGCTCTTACATTTTTGCTCTTGGATGAAATCAGGCATACAGTATGCTATTTCAATATATATGCATGCTTTGCAGTTCTCTTGCCCAAATTTTCATACAACAAGTAGACCAGTAACACTCATTCCAGGGTCAGTCGGAAGTCGGCCATCCCAAAAGGGGGTTGAGTCACAATACCAGAAGTCATCACCTTAATGCGGTAGGTGAGGTGTCAGTCATGGATTGGAGGATACGTGGCAGCACTCGCTGAAGGGGTCTGAAGGTATATCAGGGAATGTGACCAAGCAATCTGTTCCTCTGTTATGGTTACGGAATGACTGCGAGGAGTAACGAGAAACTGTGAGTGTTTAGTGTTGCATTGTCTGTCTATTTAACTGTTCTTGTTTGTCATTGTAGACAGCTAAATATCCGGGAGCTGTCGTTGTTAAGCAGGCAACAAACCCAGACTGCACTGCACCACTTTTAAGCACTTGTTTCATATTCACAACACCACTTGCAACCGGAGCACTCACTGTTGGACTGGTGATCATGTAGGTGTTTTAAAGTGTGTGTTTATTATTATTATTATCATTTTGGGACTGAACCCTGTGGTTTCACTGACTTTACACATCGTTGTGTATAGTCAGTGTTATTATTTAAAAGCCATTAATAAAGCTTTGTTATTTACCATTTCACTGTTGTTGTTGTTTCTAAGCACTGCATCACCTCTACACCTGTGCACTACAAACCACTTTGTCACAGACATACAGACAGATGGATGAATGGACAGATATCCCTCTATAGCCCCAGAATCGGATATTCTCAATAACTTAACCAAATTTCATAACAATTGGATAAATGGTTCTGCAGATATATACAGTATGCAAAATGTAAGTGTGTACAGATGGATGGACAGATAGCCACCCCTTTTACCCCTAGATATTTTCAATAACTTGCACTAAATAATGTTAATACCACGTTTCATAACAATTGGATATGCGGCTTTCCAGATATATGGAGAATATACTGATACAAGAGTGGCCCCTACAGGGAAATGGAGGTTGTGCCGTTGTTCTTTGTGCAGTTGTTAGTGATGGGTTCTGGTTACAATGTCTCAGGTTCGCATTCAGCCAACACCAGTGAAATCCTACATAGAACAAGTTTTAAAGTTTTAAAAATATATACATGTTTAATAGTAGTTCATAAGCGCAGTCTTTTTTTGTGATTTAAAATAAGTTAATTTGCCATGTGGAGAGTGTCTCTTATCAAACAGAAATCATTTTGCACACATTTCTTACAACACTAAGAGACAACCTACACACAACGTATTAGCTATAACCTCACTATGAGGACAGATTCTGGAAGATTCTTTCAATATTATCTTAGAAACAATGTATCCATTGTCAATCACAGCAAATTCTATGACACTATACCATAGTTCCTATTGTTGTAGAGTGAAATAATTGCTTGCTCTGTGTGATAAAATGCACGCAGACCTGAGTACTTTCTGCTATTTCAGCCTCAAAAGACTGAACAGATGATTAGACCAACAGAAGGGCTTCCATTTTGTTGCAGCTTCAACCGATTGGAGCATGTCAAGACAAGCTGGAATGCATGAACACCTCCTTTAGCCTTACTTGAAATAATTGTTTTATCATTATTAAAGTAATGGTGGTAATGACAGCTTGTCACATCGTCACACCGAGTGACTGTCACTGAAACAAATGCATTGAAGTTATTATAAATTGCCTTTATATTTGTGCATAACAATCTGTTTTTTTGAGACAAGGACATTTATTATATCCAATAGCACTGGTCTCCTATTACTGCTGTTCACTACCCATCAAATACAAAGTGCTTTAATAAAACACTGCAGAAAACTTTGATTTTCTTTTATTATTTTTAGATAAAAAGACACATCTAAAGTCTTTATGTTTTGAAAAGTATGTGCCTTAAACATTTAGATCAAGGGATTGCAATTGCTTTGTAATATTGTTTACCGGGTTTATTCCCCATTGAGAGTGATATAAACATGTTGGTGCTTCTTCTGATGATTGACTTTCCAAACTCATACTTTATTCTTCTTATTGTTAAACAATGTTATAGCAAAAGGGTTCATTTCTATTCACAGAGTACAGCCAGTTGTCTGTATCAATGCGATAGTGAAAGGGTTATTTTTTAATGGACAACACTGGTAATGGAACTGAAGTGGGCAAATCTAATTATTTACAACAAGACTAGGGGTAGGGATTTTATTGCCCATTTTTCCTCACTCAGACCTGTTGTAGTACAGTATGTAATAACAGAAAAGTGACGTCTCTTCCAGTGGACTCATTAATATCCTGTCATAGACACGACAGAAAGCACCTAGACCCAAGTCATTTGGGTGAATGAGGGTTCTTCGTATGAGCACAATGTCTTGTTTCCACTGAACAAAAAACAGGAACCTTTTGATAAAAGTATGTATAAGTCATGTTATGTTTCTACATCTCATTTAGATTACAGATCCATATCTGGTAGGGACTCGTTAGTATTAGACTATGTGTTATACAATTTTAGATAAACTAAAAGATGGAAATTGAAACAAATGATCTACAATGGCAAGGCAAGGTATCTGTACTAAGGGGCAATAGTACTTGCAGTTACAATGGTTGCCATGGCACCATATCAGTTTATTGCAATTTTTGTATTATTATGTGTCCAATTGTATTGCTAATGTGTCTTTAGGTCAGGATAATAGATGGGGTATTATAATTATATTCTGATAGTATTTTTCAGTAAGGGTAAGCTAATTGTAATCAAGCATAAAAGTAATCATCCAGAAAAAGGTACCAGTGACCAAGAATTTGGTCACCGCCAAGATTAGTAGGCTTTGTAGTAGTCGAACGGTAGTGAGATTTCCCTGTGTTCTACTAACTAAAACAACAAAGTAATCATTTGCCAGGTTGAGTGAGTTGGGCGAAGAGAAGTGTTTTTTAATCTTTATTCCTGTTCAGCATAAGGTATAGAGAGTTTAGTGGACAGAATTAGTAGGCTGGTAGGAGCCAAGAGGCCTTGCGTCTCTAACGTTACTCCTGCATAGAAAATTAAACTAATGTGTATGGGGTTGCCAAGACAATCTAACGTATATGATGTTGTGAGAGTGTTTCTGCTGCAGGACCTAAACATGAATCAAAACCTGAAACAAACTGGGTTTAGGTTGCAAAATGAACACAAATTAATATTTGAAAAGTTATATAAGGGGGTTCTCGAGTGGCTCACCTGGTAAAGGCATGACTGTGTGGTGTGTAGGGTGAGTCATACAGTTAGAGGAGCGGGTTAGGGAGCCAGCATAGCCAGGGACTGTTTTCCTCACCATGCTACAATAGTTACTACTATGCAGGTGTCCAGTGAGCTCAAAGCGATCACCTGCAGGGCTTGCTTTTGTGCTCCAGGGTCCAGTAATCTGCTGTGAAGCTCCTGGGTTTAAAGAGGTACCATAAAAACCAGTGTATAAGTCGCACCGTTGTATAAGTTGCCCCCTCCCCCCACCCCCCCTTTTGAGGTAACAATTTAAGGAAAAAGCCTATAGGTCACACCGGTGTATAAGTCGCTCCCCCCTTTTTAGGACCCCCTAAAAATACCTATAAAATAGACATTTTACAGTAATTGGCTTGGTCGAAGGATCAGAAAACCTTCATTTCTGTTAAGCTGTGTGGATAGCTGCACTGAGAGATCATAACAACTGGGGAGAAAAATGGCAGTAAAATAATTACAATGTTATATGATAATATGATACATTGTTGAAATATATTTAAAAAAAAACTTGCTTTATAATTTAAATAGTTTCAGGTAGTCTAGGTCAATGTGTTAATTGAATCATCAGAACCTTTTTCAATAGAAGCAGAACAATAAAAATAAGCAAACATAAGCGAACATCAAACACCAAACTAGAAAAGGACATTCATGATTAGGGCTGTTCCAAGCAGTGAGATTAGCAGCAACACCTCTCTCTGTGGTTACTGTCTGTGATGCCGCTGCAATTGATTAAAATAAGATTGCAAACTAGTATTGTAGAGAGAATCACACTTCATTATTGCAAATCTGGCCAATTTGCAGCCCATAAAATATATACTCCTTGGTTATTATTACTTCAATTAAGTAATAATATTTTTAATAAAGCAATGCCCAGCAGTAAATATTTACTCTTTACCAAAGAAATTGTCCAAATAAATAATTAAGCTTTTCTTTAATCTACATCTTACAATGCTTACAGTATTTGATATCTGTTGCTATCATTAATTAACCATATTTGCAATAGCTAATTCATTTTGTTATTCTAAACAGTGAATTAAAAAGAGAGTGATTAGGGTTGCATTCTTTTGATGAAAAAGCAATTTGGCAATTATTGTTTAGTATTATTCAGAACGGTTGGGGGGAAAAAAAACAGCTTTGTTTTAATTGCTTTTATTGACACAGATCAATAAGTGCTGTCTTCAGGCACATAGACTGGGAATCATTTGTGCAGATCCATCTAATCCTTACGCACTGATGTCAGAAAAGCTCTATTACAGCCAAATGTGAGACATACTTACAGTGCATGCTATGAAGGGTATACACTTGAAAAATGAAGGACGATTTCACCAATATGAAGGTTGCTGTGTTTTTGTTTTTAAAATACATTTTTATATGTTTTTACCAAAGCTAGAAGTTCATGTGTATTGATTTGATGACTGTTTATATTTCTCCAAGGTTCTGTGACATAAAATCTCTAGGCTGTGTTTTTTAATTATTTTAGCTCTTCTTTTAGTGAAGTCACAGTTCCAGGAGGAAGTGCAAAACCAGTTTAAAGTGCCCAGTTAGCTAAAACCCCAATTAAGTGAATATAAGCATTTACTGCAGTTTGCATAGTCATTTTGCATTTTCCCCTTGCTTTTACCATGATTATACTATGCATTTACCTTAGTTTAGGTTTGAATAACACAAAACACTGCATTAGACTGTGGTTTATAGTATAGCCTTATTCACTTTAAGCCTGTAAATCTCAGAGGCACCTTGAATAAGCGATTATCACGGTTTTTAAATACATTGACCTTATCTACATTATCACTGGCCCCCCTTATCTTCTGTTAAGATCTTTTAGTTCTAATACAGGAACACATATGCAGATATTAGGACATTTTTAGGACATAGGACTCTTGACTGGTTTCACAGACCCTGATTGTCACTAATCTTGGACTCATTTTTAGTAAAGTAGTCCAAGACTAGTGCTAATCGAGATCTGTGAAACCAACCGTTCATTACTTTTCTGAGTGCTTCATTGTACACCGCAGGAATTCATTCAATATGAATAATATTGTTGTGAAAGGGTAAGCCTCTTACTCAAACTGGCACATTTTCAGATTTTTTTATTTTTAAATTTAAACAACAGAGAGCTAATCCACAGAACAGTGTCTGAGATCAAAAGCAGGCAGAATATTAAAAATGAATACAATAGCTGTCTTAGAGAAGCTGTTTATGAACATGTTTATATCATTACAGAAGCAACTCTCCATTTACGTAAATATTTCACTGAATCAATGCTGTTTCCTCTGTCCACCAAGCTTTTAAACTATAATTAGAACTTTGAAGGCTAGTGTATCCGTTTAGCATACATTAGAGTTTCTGCTTTCAAACACCAGCAATTAATCATTGGTTTAATGGCACTGTAACTATCAGAAGAAAAGCCATATTTCATTTTCAGTTCAAACAATTTCATCTTCAAAGGTGCAGCATCACACCACAACACTTAATTGGAAATTAATTTCTACTGCTGTGTTTTCTTTTCCATAAAGTTAATGGAAAAATAATCTCACTTCAGTGCATATAATTCACTTTCCCAAGATGGAGCACGGAAGCTCTGACAGAGGAAATGCTTTAATGTTTGAACATGCTTCATTGCCTCAGATTTCAGAGAAGTAGTGCTGACTAAGTACGAAGGTGAAAAATTCATTTTCTGAAAGCAGAAGACCAGTACAAGAAAAACAAAAAGAGCGAATTGTGAATAGGTTTCTGTAGCGAATCATTGTCTTTTATTACCAGATACCACTGACAGTGGAAGTGCTGGCCGTCACAGCAATGGTTTCAAGGAAAAGTCTTAAGACCCTTCAGAAATAGTTGCCATCTGTTGTTTGGTACAGTAGAATCACGCTAGTCCAACCCAGTTGGGACTACACCCTGTTCAGATTACTTATTTGTTCATACTGATCGCAATCTGTACCATACTACAAATGCCTTGTCGAGTTTCTGTTCTATGTTTTTAACCCTTTGAAGTAACAAGGGCGTGCTGTACACGTTTAACAGATTCCTAACAGATTTGTGATAGTTTTTTTCAGATGCTTTCAGCATGCCTTTATTATGATTCAGATTATAGGTCATTTTGTATGGGGTTTGGACAAGCGAGACTCTACTGTATTGTCATTGCAATTTAAAATCATGGACTGATTTGTTGTTTATCTAGCTGACGCTAATGTGTGTATTTCTGGAAGGAGAATCCATCCTCTAATCAACACGTCATATCCAAGCGGCATAAAAACTCTGTGTGGCTTGCATTCATGTCGCTTCTTTTGTTTGGCCACTCAGTCATGTGTGGCAAGGCCAAACGGAGTCTTTAGAGCCTGGAGGAAGGGCTACCCTCAGGCATGGATTCCTTAAGGTTTCCTCCTACCAGTGAGTAGGGGGGGTTTACTTACCTGAGTGCCGAGTGGTTCGTATTTAGTTTCTGCAGGGTGCGTGGCAGGCTGGAGAGGCAGGGTTCTGCCTCGGTGCATTCATGCTCAGGGGACGGGCCCGTGTCTCAACTGCTTACTTTCCATTCATCCTTTTCCTATTTTTGGCAGTCATGGTTTAGCTGCTTTGTCTTTTGGGGGGAGGTGGCCCTACGAGCCATTTCCTATCCGCGGCACTAGACTACATGATGTCATCGTGTATTTGCTAGTCGCCCAGCATTGCGGATAGCTGTCAGCAACCATGAACAAGGTCTTCGGCCAAATTCATCATCCGTCCAAAATAGTCTGCTCAATTGCAATTTAAATCATCCACATTGCAGATTCTCCATCCTCAAAACCTAGTGTCAGAAGTAATTTACAGCTCTACCCAAAAGTTTTGCATTACCTAGAATTTTAGGATTGAGACATAATTTAAAGGAAAATCTATATGAACACAATTTAGATGTTTTATTAAACATCATGTAATCAAAGAAGCTACAAAATGATATCGCAAAAGTCTACTTGAAGCCATAATAGTAGTACAGTAGTGCATGTTAAATTTCAAAATGTCACATTTTTCCATTTTTATCAGTTTTTCATTAAGTATGTGGAAAACTACGACGTGGTATGTAATTCAATATGTTAACGTAAATTTGACTTTATGAAGCAAAATGAGTTAATTCTATAGGGTGATGCAAAACCTTTGGCCATAGCTGTATAATCAATACTTAACAAATTAAACATGAATGTACCAGTCCTTGAACCCACTTATGACAGCTGACTCTAATAATGGAAAGCATAATGTATAATGAACAAAAATAACTGGTCCTTAAACTTTTGTCCATAAAAAAGTGAGTGTCCCCATTAAAGTGTTACAAAACACTCTTCAATGTTTGCAAGAAACACATGACCTTTGCTGTGACCCATGTAGGGTGTGTCACAGTGTACCCAGATCATGCTCCCTTCTGCAGCAATGCTGGTTTTCTGTTCCCACATTTCAATAACTAATTTCAATCAGAGCAACAACAGTGTTTCAGGAGAAAACGTGATCTGGACACTGTGATGTTTAGTGATGTGGCCACTGGGGGCTCAGTTGAGACCACAAGCTTCAGACCCAAGCCGGATTCCATCCCAGGTCCTTAGAGGTGAACGTCACCAGCACCCGAATTTGACCAGTTGCTGCGGGGTTCATAGGTTTTAATGGGACAATACAGTAGCTTTTGTGAAATCTTTATAGCATCTTGGATGAAGATGAAAAGAAAAAGGAAATAGTGAAACAGTGCTATAGATTTGAAATAAGCGGTCAGGCTTCAGCTGTGATTAAATCTGAGGCAATGAGGTTCAAGGAGATGCCATTTCTATTTGTAATTGAAACATTAAACATGATTTATGCAGAAATCATCTCTTGTATTTGATTAGAAAAAACTGAATGAAACAAATAGTGCCTTACAAAATAGAAGAAAAGCTCAATTGAGTACATTATTGCTCCTGGAACTGGCTCCTGTGCTGCATACAGTTAATTGGACTGAACTGTGATTCATTTTAACACATGTACAGGAGTTTGCCCTACAGGCTTAGACTTTATTCCTCGTTTGTTTATTTTTAGATTTTATATTTAGTGATTATCAATTAGATGTTAATGTCTGACGCAGCGGGAATTGTGGCTTCAGTGAGTGCCCTCGAAGACAAGGTCAAATATCTAGCAGATAAAGCCTGGTGAGGAAGATAATGTCATCGTGAAATGAAAAAAATATGTGTCAATGAGGACGTTGCTTTGTTTTGTGGCTTTATTTTTTGGTAGTTGACATAAAGCGCCAAGGCATGTCACCCGAGGATCATGACCTTTCCTCATAGAACCCGAGTGCATAAAAACATGTGGTGTATAAAATGATAAGGACGTTTTCCAATGTATCAGTTCCTCGTCTGTTTAACCTTCCCTAAGTGAGCATTGCTGAGATGCTGTGTGTGTGTCTCGTGTGCTTCTGTCCTTGTCTCCTGTACAGCACTATCATTCTTTGACTCAAAAGCATGCCTCCTTGTTTATTTTGTGAATTACACTTCTGTTGTCTACCTTTTGTAGAGGTCTTCAGAGAGATAGATTGCTTGGCTGCCCCCTCTTTCTAACCCCTCTAAATGTAGATCTTGGCTGCATTCCTGTTCCTCTCATTATGTACTCCGACAGCTTGTTCAATTGCACCAGAATTCTCAACACCATTAAGCCATTGAAGCCTGGGTCCATTGCTTACATTTTAGAATATCTCTCTGAGCTTATGTATTGACCCACATTAATCTTGGGAGCAGAACAGTGGTTAGTAAGTGTTTGTGAAATAAAATAAAATAAAATATCAGAACCACAGCTTTAAAAAAGAGAAAAATAAACTCACCAATGCACAGTTTTGCTCACCCAGGAGGGTCAAAAGATCTAATAAACTCACAATTGCTCAATTCAGTATGTTCTTGTTATAAAACAAAGATTTACTACAAGACTCTAATAGAGCATAAACTATTTTTTTTTTTTTACAATCGCTTCAAATGAACTGAACATAATGACGATGGAGTTGACATCACTACTAACCTGTCAAAATAAGGATCTAAACAAAAAGGTGCCTGTTTTGCTGCTTAACTCAATATAGTACTAGGTACTGGATTGATTGCAATAGTGTCCATGTACATTGTGCAACACATTATAATAACCTGTAAGGACACCCATCACATATGTGCTACTTTATTTTATAATCATAATATTCAATGGACTACTGCAATGTACTTGCATGTAAGCCATGCTTTTATTTCTCAAAGTGATATGAACTGGACTTGCAGTTGTATCTCTAAATGTGATATTATCAGAAGCTTGTTCCAATTGACTCCAATGATATTCTGGCTGGGACATTATCAATGCAGTGACAACAAGCCTGGGTGATATTAGAGACATATTTTTGACAGAGGAATAAAATGGTAACAACAAACTCCTAAGTTCAATTTAATAGAGGACTATGTTCTTTATTGTTGGCTTTAAATCAATTTTTCCCTCCTTGAACATATGCCTTTTACTTTGTACTTCAAAATATGGCCCTATGTCCAAAATCTTTGCGGTACGCTTCACAGCACAGTGAAGATATTAAGCCAGCAGTGGTTACTCCTCAAGCCAGGTTTCTAAGCAGCACTGAGTTGGCAAGTCGCTGAAGGTTATTTTAAAGGAAACATTTAGTATTGAAGAGCTCATCATTTTTCTTCCCAGCCCTGAAAGATAAGCTTCTCTCTGGCGTAAAATGAAAACAAAACCCAACAAAATGAAGACCTTGAAACTATTGGCATGAATGTGTTTTCTGTTCAAGGTTTTCATTTCATTTCATTTCTATATATATATATATATATATATATATATATATATATATATATACAATTTACAATCTTTTCTTTTTCTTAACTAACACATTTCATGATCACTTACCTTAATGTCTTGGGTTCAGTAATTGATTTGTATGAATAGAAAGAAAGCATTTGCAAACATTCACTAGCCTTGGTTTGTGTCTGCTGCACAGATAATTCCCCCCACAGGTGCCTGTTATAGAGTTTTGCTGTCTTTTGTTTCTCCTCTGTGATGATGTATTGAAAGCATTATAGCTAATGAAATGAATCCATAAATCTTAGCTGCTGTGCACTATGTATGCCTTACATGTGTCGTTTTTTAAAAGAAGCACAGACGTATTGACTCTTTTAAACAAATCGTGTCTGGCACCATATTAGGTTAAAGAAAGCTCTATAACCAAATTACACTTTCTATCTTGTCATTGCCCTTGCAAAGTTTCACTATAGTAAAAGCATCACAAAGTGTAATAAAACATACAGTAAATAACAGGTAAGCATTATAAAGACTAGTGGGGTATGATAAAAAATGGCAAACCAGGTTAAACTATGGTAAATGCATAGTATAGTCATGGGGAAGGTATGTTAAAACTTCAAAAATACTGTGCACAAATAATGTGGTAAACTTTTATAAATGTAACCAACCAGCTGCATACCTCAATGATTTTTTTTAAAATAGCACTTTGATTGCTAGAATTTTATTTCTGTGATCTAAATTGAAAATACATGAAGGATTCGCTCAGATAATTCAGCAGGAGACAGGCCTCTCCGAAATGGGGAAAATGGGAGAACGGCAAAATACAGCACCATAATATTTTCAGGTAAGGTCAAATTACTTATAATTGAAAAATAATGCATGTACAACTAACTCTATGAAGATTAAATTGTGATACCGGATCTTTAACTTAGTAACAGATATTATTTTTAAAATGAAGATAGCATTCTATAGCCTGTGCTTCTTGTAAAACTAAACATGTAAATTAGATTTTTATTAAAATACCGCCCCCCCATTTATTATATAAATATGTAAGCGTGAAATCAAATATGTTTACATATGCTGGTTCAGAATAAATACAGCACAATATTTAAGCATAATATAAATAGAGGATGTGTCATGAAAAACCAGGCAGATGTTGATAACAAACAAGCGCTTGGGCATTATCCTTCCACCCCACACAGCCACTGAATGTCATGTTTTTTCATAATATAGCTTATTTATGCCACAAATTTGTACATTTATCTTTAAATAAGATATCAGTAAGATGACTGTAGCTACCCTTACTCATCTGAAGGTAACTAATGATAATCTATCATGTTCACAAAGCTGTACAGAGCGTATCCTTTCCAACAGGTGAGCTGGGTATACAGAAGTACATTCTTCATACAAAGTGTTTTGTAAAGGCTTTCTTTTTTTAAAATGATACGCAGTGTGCTTAGCAATACTACAGGTCACACTAATAATTCAAAAAAAGATCCAGTCACTAACTTTTAATGGCATAGCATAAATATTATTAAGCCACATAAGTGGCATCAATTATTGTACATCATAGATGTATAACAGAAGAGAGAATGACCTTAAGAGTCTAAATTATTCTGAATGAACTGTGCAGTGGTTGGTGTATGATTGCTGGAGTCTAATAAAATTGGTAAGCTCAACCAATATTGTCTTTGATACCTCATTCCCCTCATGTTTTTTTGTTTTTTTACAATTTAATTTGAAACCAAACAGTTATCTGAAGTAAACCTGCTCAGCCTTGCCTTAATTCAGAATATTCCAAAACGAACACAATTTGTTTCTCATACAGCACACTGATTTGAAAACTGGAAAACATGATTGCAGACCAATACTGTACATTTAAAGCAGTACCATTTATTTAAGAACAAGTATTATAGACAAAAAAGTGGTATACAGTTTCACATATGCAAATAGCTGCATCTTTACATACAGTACAGTAGTACACTTGGTTAATGATCAAGCAATTTTTTTCCCTTTCAATTTTTTTTATCCTGTATTTATATATTAATTTTTTTGAAGACACTAGAGTTGTATAAAGGCAACTTTTAAGATAATCAAAAGTAGGTAAATCCTTTATTAATATGTCAGTTATAAAGTCCTTTTCACTTGTCGATATTGTTAAATAAGCAAATTATTATTTGGACTGGAGTGTCAACAATAGTCCTGTCCACAAGTGAGTTAGAATGAGGGACAGAGCACCATCCGTCTTTTAATGCCAGTCAAATGAACGGTTGACCATTCTATAAAAGTTCTGGTTGTGGTCTTTGAAGTAGGCTTGCAGCTGCTCCAGCACGGTACTGTTCACCATAGGATGGGGACGACCTTTGGACTCATGCAAACATCTCTCCCGCCCATCACTCCGGATGCAGTAAAACCCCTTGGTTTGATTGAAGTAGAAGTTTGAAGACATTATCCTGGGGCGCAGATTGAGGAACTTTTCCACTTTTTGTAATTCTGGTAGTGGGTCTCTAATCAGTGTGTCCCCGTCTACTATATGAATTTGGTCCAAGGAGAAATATTTCAGCCAGTTCTCCATATGGACATCATACAGACTCCTCTGAATCGCCTTGTATTTTGTGTTCAGCGCCCCGTTCCGAATCACGATCTCTTCAATCACCTGGACAGGTTTGTGATTTTCCAGTCGGTTGTAATAGACCTGTGTGTAGTCAGATATTACTCTTTCTGTGGGATCCCTCAGAATCAGCAGAAGTTTTATGGAGCTGTTCATCTCGTGAATCCTTTCTGGGGACAGAGATGACGTGAAGTAGCCTGGTGTCTTCTCCACTGTGATTTGGTTTTCATAAGAAAAAGGCATCAGGTTCTTGTACCACTCAAATCCTTTTGCGTAGTTCTCATCCCAGTCAAAGAAATGAACCTCGGTGGTGGCCACTACAATCTCAGGATGGATGTCCAACATTTCTAGCAAGGCTCTGGTCCCTCCTTTGCGAACCCCAATGATAATACTTTGAGGGATTCTTCGGTTTGTCCCTGGAGGTTGAACCTGTGAGGAGTAGTTCTCAGATTCATTAGTGAACAATCCCTCTTGCAGTTTCAGGGAGTCCAATAGCACTCCTTCTCCCTGCTGAGAATATTCTTTAGGAACGCCATGTGTCTGAGCCGCAAGTAAGAAAGCCGAAACCAGTAGGTAGGCCATGAGGAAAAAAACACAAAAAAGCAAAGGACTTTAAAAGAGGGAAGTTTCCACTGCAATGCTGGACGAGCCTCTGAGGTCAAACCATCTGAGCAGAAAATCTTGAGCTAGCATCTGATGGAGCGTTTGGGAAAGTTGATTAGGGGATGCCAGTTTGAAGAACATCTGTCAGGAACAAAGAAGTAAAAATGAATTAAATACATTTTACTCAATTGCATTATGATTTTGCTTTAAAAGAAGAATGCACCATGTTCAATATAATCCAAGGAATATGATAGTAAACCCTTTATCCCTAAAGTGGACTTCTTGAATAACTTCCTCTTGGCAATAATAAGAGCTGTTTTAAACTAGACAACTGCAAAGAACAGTCACTTTGAGCTGCTCTGTGAGGAATGCTCTGAGATGGAGGAATAAGGCAATGTATTACCAACGTTGGATGTGTTTATATACAAACAATGATTATCTAATTTAACTTTGAAAAAACATTTCAATCCATGCATTGTTTTTATTATTAATATATCTTTTTTACTCTACATTTTGCTATTAATTGAATATTTTACTGGAAAATCTGAATAAAACTAATTCAAAAATAAAATGAACATACACATTTGTCATAACCTGTCCTTGGAAATGTTCATAGGTGGAAATGTAAGACTGAATGCAGGACAGTAATTGGGTTACAGTTAGCTGGATTTAGTGTTCAGGAATCATTCAAAACAAATTGAGAAACCAAATTGCACAAGCCTAGATGCTAGCTTTTATGCAGTGAGGGAACATCTTGAAGTCATCCTTCCCCTCATTTATAATGACAGGGTTCATTAAGAACCTAACAACAAAAAGAGAATAGATTTTTGCCTCCCAGGAAACCCAATCTATGGAGTTCCAAGTTTAGATGCCACATGCTGTAAATCACGACTCTTGAGAGATGCAACCTAAAAAAATATCATTTTAAAATCCTCACATCTGTTCATTATTGTGAAGGTTATATAGCCATGATGTGACTGCAGCTCTGTTAATAGCGCACTGTGACAGAGAGCAAATGAATCTGAGTCAACAATCTCTCTCCCGACCTGTGAGGACACGGTATAACAGGAACAGTGTGCCCTGGACTGGATGGTTTGACAGTTTATTCCAGGGTCAGTCGGAAGTCGGCCATCCAAAAAGGGGGCGAAGCCACAATACTAGAAGTCAGCACCTTCTAGTATTGTGGCGATGTGTCAGTCATGGATTGGAGGAGACGTGACAGCACTCGCTACATAACGGGGCGTGACTGAAGGTAAATCAGGGGATGTTGCCGAGAAAATCTGTTCCTCTGTTATGGTTAAGGAGTAAAAAGAAACTGTGAGTGTTTAGTGTTGTTTTGTCTATTAACTGTTCATGTTCATCATTTGTAGACAATTAATAAAGCTTCGTTTTCACCACTGAACTGTTGTTGGACTGTTGTTACTACTAAGCACTGCATCACCTTTACACCTGTGCGTTACAAACCACTTTGCCACACGCACCCATGCTGATAAAAGCAACATTCACAAGCTCACACAGTATGAACCTGATAATATCTCAATTTATACCACAAATACCATTCCCTAGCTTTTTGGATTTTGGAAGCAGCGCAGTAAAATCCTGGTAAATTACATTACACATCACTCTGAACCATATTCATGTGAAGAATGTTTTTAAAAGTATGTTGTCATGTATTAGATGCATGAAACATATCATTAGCTAACACCATTTGATTCCGTCAAAACATACTTTAAATTACCCAGTTACCCAAAGTTTTATAAATACAAGACCTGTTACACTAAAATTGCACTTTTTAAAATCAGTGTGCATCTAAAGTATATTCTCAAACACTACATTTAAGTAGATGCTAACATTTATTTATTTATTGAGAGTGCACAATTATTTCTCTCCCTAACTTCCCCCATAACAGCACAGAAAAACAGAAGTGGGTTCCCCCTCTGATACCACACACAAGCCGGTTGTCTCTTTACACCCAGGAGATCAACAGCAGATGCTGGCAAGCTACTGGCCCCTGGAGGAACGAAGGTCAGTCCTGAAAGTGTCTGCTTGAGCTCACTGGCGGATTGGCCAGTAACATTGTCAAGTTGTTTGTTCTTTGGGTTTTAACACTGACAATTGGAAATGTCTTGCACCATTAATTCTTTTAATAAGCTTTATCTTCAGAAATGTCATAGGAAGCAGATAATGGACAAGGAAAAAGGCCTTCTCTAACTAAAGAAATAAATTAATACTTCTCAACATTAAAATGGAGTTATCCTATGACCCCATGAATATTCTTTGTCATATTTTCAGAAAACCATAAGATTTATTTTTCTGATTCTTGCAATACCATAATTCACTAATTCACTTGGGAACGTCAGGTTGCAACATGTCGAGTTTCATAAAGGGCTGGTGTTTGGTTTTGCATGCATGGACAACAAGCAATGTGTTATAATACCCAAAGGCAAAGCTCCTGGGTCTTGTTACTGCAAGGGAAGCTTAGATTTCTGAACACATTTTGCACATTAAAGTGATAGATTGTAGTAGAAGTACTACTCTTACAGCGAAATAATGTACAAACCAGATACCGAGAGCATGCAGTATTATCTGATACTGACAAAAACTACAGCCAGGCTTCAGGAGCCTGTTGTCTTTAGGCTGGTAGCCAATAACAGCTTTGGCCTCACATCTGCCATTGCTTTTTCTTTAAAGATACAACTCTATCTCTTATTTCTTGCTGTTTAACGCAATAGTGATGTACTTAATTATGTTTACTGCTTCTGTAAGCCCTTGTAACGTTTTCTTCAAAGCTCAACCCACCCCACTGTTTGTCACACAATAAAGCAGGTTGAAAGGGCACTTTGATGATCACAGCAGGCTTAGTATGCATTTCGGGCTAGTACTTTTATTTATTTTCTGTTAAATATAATCTCAGATCTAGTTTCCCACATGATGCGGCTCTGTATCTTTAATGTAATTAGGTTGCTGTAAGTTTTCTTTTACATTTATTGCCAACAAAGAGCAACCAAATGAATACTGGGACTTAAATGAATGTGCTATGAAGATTGGTTGAGGGAACTTAATGTATTTAGGACAGAAGGTAGGAGACACTTCCTTATACAAAGTTTTGAGATCAATCAGTAACTTGGAACCAGACGTGCATTGATAGGCCAAAACGCCTCCTCTTGTTCGTACATTTTCTTAAGTTGTTAATAGAAAATATTAAAGCATTAAATTAAGGTTGATATTAATAAACTGTTTAAAGACTGCTGTTGGCCTTTTTAACAATAGGCTTGAACATTCTCATGCATATACAACTTTATTTAACCCAAGAAACAAGCTTTAACAAATGTAATAATCTAAACAGCGATGGATCTAACTCTTTAACTCCATTTAAATCCTGCTGGTGTTTTCCCCTATGAGTGATTTTTAGACCCTCTTTTATTGACTTCAGTTATTAAATGCCCACTACCTTGCTACTTTATTTAGAAATGGAAATTAGACTGATATAGTGATCCCTGAAGCACTTTAAAGCTGTGGGAGCAACATAATTGCAAACAGTCAACCAAAAATGGGGAAAGGCAAAGATCTAACAGCATTTGAAAGTGGCATGGTAGTGGATGCACATGGAGCAGGTGCCACAGTAGTGAGGACAGTCATGGTTGTAGGGCTATCAGCAATAGCAAAACAAAGGGACAGTGGTTGCCAAGAGAGACAGCTGTGGCTGCAAAAGGTTAGTGACAGACAGAGAGAAAAGACTACAGAGGCTTGTTAAGTCTTGGCCAACCTGATATTAGGTACCAGTCCTAATAAAGTGGACAGGAGTGTATATAAAATATAGGTCAGAGACAGCAGGGGTGAATTTCACATTTAAAAAAAAAATCTATTCCTTTCAACAACCATCCAGGGTTCAGGCCCTGTGGATTGATTCATTTGAATGCAGGAGCTAGAGAGCGATCCATTGTTGGGGTAATGTTGGCTGCTCTACTTTACAATGGTAAAATAAAAAGATTTTAGCAGAATGTCAGGGTTACACATTTCAGTATTCAAGAGACAAATCAAATCCTTTTTCTTGCAAAGCATTTATACAACTATTCTGCTTGAAGAGCATATTTTTAAAATGTGTATCTCAATTAGGCTGCCTTTTTCTCTTAAATGTATTTACATCAGATAAGCTTTATGGAGAATGATGAAAGCTCCCATTGCCCCTAGAATTCACAATATAATAGAAAAATAAACCAACCTATTAGGTGTTCTTATTTTACACTTAAATAACAGTATTTTAACTAGCTTTTAGCGCCCCCTGGTGGACAAATATTCCAATTTGACTATTTTGACCATTTAAAACTTTCTAATCAGAATGCATGATGGTGTGATATTCAGTAAATACTTTTCTATCAATGGGCTTGTGACAGGGTGACTGGTCCCTGTTACTATTTAGGAGCCAGTCTCTGTAAAAGGACTGCAAAATGTGTTGTGTAGTTTTGGAAAGGATAGGGTTTACTCTGTAAGGTAAATTGAAGAATACTTTCCTTCTAACTGGGCAGGCCAGTCAAACATGTGAAAATGTGTGTGTTTGGTTAGGAAGCCTGACCTAATTGGAGGAGAATGAAAAACATGTGCAGAATGTGTTCAGGTTAAATTGTTTGCTTGATTGCCAATTTAACCTGGCTGCATGTATAAAAGCCCAGGGCTGACTAAGTCAGTTCAGGGATGATACTTGTGGGGAGAGGACAATAGCAAGTTGCTTGGTAGAGCTGCAAAGAGTTTACTTGCAAAGTATCTTTTGTTTTGCATTTTGGTTGAAATGTAAGTTTATTTGCTTATTATAAAATAAAAAGTGTAAGGCCCCTGTGCTTACATGCATTATGACTCCTGCATGACCAGTCTATCACAGGGCTCATACTTTCTAAGGTATTTATAGAAATTAATGTAGAATTTGAAAGACTATCCCAAGATGCCTGTACCTTCTCCAATGAAGGACATAAAGGCACAGAAAAGCCACAATACAAGGTACAGGACAAAGGAATTCCACACGAGAATGATGCAAAACTAAATTTCAAGAGTATCTAAACGAAGTAGAAAATCAAACCATGTGATGATGACAGTGTTATAAGTAAACTATAGAATATTTCATCAATACATAATTGTAAATGCCTTGAAGCATCCTCATCAATACACAGACACAATCTGATGTACAGAGGAATTCAAAATGACTGGATAATTAAGTACAGCTTTGTCTTCAATTATCCAGATTAGCATTAAGTGAGATCTTGAGAACCATTGTTTTAATATGCATAATTAATCTCATCTTTCTAACTACTCATGCCGATTTCTGTAGTATATTTGTAGGGTTACAGTTGATTCATGTACATGGTTAAAGTGTGCATTTACCATGTTATTTCTAAAGAGTAAATAGCTTCATGTTTATTTTTCTTCTTTTTTTTACTATCTCCTCAATTACTATTACGAGATATCTCTAAATGAACAGGAAGTTATTTCGAGATATCTCTAAATGATAGTTTGGCATGCCATGCTAGCAAAACATTATTTAAAGATATCTGTAAATCAATCTTGAGACATCTTTATTTCAATTTTAGATATCTCAAAATGAAATTAAGATTAAGGGTTTATTTACAGATATCTCATATTCATTTACAGATATCGGCAAATGATTTACAGATATCTCTAAATATTTCAAGATATCTTAAAATGCAATTTGAGATATCTCTAAATGATAATCTGGCTTGCCATCTATTTAATCTATCTAGAGCAAACCAGCATTGTAGGGCTGAGTGGCGGAGTGTCCCGCCCCTAGGTATATAAACAGATATGTGCGCTGTTTATTATTATAAATATTATTGTATTATGATTTCTGTAAATATATAGTAACTGAAGGTATTAATTAAAAAGCACAATTTCATATCAGCCCAATTTAAACTATCGATTCACCTAATTTCCTGATCTACTCACGTCTCAAGTGAAATCTAATTCACCTTTAAGCAAAGCGCACAGTTGATTTAAAGGTGTTGCCTCTGAGGTTTTTAAATCTATCCCCCTTCTTTTTTAATACCGCATTTACTGTTTGCCTCATCATTGTGCAGTTGAGTATTTAGTTTCTAGTGCATTTTCTCCACAGCAGCCCTCTCCTGCATGCTGGTATATAACAATTAAAATCTCCTGCTTTTTTTGCTTGGACAGAGAGAGACCCTATCCAGTTAGAACCTCTCACACCATCTTGCTTTACTGAGGTTGTGGGGAAGACACTCTGCCCAGCACAGAAAGCACTGAGGGACTATAAAAAATGATAAAGGGGCAGTGAAAAGGGTACCAAAACTGAAGCCATATTTCCACAAACTCTTCATCATGCAAGGCTCTGTTTAATGGAGGTTTCTATTCCATCACATTTCGCACTCTAACATGGTTTCATCCGGACGTTATTGATTCATAAATGTGGCCAGGTTTTATCTCTAAGTGCATGTGTCGGAACTTAATTGATATTTTAATTAAATGACTTAAATCCACTTATTGTCAAACCGATATTAGCCGTTAATTAATTAATACATAAATTTATATGTATTTTTTATCTTCCTTCTCAGAAATCAATGCACTGACCCATGCATTGATTGAACGTCATGGCCTGCCACTACCTGGGTACGCTTGGGGCCTGGCCGTGATTTCAAAAGCAAGCTTGTTGGCTTTGCACAGGAGATGAGAGAGAGCAGGAGATGGGGTGTAGAAACGGACAGGCTTTGCACAAAGGAGAAGTGCCCAAACCAAAGAAGAAAAAGACAAGGTAAACCCTTTTCAATCAGGCTGATTAAAAAAATGATTGCTGTGTTTGTTTCTAAAGCTAAATCTTAATTGATAGGATTATAGTAAGCATACTTCTTTTTGTAGGATTATAGTTTCTGTCATATAAAGATTAAAAACAGTTGGATTAGACATGCTTACACCTGGAAGGGGAAACTAATCGATGATGTTTTTACATTCCACCTCTCCAGAGAAAATGAGCAGTACATTATATCTCAACAGTATTGTACATCATGTCAACTAGCCAAATGTCATTGTGGTTAACACAGATGCCTTTGAATGTATAGCCAGTGTTCGATCAACTCACTCTACAGGTGAGTTTAAAATGGGTGAAGTACGACAGGGTAAGCTATCTCTGTGGATAACACAATACTTATTATAAGAAGTTGCCATAGTAACCACATTTTGCTCTAGAGTTGCCTGTTAGACTGACTTTAGATTTCTTGTCATTACACCGTGGTAAAACATAGTAAAGTGTAGTAAAGCATAGTATCATAGTGGAAGAATGGAAAAGCACTGTAAAGCATGGTGCATTACTGGGAACAATGGAAAACACAGTAAAAAAAAAAGGTATTGTCAATGGGATGGTTTGGGGATATCTTAACCTGCAACATTAACATGGTAAACTTTTACAATACCATCAGGTATTTTATACCATGAAAAAAATGGGTGAGACTGCAGTAGTTTATATACAGTAAGAAGAGGCCGGTACAGCAGTTCTATAGTAACAAGATATACTGTACTGTGAAATGTACACAAAATAAGCAATCAAACCCAGTATTTTTCAGGGAAGTTGCTTATAGATAATTGACAACACTTTACAAAAAGCAAGTTCCAATATCTTCAGTTAATGGCGGAGGCATCTTCCTGTGGGAACCAGATGGGCCAGTCCATGAGGTTGATAATTAAACTACAATCACCTCTTATAATTCAAGAAACTTGCCTTCTGACTATAACGACCTGAAAAACATTGCAGATGACATGATATTGCACTAGCTGACAGAGGCTATAAGGGCAGATGTACAGGTAGTGGACAAGAAATGGAAACATCTGGGTAAATGAGGGACACCAAGTATATTGAAAGCAAGGGCTTCCACACAGGTGTGGCTCATGCGTTAATTAAGCAAATAACATCCCAGCATGCTTAGGGTCATGTATAAAAATGCTGGACAGTCCTGGTTGCCAATAATTATGGCTAGCATGGCTATAAGAGGAGACCTCAGTGACTTTGAAAGATGGGTGATTGTTGGGGCGCGTTTGGCAGGAGCTTCAGTGACCAAGACAGCTCAACTTGCTGATGTTTCACGAGCAACGGTGTCTAAAGTGATGTCGGCATGGAAAGACATCATCAGCAAAGGGCAACAGTGGGCGGAAGCGCATACTCCAGGATCATGATATCCGTGCATTAATTCGACGTGCAAGGCAAAACAGGCGAGCAACTGCAGATCAATTGACTGCAAATTTCAACCTGGGGCACGAGCAGCCAGTTTCATCAAAAACGGTCCACCAAGAACTCCACAGAGCGGGATACCATAGTGGCCCAACGCCCTATTAAGTGACTTTGCATTGGTGTTTCCATTTTTTGTCCACTACCTGTAGCATTCAGGGATGATGTCTCCAAATTAAGAAGCACAAGCCTTTCAATGGATGTCACAAGGCAAGGACTGTCATCCGAGCTGTAGTGCATATAACACACTACAACTGTATGAAAGGGTTGCCCTCCACCAATGCCATTGATGCATGTACCAGGATCACTACATAAATCTTCAGCTTTTAAGACTTATTGATGCATTCATTTATAATTACAATGTTAATACAAAAGTAAACATTAATACAAATGTTTTTTTGTCATCTGTTTACAGTGGCAAATGCCACTGGCTAGTGAACAGTATTAGTGGATGTTAGGTACAGAGACACAACATTATATTCCCAACAATTATTATTATTACTTATCCAGGGTGACTTACAATTGTTACAAGATATCACATTATTTTTACATACAATTACATTATTTTTTACATAATTACCCATTTATACAGTTGGGTTTTTACTGGAGCAATCTAGGTAAAGTACCTTGCTCAAGGGTACAGCAGCAGTGTCCCCCACCTGGGATTGAACCCATGACCCTCCAGTCAACAGTCCAGAGCCCTAACCACTACTCCACACTGCTGCCCTAAAACAACTTCCCTGACTGGGAATCGAACCCGAGCCGCGGCGGTGAGAGCTCCGAATCCTAACCACTCGACCACCAGGGTTGATTCCTTAATCAACACACCTATGCCTAGAGCTTGTTGTGCATAATAAAATAAGATACATCCTGATACAACCAGCACTCAATTAAGATTAAAACCATGACTAGACCTAAATACTTTATTTCTTATTTCCATTCCTTTGGGAATAGAGTCTGCAATTTCCATCTCTTCAACATTAGACTTCAGAGCACCATCTAGTGTAAAGGCGGAACACTGCAGCATTATTTTTTTATTTTTTTTATCTAGAATGGAGACGCACAACCATTAATCATCATCAGTGGGATACTCTGCTATGTTATAAATTCAATAATATTTCAAATAGAAGATAATAAACTGTAAAACCATTACAAAAGGGTACCATGGTACATTTGCACACTCATTTTGCAGTTAGTCACTGTTTTGCTATTCCTATTTCCTATGCATTTACAGTGTTTTACCATGTTATTTCAACAAATATTATTTTAGTGTTTTACTATGCTCTAATACATTTTTCTGAGCTTTTACCATGTGGCATAGTACATTTCTATAAGGATACTGAAGACAATGAAGGGCAAGAAATTGGATTTCAAAACCTTGTTTTATTGACTCTGTAGACGGGCTTCAAACAAATTGTAAACTGTCCACTTTTATTGGCCTTTGTGAATGTGGCTTCTCTCACACATAACCAAATATACAGTACATTTGGAATTCAATTTCTAAGATTGGTTAGTCCTTTTGTATTTTGCAATTGTCATTGAAAATCCAAAAGACGTGGGTAGGTTTGACAGTAACATAGTGCTTTTGAATATATTTAAATTTCTATGTTGGTTGTACTATTTGCTAACAGGGAGTGATGTGGGTTCTCTTGTAATGTGCTGTTTGTTCCAAAAAAAAATTGATCACAAAAAAAGAATATATTTAAATTTCTGCAAGTAAAAAAAAAGTAACAGTATTGCAATTCAATATGCCTGTGTGTATATAAAGTATTTGGGAGTATGTGAACAGGCTGGCTGGTGGTGACATCAAGTTCCTCCTCCAATGGCAATGCTGTCAGCGGACATGCTAACAGCGGGGCAAAGTCCTTCTTCCGTGACCCTGCTGGCAGTGAAAAGGCTGACAGTGGGGTGACCCACTCCAGCAGCTGTAATGCTACCCGTGGCAATGTTGGCAGTCGGCAAGGTAATGCTGTCAGCGGAGATGCTAACAGTTCCAAGGCTGACTCTCCAGCACAGGCAGGTGTGGCAGTGGACATGCTGCCAGTGGCAGCGCCAGCAGCAGAAAGGCGGAAAGCAGTATGGCCCACTCCGTCAGAGGCCACAGCAAATCCCCGGGGGTCAGCAGCAAATGACCCCCAGGCAGTGAGGAACAGGCCTCCCTGGGTGACGGTGAACAAGCATACCCAGGCGACGGCAAGCAGGCCTCCCCAGGTGACGGCAAGCAGGCCTTCCCAGGCGTTGACGAACAGGCCTCCTCAGGTGATGCAGGTTCGACAGCCCTAGACTTTGCAGGCTCGGCAGCCCTAGGCGGTATTACTTCTCCTGGCTTGAGTCTTGGAGGCACTGTTATTCCGGTTCTGAAACCATGTGAACAGACTGACTGGTGGTTACGTCAGGCCAGGAAATGCAGTACACAGAGTGGTAAGTGAATTGCTCTGTTGCGCTAGTTTCTTATAAATACAAGATTTAAACAAAACAAAACACTGAGACACCAAAATAACTGTCACATTGGCCAAAACAAACAGACACTAAGCAAACATGGTGAGACAAACCAAAAACAAGTAACATGCTTATTTAACCCTTTGCGGTCCATTGTCGGACCTGGTCCGACATTGCAATTATTCCTATCCGGTCCATTGTCGGACCCTGTCCAACATCATCAAAAAAACGCAAAAAACGGGTTTCTAGTCGTTTTTCTCCGGGAAAAGCCCAGAAAACCATTCAATGGCCGAGTGGGAGCGACAGGAGCGAGACAAGCCGATAAAAAAAAAAAAAAAAAGGCGTATCTCATGAATAGTCATACTTGACCCTGGCATCACATAGGGGTGGTCATAAGGAAACAAGCTGGCTGTTACTGTATCAGCGCACAGAGACTATCACGGACATTTGCAGAGCTTTTTTGAGATGTTATAGTAATAAAATAATGACTTGGATCGCATTATTGAGGAGTTTGGTGATAAAACGAGTGATCAGGAGATGATTGATCGGTATGTACGACTTTTATTATTATTATTATTTATTTCTTAGCATATGTGAAAGCGATAGCGAATGAAAGGGTGGGGTGGGGCTGGAGATGCCTAGTGAGTGCTTTGTTGATATGCAGGGCCTTTTAAACCCGTTTGACTGTAGAAAAAAATAACTTTTAAACAGTGCGTCTAAAATTAACTGCGCATGTGAAAATAAATTGGACCTGACGCGCACTTAATAAATGGACTGCAAAGGGTTAAAGTCAGCACAAATAGCAATTGTGAGTCTTTTCTGTACCTCCCGACTCTCGTTCTATCCTCACCGAACACCCAACCCAGAGTGAGTGATTCGTGCATCTATATATACATTAATCATTCACTTGAATCCCAGCATGTGAACTAATTTGTGCAATTCCCGGTGCCCACATACTAATACAGACTTTATCTGCATGTGAAGTGACTGTGCAACATTGTGGAGTGGGATGCTCTGCAATGTTGTACCTTTATTAATGTTTCAAATATAAGATACTAACACTGAAAATGTAAAGTTGCCAGGTGAAATGGTTTATGAGATATTAGCAAACCTATACAATCGCCCCTCACGAGTATGTCTCTGTATCATTAGATGCATTCTATCTCCGCTGAACTACACTGTAAAGTAAGCATTTTCATGAAAGTGTAGCACAATAAATATATAGCATATTAATGGGTCATACTAATTGTTTTGCGCACAATTTGGGGACATCTGTTTTTTATCCACATAAAATTAGGCAACAGATGTACTGTACATCAACAAAGAAGGATAAGAAAAGAAAGGACATTTTAATTTGTAGTTTATGCCAAGCTCCTCTTCAATAGAGAAAAACACGAGCTTGCAATTATTGCTGCATTTGTTTTTCAGGCTATTTGCTCCAATAATTAGCTATTAAAATGCCATTCCATATCTTTACACAGGAGGCTACTCAGCATCTAAATGCACCTCAAATCAAAGTGCTCAAAATCTCATCCACAAATATACATGAATTTAAAAGGAACATTATCTTAACATTACACCCTTATTTTCTTATCCTGTCATTGTTTTTCTTTTGTATTCCTGGAAATTTCTTTATTGTACAACAACAAAGTACTGTCTATCATTTAAAATAGGCTTCTAAGAAGTAAGGAGTGTATAGTATTTTACTTTTGCATGTTATACTTTTTTTGTTTCAATATATATATATATTTTTTCATTATTGTTCAAAAATAAAATTTTATGTAATGCCCAAGTCTAGGGCAACATATGATTATGATTATGATGTAGATGTTAATATGATATTAATTCAAAGGTTTTCAAAGTTAAACTAGAAAGCGGTATTGTAGTAAGTAAAACAGAACTCAAAACAATATGGTTTGTGCATTCATTTCAATGGGTTTTAAGGAGTTTATCAGTCGGGCTGATGCCACCTCTGAATGAATGAAGGGATAGAACAAGAAGATGAACAGGAAGCTGGGGTAAAAAACAACCTTATTATATCATTGTGACAGAGAGTAAATGAATCTGAGTCAACAATCTCCCTCCCGACCTGTAAGGGCATGGTATAACTGGAACAGTGTGCCCCAGACTGGATGGTTTGACAGTTCATTCCAGGGTCAGTCGGAAGTCAGACATCCAAAAAGGGGGCGAAGCCACAATACTAGAAGTCAGCACCTTACTGCGGTAGGCGATGTGTCAGTCATGTATTGGATGAGATGTGATTGCACCCGCTACCAAAGGGGGCGTGACTGAAGTTATATCAGGGTGTGTGGCCGAGCGACCTGTTCCTTTGTTATGGTTGTGAAAGACCTGTAAAGGACGGAAAAAAATGAAAGTAACCATGAGTTTTTGCCGTGTTGTATCTGTCTATTAATTGTCACCCTTATCATTCATAGAAGACTAAATCTGGGAGCTGTCGCTATTCAGCAAGCCTCAATCCAGGACGGCACTGCACTACTGTTTCACTGTTACTGTATAATTCCCCACTTACACAAGGAGCACTCACTGTTGGGATCTGTGACCATGTCTGTGTATAGTGTATGTTATTATTGTTTCGGAACTGAACCCTGTGGTTTTGACTGGCTTTACACATCACTGTGTATAGTCAGTGTTATTATTTAAAGCAACAAAAAAAACCTTCGTTTTCACCATTAAACTATTGTTGGCCTATTGTTATCAAGCAATGGAAGTCGTACATTATGTTTACGAGACTTCAGAAGCGCAAATCCCGTTTGTGACGTAACCTCACGCAACGTTGTACTATAACTGAAGACCGTGTCAGACAATCCTTTATTGGGAAGCTTCTTTGACCAAATAGGGATAAGAGTGTCAGTATGAGGCATTTAAAGACCTCTTCATTCAGTGTTTTTTTAATTTTTAATTTTTATGTGACACCATTTATTCAACATTTCAGATTATTGCCATTTGACTCAAAAAGTGCTTTATAGTTAATTGTTTTATAAGTAAGGTTATAAAAAATACTGAAGCTACTACAAATACAAGTAAATCTTTGCAATAAATACATAAATAAATAACGAAGCCCTACTTTACACTTTTGTTATTTTCGTCATTGGCCATCAGATAACTGATTGCTTTAGCCTAGATTGCTCTGTCCCCCTTAGCAATAAGATTTATTATTATTTATTTCTTAGCAGACAACCTTATCCAGGGTGACTTACAATTGTTACAAGATATCACATTATACAGATATCACATTATTTTTACATACAATTTATACCCATTTATACAGTTGGGTTTTTACTGGAGCAACCTAGGTAAAGTACCTTGCTCAAGGGTCCAGCAGCAGTGTCCCCCACCTGGGATTGAACCCACGACCCGGTCAAGAGTCCAGAGCCCTAACCACTACTCCACACAGTAGCTTAAATATCATGGGTACCTAAAAAGTCACGTACACAAAAATGTGTGTCGCTGTATTATTGCTGCCGACAACACTAGGTTTGAGCAAATTCATTGAGCAAGATTTGTTTTAAAGTACGAAAACATTAAAAAGAAAAAAAAAACGTTCCACAAATTTGTTAAAAAAGACAAATACAGTTCTTAAAACCAGCTTGTTGCAAGACTAATCTACTATAAAGAAGTTCCAGAAGTCCCGGTGGACAGCACTGAGAAATGCGTTGAACTAGTAGACTACCAATATACTGGTTCATCAATAGCAACAAGAACAAAATATATTATATTCAGACAAAATATATTATATTCAGACAAACCAGCATAAGAGAGAAAAGAACCTCGACGGGCACAAACCTGGAGTTAAATGGCCAAGAGCTTGTGACAAAACTGTATGGGACACGGTAAACACAGATCTCTGCTTTCCATTGGAAAGGTTAAGTGGAACAGTTGAAAAGAAGCTGTATAAATTTGGGGACATCATCTACGCATATGGAAGCGAGAGGTTTGGAGTTGAAAAAAGGAAGGAAAAAGTACAAACTATTCCTGGAAAGTCTAGATGGCAGCAGGAGATTGAACGCTTAGTTAGAGAAAGGAGACAGCTGAGGAAGCAATGGAGAAGAGCAGAACAAAGTCAGAAGGAGGGACTCAATCTTTTACAAAGGGTCATAAAAGATAAGCTTGCAACATTGCGCAGAGCTGAGCCTACGAAACGCTTACAAAAAGAAGGAGCGTGTGAGAACTAACTTTTATAAAGACCCATTCAAATTTGTAAAGAAGTTATTCACCAGTGAGAAGAATGGCACACTAAAAGCATCTAAGTTTGAGCTGGCGAGATATTTGGAGGAAACACATACAGATTCAAAAAGGCAGGAGCCTATATCAATTCCTTCAGACATCCCACCTATCAATCCACCAGAATACCAAATGGAGGACTGTGCACCTAAGTGGAAAGAAGTAGAGCAAGCTGTGAAAAAAGCAAGGGTTTCATCATCACCAGGGTCTAATGGAGTTCCGTACAGAGTGTACAAGAGTGCTTCAGGAGTTCTACGAATCATGTGGAAATTGATGAAAGTGGCAGGGGAAAAACAGGTTGTACCAAAAGCATGGCGCCGAGCAGGTGGAGTCTTTATACCTAAAGAAAAAGATTCTACAAGCATCAGTCAGTTTCGCCCTATTTCCCTATTAAACGTAGAAGGCAAGATTTTCTTCAGCATTATTGCTCAGAGATTGTCAACTTACCTATTAAAGAACTGCTTCATTGACACTTCAATACAAAAAGTGGGCATTCCAGGTTTCCCAGGATGCTTAGAACACATCAATGTGATCTGGCAACAAATTTAATCAGCTAAAAAGGAGAGGAAGGAGCTCCATGTGACATTCCTGGATTTGGCTAATGCATATGGTTCAGTGCCACATGAACTTCTTTGGGCAGCATTTAATTTTTTCAGTGTACCGATGACAATAACAAATTTAGTGAAAGCCTACTTTGGAGATTTGCAATTTAGTTTTTCAACTTCAGAATTCAGCACTACATGGCTATGCCTAGAAGTTGGAATAATGGCAGGATGGACCATTTCTCCACTGGCTTTTACCATGGCAATGGAAGTAATCATTAGGGCATCAAAATGGGTAGTGGGAGGAGAGCGCTTGGCTTCTGGAATGCGACTACCACCAATTCGAGCATACATGGATGACATGACAACCATGACTACAACAGTAGCCTGCACTAATCGGTTATTGGGCAAATTAACCAATAACATTGAATGGGCACGAATGCAATTCAAGCCCACTAAATCAAGGAGCATCTCTATAATTAAAGGTAAAGTAGTAGATAAAACATTATTCATTAACGGTGAGGCAATACCAACAGTGTCTGAGAAGACAGTGAAGAGTCTTGGGAGATGGTACGACGGGGATCTAAAGGACACAGTTCATGTGGGAGAAGTTAGACAACAAGCAGTGGAAGGGTTGAAGAGCATAGACAGCAGTGCTTTACCAGGCAAACTAAAACTCTGGTGCTTTCAGTTTGGTCTACTGCCGAGATTGCTGTGGCCACTGACTGTGTATGAGGTTTCTTTGACAACAGTAGAGAAGCTGAAAGCCTTAATCAGTTCATACATCAGGAAATGGTTGGGAGTTCCACGCTGCCTCAGTAGAGTGGGACTTTATGGTAAAGGAATACTGCAGCTACCAGCATCCGCTCTAACCGAGGAGTATAAGTGCGCCAAGGTCAGACTGGAAATTACATTAGTAGAGTCACGCGACAAATACGTAAGGGAGGCAGCACCTGTGTTGAAAACTGGAAGAAAGTGGGCGGCAAAGAAAGCTGTGGAGGATGCAAAGGCTGCCCTTCGAATTGGTGATATCATGGGGCAAGTTCAGCATAGAAGACTGGGTCTTGGTCTCAGTTCAGCTCCTCCTACAAGGCACAAGGCAGCCCCAGCTCAACGGAGGAAGATGGTAGTCAACGAGGTGCAAACGCAGGAGGGAGAGGATGAGGTGTATAAAGGCCATTTCCCAGGCCAAGAGGGAGAATGGATGAGATGGGAGAGTGTGGAACAACGCAAGATTGGCTGGCAAGACCTATGGTCAATGGAACAGAGCAGGATTAGTTTCCTCATCAGGTCAACATATGATGTTCTCCCATCACCACAGAACCTAAACCTCTGGGTAGGAGAGGATCCCTCATGTCCTTTGATGTCCTTTGTGTTCATCACCTGCAACATTAAGGCACATTTTGACAGGATGTAAGGTGGCTCTTAGCCAAGGACGTTTTACTTGGCGCCATGACTAGGTGCTGCGATGTTTGGCCTTAGCATTGGAAGACAAGCGTAACATGACCAATAAGTTGCCACACACAAAAGACAACATTCCTACGTCCAGGAGAGCAACCACCAAGAAAAGGTGTTAAAATCAATTCTCGCCCAGGACAACTGGAAGCTGCTAGAGACTGGAAAATACTGGCAGATGTTGGTCAACGGCTTATTTTTCCACCTAAGATTGCCACCACTAACCTTCGACCAGATATTGTCTTGTGGTCTGGATTAGCACGCCTTGTTCACCTGGTAGAGTTAACAGTGCCATGGGAGGATGCTGTAGATGAGGCGTATGAGAGGAAGAAACTGCGGTATGCTCAACTAGCTACTGAAGCGGAACAGCGAGGATGGAGAGTCTGGGTTTACCCAGTGGAGGTGGGTTGTCGAGGATTTGTGGCACACTCTACAACCCGGTTTCTCAGAGACGTCGGATTCAGTGGCCAAGAGTTGCGTCGCACAGTGAAGAACTTATCTGAAGCAGCAGAGTGAAGCAGCAACTGGCTGTGGTTGAGACGGAAAGATTCTGGCTGGGGATCTCAAGCACAATAGAAAGAAAGAAACGCTGATGTACAGGTAAGTAAGCTGGGCTGAGTTGAGTGGGGGACGGAGGGGGGTGATTCTGGGACGCCAGAATCACCGTTGAGCCCTCTTGAGGTGTCGTGGGCTAGTCGACGAAACACAGAGGATGGAAGGTTCCCACTTGAAGACCCCAGAGATGTACCCTACTTAGCTCAATCTAGACGGTTGTCATGCTGATGCGCTGGTGAGACCGCACTGTGGTTGATCCCCGGAGCCAGCATCGCAGCCGTTGTGTGTGCTGATGTGCTAGGGAGGCAAAATAAGCTGATCCCTGGAGCCAGCATTACACTTCAGCCATCAACACCTGACAGAAGGATATCTACATCATTATATGGAAGGAAGCGCAAATGGATGAAGACACTTATGGATCACATTAGTTTACTGTAAAGCTACGTCTTAGTTGGTGCTTATCTTGGCGAGGGCCGAGTTCAAATCAGCATGAAGTTTTAACCTCTACTCTCGTGTAATGGAAATCATTATTATAACCACATTCTACTGGCGAGAGCCTTGTACTGTCACTGCAGGATCAGGTATGTCTTGTAATTATTATTATTATTATTATTATTATTATTATTATTATTATTATTATTATTATTAGTATTATTATTATTACTTGGGTATAATAGGTTTATAATAAATATACTGTATATGCAGTCAAAAATGTTTAGCAAATAATACATTCCATAAGAAAGTGCTGTGTACTATCCTTGTACAAGGTTAGTACACAGTGCTTTCTTACTGAATGTTTTGTTTAATGCTATGTCTGCATTTTATTTTATTTTTTCCCGTGCTTTAAGCAGTCGCGCAAGGCCGACTTGGAACTCAAGACACAAATATTTAAATATACCCTCCCATATTTTAATATTAATTAGGTTATTTGCATTTGGAATGACAATTTCTCTGGCTAAAAAAAATAAATAAAAAAAATACATGGAAACACGCACAACCCGAAAGTACTACCAAAACTGAGTGAGAAAAATGTCAGATTTATTTATCTTTTTCCATGGAAATTGCCCCTATGTTAACCCAGCCAATGTAACATTACAATTAAGCACTCAATATATTGTGATAAATCTGCCTGCAACGTCTCTAATGAAGACATTTATTCCCACTTTATTACTTATACTGCGATAGATTTCCCTGACCCGGGCCATCACTAAAATATACAGCTATAAGTGTTTCTCTGCAAGAAACCATTTGGACACTTCAAGAGTTTACCAAGGGTAATGATAATAAATCACAGTTTAAAAAAGGAAAAAAGCTTCTGGTTATTATAGAGAAAAAAAACCTTTCAATGAATACAGCTTTTTCTGTCTGCAATGTTGACATCCTGCTGTCTCGTCAATTCCTCATGTTTACAGTCAATGGATGTGTGCAAGCAATGGCAAGCTACATTACGGTAGCAATACTAACATTTACTTCAAGTTATTTATTTATTTTTTGTCTTCATATTTTAAATTAATGAAAGAGGTTTAAGCTAGGGTATTTGTAAATTTGCAAATATATTAGGCTCGTAGTAAACAAATAAATAAATAAAATACAACCCACAGCTAATAACTAATCCCCACAACAATCATGTAGAAAAGTTTTTGTTTTCAGTTGACTGACATTGGCAGTAGCCAATGAAATCATAGGATATGCAAACTTAGAAACGTGATTGGCTGTTACGTTATGTCCTAGAAAAAATGTTGTCTGATGGTTGACGAGAATTTCATTGACAGAGGTTTTCCATGACTCGAAATTTGAGTGACAGAGGTTTTCCGTGACTCGGAATTTGAGTGACGGTGGACACAAAATACAAATCATACCTGATACAAATAATGGCTGACATAAAAAACACATGAGGGATGACAGAAAAAATTATTGAGAAATGACGACTCATCGCCAAACTAAATGATCCATGACAAAGAAATTCCTGATAACTGACGCTGAGACGTGAGAAATGATGATGTCCTAATATGGACACCATACTATATGACATCTTCACATATAGTAGGTTTCCTACATCAGGCAGCATTCCTCACATGTGCCTGCCTACAGCCAATCACATTAGTGTTACGACGTCACTTGTAAACAACACACGCAGACTTAATGCAAAGAGGGTAGAGGCCATGGACGTTGTGCTTAGAACAGGTGCGTTTGTGTTAAAGTGATTCACCCGCAGTAAGCGATGGTTGGTATAAACTCCCACACAATAACCTGACATTCAAAATGTCCCCCAATCAGCAGTACAGTAATCATAACAAACAAGCGTGTATGCGGTTAAATCTTTATTAAGACACTTGTTACACAAATAAAAAAGAATAAAACCTATGAATGCAATAAAAAGTAAGTGCAAAAAAGTAATGCAAGTGCAGAAATGTACAGAACAGGTAGGCTTCATTACTGCAACTTGCTTTCAGTTCAGAACTCTGTGATCAGCATCTTTTTTTTGCAAATATAGACAGCAAACTTTCAGCGTTGTCAAAAATATCCTAATTCGGCTTTATATCCGGATGCTGCTCCATGACACGTCGCAGTGTTATAAGCACAGCACGCATGCTTACGTCATCTGTGTCTGTTTCAGGCACTGGTCGCTAAGGTGACACAGCTGAGAATTCTTCCTTTGGTGTTGTCAGAGTTTCAGTTTCAGTAGTATTTTCGTCAGCACTCTCCTCATCTACAGAAAACCCAGCTTTTTTGAAGCAACGTTGCATTGTTTGCTGACTGACAGAGTTAAGCATGCTTTGGCAAGCGCACAGCATCTAACGGAGACATTTTATTTACACTGAATTTTCATGCTGATGTGCATCTGTGGCAGGATGGCTTGCAGTGGTGAAGTGTGGATGACGTCACGAACCAGGAAGTAACAGAACCAAAACAGTGGATGGGCGGGTGAAGCTGAATGCTACTGCACTCAGCGTATTTATTAACTCATAAAACAAAACAAAAGATTTAAACAAACAACAAAACACAAAACAAAAAGGCGCAATGGCCACACAAATAAACAGAAACAAGTATATGTTAAATATAGCAATTGTTTTTCGCTCGCTCTCCCATGTTCTCCCGTACTCTCCTCTGTACACTCACCCCGCAGCACTGACAGCTGCAGGTTCTTATACTCTGGCCGAGGGGTTAACTAGCTGTTAATTATCTTATTACCCCTCGGCCACAGTCTGCACGCGTTTGGTAAGGATGTGTGACTGTCAGCTAGTTAAATAATCAGTAGCTGATCAGCCACACATCCTCACGGGGTTTTTAAATATAAAAAACAATAACAAAAGACGCGGTGCTTTTATCCGTGCCGCAAACAAAAATACAAATAATAATAAATAAATACGTAGAGGCGGGACACTCCGCCACACATGCCCCCCCTTGTGCGCAGCACACATGGCCTTTTCAGCCACCTCCCCCCTTAGTCCCCAAAGTCCCGGCTAGCAGTCACGGCCCAGGAACAGGGGCAGCAACGGGCCAAAGGTGGCGGCCACGGTGGGATGTCCTCCTCCCACCCAAACAGCCGTAGCGTTCCGATGGCCCGCGCACAGGCCGGCTCCTCTGGCCAAAAAAATTTTGGGGGTGGTCTCCAGACCTGCCCCCCCTTCATGGCCGGCAGCTCCCCTCCGTGGGGCTCCGGCCACCCTTTCTCCTGCAGCGAAATTGCTGCGGGGAGCTGGTCTCCTGACCTCCCCCTTCTTCTTGGCTGGCAGCTCCCCTCCGTGGGGCTCCGGCCACCCTTTCTCCTGCAGCGAAATTGCTGCGGGGAGCTGGTCTCCTGACCTCCCCCTTCTTCATGGCTGGCAGCTGACCTTCATGAGGCTCCAGCCACAGTATTTCATGCCGCGAACTTGCGGCTGGGGAGCTGGTCTTCTGACCTCCCCTTCTTCGTGGCGGCAGCTGCCCTTCATGGGGCTCCAGCCACAGTATTTCCTGCCGAAAGTGCGGCTGGGGAGCTGGTCTCCTGACCTCCCCCTCCTTCTTCGTGGCCGGCAGTTCCCCTTCATGGGGTTCCAGCCACAGTATTTCCTGCTGCATGGCAGGACTGGTAGCGACCCCAGGCAAAACAGGACCCTCGGGAGGCGACGGCAGCAGCAGCGGACCCTCGGGAGGCGACGGCAGCAGCAGCGGACCCTCGGGAGGCGAACTCGGAAGGGGAGCCTCTGGCAATGGAGGCGGCAGCGGGAGCTCCACTTCTCCCTCGTACCTTGTAACTGGTGGCTCTCTAGGCGATGCAGAGAAACAGGCAGCCCCAGGCGATGCGGAGCAACAGGTATCCTTGGGCGGTCGAAGCAGGCATCCTTGGGTGGTGCGAAGCAGGGCAGGAGCAGTCCTTCCCATGACGGTGGATGTGGAACCAGCAGGTATTCACCCTCTGCTGGTGGAGGTGGGAGGGGCAAGCAGTCCTCCCACGGCAGCTGAGGCAGAACCAGCAGGCATTCACCCTCTGCTGGTGGAGCTGGGAGCGGCAAGCAGTCCTCCCACGGCGGTTGAGGCAGAACCAGCAGGCATTCACCCTCTGCTGGTGGAGGTGGCGGAGGCAGAGGCAGCTCCTGCGGCTCTGCTCCTGGCGGTGGAGGTGGCGGAGGCAGAGGCAGCTCCTGCTGCTCTGCCCCTAGCGGTGGTGGAGACAGAGGCAGCTCCTGCTGCTCTGCTCCTGGTGGTGGTGGAGGCAGAGGCAGCTCCTGCTGCTCTGCTCCTGGAGGCCTAGGTTCTGGACCTATGGGCTCCCCCCTTCTCGGCGCTGGATGTACGGGCTCCCCCCTTCTGGGCGCTGGATGCACGGCTCCCCCTTCTGGGCGCTGGATGCAAGCGCCCCCTTCTGGGTGCTGGATGCACGGCTCCCCCTTCTGGGCGCTGGATGCACGCTCCCCCTTCTGGGCGCTGGATGCACGGGCTCCCCCCTTCTGGGCGCCGGATGCACGGGCTCCCCTCTTCTGGGCGCTGGATGCTTGTGCTCCCCTTCTGGCGCTGGATGGTCGCTCCCCCTTCTGGCGCAGAATGCTCAGCGGCCCCTCTTCAGTATGCGTGGGGTATATGGCCAACATGTGCCCATATGCCCAACAGCCAGGGCATAACTCCGCCACAAGGTTTATAACACAAACCTCCCAGCCATCATCCCCGACCTCCTCCTGCTGTTGCTGCAGTTGCTGTTGCTGCTGCAGCCCCCCTTCTGGGCTGTGGACGCACCAACTCCCCCCTCTTGGGCTGTGGACGTTCGGGCTGTTCCCACTCAGGCGCTGGAGCCTGCTTTTTGCCTTCTTGGCACCACCACTCCTTCCCTTCTTCGGGACCAGCAGTTCCACCTCCTGCCATGGGTTGGTCGGGTGCTTTGTGCCCAACCTTGCCGCCGGCAAAGCACCACTCCTCACCTTTGAGACAGGTGAGGCAGGTTTCCTGATCCACCTGCGGCGATGGTATGGCCATTAGGTGGATCCACTCCTCCGCAGTCTCCATCTCACCTCAATCAAAGGCCTGCACAAAGAGGGGGTCTTCATATGGGCACACCTCAGGGAGGTGCCCATACTCCAGGCAGGCGAGGCACCATGTAGCCCCTCCTTCCTTCAACTCCCTCTGATGCTCATGCCACCTCTCCATGTAGGCATCCACTTTATCCATTTTTTAAATTTTTTTCTCCAAACACAAAAACACTTATTCGAAAAAAAACGAACAAAAAAAAAACGACCTTTTCTTTCCTGGTCCGGCTCCTGGAGGCGTTGTTTGTCCCATGCAGGACACCATATGTGGCAGGATGGCTTGCAGTGGTGAAGTGTGGTGACGTCACGGACCAGGAAGTAACAGAACCAAAACAGTGGATGGGCGGGTGAAGCTGAATGCTACTGCACTCAGCGTATTTATTAACTCATAAAACAAAACAAAAGATTTAAACAAACAACAAAACACAAAACAAAAAGGCGCAATGGCCAAACAAATAAACAGAAACAAGTATATTTTAAATATAGCAATTGTTTTTCGCTTGCTCTCCCGTGTTCTCCCGTACTCTCCTCTGTGCACTCACCCCGCAGCACTGACAGCTGCAGGTTCTTATACTCTGGCCGAGGGGTTAACTAGCTGTTAATTATCTTATTACCCCTCGGCCACTCTCTGCACGCGTTTGGTAAGGATGCGTGACTGTCAGCTAGTTAAGTAATCAGTAGCTGATCAGCCACGCATCCTCACTGGGTTTTTAAATATAAAAAACAATAACAAAAGACGCATCGCTTTTCTCTTTCCAGCCATGTTTGTTGAGTCAGTGCTGTTTTTTCAAACTGTAAACCCGACACTGCGTACAGGGACTAAATAGCCTAAAGGTACAGAACTGGGGTAATTGCTCAGTAACGATCTGTCAAGCTTTTACTACAGTAAAGTGCTGCCTTTTGAATTGAAATATATGTGAATGGCAAACGGCAAATGGCTATTTGTCCGATCTAAACGGCTGCTCGAAATAACCCTATACGGTGTAAGTGGTGGCGACTGTACCATCTTGTCATGGATTATAAGTACATCATGTATAGACCTTCTTCAGCTACTCTTCTTGGTCTAAGTTTATAAATGGTGTAATATTTCTCTGAATGGATATACAGAGAATACTCCATGAAGAACTGTGCAGTAGTTATTCCACAAACAGGGATCTGAGGGGCCAAGTGGGTTTTCTATGGCTGTCCTTATTAGTGAAATAAACACTGCACTCTGTGAATATTCATGGAGTATTCTGTTTATATAAGAAATACAATGTATGGGAAAAAGTATGTTTAAATCTAAATTAAACATATGAATCAACACTTTTTGTATAATAGTGTATATTCTAGCAACAGAGAGTTGGTTATGTGCTTGGATGAATCAATGTCCAGCTTTGGAGAGGTTTTAACTGATTGATGTACAGGGGTCTTTAGTGTGTTACTTGGCGCTACTGCTATGGAAAAAAAACAACATTTTTTACATTTAAAGCAATACATCTTGTAGACTCGGGTGGTAGTCTTGTTGCTTATCCTTTGGTGTTTCCACTTTCAGTGCTATGAATATTTATTTTCTGCATCAGAAGCGTGAAGAAGCCAAGTTACTTTATTACCACCCTTCACTTTCATGATTTGGTCTTGGTTTCCTGGATATTAATCTCAACAGGATTTTCAGGAAAATTATCATTATTACTAAGCTCACTGCAGTAGTGCGGGGACAAATATTAAAATGTTCAATCAAACATTCCATGAAATGTATTCATAGGCAAAATATACTTTGTATTTGTCCATATAACATTATTTATAAATGAGTGTGCCAAACACATTCTACTCTACGGAAATGTGTTTCTCTCTTATTTATAAGGTAATGCAATACTGTTCTTTTTTTTTTTACTCCAGGGAGATTTATTATTTCAATTTATCATTTCAAAATGTTTCTACCCAATTTGAAATGCAGTTTGAATACCGTCTCACCACTGTAACCCACCCTGGTCAGTATGACAATATCAAACTTATCTAAGCAATGGATGTTACCAAGCTACAGAACCCTGGAGGCAAGGACCGAACCTGGACTTGGACTTGGAGTCAGCTACTGGATGGAAACGGTTCCAAATGGGAGGAGTGTTGGGTGCAGGTGCAGCACATCCTCAAATGAACTGTGTGCACAGCTCAGTGGGGAAGCTGGTGTTTTGGAAGCAAACTGATTAATAATCTGGAAAGGACCAGGCGTTCTGTTAGCTTTGTTCCTTGTGCAGCTTTGTTAGCTTTGTTCCTTGAATCGAGTCAGGATCAGTAGGCTTTGCAAGCCTTGCATCTTAACCAAGGTAAACAGGTAGCTGGATTATGTTACAAAAATAGAAACAACTTAGTTTTGTGACTGCATAGGAACTAGCTCGATAGAGAGCGCAGATGCACATTGTCAGCCCACTGTCATTAGTGGTAGCACAGGATTTTTTTTTTGTTGAAGCGACAAGTCGCTACATGTATTAAAATGTCTGTGATTTCTGCGTAAATAAACCATGGCCGACTGAGCAGCATTTCAAATACAACGCCTGTCTCTCATACCATCTCTCTAAGCCACTCATGATGCTCTCGCCGCAAAGGATGGCAATGGATTATTTTATTTTAAAAATGCACACTGGGGTTCATCAATACATGTATAGTAGCTGACAGAATGGATTTATAACACCAACATTATCTAGCAACTTCGATATTTGGAAAAATATTGCAGAAAGAATCTACTGTGAATCAAAACTTATCAAATAATTAATTAAAAAATAAAAGTCAAATCAGGAATCACAATTTATTTTGCATGATATATGTTAACTGACCGCCTGGAACAATACAATGTTCTTCATTATTTTCACCTCATCAAAAATGAAAGGAACTTGGAATCTGATTTTATTTTTAAAAATAAAATATGAATACATTATTTCTGCATGCTATTTTCATTTCTAAATTCAGCTTCCAAATACAGAAAGTATCCTATAAATTGCAGGGAAAAAAAAAAGATTGCTTTTGTTCTATTAAAATGCCATTCGTGGCCTGATGAATGTGTTCCTTAATTAACAATTCAATGAGGCTGAATAGCTGAAAGTAAATGAAGCTGTATTATCAGAACACCACTCATAATGAAAACATATTTCAAGAAAGCTGAATCTTTTATGAACAAAGTCAATGTATCCTTCCGTTGATGTATTGTTTAATAAACTTTGGATAAGCCTGAATCATTACTTTTCACATATGTATCATCCCACAGGCAAATTAAAAGTCCTTTTTTATCAAACAAGTGTGTTTAATCTGGAAATAATTCTGTATTAGTATTTATTGTGCTGTATTATTATTATTAGTTTATTTAGCAGACACCTTTATCCAAGGCGACTTATAGAGACTAGGGTGTGTGAACTATGCATCAGCTGCAGAGTCACTTACAATTACGTCTCACCCGAAAGACAGAGCACAAGGAGGTTAAGTGACTTGCTCAGGGTCACACAATGAGTCAGTGGCTGAGGTGGAATTTGAACCGGGGACCTCCTGGTTACAAGCCCTTTTCTTTAACCACTGGACCACACAGCCTCCTGTATACATACATTGTTTCAACTATCATTTTTATTTATTTATTTATTTATTTATTTTTTACATTAAAATCTGCCTGTACCTGGCGCTGAGTTTGAATAGAATGACAAAAGCTGTTCAGCCACATCATTTTCTCCAGACAAGCTCAAAGCCAGGTAAAGGCAGATTTAGAAAAAAAAAGATTACTCAATACTGAAGTAACAGAACCACTCATTGATTGCAAACATTATAAACAAGCAAGGTGCATTTAACCTAAAATAATTCAAATGACATTTAAAGCGTCTTACTCTTTATCTCCGACTACAATCAGTTTAATTTACCGGGGTGTGAGTTCGCCCTTTGGGGCGCATACATTTCATTAAAGAACATATGGCTCTCAGTTATCTGTAGACATTTACTGAATCATTATCTCCAGAAATGGAGTCCCATTATCTCAAGACAATGGAAAAATAAACAAAATAACTTCTGATAGCTTCAACGAGTGCTGTTAATAAAATAACTGAACTCCTCCAAACATTCACAATGTGTAGTCACTGGTCTGGTAAAATAAATGAATATCCCAGCTATGGTTCACAGTGACGAATTAAGGCGTTTTAACATGACATGATGAAATAAAACTGAACTCATGACTTGAGCCAATTGAACTATGCAGTAGTTTTATTCTAAAAAAAGATAGTAAGTATCTCATTAGCATTCACTCATTGGCTCCATAGTGTTACAGACTTAGCAGCCTGGAGCTAATGCAGAAACACCCTGCTGCGTTTGCAACACTTCCAGAGATATCATTTTGAAAAACAAAAATAATTATATACATGAATGCCAGTCTCTAGGGTTGCAATTGCAGAAACATGTTTTGAGTGGGGGGTGGGGTTAGAATGAATAACAAATGTCTTATCCAGTCTAAATGGATAATATTTAAAATAATTATCTATTTAGGAATACCCCAATATTTGGTATGCAAGGGGACTGAGTAGGATACATTGGACAATAAAGTGGCTCTGCATTCACAGAAAATGGTTAGCATGTTTGGGGACTGCTGCACTTGTCAGACGTATTGCTCATTAAACTCTGATATATTTTTGAGAATAATTTAATGATCTATTCAGGGACTAAGGTATAGAGTAAGCAAGTGGTCTGTTGAGTGAAAGGGCCCCCAGTAATATATGCATTTAGGGGGTTATTTACCAAAAGATCTTATTCATGGTCATTCCACGCCAGCTCAACCAGAAAAGGGGCATTTTGTTGCCCGACCATCTCAGATTTTGCTAGCAAAATTCGCCTGGGGGTTTTTTGGGCCCGCTGAGTTAAGAAATGCTAATCATTTTTTGTATTATTTCCCCTTTGAGCTGTGACCTGGCAAAGGTCAACCTAAAGTGAAAAAGTGATCCTGACCAGAAAAATCACCCTGGGCTCAACTTAGACGCTACCATCATGTGTAGCACCTTGTTCGACTAGGGCTTTCTAGAAAAAAAATCCTGTAGGGGACATGGGTCCTAAAATGTTAGTATTGCTGTAAGAACCTTAGGGACCACTTTTCCAAATTTTGTGAAACACTTTTGGTTTTAAATCGGCTCCCGTGAAATGCTGGGTGACGCACTCTTTGCGGCTCGAATGAATGAAGAAAAAATAATAAACAAAAACGAAAAGAGAGAAAGTAAAAATAAACACAATGTTTATTATTTATAAGAGTTCGCTTTCACTGAAAACTGGTAAACCTGTGTCTGTCTCATCTGCAACAAATCGTACACATTGTAGCCTGTACAACAAGGTGAGCAACCTCAAATGTCACAAAAACACATTTTCATCTGAATATCCTCCTGGATCAGGCTTAAGGCAGATGCGGCTTTCAGTGTTCAGTAAAGAAGCTGATTTAACGACTCAAGCGAGTTTTGTATGGCAAGCATGGAATAGACCTCGTGCCAAACGTCCTTATTCAGATGAATGAATCGTTTTATAAAATTGGAGTGTTGGCACTAGACTACAGCATGTATGTTTAAATGTTATATTGCAGGTCTAAAATTAATATTATATTTAATCTTACGTTTCGCCATGAGCAGGTACTGTAATCCCTTTCAAAATAAACAGTGCATTTGTCATCCACAAAGCTCAACAGTATTTAATACACGCAGCAGTCATACAAATCAGGTCAGTTATTGTATTTTGCTTCATAATAACTGAAAATATTTTATTTAAAGTGCGTAATACATACAGTATAAACAGAAATAATGGAAAAACACCATGGTGTTAAATTTAAAGTTTAATACAATGTAGTAGATCTATAGTACAATACAAATTGCACAGAAACTGTGTAGGCAATGTTCTATCCCTTGTTCTTGTGTATTTTGCTGCCATCAAGAGATGGCAACTACTGTACTGCACAACAATGCTAGTATTTTAAGTGTCTTGCTCTCGCAAACATTTCATGTTTTACAGTACGTGTCTGACCATATGGAAATTTTAGTATGTGGCTCGTAGGGTCAGGAAGTTTGGCCACCTCTGGTATATAACCACGAAAAAAGGAAAGGATCATAAACATTTTAAATGTGAACTGGAACAGGGAGAGAGATTTTATTCACAATGTTCTTCCATTCATAGAACAGTTTGTCCTCAGGGAGGGGTCACTTGAAGGTGTTCGGTCCGGCCAGATGCATAACCTTCACTTGTGCTCCATCATCAGAGACGTTCTCAACTTCTCCAGGGAACATGTTATGATCATACAACACCTTCACCCAGTCACCAACTTGTAGACACAGCTGATCTGCACCCTCCTGGACAACTGCGCCTTTCAACACTGTCACCACACGGAATTCCATACTTTCACTGGTAAATTAGACCTTTATCTTGCCTGGGGTATCGGGAACAAAGTGGTGTGCTTCCCTGGAGCCAGTGATGGCTAGGGTGTCATCATACCTGGCATTAAGAAGAGGGTGGTTCTCTTCAACCTGTTCTTGAGAGGTGAACATGACCTGCACATCGGTCCCGTGTCCTTTTGCCCATTCATACAGCTGGTAAGGGGTAAATATGATGTTGCCTTGAAGACTAGCTCGTGCTGCTCTTGCCTTAATAGTACAAACTGTTTCTGTGTGATGTGGCAAAGAAATGCCATTCTGCGGTGATAGTAAAGTCTTGCTGATGAAAGCTAAGGCTGACAAAGTTTTTACGATTCTTGTACTGCCTAGCAGCTCCGTCACTGAAGTAATGTATATGTTTCAAGTCAGGGACCTCCCTCTTGATCAAAGGAATTACCTCCTTCTGAAATGCATACACTGTCGATGTGGGGTGTTGCATTTCATTACTCATCACTGCAACACTCATGTGCTAAGTTCACCGTCCTGACGGAAGTAGAACACAAACGGATGGAGTGTTGCCTGAGAACTGTCCCAATGAAAACCTTGGGCAGCGTCTTGGATCACAAAATTATAATTTTCTGCAAAAATCGAGCAGACAGATGGCATGGTCCTTCTTTCAGGCACCTCAGGAAGTTTTAAGTTTCAAATGTGTCACAAAAACAAAGAAATCTAAGTTCCACACGCACGTTACACATACAATGTGTGTTATTTACATAAATAACATGCAAGTGATTTCCAAGATTTCCATTCTAACTAAACGTTTTCCTGTGTTGCATGGTTCCTATATCTTCAGATAAAGGACAGGTAGAATGGGGTAGCTTTATCTAGCCTACCTGTCGTATTGAAACACAATTAGACTGAAATATAGAAAAAGGCCATAATTGATTGAGAGCTGAGAGAAACGATCCCCTGATCTGGAGATATGGATATATCACTGGCAGCAGAGAGATGGATTTCTTCATTTCATTTCTGTTAACACTGTTAAGGACCCAATTTTGTTCATTTTTGTAATAGTTTCAGAAGAGGACCTGCTGTATAAGTTGTACACATATCAGATGTGAATTCATCCTCCTTGTGAAAATGCGCTGCAGGGGTACCTTCTTATCACCATACCAAGCAGCAGCTCAGCTAAACAGTTCTCATTATCCTCAGGTCTCCTTCAAGTGAAATTGCCTGTATACCATTACAGCCCATTTTAGTGAAATGTATTTAAATTAAAATTATTTCTTGAACTATTCTGTACCGGATTCAACACAGAAGCCAAACGAAAGAGGAAGAAGGGCATGTTTAATAAACATGAGCTCATTTTCAAGTCAAATATCTCTTCCATGTTCAAGAACATCTCTCATTTAGCTTCAAGCACTACCAATCTGCAAGAACTGTCTCTGTAAAACATACATCCTCGTATCACAGGGAATAAAACATAAAAAGGAGGCTTGTTCACAAAAATCGATAACAAACAATAATAAATTAAACATTGATTTGAAGGCTAATTTCTTGCAAATTAATTTAGAGAACATCAAAAGCAAAGCATAATGGCTTTAAAATGTTCAGACAAACTCCAAATATCAACAGAAAATGCACATAAACAGATTTGTAATAATAATAATAATAATAATAATAATAATAATAATAATAATAATAATAATAATAATAATAATAATTTTTAAATCAGAAAAGAAAAAGCTGAAACACAAATTTACTTATTTTGTGTTTTTCCTTCTGTGCATTAAATGTCATAAAATGTATTAATCATTTTAAAATGGAAGAAATTACAAAGCTTGTCATCTGAGAACCTTATGAAGCAATCAGCATCAAATAAAATTGAAGGCTGATTATAAGGTTCAGGCATTATTTCCAATGAGAAAAAAAACGGTATCTTTGACATTCATTATCAATTTAACACAGGCATGGTATCTTAGAAATGAGTAGAATTACCAGTTGTAGCTCAGCGTGGCTTTACTTACACATAAATACATAATACAACTATTTATTAATATGCAAGTTACAGTACGAGTCCAGTTCCCCACACAGTAACTGGCAGTGACGTTTTAATAATTTAAGACAACCTGATAGAAGGAAAGACTTGCACTGCCATTATGGCATACGAGCACTCACTCTTAGACGTTTCACAGCCAGATATAACAATGTAAAGGGGGATTATCTCTAAATGCTAAAACTACATGCTAAATGAGATCTCTAGAGAAGCTATTTGATGCTTTCCCATCATAAACAAGCACTTGATATAGGATTTCATGCTCTTACAAGCTAACCATCATACTAACATCTCCCTGATCTAAAGGCTGATCTAAAATCTTGTTAGTAGCCCTCATGTATAGCAAAGGTAGGGAGTCCCTATGTGTGTAATCTCTGGTAATGCCCTCCAGTGACCACACTTAAAAGAATGAAAGTTAGAATAACACTCGTAATTGAACTTGAAATCCAAACAGTAGCACCTATAGGTTTGGGATCTTGTTTTGCCCGTACGTTGTTCTTGCATAATGTATGACAGAATATTAATTAAACTTAGACATTAGAAAACTGTGCTGAAACTCACACGCATTATGCTTAAAAATACTGTTGCTTTTATGATGGCTTATCATTTCCAAAGGGACTTTGTCAACATTTTCTAGCCAAATTCTGAATACATTTACATCTTGAAACAGAGTATTTCCTTGAGCTTTTTCTATTCTTTATAGCATATAAATCACATGCATAACATTATTATTATTATCATTATTATGGTATGTATTACTATGTATCATTCCACTAAGATGAACTACAAAAAAAAATGTTGTTAATAATAAAAAACATCTATGAAACCACTGTCATGAACCTCTTTTCACCTTAATATGGAGTTCAGGCATTCATATTACCCAAACACAATACAAAACAAGCAACCTCTTCTAGAATAAATCAATAATCAAATTTATACATGCTTGTACTGTTAACTAAACACCATGCATTACATTTGATTCCCACAGACCACAAATAAAATACACTCAGCCTACCTACCAGCTCTTACCCCAAGGCCTCCTTTCATATGGTAAATATGCTTTAGTTTACTTTTGCATCTAGCTTTCGATAAACCGTGAGCCATTCAAAGAGTGCAGCAGAGTATGAAAATAATGAGCTTTCCCTCACTCGCTTCATTCGCCGTCGCACATGTCAAATACTGATTTGTTTCCCTCGAAGAGCAGAGTCCAGGGGAGGCTACACATGGAAACAGAAGCTCTTCTTTATTCTTTGTTCAAGTACAGCCAGCCCTGAGCTACCTCACAAGCAGTAAATGAAACAAAAAAAAAACACATTTTCTGTGATGTGGGAGGCCCTGCCACTTAGATATCTATCAGCCCCTAGCACATTGTTCATCTAGGGCTTTATGTAAAACTGTGAGAATGAAACTTTACAAGTGATTTAAGAGTGTTATATCTGTTTTGGCTACTGATTAGACAGAATGTATAATATCCATGCATGGAGATATCTGGGTAAGGTGGCAATAGCATTCATTGATCTTCAATAGCTTGATGCCACCAATTATCAGGAAACTTTGAATTCTTCTTTTACAGTTTAGATATATTCAATGCAACCACAATTAGACCTCCTTACAAAATGGGTGGCTTGCGGTTACCTGACTCAGCTTTCATACACGTAGGGGTGGATGATAAGTACATTTTCAGTTATTGATTATCAGCTTTTTTGAATCCCATTTACCGTGATGTTCTCCTTAGTAATTTTTCAAACTTGCCAGTGTCTAGATGCAGAAGTAAAAAATCCTACCATTAAAAACTAAAGGAAGGTCCCTTTTAGACTGCTGGTAAGCTCTAGTGTATACTGTTAAACCCACTGCTTTATTGATCACCCTAATTGAAAGAAAATGAAAGTTGGACTTTATGCCAGGCAGAATCAATTTTTATGTATTCATTTCCGAATTATTTTTACTAGGAGTAATTCCTTTCAACTCACAAACCTGCTGTACAGCATCACTAACCCGTTTCTACCTCTTTAATTGTACTGTGTGCTGTTAACAAAGGGATCAATAATTCCTCTCTGCTTGAAAACACCAATGGGAAACATATAGTGTTAAAAGGCATACTAAAATGTGCCTTCTCAACACTGTTCATTGTTTTTCCCATTTGAGGATACTACAGAACACGTAATGCATTTTGAACATTTCTGACCCAGTAACTTTGCATTAATGGTGTCTGGATTTGAATTGAAAGTGATATAAAACTGATCCTGTTCATTTTATAATCGTGAGTTATACGAAATGTGATACGCAGAGGCAAGCCCTGACTTTAATGTAATGTCTGGTTGAAGGTTTGGATTGCAGTCTGTAGAAGCCCTGGTCTGTTATTGGCACAAAATGAGATTCAGTTTTACAGACTGGTTTCATGGCATTTTACAAGGCAACAAGATTATAGGACTACTTGCATGTGTCATAATGGACCTTGTGGCAGACCCCCTGTAAGTGCTATTGAATTAACTGCATACGACGGTACCATTTGTCAAGATACACAAAAAATGCTATATTTTCAGAGGAACACACAGCAGCTCTTGACAAGTGGCATACAGTTCAGGAATGGGTTATTTCCACCGAAATATTGCAAAATATATAATAAAAATGACTTTATAATCATACTAGTAATTATACACTTGTGTTGAATGAGTTCACATAAGAATGTGCTTTTAGTAATTTGCTATTGCTAGGATTCATATAGTACACAGATGTATATATATATATATATATATATATATATATATATATATATATATATATATATATATATATATATATAAAGTACTACATTCTAGAACACTTTAGTAATAATTCAGTTTTACAATGGATATATGTAATGTAAATGTATTTGTATTATTACTTTATTTATAGTCAACTAAACTAAGCGGTCACTTGTTCTTAACCAGTAAACGCCAAAAAAGAAAAACACACAGCACACACACACGCGCGCGCGCGCACACAGACACACACACACACACACACACACACACACACACACACACACACACACACACACACATTTTAAAACACTATCGAAAAACAGCCACCCTTCACTCACCCATGTTGCAGAACTGAATTCTTTGTTGGCGTATTCTCTGTGTTCAAGAATGTGAATGCGATACTTGCACAAGATAATGTCCATCCAATTCCCTAAACACTTAAGTGCACAGTTGGAACCATAAACCAAGTCAAAGAGACATTTCATGCTTCATCTGTAATTGATTTTGCCATTACACAATTACAAACGAGTCGGACGCTTGTTAAAATTAGCTTATTTATTTACAGCAAAGAACCCGCTGTATCTACACAAAGCTGCTAAACTGTTAATGAACCAAAACCGTATCGAAGGCTATTGGCTTTCTTGGAGCCAAAAGTTTCATTCCCCTTCTTAAATTTAAAAATATATAAATTATGTTAGAAGCGTGGTACCATTCAAGCAAAATAAATAATAAATAATGGCTATATAATAATAACATGGGTACAAAGTGCATGAGTTCTTACTACTTTTGTTGCTGTCATTTTTATATATATATATATATATATATATATATATATATATATATATATATATATATATATATATATATATATATATGACCATATCTTCAGTTCTCTGTGTACAAATGCCCATAGAGGTTTGCTAAGGTAGATAACCATTTAAAGTAATTCAGTCAAATGCCCCAAAATAGTACTGTAATATCGCCATAAAATCATGAACTGCTTAAAATAAAGTTTAACCCGTAAATTACAACTGCAATAAATAACAACAACAACAACAACAACAACAACAACAACAATAATAATAATAATAATAATAATAATAATAATAATAATAATAATAATAACTATCGTTTATAAACATTTGTTTTGCAAATCTTTGGACTTTAAATGCCAGTCCGTTATGTAATATGGTATTCTTTATTAAACGCCAATGCTATATTTATCTTGCTGAGATATAATATAAATTGGAATAACTTACTCTCAGTTGAACAAATACTGACGTTACCTTGAAGCCAGTGACTCTGAAGGAATCTTTAAGTCAGCGCTGTCACACTTAATGTCAGCCGCAGCTGAACCGAACCACTCGCTTTTCACCCCAGTCTGCAGGAGCTAAGGTTGCAGCCAGTTATACAGCTGTCTCTCCCAAAGAAACAAATTAAAAACAGCAGCCTCTTCATTATTAATGAATTCAAACCCAGACAAGCGAAGGGTACAGAAAAAATACCGTTTCCTCCCCCGAGTCCTTAGTTTAACACCATCCCTTACCGCCCGCACTGAATCTCACCAATAATCACGACAGCCCATTCGTATACAATCAGAAAAGACATTACCAAAAGGGAGGAGTCCCGCGTCAGATGATCAGTTAAAATGGCTTTGTTTTTAATTCCTGCCACCCCTTACACTAACTATAGAATACCTGCCAATTGCTTGTATTTTATGTGCAGTCTCAGAACAACACTACTCTGTGATTCTGAACTGAAATTATTGAGCGTTTTCATTTCCTAGCTTGCCAAGTGAAACAGTTGTGCTATATAATGTAGACTCCTTTAAACCACTCAGGCTACATATAAATCATACAATGCTTTTATTTGTTTTTCATGATCCTTTGTTTGTTGACAGTGGGTTGGGGTAGAACTTTAAAGACAAATGATCAAAACATGGATTTTTTAGAATCAAGTTTAGGGACCAACAACCAAGTGCCATGTCCTGTTGTAAAGTAACTTATTTAGGTCAGTATGAGATCAGCAATAATATATTTCAATTATTCAAGGTATAGTATTCTTTAGAACTGAACCTACTGTAGATGTTCTGAATGTATTGTATTTGCTAGTTTATTTATTTTACAGTGTATACCTTTTTTTAAATGAACATGCAAATGTTTTGTTGCCTTATTTTATCAATCCAGTCTTGAAGAAAACTTACTATTAAGCACAAGTATAAATAGATATACAGTTTAGATATGGGCTGAGTATATCTGCATAGATTCACAGTGACAGAACCACTTGATATATCAAACACATATGTCACAGTGATAATGGCAAACCTAATTCATCGATATAATGTTTGTCAAAAGCAATACAGAAGAAAGGAAGGCCAATATATTGAATATAGTATTGAAACCAAAACCAGATGTCCTAATACTACCAGCAGCCTAATGGGAGTAATTGCTAGATAAGATCACAATAAGTCACTCCTCTAGCAGCACAAACTCATTGTAGTCCTGTCCCGTAATCTGTGTGTGTGTGTGTGTGTGTGTGTGTGTTTTTTCTTTCAAACTGGTGCTTATGGAAGGTGAGTAACATGAGGACGAAATCACAGAAAATAAATGTAGGTTAAATTACCTTTGACTTAATGTGTTGAGTTGATTTTTGTAACACTGCCAAAGTGTATTGGTGTGGATGTGGACTTACGGGTAACCAAGTATGAAGAAAGTCACCAGTATAAAGATGTGGGGGTATATTTTCAAATAGTACCTCAATCTTCAATTAACTCCTACTTTCTGAATAGTGAACAATCTAATGTTAAAAAACAAAGTGCTTCGGAGACTTTGAATTGTATAACTTTGTTTACTGTACTTTAACCTTTTTATAAATGTAGATATAAGCTATGAAATTATTATTTATTTCTTAGCAGACGCCCTTATCCAGGGCAACTTACAATTGTTACAAGATATCACATTATTTTTACATACAATTACATTATTTTTTTACACATTATTTTTACATACAATTACCCATTTATACAGTTGGGTTTTCACTGGAGCAATCTAGGTAAAGTACCTTGCTCAAGGGTACAGCAGCAGTATCCCCCACCTGGGATTGAACCCACAACCCTCCGGTCAGGAGTCCAGAGCCCTAACCACTATTCCACACTGCTTGCAATCATTCCGAGTGCTTCTTTATGCAATAACACAAATGTGTTTATTTTTTTCTATAAGTCTGTAAGTAGTTTTGACTGTGAGTTCAGGAGTCGCTCTTCTGTTCTAGTTCTTTGTATAAATTCTTTGTATCTTCATGTTATGTTGGCTGGATCGGGTCAGTGTCTTTATATTAATAAGAGCCAGCACCCTCCTATACACAGCAGTGTATCTCCAGTAAAACAAAAGGAAGTAGATGACGCTGACGCTTACTTCTATAAAGACACTTTGGCTGGTCTGTGTTACATATATTTATTGAAGGCAACTAGAACTGAAGAACAGCTCCTGAACACAAGTAAATGCACCTTATCCAGGGGTGAAATTCTGCCAGTACTCACTAGTACTCTGCACCGGGACTTATGTCATCTGCTCTATCTCATCCAACGCGGATGCATTCCATCCATTCACACAGTCCACTAGCGCAACGTTTCTCAAATGCGCTTTCATTCAGCACAGTTCATGCTGCTTGCATTCTGTTTCCTCATACTGCTTCTGTTTCTGTTAGCTTCTATTGGCCACCATTAACGTCAGTATAATCACTGCATGTTGACTGGCCGAGCTGTCATTCTGAACAGATTTCATTTTGGCATGCGTCATAAATCTCTGCCCATTTTGCTTTGTGTCAATGCTCATTGGTTGATCAACGAGAGAAGACTTTAGCAGTGCGACGTGAAAACAGCAGCATGGAGTAATTATTATTTTCTTAAGTGGGGAGAAACTATCTGAATATTCGAATGAACATTGCTGCACATGAATTTGAAAGCAAGAATCCATGCCAATGTCTGCCATAAATTAAATCAATTGCATACATAAATATTAGAAATAATTATCACAGTGCATTTTGCCTTGCACAGATTTCTTTGCCAGAATTTGCATGAACGTTTCTAAAATGGCAAGTGATGTGTGGGACAGTAGGGATTAATATAAAAAAAAACATGATCAACAAAGTGCTGCTTCAGATTTGGCAAGTCAGAGATACAGATACAGGTGTGCTTCACGTTATCCAAACACTGGCCCAACTTACAAGGTAAATGTTAAGTATAGTGATCAAAGTTTTGTTTTGTTGTGATCCTAGTATTTTTTGTTATGAGGACTGGAATTAAAGTTGCCAACTGGCCCCATAACTCTGGGACACTTTAAGACAGGTCAGGTTTTTCAATTCGCCTCTCTAAACGGCAAATTAATTGATTTTATTGAACATGTAAAGTGAGTGTGAATTGCGTGAACTGTCGCTAAAGGAATTTAATTGTTTTGAATACAAGTTACCAAAAGCACACACCTGTCAGAGGATGGGAATTACTTCCTGTGAAGAACATTTCCACCAATCAGATCTCTACAGCTTGCTGATTTGCTGTATTTGTCTGATTGGGGGCGGGACTGTGTGAAGCAGGAAGAAGTATTAAATAAATAGAAACTTAACCACAAGATTAAACGAGAAAGAGTGCGGGTGAATGCAAAATTATCTGTAACTACAGAATTGCCTTATTTTGATAAATATAGTTTACAATTTAAAATTTGAATTACGTACTGTTATGATGCTCTCTAGATCTTCAACACATTTATTGAAGCTGCTCACGTAATTCACACCCACTTGTTGATTTAAAATCAATTCATTTGTTTGCTAGAGGTGAGTTAAAAAAACCTGACCTGTCTAAATGTGTCCCGGAATTATGGGGTCAGTTGGCAACCCTAACTGTAATAAATGAAACCCAAAACTGTGAGGTGTTTATTCTTTGTACAATGCCCCTTTTCTACATTTTTTGAAGAGTTTATTTAAAGTGCATTTAAGTTTTCACTTGCACTTACATCTAAAAAAAAGGCATAAGTAACAGCCATGCTATTACTTTATGAAAATGTGTCTTTTGCCGCTTTTCTTATTGTGTAGGAACCACAATGCAGGGATTATTAAAAAAAAAAAAACCCTGATGTCTACCTTTATACTGTTTCTGCCTGAAATACTCTTTTTTTCTGAAATAGATCATAGTACTTAATCTACACATAAACACAGCAGAGAAGCACACAGAATATATTATTGTAGGATAAATAATATGTAAACAAATTAAAATAAAATAAATAACGGATACATGTTCTGATCCAAAGCTTTCATTGTAGCATGCTGCTACAAGCTAAACTGAAGTTTGGAGAGTGGCTAAAAGTGGTAAAGTTGAACACATACTGAATGGAAGCTATTCTTCAGTTAAGCATCTCTGTCACCAGGGCTTATTTAGCAAATTGCTGTTTATTTTATGAGTAACATCAATGTATTGTCCTTTTCAAAGACGTTGGGTATTTTGAACATTCATTATCCACTTAAGCTTTTATTCTTAATACAGCAAGAGACCAGACCCAGAGTGTTGTTCTAACATCTTTATCCCTTCCCTAAGAATATAATTATCTATTGTATCTAGAAGTGCAAAAGATCAAGATCAATCCATTTAACGAAAGCGAGACCATGACAAACAATTACAAACATTATAATTTAGGTGAATATAGCTGTATTTTATATACCAGTGGGTGATATGTTGCATCTGTTACTGTCTTTGTAAAGGACAATTCAAGGTTATAGTAATAAATCACTAACTTTTTAAAGTAGGTATTTCACTGGTGCTCCTCATTACAGCAGTGGTTATTACACAACAGGTTTTGCCAGGTTGAGCAGCAGGAAATGACTCATAAGTAAAAAAGCGTCAGGTATAAATGACATCCGTTTAATTTACTGTGATTTTCCTTAGCTTGGATATTTTCAAGTCGGATATGTGGTCAGTTGCTGGTCAGAAGCAAAGAATACATTGAAAACACTGACATTAAGTAGCAAAGGCCCTGCATAATTAACTGGTTATATGATGTTTCAATAAAGAACCAACTCAAAAATAAGATACAGTACTTTGTGAGCCGCTGAAAAATAAACCTCTAAAAGGAGCAAGTTTAGTTATACACACAGAAGGAACACCTGAGACTTCTACTTAAGTTTGTGTTCTTACAACTAGCCAATTCACATTACTGACAGAATACAAAATAAAAACCCTGATACACACGCTATTCTTTTGACAACAAGAAAAATGAACGCCAAAAAATGGAAATTCATAAGCTGAACATTTTATAGTAAATGTCTAAAGTATTCATCTATTCCTTACTTAAATCTTTTTTTTTACCCAATTTTTCTCCCAATTTGAAATAGCTAATTGTATTATTTTAGGCTTAGTTCAACGGTACCAACCCTCACGCTGACTCGGGAGTGGCGAAGACGAACACATGCTGTCCTCCGAAGTGTGTGCCATCAGCTGACTGCTTTTTTTCACTGCAGGCCCGCCATGCAACCACCTCAGAGCTGCAGCGTTGGAGGACAACGCAGCTCTGGGCAGCTTACAGGCAAGCCTGCAGGTGCACGGCCAGTCTACAGGGGTCGCTGGTGCATGGTGAGCCGAGGACATCCTGGCTGACCTAAGCCCTCCCCACCCGGGCGATGCTTGGCCAATTGTGCGCCGCCCCTTGGGAGCTCTCGTCCACGGTCGGCAGTGGAATAGCCTGGAGTCGAACCGGTGACCTCCAGGCTGTAGGGCGCATCCTGCACTCCATGCGGACTGCCTTTACCGGATGCACCGCTCGGGAGCCCCCTTCCTTGCTGAAATCTATACCACCTACAAGCCAAACATTCTAATTAATTTTTATTTTTATTTTTTGTGAGCAATAACTGCTGAAGGAAGTCAAGCATTTTAATTCAGATTGAAGAAATATTACATTAAATTGCATTTCAGATATACAGTATGTCATGCTATTTGTCCATCATAGTGCTATTATTGAGAAGCATGGAAAGGGTAGATGCAGGTCACATGTATATTTTAGCAGCTAGCAAACCTATAAAAGGGCAAGAGAACTTTCCTTTTTAAAAAGTGCATTAATAGTGTAATGGCATCTTTATGCCATACATAATGCAGTTGGGACAGGAAGCAGCAGAGAGTCAGTGTACTTGGGTTTACTTCCATTATTATTTTATCACAGCAATAGATATTAGACATTGAAATACTTTTGGCATATAATTATTTTTAATAATAATTTGACTTTTATATCTGAATAAAAAAAAAAAAATAAAAACTTTGGATACACTCAGTAACTTGTATTAAATAATTCCATAGCAAGTTAGCTTTAACTGTTTGGTAAATACTTTTAAAAAAAATGATATTTTCTGAAATTGTACGTTAATGTACATTGATGCATTGAGGGAACATAATGCATGGAATAAGCATCTGGTTTGTGTCATATACATCTTAAAATCCAATGCAATGTTCTCTAATAGTATATTACAGAAATCAATAGAAACACTGCAATTCATCATCCTGAAATATATCCATTCAATGTATTGATAAATATAGTTTAAGCTACTCTGTATGTTGACACAGTCAGCAAAGTGGCTATTACAATCAATGTGGATTTCAGTATATTGTAGGCTATGTATTTTATGGAGGTACTTAAAAAAGTAGCATTTTAAGAAAGGGGCCATATTTTTAAAGCATTGGTTTCATTCTTCGTTTATTCCTATTTTTTAGAAAAGGAAAAATCCACATTATTCTTGGGAATCTTAGTAAACCCTTAAAAAGTTTACCGTACCAGTACTGTATACTATATTCTTCCATAGTTTGCATACTATTTTATCAGCAGTAGTAAAATAAAAAAGCACCTTTAAAACATACACTGCAATTTTGAATTCCCATCCTTTTCTCATACAGTGACATTTAAGCAGCAGAACTGGATTCTACAGTCTCTAATATACTCCTATTCTTACTAAAATGTTTAGAGAAAAGGCCCCAGAGTATCTGGAACTTACGAAGAAGGGCAACTTGGCTAATCCCAGAACTAAATACTGTGAGCTATAAGAAAAGCTTAAAGGAATTAATATCTCGTAGATCTAGAAAAAAGATGGGTTAAAGGGGCGATTTGATTGAAGTTTATAAAATCCTAATGATATAGATAAGGCCATCAACAGGACTGAAGTACACAAATGGAAGTTCAGAACACCAACCCATTTAGTATCTAGGGTTAATATAACCTTGCACTCTCTTTTTTCAGTTCTCCTTTTCTTTTTTCTTAATTTTCCTTTCTCACTTTTTTCATTAGAGCATATGAAGATAAGAGGGGAGGTCATTTGGCCCATCTAAGCCCACCTGGTTCCTAGTAGCTGGTTGATCTCAGAACTTTTTCAAGTTGGGTCTTAAATGAGCCAAGTGATTCTGCCTCAACAACATGTCTAGGTAGCCCAATCCATTCTCTCACCACTCTCTGTGTGAAGAAGTGTCTCCTCTAACCTTACTGTGTCCTCTGGTCCTGGTTTCTCTACAGCGCTTAAAGTATTCATTAGAGTTAAAAAGTAAGTGGTGGGGTACAGAAAAATATAGTGTTATACATCCCAACGTGTTGCTACAACTGTTATAATAAAATACCTGTAATTGTTCTTTTCATTGTTAACATTCTGACAAATTTTTACTTTTGTAACTCCTTGTGGCAAAGTGGTTAACAGTGTGCAGGTCCAGGTAATGCCGCAGTGATTAATGAACAGACAGACAACGATAATCCAGTTGCAATGATGTTTGTTGTTTGTTTTTTTTTACAATCCAATTGGTCTGATGACCCAAATACAGCAGTAAAGAATAAACAATGATAATGAGAAGCAATACAGCAGCGTGTATTGCTTTATTGTAATCCACGGGTTTGATCCTGAAATAATAAACAGTCCTGTTTCCTGAACACGACGTAACACAAAACACAGGCACAAGTCCACAGTGAGTGCTAAGGTGCTAGTGGTGTAATTACAGTTCTCAATTGAAATAGTGCAGTGTTGTCCTGGTTTAGTGCTGGCATTTGGCGACAGCTACGGATCGTGTCTAAATAACAAACAAGAACAATTTAGACACGACAAACAAAGCAAACAAAACACTCACGGGTCACAACACAGGTCTCCTTTTGCTTTAGCTTTAACCATTACAAAGGAACAGATCACTTTACTCCATCCCTTTTTCAAGCATGCTCATAAGGCACTTCAGGGAAGTTCACTTTATTCTTGTGCAATCCTGTGCTCTGGATAAAAGGGAGGCCTAGTTTCTGCTCCAGCTATTCGACAGCACCATGAATACAAGAAGAAGAAGAACATTGCTGATGTCAATGTGTGATGATTTTCTTAGAATATTACATTCATTTATCATTATTCTGAAATGGCTACCTTAATTGAATTAATTACAATTGGTTTTTAGTTCATTAAACTACAAATAAATCCAAACCCATTACCCATTGTACCCCAACTCCCTTCCCCTCCCTCTGGTTGCGTTGAATGTAAACCTCCCCACCACCACCACCCCCACCACCACCACCCCTAGTTAAGGCTTACTCTGTACCATCAAAGCATCCCGCTGGTTGTTGAAAAGACTATAATGATTATCTCCAGTAAGACTGTAATGTAAATGTGAATTAAGGCAGTGGTCCCCAAACTGGGGTCCCTTGGGGGGGCTGCAAGATAATTTCAGGGGGGGGCCACAGCACAAATATTCTCTCCCTTTTAAACCTTTCATTTATTTAATGAACGCTGCAACATTTTGAATGTAATACCACCTTGACGTCAGCTCTAGCATACATTTATAATCTTGTTAAAAGAGCTTAGGCAGAAAAGTTCAAATATGAGTGCTTTTGTTCTTTAGACTGAATTGAAGAAAATTAAGCACTCACCAATGCATTTAGCAACAATTTACTCTTTTAATAATATTTAAAACAGAGGCTATAGAGAATGTAAATGCAAAATGATATACAATCTTATGATTTACCAAAACATATTGGTAAATGAAGGTATATAATCAATGAATGTATTTATTGCTGGATATAACAAAATAATAATTCATGTCGAAGAATATATTTATTTTTGTATACACATTTTCCATTAACAAAAAACACTGATGTCGAACAATATATGTATTTCTGCATACACATTTCCATTAACAAAACAATCATTAATGAGCTTACAGTAATGCACAATTGAACAATTCAACATGGTACTGAACAATATTGTGATCCACTTATGTTGAACAACAAACATTCTGGTAAATGTGCTTATAAAACAATTCACAATGGTGTTGAAGGATATTGTACTCCAAATACCTAGTAGTTTGTTGATAACATTCTGTTATATGCAACTTAAATCATTTAGGACCTTCATTTTTTCAACAGAAAATCACACATTGGTTATGACACAAAACACGACAAATACAGGCACTAAACAGATATATGTACTTACTTACTGCAGCATGGTAGACTTTTGTGGCACTTGGAGTTACTCCTGAAGCCTTACAATGCACAAAAGCGAGACATTCGGTCATTGGCCAAAGCCACTTGGTCGTTGCTCGTGAAACATCAGCAAGTTGAGCTGTCTTGGTCACTGAAGCTCCTGCCAAACACGACCCAACAATCACCCCTCTTTTAAAGTCACTGAGGTCTCCTCTTGCAGCCATGCTAGCCATAATTATAGGCAACCAGGCGTGTCCAGCATTTTTATACATGACCCTAAGCATACTGGGATGTTATTTATTTAATTAACGCATGAGCCACACCTGTGTGGAAGCCCATGCTTTCAATATACTTGATGTCCCTCATTTACCCAGGTGTTTCCATTTTTTTTGTCCATTACCTGTAGATATCAAACAAAATCACAGAAAATGTGAACAAAAATACAGATCATGAGTTTTCAGTATGAAACGTTACACACTGTCAAAATGAAAACATTACAAAGTTAGTATCGGGTATGACCTCCCTGAGCATTAACACAATCCTGGCAACGTTGATGCATAAACCTGATTAGCCTCTGGATAGACTGCTGTGGGATATTCAGCCACTCTTTTTGTGTAGCTACAGCTAGCTGGAAAAGGTTGGCTGGTCGCGGTTGTCTCCTGTAGATGGCACTGGCGATATGGTCCCACAGATGTTCTATTGGACTCAGGTCAGGAGAAAAAGCTGGCCAAGACCTCTACATTGTTTTCTTGAAGTCGTGCAATCCTAGCACTGTGTGGTCTTGCATTGTCCTGCTGGAAAATCAACACTTCCAGATTGGCTTGCAGGAACTGAAAAACTGTTGTCTCAAAGACTTCGTCAATGTATCACTGAGCAGTAAGGTTGCCCTCAATCTGCACCAAAGGTGTTCTTGTGTTAAAGGAGATTCCTCTCCACATCATCACACTTCCACCACCCCACCGGTTGGCTTGAACAATGTAACAGTCAGCATAACGCTCACCACGACGTCTCCACACACGTTGTCTTCCATCAGGTCGGTCAAGGGCAAAACGGCATTCATCGGTGAATAAAACACTCCACCACTCTCTCTGCCTCAGATGTTGTCTGGACCTAAGAAGACGGTGATTTTGTCTCTCAGCTGTCAACATGTTGCCCCTGAACAGCCTCCGAGCATGCAAATAGTTTTCATGCAGACGGCGAGCTACAGTTTCTGCTGATGCACAGGTTATTTCTTCCTGGAATTTCTTGTGCTGGAGCCACTGCAGTCTGAAAACGATTACGCAGATGGATCAGTCGGATGTGACGGTCCTGGGCCGGTGTGATGACCCTCTGCCTTCCAGGAAGTGGCCTGTCCCCCTGTCCCTCACAAAACTGGTTTCCTGGTTTCTCTGGACTAGTCTGATGATTGTTGAAGCAGAACATCTCATTCTCTGGGCAACTTCTCTCACAGACAGGCCACCTTCAATCATGCTGATAGCAACCAGGTAATCTTCATTACTCAAGCGGAGCATGGTTGTATCTTTCGTTGTTCTTCCGTTAATTCAAATCATGTCTTTTCGAATGGCTATTTCTACAGATTCTTAATCAACATATTTTGGCAATTTTAACTCAACTCAAATACCAAACACTGAGCACCTGGTGTTTTTATGAAATCACATGACTTGAGCTCAGTATTTTGTTATCCCAAGGAACAATACTACTCAAACAATCAACATACCTATCTGCTCACTATTTAAAATGTAAATAACATTATGTATGCGCCCCATGAGCTATTGATGTAAAACTAAAAAAAGACTGTTGCGCTTTCATTGTGCATCAGTACATAGATATGCTAAGTCTTTGCTAAGATACTTTTACATGTGCTTTTACTATAAAGACACTGGCTGGTCAAAAATATGTACTGCTCCTGTTTTCAGGTGAAAGCACCTCAACACAGAAACTGTATTTGATTAACTGCTCAGAATCACTGCAAATATTATCAAAGTGTGCAGAAAAAAAATAAACTGGAAATTTAAATCTAAATGCTTTTTAAAGTACATGTAGAAATTGGTCACTGTTGTAAAGTCTAAATAAATAGTTTAGAGCACAAGCATACCAACATTTGTCATAATATTCCAGGTTATAGGATGTATATCTGTGTCAAGAATCCATCAGATGACCTTTAATAGTTTCTTGAAACCGATGAAGATAAAGAGTCACGGCTATTGATCTTATGAATGTAGAGAGATCCAAAGACAAAGGGCATACAACCATTGACTGCAAAAAGCCAGAGACTTTTGATAACAAGGAAAATACTTTGCCCTCTAAACTGGCATTTAAAACAACAATCAAACAGTATGAATGAACAATCCGGTGATGAGATAGTGTGAGTAGGCAAGCTGTCTATCTCAGATGAAAAATGTACCGTTCATGTTTGTCTCTTTTGCTTCTCGGAGAAAAGCTTGAGAATCCCCTTTACTTCTCATTTAAATGTAATATACTTTTCAAGTGTTTACCCTGAAACCACTGCTGGAGAAACCAAATGAGAAAAAAATTAGATCTGTTTCATGGAAGGCATATTTCAGATATGCCTTCAGAGATATTTTAACTTTAATAAACAATATAGAGAAAACTGATATTATATATATATATATATATATATATATATATATATATATATATATATATATATATATATAGGGCAGCTGGCTCTTTGAGCTATATATATATATATATATATATATATATATATATATATATATATATATATATATATATATATATATATATATATATATATATATATATATATATATATATATATATATATATATATATATATATATATATATATACACTACCGGTCAAAAGTTTTAGAACACCCCATTTTTCCAGTTTTTATTGAAATTTAAGCAGTTCAAGTCCAGTGAATAACCTGAAATGGTACAAAGGTAAGCGGTAAACTGCCAGAGGTTAAAAAAAGTTTAGGTTACCAAAACTGAAAAATAATGTACATTTCAGAGTTATACAAAAGGCCTTTTCAGGGAACAAGTAATGGGTTAACAACTTACAGCTGTTCTGCAGCAATGGAAGTAAATTAAGCCTTGAAAGTTGATGCTAATAATTCCTACAGGTGTCCCAACTTTTGTTGATTACTTACAAACCCTCTGTCTGAATAAAAGCAGTGTTGGAACAGACAGTGTTACTACACCCTCTTAAGCATTATTTGGACAGTATTGTACTGCAGGAAGTAGTATATTGCTATCATAATGGCGAGAAAAAGGCAATTAACAAAGGAAGACAGACAGACCATTATAACCCTTAAAAGTGTAGGTCTTTCCTTTAGAGAAATTGCAAAGAAAGCCAAGGTGTCAGTGAGTACAGTTTCCTACACCATCAAAAGGCACTTGGAAACTGGAGGAAACTCTGACAGGAAGAGTTCTGGCAGACCCAAAGCCACAACAGAATCTGAAGACAAGTTTCTGAGAGTCAACAGCTTGCGTGATAGGCGGCTCACAGGACAACAGCTTCAAGCACAGCTTAACACTGGTCGAAGTAAGCAAGTCTCAGTTTCAACTGTGAAGAGAAGACTTCGAGCTGCAGGTTTGACAGGTCGAGTGGCAGTAAGAAAGCCATTGCTAAGATGGCAAAATAAGAAAAAGAGGCTTGCCTGGGCCATGAAGCACCGCCAGTGGACTACTGAAGACTGGAAGAAGGTCTTATGGACCGATGAATCAAAATTTGAAATCTTCGGTTCATCACGCAGGGTTTTTGTACGCCGTCGAGTAGGCAAAAGGATGGTTCCTCGGTGTGTGACACCAACTGTCAAACATGGAGGAGGAAGAATAATGGTCTGGGGCTCTTTTGCTGGATCCAGAGTCGGCGACTTGCACAGAGTGAGTGGCACCCTGAACCAAAACGGCTACCACAGCATTTTGCAGCGCCATGCAATACCCTCTGGTATACGCCTAGTTGGTCAGGGGTTCATCCTACAGCAAGATAATGACCCAAAACATACCTCCAGGCTATATCAGAACTACCTTAGAAGAAAAGAACAAGACGGTAGGCTTCAAATCATGGAATGGCCAGCACAGTCTCCAGACTTAAACCCCATCGAGCTGGTTTGGGATGAACTGGACAGAAGGGTGAAAGCAAAGCAACCTACAAGTGCAACACATTTGTGGGAACTTCTGCATCAGTGTTGGGAAGAACTTTCCGAACAATATTTAATTTCCATTGTAGAAAGAATGCCACGAGTGTGTTCGGCTGTTATATCTGCAAAAGGTGGCTACTTTGATGAGTCAAAAATTTAGATTAAATTTTGTTAAACAAAACGATTCCATGATTTCTTTTTTATCTCCAATTGTTTATTTGTTCTATGCTTTAATTTCAGAGTACATTGAGACATTAAACTGCATAAATTTCAATAAAAACTGGAAAAATGGAGGTGTTCTAAAACTTTGGACCGTAGTGTATATATATATATATATATATATATATATATATATATATATATATATATATATATATATATATATATATATATATATATATTCCATAGCAACAGTCCTCAGAGCAACCAGTATGATCAAAACTGACATGCACATCTTTTACAAAGAAAAAATATCCCGGAAGCATGTTTCCATCAGCTTTCTCAAGAAGATATTCACCAAATTCTAAATTAAAAAAATCTCCGGATACCAAATGTAGATAAAGCTGTCTTTCAAGGTTTAATATAACATATATGGACTGGATATTTCCTGTTTTGTGGAAAACTGTTATCCTCTCATGTTGATATAGTGTTCTCCAGGGGACAATATAATCCCCTGAGACACCTCAGCATATCCCTTGGGAGCATTAGTTTTCCACTATATATCTCAACTTCAGTCCATATTTGTAAATAGTGTGGTAGGGTGGAAGCCCTGCCGGTACAAGGTGTATGTGTGTGTATGGAGAAAACACATGGGAATGTGGCTGGGGCCATAACTGAATGATTAATGGGCAATGAGGCTCCAGCCACAGGTGTATAGAAGGGGAATCACGGGTTTTAGAGGTTGATGTCAGTGCTGGTGGAGGTGCGTATTGCTGTGTTGCTCTCCTGTTTATGTCCATGAGTTTTTGTGTAGACCTTTTGTTTTGGCCCGTGTGCCTTTTGTTTTATTCATGTGTTTTATTTTGTTTACTGTAAAAGTTAATAAACGTGCGCAATAGCGCTTAAACTGCAGCTTCTTAGTTCTGAGTTTCTATCCCTGCCGGTAACATTGTGGGCTGTGACGCTACCCCAATAGTATACACAGAGATAGCAGAGTCTTCAGAGTCTAGGATCTGAGTGAGGGAGAATGTTGTATCCATTATGTCACAAGTGTTTTGGTCTTTACCTTTTCAGGGTCCTGCTTCTGCTATGTGCAGATTCTGCTTTGAATCTGACTTTAACTGAATCAGTAATTCGGTTCGGTGACAGTCTACTGTCACAGGTTATCAATTTGTCCACTTCAAAAACTGCAGGAACATCTACATCTCCAAGAGTAGCTACAGATGTTTCGTTTTTGCTGTATTGGCCGAGGGGGCATCCTAGTTTGACACGGGTTTCATTGATTCACATCAGGGCAGAAATAATTGAAGTAGTTATATTGAATTGTCTTAAGTTTAGTTAAAGGGAAACGGGTAGTTATATCAACAATTCTTTAGATTAGGTTTAAGGAATATCTATATACAGTAGAAAATATTTCAGGCGCATCCTATATATTTGTTTACCATTATTTTGCTTAAGTTGTATTCCAGGAGCATCTTGAGGAAAGAGTCATCAGTTTTTGCAGAGAATCATTGCAGATGTGTTCAGTTTGTAGATGTGTAGATGTGTTCAGTCTTTTTTAGTGAACTAACCTGTGCTGTCACTATGGACACTTTACGACGTTTGCTTATCCAAACTGGCTTAAGAACATAAGAACATAAGAAAGTTTACAAATGAGAGGAGGCCATCCCAGAATCTCATCAAGCAGCTTCTTGAAGGATCCCAGGGTGTCAGCTTCAACAACATTACTGGGGAGTTGGTTCCAGACCCTCACAATTCTCTGTGTAAAAAAGTGCCTCCTGTTTTTTGTTCAGAATGCCCCTTTATCTAATCTCCATTTGTGACCCCTGGTCCTTGTTTCTTTTTTCAGGTCGAAAAAGTCCCTTGGGTCAACATTGTCAATACCTTTTAGGATTTTGAATGTTTGAATCAGATCACCGCATAGTCTTCTTTGTTCAAGACTGAATAGATTCAATACTTTTAGCCTGTCTGCATACGACATGCCTTTTAAACCCAGAATAATTCTGGTCGCTCTTCTTTACACTCTTTCTAGAGCAGCAATATCCTTTTTGTAGCGAGGTGACCAGAACTGAACACAATATTCTAGATGAGGTCTTACTAATGCATTGTAGAGTTTTAAGATTACTTCCCTTGATTTAAATTCAACACTTTTCACTATATATCCAAGCATCTTGTTGGCCTTTTTTATAGCTTCTCCACATTGTCTAGATGAAGACATTTCTGAGTCAACATAAACTCGTAGGTCTTTTTCATAGATTCCTTCATCAATTTCAGTATCTCCCATATGATATTTATAATGCACATTTTTATTGTACAGTACCTTACACTTTTATCTATTAAATGTCATTTGTCATGTGTCTGCCCAGTTCTGAGTGCTGTCTAGATCATTTTGAATGACCTTTATTGCTGCAACAGTGTTTGCCACTCCTCCTATTTTTGTGTCATCTGCAAATTTAATGGGTTTGCTTACTATACCAGAATCTAAGTCATTAATGTAGATTAGACCTAAGCACAGGACCTAATACTGATCCCTGTGGTACACCACTGGTTACCTCGCTCCATTTCGAGGTTTCTCCTCTAATCAGTACTTTCTGTTTTTTACATGTTAACCCTAATCCATGTGCATGCATTTCCTTGAATCCCTACTGCGTTCAGTTTGTGAATTAATCTTTTATGTGGGACTTTCTGGAAATCTAAATAAACCATGTCATATACTTTGCAGTTATCCACTGTCGATGTTGCATCCTCAAAAAAGTCAAGCAGGTTAGTTAGACATTATCTCCCTTTCCTAAAACCATGCTGACTGTCTCCCAGGATACTGTTACCATATACTGTAGGTAATTTTCCATGTTGGATCTTATTATAGTTTCCATAAGATTACATATAATAGAAGTCAGGCTTATTGGTCTGTAGTTACCTGGTTCGGTTTTGTCTCCATTTTTGTGGATCGGTATTACATTTGCAATTCTCCAGTCTGTCGCTACAACCCCTGTGTAACGAGACTGTTGCATGATCTTGGTTAGCAGTTTGTAAATAACTTCTTTCATTTCTATGTTATGTTACTGCAGGATAACAGCATTTGGAATCCCAAAAGGAGCAACAGTGTGATTTTGTTTATCATATAATGTAAAATATTTGATTGGATTTAATAAAGATGGCAAAGTGTTAGAATTTTAAGTAGTTGTCATTTCATCCTCGTTTCTTTTTACACATGTACTGGAGCACACATCCATTGTTCTTTTATTGCTTATCTTTCTGAAATATGTCACATTTGCTTCTCATTTTGTTTCTCCAATAACGGTTTTAGGAGAATTGTATATCAAATTAAAATTCTTGAGAATTTCTCCAAGAAGAGGAAAAAAAATTAAATGAGCAGTACTGTATTGTTATTTATGTTAGAAACTGTTGGTCTTCATAGGGCTCCTCATAACTAATTTAGAAAATTTTAAAAAAACCGCAGATACTGTACACTGTACCACTATTCCATGGTGTGCAATATGTTTTGTTTTTTTCTTTAATTCATATTATAAGAAGTGAAAATTGTAACATCCATCAAGAACTTCACCAAAACAAAGTCTTACAAGCTTTATTTAATACTGTAGAATAGTTGCTGCAAAACATATCGATCCAAGGATACTGAGCAGATTCATCCTTTTGGAATGCCCTCAGAATATTAAATATTTTATTAGATGCAGGCTCCATATGCACTTGTGTGCTGACCCGAGTACTTTAGATGGTGGCCAGTTCAACTGCCAGGTGCGCTCCAGATACACCGATGGAATGCAACATATTTACAGCTTCTAATCACACTTGGCATAGGAGGCAATTTCCCTGCAGACAGGGTTATTGGTTGCCTTAAGAAAAAAAGAAAACAGCTTTTGTTGCAAAGTGTTCCCCACCAGCTGTGTAGCTAGCTGCTAATGAGAGTCAGGCCTGGATAGAAGTGGCTTGGGAGTCGATAGCTAGCTCAGCCCAAGCAATCCCAAGCTTTTAAAGCAAACAAAGGACCTCCTTCTGAGGAACAGAGGACTAAGGGTAATAAATCTAACCAACACACACACATACTATCAACAATACAGTATACTGTACACTGCCTGGGCATGTTTTTGGGATCTGTTTAACTGATTGGATTCGACAGTGCCACGAATGAGGGAACAGCACAATCGCAAACTGTCTTCCAAACATGGGGAATGCCTAACAGAATTCAATAGTGGGTGTGGGTACATGTTGATTAGGTGCCACAGTGATCAAGGACAGTAACGTGGCTGCTACCAGACATCAGTGTGTATTAATGGCAAAACAAAGGTCGTCAAGAGATACAGCTGTTTGTAACTTTTGAATGGATTAACAATCCAGGACCTTGTGAAGCCACGTTGCGTCTTGGGCTGTTTTAAGGGCAGATGGTGGCCAAACCTGATATTAGTACCGTACAGGTGCTAATAAAGTGACCAGGCACTGTATATCTAAATAATGCACAAATTAAAACCTGTAAAATGCAACAAACACATTGCTGTCTCTGACAGGGATGATTCATTTGTTATACAAATGACAAGTTGCAAAGCAGTTCCAGTCATGAGGGTTTGGATTTGGATAGAAAGCTGACAGCAGGTGCTCCGTGAGCTTTGTATACAAGACAATGTCACAGGAGACTCAAATGTGAGAGCCATACTTCCTAATTACTCTAATGAAGCTACTGAAACATGTTACACCTGTATGAGACTATAAAGTGTTAAGTGATAATTAAGTATGTACCACTGATTATAGCGGGACATCAGCTAGTTTATGAATACATTTAATAAGCTGTTTTCAACTATGTTATGGTTTTGGGCACATTATCTTTGTTAATACGTATTAACTCTTGTGTTTCATGCACCTGTATAACCCTGCTGTAACAGTGCATCTTTGTTAACTTTGTTAACACTGGTCTTGGTTTTTTGGTCTAGAAAACTTTTTTCAATGTCTTCTAATGACAAATGTTTCAACTAAAAGTATTTATTTATGTCTTCACTCCCAACTTCCCAAAAGGAATTAGAGGTGGCAATTTTTAACAAGTCCAGCAGAATAACCCCCTGAATTCTCCAAAGTCAAGCACAAGCTGAGCCACGCCCCAAGCTTTTCTCTACAAGCCTAAGAACATATAGTGTACAGTCACTCCTTGTTACTATGATTTGAAAGAGAATAAGCTACATTTGTGACAATAAGGGGAGTTGACTTTATCAGGAGTTCACCGATAACCTGGAAAAATATGCATAAAAACATGTGTCAGATAACAAGTATTTTTGCAGTAGAATTTGAAATATAGTTCTATTGCATTGATTAAAATAGTGTTAAAAAAATAAAATCTATATAAAATCTACTGTAATGCACATGTAAAACGCATTGTAAGAATTAAACTTAAAAACATTAACAGGAGTGATATTAAGCAGGTTTGACTGCATAGAAATAAAGGAAATATTAAAGAGACCAAACAAAATGCAGAGAACTGAAAATGTATTCCATACACACACATTTTGGAATGTAAATAGAGGATTTGGATATTTTTCATATGGTAACTAACGTTAACTTATTTTTTTTTTAAAAATCATCTTATGCAGTTTGGGCGAGAGGATTGCAAAATGAAGATGTTATTGTAAGAGATACCCTACACAAGACGTATTACGTTATCATAAATAATAAAGTACTCATAAACTACTCTTTGCTAGGCATAGAATGACATCCATACACAAGATAAGGAGATTTATTTATTTTGTTTGACAAATCCTTAACGGGGACTGGTTGATGTCTCATACATGATTTATAATTTAGTTTGTTATATGATAACTTGCAATATTCACACGAGTTCACATGTTAAAACAAAGCCATGCTTTTAGACTGTCTTGTACTTCCTGGGTCATTTTACTTATAGAGGGAAAGTGTCCACACATCTTCAGGGCCTTCTTTTCTGTCAGTAACCAACCAGCTGTTTTGCAGCCAGTTAGATGCTTTGAACCCCACTTCTCGGGTGAAATGACCAAAGAAGTAAAGCAGTAACAGACTTCTTAGAAGGCAAGGTGAGCAAAATGAAGACTTTCTTTAACCTAGTGTAGTATCAGGTGTCATATTTTAAAATTAAAATACATGTTTGCTATAAGATGATTCTATCACATTTGAGACCTCAAATCTGAATGGAAGTGCCTGACAGATAGATTTATGGAATTATTTTGTTCGCTACTATTACTTTAAATAGTGTTTACAGTCGGGATATAGCTCTAACAAGAAGCGAACAGCCACGTGGAGGTAAGCCTCTTACTGGGAATAGAGAAATTCCCTTATAATACAAATAGCTTTACTATATATACTGTAGCAAGGGACAGAATCCATCCGAATAGCATGACAGCAGCTGTACTCAGCCTAATTCCCATTGTTTGTGGTGTTCAGACATGTAATGTAATGGAGGTTTTAATAGTTGGATGGACTTAACCCTACCTGAGCATTGATTTGTCTGTCAATGTATTTGGATGACATTTATAAACTACATCATCCAGGAGCTGTTTTTTACTATAAATTGGGTTCATTTGTTGGGGGAAATGTATGTCACCATATGACCTAGAGCCAATTGCTGTGGAAATTAGGGGCACTTCTAATATTAGTGTACTGTACTGTAAACATAATGTCCTAGCTGTCACTTCCCACATGGGATCCGTTCCTTCACAGAAAAATACCCTTTTGAGTTTTTTCCTTGTTTGATAGGTGCTATGATACTCATAATTTCTGAGGATGCAGGCTGTATTCTGAAACTCCTGTCTCCTCGCTGGCTGGATTTGATAAGGTAAAATTGTAACAAACCATTATGGGGTGTGCTGTTACTTTAATTGCTATAGTGGTAGCTCCACCCATATACAGTACATTATGCATGTCTGAGTCTCATTTTTAGGGATTTGGCTACTGTACTGTAAACAAGCAACACTATGTCTAGCTGCTCAGTTATATGATCATTACCAAGATGTTTCTAGGGAAGTCATTTTAAATATTGAAATAGTCAGTTATGGGTAGACTACAGAATATCTGTGTGTGTTCTTATAGTCTTATAGTCTTTACTCCATAGTCTAGGAGAGTAACAGCGAGCTTGTTGGTGGATTTTGATGAATTTTTACATTGAAATCAAAAGTTTTTAAGTTAATTCGAATAATAAATAACAACTGACAGAGTTTTAGGCTAAATTTCCCTTTTGGGGAGTGAGATTCTGATGCCCATGATGGAATTGCAGAATTCTAATACACTGTATACCATCTATTATTCTCTATTTAATCATATTGTATATCTTATACTGTATATATATATATATATATATATATATATATATATATATATATATATATATATATATATATATATATATTAAAGTGTGCACTTCCTTTCCATATACAGGTCTCAAATGTGCAGTTTGGGAAGAAACACGTTATATTTATTTTAAAACATTATATATGGTACTACACTTGGCTGAAGAAATCTGTTTGCAAGCCATGCTTTCAGTTAGTGTTGCACCTGGACGTTGAAATTGTCCCCACCCCTTCAATGGTTTCTTTCCTGTCATAAACCAACCAGCTGCTTCGCCTAGTGACTGATATTCTTTTAGCCAGAAACATGCTTTAATGCAGAGGACACTGCTGAGGTTAAATGACCCAGGAAGTGCAAGTATAAAAAATGACCTGAAAAAGGCATATAAATGGAAAACTTCCTATAGTCTAAAGTAGTACCAGGTATCGTGTTTTAAACAGAAAATACATTTTTGCTGGTGTTGCAGGGTGCGCTTTTAGTAGTGAATTGTTTCTTTTTGGGTATGCTTGTATTATTTATTTAATTGTATATTATTGCACATGTTTATTTCACAATTGAATTGGTTATATGTTTCATTTTTAATTATTTGTGGTGTTTTATATATATATATATATATATATATATATATATATATATATATATATATATATATATATATATAATCTGTGTGTTTTGACTTTTATTAATCACACGCCTGTAACATTGTTTTTTTTTTCCAACATAAAGTGACCAAATAAATTAACTTAACACAGCACTTGCTTGTACTTTAAAACATGTTATGCCTATTTAAGCAAATTAGAAAAACAGTAAGGATAACAAGCTGCACTGTTTTTAAAAACCTTCAAATCCATTGACCTGTTCTGCAGTCCTACACCAATTTTGAACATCATTTCCATCACTTCACACCAATTAAAATCAATTATTAATACTGACTATTAAGCTTCTAAACACGCACTTATTATTGTTCTTCTAATCAAGGGGCATTCAACGCATTTCATATGGTATATTTGCAAAAAAAAAATAACTGCACTCACCGCAACCTTTGAAATAATCTATATGGGGCTCAGATCAGCGGGAAGAATGGACGTTAAACCAGCAAAGCATTGTCTCCACGAATGACATTTAAATGCAACTAAATCCTGAATTTGGACCTTGTTGATATTGCAACAGGGCCATCATAGCCTTGTTTACCTGTGTATCCGAAAACTGTCTTTGCTAAGCAAAACCATTCATTTTCATCAGAATATTAAAATACGTTTTCATATTTGGAGTACAGTAAGCAGGCAGATGTGGTTTCCTGCTTTCCTTGCAGACACTTTTTCAGAAGTTCAAAAGACCCCGCTTTCACTGAAAAAGGAGTGAAGGACTAGAAAAATATAAATAAACAACTTCAGAAACATTCATAATCTGGCACCACAAACAGTGTTCTGAAAGGTGGCATTTGTTCAAACAGTCGAAGGAAGTATGTTCTCACTGTAGTGTCACAGTTATCAAATTCTCACAAAACGGTGGTGCGTGAAAACACAGTATGCTACGAAAATATTTTGGCACAAGTTCTGTAAAATCAGATTCGGATCAAGCTGTTTGCATAGATAACAGCATTTCGAATAAATGTAGAAATTGTGAAGAGGATGATCCTCGTAAGGGAATGAGCGAAAAGGATTCAGTTTTCGTCAGGTACCTCCTGCAGCGGTATGGGGGGCTCAGATCAGCAGGAAGAATTGACGTTAAACCAGTCAAGCATTATCTCCTCAAATGACATTGAAATGTAATTAAATCCTGTATCTGTACTACAGTGTTGATTTTGATATCCCAGCTGCCCTAGCAGTCTGATGGCTGCGCAGTAGGAAACGAGAAATATGTTGGTTAGACCTGCTTTGCACGCTTGCAGGGGAAAAAAAAATCGATCTTCTTCTCTCACAAATATTTGTTGTGTTGGTCAGAACAATTTCTTGTGAGGGTTTGGGCAGTTTTATTTTGGGGAGGCTTAGCCTCCCCAAGCCTCTTATATGTGCCGCCTATGTAAACATTTATGCTTATGGTGATTTTTAGTGTGTAATGTATGCATATTAAAGAACAACGGAATCTTCTGTTTTAGTAGTTTTTTATTGGTAACTTTTATTACTGTTTTAATTTATTTTGGAAATAAATAAAACACATTTTTGATAGCAGTTATGCAGTCTGAGTGGTGTCACTCCATTGCTGTTGGTATTTGAGCTGCTTCCCACCTAAAAAATACCTGATGATTTAGAATAGAGTTGCTTAATCTCTTTAAACTTTAAGCTGGTGTAGGTCACAAATAATTCAGTTTGTATAAATAGACAATGTGTAAAGTAATACTGTTTGATCTGTTGGAAACACATAGCCTCATTTGGCAGCTGGCTCACATTATAACATTTATTTCTTTAAAAACTGTGCATTTGAGACCTATGTATGGAAGTGCAAAACTGGTACCGGTAAGATTAAGAGAATTATTTTGTTAGCTACAAATGCTCTAACTAACCAATACCAAACAAAACAACAAACCTTTGTTAATATGTTTGCAGACATTCACAGTAATAAACCAAAGGTGTGCTCTTATTGCGTGTGAGTCATATGCCTATCTAGGGTAGACAAAGAGGTACGTAAAGATGGTAAAAAAAAAAAATGTAAACTTCAAACCAAACCTGATAATCTCCCTCAGGAATTCTGGCTCAATATGTGAATACATCTGTATGGATACAGTCTGTACAGTACCCGAGGAAGAGCTATGTTATCTGCAGTAGGCGGTCTGGACTGTTCAGAGGGTTTCCCCCCTCTGAAGCATCTGCTTAGGATTAGACTGTGCTTCATCTTTGGGATTTACTTGAACTATAAAAACACTCAAGACTCTGCCTTAGAAAATGTACAGTCTGCCAAGAGGTGTCACAAAAAAAGTCAAATTGACAGACAAAAGTCACATTCCTTTTCTCAAAGCAATTCATTTAATAAATAGGCCAGCTTTTAGATATAGAAAACAGCTAAGCTGCTTATATATTAAAAAATAAATAAATGAGAGGACACAAAATGGAAAAACAATAGCAATTAGTAGCTAAAATAATGCATCAGAATGTATTTTCATTAATGAGCAGCCTAGATTTGTAGCCATTGATTATCAAAATATGACGCGTATTTGAAAATGTAGCAGTGATGATATGATAAACATACATGATATGATAAACATACAAGTGTACCGCACTATAATTAGCAGATTTAAATTTAGCAACCGGTAATTAATTTTTTTTTCTCTGTTCTAATTGGCAATTACTGTATGCACCTGGTTTCTCAGGTGCTTTAAGAAACTCATTAAAAGTGACCCCTGCGAAATGATGACAAGGCAGATATGGCAATTTTGCTGTGTTTACCATAACGGGGGGTGCCCTTTACAGTTTTTTTTGTTTGTTGTTGTTTTTGTTTTAAGAAGCTTGTTAAATCCAAAATATCAGCTACATTGGTGTTGCCTGTAAAAGTGTATCAGTGCATGTGATCAGGTGGGCTTGAGTGGCGTGTGTGGTTATGTCACGGACCAGGAAGAAGTGCAACAACAAAACGGGTACGGGGCTGAAACTGAGCATTGGCACTCAGTGTTTTATTCATGTTGGCGAACCCTGCTGGCCAGGTGCCCAGTGAGCTCAGAGCGGACACCTTCAGGGCTGGCCTTTGTCCCCCGGAGGTCGGTACTCGCTAACATCCACTCTCGAGATCCTGGGTGAAAAAAGAAGCTGGCTTGGTCATGGGATCAGAGGACACCCACTGAATCTTCAGGTCTCCTGAGCCATGTGGGGAATTGCTGCGGTGAGGAGAAAAGCGATTGGGCATTCCAAATTGGAAGAAATTCAGGAGGAAAATTATAATTGGACACACTAAATAAAAAATAAATAAAAAAATAATAATATTGAAATGCATTTTATATATATATATATATATATATATATATATATATATATATATATATATATATATATATATATATATATATATATATATATATATATATATATATATATATATATATATATATATATATATATATATATACACAGTAGAGAGTAAATTATCCAAACTAATTGGGACCAATATTAGTTCACATAATTGATTTGCATGGATAATCGAACAGGTATTCATAACAATTACTGCTGGTTGCCATACTTTTACTTTGGCATTTTGTATTGTGGCTATTAAAGTGTAGCTCAATTTTATTCAGAGCCTTCGGGCTTCTTGGCTGTCCTGAATTTGTATTTGAAGGTGACTAGGTGAGTGGGGAATGTCAATAGAATTTTTGCTTCTTGGTCCTGAGGGAACAATAAACTCTTCTATCTTATTGGACTGAACAATAATTTGATCTTTATCTTCATTCTGCAGAAATACATTATCTCTCAATCTCACGCACCCACACAGAACTCTCTCTTGAGACACAAGCCTCGCTATGTACATCAAAACTTTTTGTAAAGGTGTTATCTTTTTCATTTTCACAAAATAGATTTTGGAATTTTTGTTTGGAATTTTGTTGGTTATAACACACAGCCCTTCCCTTTAAAGGTGTTTAGCAACACTGACCACAGCAGCTCAAAGCTAGGCAGCACTCACTTCTTAAAGGGGCCATGTCTAGCAAGCCAACTAAATCCAAACATCACATTCACAGCACTTAATAAATACATCAGATAATATTTTCATATACCAGTCGAATTTTCTGTTTTGAAATTACTGTTGGACTCATTCCCTTCAAGGTTTTACCCTTTTAAGAGTTACATCATAACCATATACTTTATGTTTATTCCAATACTTCTAGTACATTAAAAAGTCCTATTAGTAAAGAACAAATTAGGCATTTCTTATTATTTTTTTTTAATATGGTACTTAGTTTCACTTTCAATTATTATTAATACATGTTATTTAAAGTTTCTAATTGTTTTACATTTGCACTTTGTTTAGCCATTTAAGTATAACATATAAATGTTACAGCTAATTTAATTTGGTAGGCCTACTCTTTTTTTGTATTTAATATATTTTCATTTCAGTTACTTTTTCAGGTGCAAATAGCTTTATCATTACATACTCTCCCATTTTAAAATTACATACTCTCCCATTTTAACATTACATACTCTCCTGTTTTAACATTACATACGCTCCTATTTTAACATTACATACTCTCCTGTTTTAACATTACATATGCTCCTGTTTTAACAAAGCTTGTCCGGAGTGCAACCTCACACTTATCCAGGCCCCAACTGTGCAGAAAGACAGTTCTAGTTCTCCTGCTGTGGAAGCGCTGCCTGTGCCCCACATAACATGACTTGCAAGTAGCATCTCAAATGCTTTTCAGGCTCCTCTTAATCTAACGTAAATGTTTACACATGACTGTCATGCACTCAATTTACCCTTCCCTCCTTTCCTACTAATTTGTTTTTCAAATATTCTTGTTGTAAGGCATTTTTCAGTTCTGGCATTTGTATGTTATGCAAAAATAAAGTATGTTTCATATAGATAAAATATTTACATATAATATACTCAAAAGAAATAAACTGTATCTTAAAACAATGTTATAACACCATAAAAATAAAAAACACAGTAGACCCGCTCCATGCAACTAGCTTAATATAAAGACCTGCTCTAACATTTTGATGGGTTTTCACCCAGTAGAGACAATCAATCATTTTTAGTTATTGTACTATGGGTTATATTTGAAGTTGTCCTTAACCTATTTAGGTCTTGAGTGGATCAATGTGTTGGTATATTGAGGTCCTAACCTGGTTCTATCTAATTGAGTTTTGGTGTCCTTTGACAGGCCATTTACAAGAATCTCAGAGTCCTGTGTAACGTTCTCCCCTGCCATAGATCCAGAGGAAATGTAATATTCAATTTACGTGACTGTTATTCATCTTATGAAACACCTTTGGTTTCTGATTGATTTAAACTGGATGACACCAGCCCCCACCATTAAATGCACAGTAGGATTTAATTTGAGTTGAAATAATGTTTCTTGAAAAAGAAAATTAGTTTATAAATTGGTTACAATATTTTTTTTACTAAGCATTAAAAAATAGCAACAACAAATATGTTAGTAAGATAGTTGTTATTGGTTAATACACAAAAAAGTCCCTTTTCTCCCCAATTACAGTATTTCATTCCCAAGAATGGAATTGTGTAACTATAATGTAACTTCTATTATACACTGAGTACCCATTATAATCAACCCCCACATTCACTGTTCTCATTAGAAAAGAAAAAAGTTTGGAGTGTGTATTGGACAGTGACTGAAAAAGTGTTTTCATGGCTCAGGCATAATAGTTGTGATAATAAAAGAAACATCTGCCATTAGACAGTCACAGGGAAAAGACAAGGCATCACAGCTTTACAATGTTGAGTCTGCATTGGAAATAAATTGCTCTGGAGAGGTACGTGACCATCCCTCAATGATTGATGACGGTGGACATGTACAGCAGTGACTCATAGAGTTGCCACAGGTGAGACTGTATCTCAGGAAACACTAATACATTTTGCAGTCTTGGTCACAGAAGCAACTGTGACTAAACAAATGCATTCCAGTTACTTGAGTTTTGGTATGCGACCAAACAGACAATCAAGAGTGAGACACATCTTATCCGCATGGCAGGGTACGCGGCAGGGATGGGACAGCCCAGTTATGGACGTTAATAATTCTCTAAAAGTAAACTTTTTCCTTGAAAGGGGTTATAAGTCACAAGGCTTCTGCCACCTTCTGCTGGTAAAGTTCTAACTTGTACTGTAAGCTGGTGAAGATCTGTATAAACAGTAAAATATACACAAAATACAAATAAAAACATCTAAATTCGCATGCACTAAAGGTTGTGACAAGTGAATATTGGGCTCTGTTCACAAAATAGGTTTTAAGATTCTTTTTTTAAAGAATGTTTATAAACATTCTTAGACTTTATTTAATTATCGAAATGCGTTTAAAAACAGCACTTAACATTTAGTGAATAGGGCTTCTGTAGGCTAAGTGACACAGAAGGCTTTTTCCCAAGCGTTTAAATAAACATACTGTATAAGTGCTATAATACTGAAGGCAGTAGGTGAAATCTTTTTCTACTAAAGTTTTACCTCAGATTAAAATGATTGAACCCTCCAGTTGAATACTGGACCCTTGAGAAAACACAAGAAAACTGTTAGGTTCAGTAGTGTGTCACTGCACATTCCACAATGAAAGCTTTTAGTGCTGTTCTCAACAACTTAGTCCTGGGTCAATATTTTTTGCTTTTGTATAACTTTATAACAAGGTAGATTCTACAATTGAACTCATAACTGTCACTTTGGAAAATATATACATGGGTGAGTGGTGAGAGGTTAAAATATACTACACCAGATTTGCTAAGAATGATTCAATGGTGTTTGTGTGAAGACAATAATCTAAAAATCTAATTTAACTGTCTTTTATTGAAAGAATGATGAAAAATGCTGTAACTCTCATGTAACCACATTTAAGCAAGGCCCTTTTCTTATATAACATTTTACTGGGAATGTATCAGTGTTTATTAAAAACAGTTTTTTATATATATATAATAACACATAAATAATTCATTCACCTGAGAAATATCACGATTAATGCTCTCTTGTTAGCGAATGCAAATTGTGTAAATCAGAACCCTGTATCAATACTTAGTGTTACAGATTAACTCAAACTCTGTAGTCAAGAGGTACATGTTTTATCATGATGTCAGTATTATTAGCTCATCAGTCGCTCAGTACATTATTTGAGGTTGGTTCAAATTCTACAGGCCCAGGAATAGAGTAATCATTTTGCTGTCATTTGTCCAAAATGAATAATATGTTTAGAAAGAAAAGACTTGATCATAATTAGTGACACCCATTCAGTGTTTCTTAATTAACATTTGGAATTACTTCATTTCGGATTTATCACAGCTTTCAAGCAACTTGTCATAGCATGTACAGCTTGTTGCATAAATCTTCAACTTGATTCAGCAATGCTCTGTTAGATTCAAAACTGTTAATAGTTTGGGATATGAGCCACTAGCCTTGATGTCTCCAACCTAGTGTTAAAACATTTAAAGAGTAAGCAGATTGAAATATTTAAATTTTTTTGTTCTGTTTTTTTTTTTTTGCTCCACTATTGAATTATCATGTGTTCTCTAACTCTGTTCCACCTGGCTTTAAGCTTGCTTTCAGCCTGTCTGGAGAACCCAAACTGCCATAACTGCCAACCCCTCATACTCCCTTTCGACATAAATGTAGAGTATGTGGGCATGGAGTTGAAAGGTCACTTTGTCACATGACTTGAATTTAATGGAATATTGAAGGATGGATCTTCCGAAAAAATCCAAGAAACTCAAAGCCAGGTAAAAGCAGATTTTAGAGAACACCCTTATGGAACAAACATATATTTTTAATATATGGTAGAAAAGTATGATCCTTATACTTTTCATATATAAAAATTGGCCCATTTTTTATATAGTCAAAGTATATGGTATATATTTAAAATATATTTTTAGACTATTTTTTATATATTATAGACTAATTAAAATATATGGTGCAACATATAAAATAAGATATGGATTACAGACTAAAACATATTTAAAATATATCCCATATATTTTAAATATATATAAAAGGGGCCAATTTCTATATATGAACAATATAAGGGTCATGCTTTTCTACCATATATTAAAAGTATATGTTTTTTCCATAAGGGCAATTATACGTAGTCCATGTTGGAGTTAAATGGCCGGGTCAACTTCTGATAATTGCAAACACTATCAAATAGAAAGGGGAATGTAAACAATCTTAATTGTTTTGCATGCTACTGTGTATATATTTATCTGATAAGCATGCCTAGTTTAATTATGTATTCTTAAAAAAGTGACACAAACATTCACAATAATACTTATTGTTGTCTGTGTTTTGTGCCTGTTTCATTCTGAAAACAGGAGAGTATTTCTTGTGCATCAACGTTCATTGTTAAGCTTTCATGTCAAGTATAAAATAGCAGCAACCGTCTCTAAAAACAACAACTTCTCAAATGATGGAGTGCATCAACATTCATTGAATGTGATTTATCCTGTGAAATGCAGACATCCTGACATAAAAGCAATGCTCAATCAAATACCTGTAATTTAGGTTCAATAAAGACTTTTATTATTATTTATTTCTTAGCAGACACCCTTATCCAGGGCGACTTACAATTGTTACAAGATATTACATTATCTTTTACATACAATTACATTTTTATTATTTATTTTTTTACACATTATTTTGACATACAATTACCCATTTATACATTTGGGTTTTTACTGGAGCAATCTAGGTAAAGTACCTTGCTCAAGGGTACAGCAGCAGTGTCCGCCACCTGGGATTGAACCCACAACCCTCCGGTCAAAAGTCCAGAACACTAACCACTGCTCCACACTGTATACACTAGGGGTGCTTTTTTGAAGCAAAGAACACCTCATGATTTTGTTCATATGCTGGATTCTCTTAATAAAATATGGAGGTTGAACTAAAAATAGAGTCGTATCCAGGGCACACGACTCACGATAACTCCTGCCGAGTCACGGGGTTAAAGCTAGGCCAGTTCTTTATTTCACAGGAGTAGAATGGGCCAGATTTCATTTTCTCACTTACTAAATTCGGACTCAAGTCTATATTTTTTTTGTGGAACTTAACAAGGCAGCAGTTGGTACCTGACAGCTGTGACAGAAAGGGAGATACACAGTTATATTGTTATAAAGCAATTATCAGCTTCCCTTCCCCTATACTGAATGATCTGTTAACATATGCATTAATATTATTATTTAGTCATTTTAGCAGATGCTTTTATCCAAAGCAACTTACAGAGACTCGGGGGTGAACTATGCATTACAACTGCTGCTGCAGAGTCACTTACAATAGGACCTCGGTTTTACGTCTCATCCGAAGAACAGAGCACAAGGAGGTTAAGTGACTTTCTCAGGGTCATACACAGTCAGTGGTTGAGCTGGGATTTAGCTTGGATCCTCCTGGTAACAATTTCTTTAACCACTGGACCACCAAGCCTCTTAATGCTAAAATCACTAAATAATATGCATTAATACATTTTTAAAAGTACTGTACAAACTAGTTTCCAACATTTGATATATTCTTATGTGGATCCTGGTTTCGATAAGAACAAAATGCATCAGGAACATGGAATCCAAAGTCTGCTGTGCCAGCATCAGCATTTCAATTGAATGTGTGATGTAATTCAGTAGTTTTAAATTGCAAAATAAATGTAAACATTTAGAACTATCTTGTGTGTGTCGTCTGCAATTGTTTCTTAAGTGTTTCTTATGTGATATTGTTAGCACAGTCCTGCTTTGTTTACAGATTTTATTAAAATGAAAACAACAACTGCTCTGGATTTTGGTAGGAGCAGTATACTGAATTGGTACTTAGGCTTAGAGTTTTGACAACCTCAATTTTAGAAAGCATCAGGTTCAAATTATATTAGAACAAGCTTTTACCAACGTTTAACAACAAATGCCTCAAGCTTCCTCAATAAGCCTTTATTTCAAGGAATCTGACCAGTGTAGGTGTTTCAAGTTTTACTGAATTTAGTTTTTAAATTGTAATTAGTGTTTTTTTTTCTTTAAGTATGTGTTAAAAGATTTAGAGTAAAAAGCTTTGATGATCTAGCCTTTTTTGCCTTATCATCAACAGCTCTGATGAAAATGTTTAACAACTATAGCGTAAAGTAAGGAATGATTCTTGGTGTATGAACCACAGAGGGTTATCTCTCACTGAAGACCACTAACTAACAATGGATCCATTAGAAACTAGCCACAGGCAGAGGTCACACATCAAGCAGTTTTGTGAAGGTTAGGCTATTCATTTGTATGCGCCAACACTTGTATAAGCAATATTATTCTGTTACCGGATGCCTCAGTCAAAAAAAGAAAAAAAACTAAAGTAACCCCATTGCTATTGCATTCCAGATTGCTTTCAGTATGCTAAAATATTCCTGTTGACAAATGATTCACTTGTTGTTGCTAGGGGCTGTCCAGATTTACTTTGATCATGACAAAGCCCCTGAACTGAGGTTTGCCAAATATAAAAACATAACTACATACGGTCCTTTGTATTCCTGTAACATTTCATCATATTTATTTTTACCGAACTAGACGTCACTTTGTATGTGATGTATACCCAAGGGTGTGTGGAAAGATGACATATCAATGTGCGTAGCATAGTTCCACTGGATAAAGCTTCAGCCAGGAAGTGCATTGAAATCTAGAAAACTAAAAAGAAAAAAAAAATGTATTTGTGATATCAATGATATCATGTAGCATGATATCATAGGAAGACCTGACTCCAACTCCCAACATTAACTAATCATTTTATAATGACATAGAACTACACAAAAAAAAAACACTGCACACCCTGACAGAATATCTGTGACGCAAAAAAAGAACCAGGCTTCCTATGTGGACCAGACAGGCGTGACCTTAAATTACTCCATCGAGGGGTTGATTTGATCAACCTACGGTATACCTCACCAGATAAGCCACAGCTGGATCTATTTTTTGTTAGAGCATTTTACATTTCCTCCAAATCCCCCTGAATTACATCAACTAATTGAAGCTTCAGACAGAGAACCACATATGTGCAATCTAATACACAGAAACAATGTCCCAGGTTCTATTATATGAATCATATTTCCTGACTATGTTCAATTTATACAAAATAGAGCTGACATAGAACCTGATTTACAGCTGTACACAATCTCAGCTAAAATTACATATGTAAGGTTTCTCGTCTCATTATTATAGGTGGTTAATTCAACTCTAGGTGAACATCCTGTACTGTAAAATGTTCTAAAAACATCAGTCGTGTTTGATCAAATCAAACTTCTGTAGAGTTAGGGTTAGGGTTAGGATTAGGTTAATTTCATATTCACATCCACTTCTACCTGAGCAAACCACACAATTATCCTCCGTCAACAATACAGCAAGACCACTATGAGGAAGAATACAACAATTCTGAAATGTACTTACAATTAATGACCATCAGCGGGTCACCTGCTGGGTGCCACTGTAAATCCACTGAATCGATACACAACACAGAGATAGTGACTGAGCCAAGACAGTCAAGAATCCTTCAGGTTAAAAGACTAACATGTCTGCTATGCTAAAAAAAAATTTTTTAAATGCCAGGCTCCATTTACACATACTGTAGCATATCTAGCTGAAATGTAGCACTGGCAAAGCCAAGGAGAACACAATGATGTAATAATAATAATGCTTGTGGGTGCTCTGTTGAAGACAATATGTGTATATCACATATGTAATAAACTGTGATAAACATGGGCTTTATTATATTTTGTCAATGTATTCCTCGTGCCTTGTTCTGTGTAGGGTTGCCACCCCGCCGGTATTTTACCGGACTGTTCGGTATTTTTATGTACTTTGACCCCCTGTCCGTTTTTTATGGAAGATGTTCGGTAATTCTAAGCATTCTAATCTATTGGATATGTTCTTAAAAAATGTGTTACAATAAACAATTTAATATAACATGTTGTGCTTGTATGAGTGAAATTCAAATACTATAACACAGCGGTGTGTAAATGCACCAGAAAGAACTGAGGTAACAACGTAAGCCATCAAAACGCTGTATCGTTATGTTTTTCTTGTGTGCTCACCGCTGTGTATTATCTGGTATGAGCATGCGCGCTGCTGTTAAGTTTGACAGCCCTTTGAATGAAGAAGCACGAAACTATTAAGTAGCATACTGTAACGTTAAGCGTGAAACTATTAAGTAGCATACTGTAACGTTAGTCACAATGGCAAATGAAGAAGTAGACAATAGGAGGGGATGGGGGTGTCCGGTATTTTCGTATCTCAAAGGTGGCAACCCTAGTTCTGTGTCAGTACACAAATTAACCACTCTACTTTCAGTACATAAGCATGTGTGGACATGCTGTAAAACAGGAAATGTCTTTGGCAAATTTTGTCCCACTATAGACATTTTTACAACAACAAATGTCTGCATAAACAAAATATACATATACTTTATTTGTTTATTATTTGTTTATTTAGCAGACGCCTTTATCCAAGGCGACTTACAGAGACTCGGGTGTGTGAACTATGCATCAGCTGCAGAGTCACTTACAACTACGTCTCACCCGAAAGACGGAGCACAAGGAGGTTAAGTGACTTGCTCAGGGTCACACAATGAGTCAGGGGCTGAGGTGGGATTTGAACCGGGGACCTCCTGATTACAAGCCCCTGTAGTAATTATGTGGCACATATTTTGTGGATTTAAAAAAATAATAATTGCAGCCAAAAACAGTACTGTATTGCATATTCTTATGTTTTTGTTGATATTATGTATCCAGGTTTTATTGTACAGTAGTTACTGCACCTGGGGAGGTAGTAAGAGGAAAATATACCACATACTGTACAATAAATCAATTTGTAAAATCAATAAACATAACAAGCCAAGAATCAATGCAATCATGTAAAAAACAACACACTACATCAATTTTAACAGCATGCTGTTTCCCTCAACTCAATTGCAGTATTTATTATTGCATTATATAAGCACAACAATACCCACAAACTTAATCTTTTATTTAGCCTTGATGTTGCTAGTGATTTTAATCAACATGTGATGCTCAAGGCTGACCTTTACTTTGACTGGGATATGATCATGTAAGGCATCATAAATTATTTCCATCCTGTCAAGTAAACCACAAAAAATAAGAATGATCTCTATGGCATCCCTTATGAAATAAAATGCTCTTGTTCACACATCTTCAGTAGCAAGTGAATTGCAAAATTAGAAACATTTAAAGTAGTGCAAGACTGTGTTATTCACATACTGTGAATGATGTGGTTAAAAACATTTATAAATCATAGGGTCACAGGTGCAATATATTTGTTACACAAGACCATGTTCAAAATACCAATTGTGTTTTAATTGACATATATTTAAGAAGCTTGAAGATGTGACCTACTGCTGCAAGTGTGACATTTGAGTTAATTTTACAATGTTATAATGTATATAAGACTACAGTTTATATTTTTCCTATTTTGGGGTATTTGCAATAACTGAATGCTTCTGGGTTCTATTTCTCAAATATTGCATTATTATTTTCCACAAGATTTGCTTTTACCTGGCTTTGAGCTACTGTCTACAGAATCCTAAGAGCTGGGACTGAATATCCTTCCCCATTTCATTCAAACCATGTGATGATGTGGCCTCTCAACTGTGCCAGCCCCACAAACTCAATAGTTATATAGACAGAGACAGGAGGTGGGGCAGGCAGAGTAACAGCACCCACTTAGAATAATTGCAAACACCATAAAATAATAAGACCATCATAAAATATTGAAATGACATTAAGTTGATTACTTTACTCTTTAAATGAATGGCTACTAACTGTGTACCTTACAAGAGCGTCACTGCTAAAGCTTATGGAGCTGGGTTGTCAAAGTGTTCCCTCAAGTCCGTAATTACGTCTGTTAAAAAACTACAACTAAATGAATCTCATTTTCTTCTTTCCAAAAGGTGGGAGCTAATTAAAGACTGGAATAAATGTTTTGAAAATATGACCCATGGTGTCTAATTTAGAGTTTTTAAGCTGGGCGAGCCATGTGAGCAGGGTTTGAATTAAACCATAATTTTAAAATCTGTCACCATCAGGTGACATGACATATTATAGTTAGCACTATAGCCTCAGAAGTCCTTAACATATTAATTGCAACAATATAACAACAGTATACAGTGTTATAACAATGAGTGTCTTAATAAAGATTTAACCGCATACACGCCTGTTTGTTATGATTACTGTACTGCTGATTGGGGGGCATTTTGAATGTCAGGTTATTGTGTGGGAGTTTATACCATCCATCACTTACTGCAGGTGAATAACTTTAACACAAACGCGCCTGTTCTAAGCAGTGTGACTGTATACTGTATATACATAGCAACCATTCATAGCAACGGTGCGTATTCAAAGCAGCTGCTGTGACTTCTGATGTGGTCTTGCCATGCAAATTATAACTGTTTCCAGTGTTATAATTGAAAAATAGTATGCATATTATACTATTCACTTTTTTTTTTAAAGCATTATGTTTTAATTAAATTGACCTTTATATGTCAAAGTACCTGACATCCCTTTAGCATATATATGACTTACAAGTGGAAGTGCTAAAATGTGATTTATTTGCATGCTTTGCAATTTGTATCCTGAAGAAATTCCAGCACTGAACTTGTTTGGGTGACTACATCTGAACAGCCAGACAGCATTCTAAACATAAGGCTGTCCGCACCTGTCTCCAGAATCTACAATGCGCTTGATAGTCTGGTGTTAAGTTCTTCTGACGCTTTCTGTCATGTACAATAAATCTTCAAATGATCCAAAACTTAAAAGAAAGGCTTCAGTCACACATCATTTACCTCAAAAGAAACATAAATCAAGTTGGAATGCACTGAAACTGGGGCTTCATTGTAAATTGCTTAATTTTGTATTCCCCTTCGAAAACCTTTGTATTCCATTTCTCTTAATTTTTAACATGTCCTTGATATTGGTCTGAATTTTTGGAAAAAAAGATTACGCTTTGCTGTGTGTCCTAGTAAAAGGTGCCAGTCCAGCCTATTCGTCATGTTTCTGTAAGCTGCTGTTCCAAAGGGGAATCATAATGAAATATGACTGGATAACTGAGTAATTACCTCTTGAATAGTAGTGCAAACTAAATCAAACTCTTCAAAGTAGCAGCAGCATCATTGTAATGTTTGGTGTGTGTTTAAAGTGTATACTAGCTGCAAACTTGCATTGCCAATATTTCAGATGTATTCAGCTGCTTAAATTGAAACAAAGTAATTGTGAAGTGTGCAGTTTCAGATGGACAGAAGCGCAGTTATATTTTCAATCCATTACATATAAATGACATTTTAGACTATTAATAAATAGCTTTTAATAAATAGTGCACAAGCAGCAGTGTTGCACTGTATGTTCACGAATAGAGCACCAGACATTATCAAACACATGATTTTGTATGTATTTATATATATATATATATATATATATTTTTATTTTTACCTTGAGTATTCGACTATGGAAAATAAGTGGTCACTCTTCCTCTATTCTCTAATCTCCTTAACGCTGTAAACCTGTGAGATATCCAGTAAGAAACTATGGGATTTATATTCAAAATTGTGCCATTGTCTGAATATAAAAATTGAGAATAAACTAATAAACCCTAAAATGACTGAAAAGGTTTAATGAGCTGCAAACTTGATTTACCAAATCAAAATGTTGTTTTCAAAAAACAGTTATAAACTTAACATTCCTTAAAACAGTCCTTAAAGTGTTGTATAGGGCCCGCATATCTCCTATCTGCTACTATAAGTTAAAAGAAAGCTCCTAGTCTAAAGCCCATTACACACTGGCATGCTCTACCCAGGTAGGAACCTACCCGGGTCAGGACCCGGTGTCATGTGGGTCGGGTACACGATTTCACACTTCTTTTGATAAAGCAGGGTTGACCTGGGTGACAGACGCAAGTGCACAATACGTGTATCAATGTCCTGTAAGCAGCTTGTTACTGACGCTTCCATCCAAGCTTCTCTGGATTGAACCGAGCAAATGTTTCTTCATCCCTGCTGCAATCTGGCTCATGCTGTGTCTCAAGCAAAAAAATATGTCAAAACGAATAAACCAAAACGTTTCTTGCGGAAGTGAAACCTTCACGCAGGCGTGGCTGTTTGTTATTTCGTTGGCTTAAGAATGTTCGTCGTGCATTTTGTCTTCTTGAGGTACGACCCAGGTACGTGTTTCACACTATGTGGGATTGTGACCCTGGTAGCCAGAACTCAGATCCAGACTCGGGTAGGAGTGCCAGTGTGAAAGGGGCTTTACTCTGATAATCTCTTATGGACTCTGCACTGTACTTGAGTGACCAAACTGTACATGTAAGAACTGCGTAACATGGTATGGTTAATGAAATTACTGCTTAAGATACAAATAGGAAGTACCCTTCAAAAAATACATCTCCCCTCCATTGTTCTGTACGCAGTAAAAACTCAGTAAAACATGGCATGTATAATGTATGCTAAGAAGATGTACAGAATAGTATAGAATGAGAAATGGCAATGAATAGTTAAATCAAATTGGATAAGTGGTCTTTAAGACCTAGGTGGCCTTGAAGGGTTATATATACCATATTATCTACATTTAGAAAACAATTCTAGTTTTGGTTCATATACAGTAGATTTTCCAAGGAACACTGTATGTAAAAGGAGCTCCCATTGAACAGATAGTTCAAGGGCTTTGTCTCATACAGTAAGCAGGTAGATCAAAGTGTGTTTTACATACTCATTTGGCCTACAGAATGTTTACACATTAATCTTCTAGATGAAAGAGGAGCTGTTAAGAAAGTTATAAAAGTCTTGTACATGGATGGCAAATGTTGTGCTCAATTACACCTTTGTATTTAACCGATACTTTAGCTCCCAGGAATGTACAGTAAGTCAAATATTTACTGTTTTTCAAATCTAGTCACATTTAACTTCATAAGCACATTTGTTTTTTTCTGAAAACACCATTATAATTCTCAACTGAATAGGACCACTTTAGACTACTTTGTGAGACATATTAAAGAATATAACTTGTTGACATATTGATCTTGTCCTGTTTTCAAAAGATGTTGAATGACAATGCAGCAGTCACTATACAATGGTTTTGTACTATGTGATAATGGTAGCAAGGTCAGCTGCAACAGTGTGAGTCATTGGTAGAATTGTACAATGTTCATCTCTTGACAGAGTGGTATGAGTCCAAAGTACACTTCATCCATTACAGCAAGAATAGACAACCGCAGCACCTCCAGTCCATATCTTTGTTTCTAACCATCTCCTTAATTATTAAATTGAGACAAACACATGTAATTATACCTATTAAACCCGATGGAATGGGACAGACCCAGCTGCTTACCCCTGCCCACCTACAGTACCAATGTAACAGCTGTTCCTGTGTGTTACTATTATAATGGCCATGCTGTGCAACATTTGTTCCAAATCCATTGGAGATGACATGGGGCATTTACCCTCTTCCTCTTATCCCAAGCAATTTAGATACTTCATATAATCTACATTTCTTACCTGTTTAATATCATATTATGTGTGTCCATCAGTATATTATTCTCTATTATTGCTTGAGCTTGATCATTAAGTGTACTAACTACTCCAGCAAAAATTGCTACTCAGAAAATTCATCAAGACAGATTTTAAGAATGTGATGTGGGGAATTAAATTAGCGTTGCACATGCTTCAATACACCATGCTTCGCTATTTAGTGCACAGTGCAACTCAAATAAGCTTTCCAACCTCACTTCCTCAACCTTGGGAGTCTTAAAAATGTTGCTGGAATAATTTGTAAGCATAAGTGATAATGGTAGCAACCATGCACATAATAGGATATTACACAGAAATTAAATATAGATTATATAAAGTATACCTTTAACTCAGTATCGAGAATCTGCATTGCAAAACACCTTAACAGCAACTAATTAATATAAAGAAAAAAAAATGCGGGAAACAACATTTCTAAACTTATTTACAAAAATAAAGTAAAACAAAATCCAGCTGCACCATACATACAACTACGGCTCTCGCTGCTCTCACACAGCTTCTTTTTTTAAGCACCCAAACAAAAAACAACTCTAGAAAAAACTATCCTTAAACAGGATATCTTTGGCAAATCATATTTTTGAAACCTTCTTTTGTACCCTTCAACAGAACTAATTGAACTTTATAATCTGTAACATTTTTGGATTATAAAGAAATTCCTAAATATATTTACAAAATATAGCGATACAAGATACAGCTGTGCCGGTAGTCTATTCATTTTTGAACACCATTTTGTTTGTGCATCTTTTGGCAAACTGAATTAATTAATAATAATAATTAATAACAACTGTCTTTCGTTGCATGTGAAAAACAACCCAGGCTCTCCTTAATCGCACCGTGAGGGCTCGGTATGGCTCTGGCATGGCTTGATTGTACGGTGGAAAAGAGGCAAAAGTCATGAAAACAATGTGCGTTTTTTATCGTGTTTACATGACCGCGGTTCAAGAAGCCCACTTCAGTATGATCATCTTAACGCGATCCCGGTACTTAAAGGGTTAAACATTCATTTTAAAAAGTAAATCCGTGGGGAAAGTCGAGGTTTTAAGACTTGGAATGTCTTTCTTATTTTCCATAACTCCTCACCTTCAGTTTGTGTTTGTTCAGTTTGTCATGTATCAGATGAAAAAAATACGTAATTTGTCACAGGTACAATAAGTACAAATGTCCGGGGTTTGCTAAAGTTCAGACCAAAAACTAGTATATCCTTACCTTTAAGAACTCAATCATATGATGTGCAGCAGTACTACACAGTTGTACAATTCAATAAATCATTGAATGTGATGTCAGTGTCTTTCATTTTATAGTGCTTGGTTACTTTTGAGGGTCAATATAAAAAGTAAAAAACCAGGTGTCTGTCCTCCAGAAAACGTTTCTACTGAATGTCTGGAAATTAGTTTTGGTGCATCTTTGAGACACAACACGGTGCTTTGAGTTGTTCTGAATGTGTTGCAGTTGTTGAAATGAGCCGTAAAAGTTTTTTTAATTATTATTATTAAGAATAGCCGGGTTTGTGTGAAATGTGTTAATGAGGGTTACACTATTGTGTTAAATTAGTAGTTAATGACAGCATATGTGAGTCTGACACAATCTGTACTGGAACATAGACTTAAGTACAGCTAGAGCTACATGGAATTGTGAAACAAGCATGGCATCACTTCTTCTACTGTTTAGAATGCTTGAGGAAAGATGGAGAAGGGGAAGGAGGAGAAGATACCCTGCAACTAGAGTACATAGGACCAGAGTGAATTTTCTTGACCAGTCAGATGCACATGTCTTACAGAAATACCGGCTTGATAAACCCGTCCTTCGGATGAGACGTAAAACTGAGGTCCTATTGTATGTTAATCTTCAGCAGTTGTTGATGATGCATAGTTCACCCCTAGTCTGTAAGTCGCTGTGGATAAAGCGTCTGCTAAATGACTAATTCATAATAATAATAATAATAATAATAATAATAATAATAATAATAATAATAACAGACAGCCTATATCAGATGTACATTCATTCAGAGTTAAGGGACGCTCTGCAGTGTTACTGCCAGGAGCTGTGTCATTCCAGTGCATATCAAGGTTACTGCTGCCTTAACCTTTTACACAACTGGCTCATTCCAAATACCAGCTGGGGATGGTTCTGGTATCTGCCAGTCTTCAATGTCTAAATGCATCAGCCAGGCAACGGCTGCTTTTGTTAAGAGGGCAAATAAATACATAGTTTTTCCTATGTCTGCTGCAAGCAACACTACCAGCTGGGGTTCGGCTGAAGTGCCAATGTAACCTGCAGATGTTCCTGGCTGTGGAACACGAGACTGCACTTCATTGAGTCCTAAAATGTCCCCCGATCAAATGTGGATTCATAATTACGGACACCCTTTCTTCAACACTGGTTAATTGTTTGTTTGCTCCAGTGCCTCTCATAGTTATTTTTTTGATAGTTTTGCTAATTTGTTTTTAGCAGGGGCTTTAACATCATAATACCTTTTCTCCGATGTCTGAAATATTTCTTGAAGCCTTCAACACAACATCAACTTTATTAATTATTTTTGCCAAGCCTTCTTTTTTCTTCTTCACAAGGTTTTGTACTAGGGCCTTTTTCAAATAAAGCCGGACTATTCTGTCTTTCAAAATGATGTGCATCTCTTACTCTGTAAAGCTTGCTTCTCTTTTTTTAGGGCAACCCATTTGAGCCATTGTTTGTCTTTCAAACCTTTCCAGGACAGCCCTTGGCCAGTGGGTATGTTTGTACTTACTTAGTACATTTAAGTACTCATTTACTGTGCAGAGTCGCAGGGCAGGCTGCGTTGCGTCTGCACTTAGAATAAAACTAGCCCTGTACGAAAATATTCCCCAACTTCAGTACAGACCTCAGGGTTAAACTGCTTATTTCTTCTTTGTGTAGGCGATGAGAAAATGCCAGTGAATAAGAGCAGTGATGCATTCTTGTACAGCACATTTCAACTATAGATTTAAAGCTTTATTATTTTAAGCATTCTGTTACATTTTTCTTCATTCTATAAACCCCATCCTGGAATATTTTCTGTTTAAACATGTTCTTAGTCTTAGGAATTGTTAATATGACTACCAGTTTCCTTTTCTCTAAACTTAAGGTGGTTGTAGCTAACAAAATAACTCTTATTGGTTGTGCTCTTCCATTAATTTTTATGTCTAAAAACTGTTATAAAAACATATATTTTAAAATATAGCATTTAGTATTCCACTTGGTTAAAGAAAGTGCTCAGTTTGCTTGTCCTGCCTTCCAGGAAATCTATTACACTTTTCAAGTCATTTTACCTCAGCAGTGTCTCTGTGTTACAGCATGTTACTGACTGGAAAGGTAAGTCATTCATGGAAGCAGCTGGTTGGATACTGACAGGAAAAAAAGGCCCTGAAGGGGTGGGGACAATCAGGGCCGCAACCAGGAATTATGGGGCATTTTCTGAAGCATTTATTTTCATTTATTTTATAACCTATGTTGCAATGCCACAAAAAGTAATAGTCTCATGTATGAATAATAATAATTAACTATTCCTACCTGTATATTTGTCCTGTCTCCTGCCTTGTCAATTACAGAACACAACGCCGTCATCTCCTTTTGTAGATCGTTTATGTTGGCTGCTTCTGTGTCTAACGAAATCCCCGCAGATTGAAGAAGCAAATTTCTCTCTTCAAAACTCTGTAGAACTTTAACCCAGAACGTGGCAAGCACAATTGCAGTGAAAGACTTGAAGTAGCTTTTCAGACCTTTTGCTTCGGACATAGCTTCATTAGACAGTTTGCTAGATTCAATGATGCTATCTAGACTTGCAATAATGCCGGGAAGGTGTTTTGCAACAGGGCGAATTGCTTCGATTCGAGCACTTCACCTGGTTTCGCTCAAACGATGTAGAGAACAACTTGTTTTTTCTTTTAAAACAGCCCATCTTTCTGGACTGCCACTGAAAAGAACATATAGATGATTTATACAGCCAAAAAAGTAGCTATTTCGGGGCACGTTTCAACAGCATGCACTCCAGCCAGATTCAGTGAATGAGAAGCACAAGGAGAGTATGTAGCAAGTGGTTTTTTCACTGATACGAGCTTGTACCCCCCTTACTTTTCCGGACATATTGGCTCCGTTGTCAAAACCTTGTCCTCTGCAATCAGCGATGTCAATGTCATGTTTTTGCAATACTTGTAGCAGCATTTCTGCAATTTCCTGCCCACTCTTTTTTGCAAAATCAATAAACTCAATAAAAGGTTAATTAATTTTCCATTCTGCGGCTTCTTTATCATTATGATAAGTACATTTTGTTCTGTATGGGAGATGTCTGGAGTAGCGTCACATATCGCAGAAAAATAAATAGATTCACTCCTCTCTGTCAGAATCATGTTCAAAACATGCTGACCACATAATTCAATAAATTTGTTCTGACTTTCCCAGGATAGATAATGAGCTTGCATTTTCTCTCCCTTTTCTTGACTTTGTTTTACCTTTTGTAAGTGATCATGCATAACAGGGTCATAGTGAAATATTAGTTCAAGTACACCCAAGAAATTGCCATTGTGAACATCGTTAATTGTGGAACTGCTTCCTCGAAATGACAAATTTCTAGATGCTAGAAACAACGTTACATCCAAAAGTCTCTCTAGTAAAGCTCTGTTCTTTTCTACCTGTGATTGTATTTTCTTCTGAAGCTGGCTATCGATCCCTCTACCTTGCAAAGCCTGCTGCAGGTTTGTCCATTTCCAGTAACAATGCTGGTGCTGCCCACTCTCATGCTCAGGAAGTTTGTCGTATAATTTGTGCCTCTTTCCAGTTGCTGCATTGAACCCTTCTTTTCTGCACAGTGCGCTAGACGATTTTTTTCCAGCTCATTAGAAAACAGCAAACAAGGGATGCAAAATACGATTCCTTTAATCTTGCTCAATGCTAACCAATCTCTCTTTACCATCTCCCGTCCATTTGGCGATTTTGAATACAGAAGATACTCAGGGAATGACCGACCATCACAATCTAATGGCATATATTTAGCTAATTCCATAAGGTCAGCCTGGCTTGTTTGACAACACCTCACGATATTTTGCCTCTCAATATCAGTTATTCTCTCTGGCCACATACCTGGGTCATCTGTGTAAAACAGGTCAGTCGCTGTTGTATGGGGATGGTCTGGGGATGAGTATTTTTCTTTTTCTTGCGTTGCGGGTGATTGAGCAGTGTCAGATTCCAACGTGTTTATGTCCGCGTGGTAGGTGGTACTAGGCCCAGGCTCTGGCTCATCTTCATGTTCTCCTTCCTCTGAAAGCACTTTGCCTTCCTTTTTATTTACGAAATACTTTGAAATAGGGTACTTGCTTCTCAGCTCTGATTCATTTTTTTCTTTCTCCTTTTTCTCTTTTCTCTTTTGCAAGCCAGATTTATGGTGGTACATGTTTAAATCTAACGTATTTGTTAAGCACTGAGTGAGCACGAACATAATGTGTGCGTGATGACGGCACGTGATGGCTGTTGCGCACTCATGAGCTAAACTGTTTTGAGCAAACCTTATTTTCAAAGGTGGGGGGGGCGACGATGACAACGACAATATTTAAATCTAATGGTGTTCTTTAAAAGCAAAACATCTTGGCATACAAATTAATACAATATTTCTAGGATTTAAGGAAATGTGTTTTGGCAATACAATTTAAAAAAAAAAAACTGTCAGGGTTGTCACCCCCCTGACGGCAGCCCTGGGGACAATTTAACTCCCCAGGTGAAATGACTTGGAAAGTGCAAGGATATCAGAATGCAAATCCTGCAGAGACTTCTTTAACTTAGTGTAGTACGAGATACGTAACAAATAAAATACAAATATACACACACACACGCACACGCACACACACACATATATAGAAATAATAATTTATAACAATAATAAATGAAAATAGCACTATAATGTTCAATAAATGGTACCTGAGTTACAAGCTCTTGCAGTGTCTAAAAACATAAATAAACAAAAACTAAAACAAAAATATGGATTGTAACGTAATCAATCAGACTGCAGAGTCTGTATCATCTGATCTGAAACCGCAGAACTCCACGTCTTCGTTGTCTGAACCGAAGATAACCCTAACCCTAACCCTGAATCATTCAATGCACAGAGCAACTACTTCTACAGTTTTTTTCCATTCATGTGAGCCATTATATTTCCCATCAGGCATTATTTGCGCATGGTTATTAAAAACTGGAAATTAATGGTGAAAATTTGACCTTCAGCTAAAAGTTGGGGTGGGGCGATCGTTCAAACCGGGGCATTGACTCGGCAGAATCCGGTATATTAAATTGATGTGCATGGATTTATTTTGTTAGCCACAAACCCTTTAAGGTCAATCAAATATAAAAATTGCAATTCCTTCAGCCATGATGGTAATCCTAGTCAAACTTTAATGCTACACCCTGTGCCATTTTGAGGCTTTCAGGAAAAACAAAACAGCAACCTGTCTGACTGTTTATGTGTACAGTAGGTTCCTCTTCCTCCTCCTCATCCTCCATAGTTACTCCTGGATACTTGGATGTTCCCAGAGGACAAATCGATAACAGGCACTTGAGGAAGCCATAACTTATTTAGTGTTGCTAAAAAGCAACACTTAAAATACACCTGCCAGTAGTAATACTCAGAAATAAATTATGCAGCATAAAAAATGTATGAACCAATTCAAATGAAGAGATCAAAAACATTTAGATCAAGCATTTAAATTAGGTGGTTCACATGCCTAAATAGGACAAAATATACTGTGAAACAAAATATGTAAGAACTTGCAGGCTGTTGTTTAAAAATTAGTACTATAGTGGCCTTTATGTATGCATTAGTGCTACCAACTGACTTTAGGACAACATGAAAGAAGAGCTCAGTCCAAAGGCAGGTATCCATTGTTGGTTACTTCACAGACATAGACACTTGACAAAAAGTGGAATATTTTATTCAGAGCAAGAAGAAAATGCAGTGTTAAGATTCTGCTCAGAAGGTTAATGGAACAAGATGGAATACATTATCATTGGATAATAGAGTTAACCAATTATAATGGGGTCTATCTAGACTGTTATTTTATTGATGTAGTAAATTGCTTATACCCCTGGCCTTGCAGCAGCTAAGCTTTATTATTAGTATGTGTGATAGTGGCACTAGCATTCTGTTCAATTTCTAACTATGCTCTTACATCATGTTGAATAGTATACATTGAAGTTTTCTATACTCGGTTTTATGAAGCTTTTCAGAAGGGCCTGTCTCTTTGGCAGCCATTTTATTTTCCACATATTCCCACTACGAGCACAAAAACTTTTCCAGCGGGAAACTCATTTAATGCTCCTGCAGAGTATTTCCTGTTAATCTCCTTTTCTCAATGTGCCACCTGACTGTTTATTTGGTTGCCAGCCTGTTTACCCCTAGGAGCAGACACTTTCAGCCCCTTACTGTGAGCTCCTGTTCTCCCTTTTGAGCTGCCATTCACTATCCCTTCTGTGCAGGCCGCCCCCTGAGCATCCTGATGCTTTTCACTGACCTTCTTCTCTTTGTTCCTGGCAGGTTCCTCCATATAAAGGGCTTTATATGCAGACAGTGAACCACAGACCTCAGCCAATGTCATCTTTGTGCTGCAATATAATTCTTGTTTTCTTAACAATGTAATTTTAGTCATTTGTTTAGGTTATTTGAAGACTATTCCCATGAATATGAGTGCTGTTAATTTCAATATGTTGATAGCAGTTGCATAACTGTTAGTAGGAGGGTTGAACTTAAAGAAATGGGTTCACACACAGAATCACAGAATGAGCATGGCTTATGGGACCACCTCAGGCAAACCACTGCTTCAGGGAATGGCATAGTGCTGCTTATCTCTTCTGCTGTTAGTTTTTTTTTTTTTTCCGGTGACACCTCTGAATCAACCAACTCTTGTAAATATATATGATTTTTTTTATTATAAACCTCACAGACCGTGTACTGCAGAGTGGTCCTTAGTCCTTTAAAACTTAACAAGAATCTCTGAACTCACTTTAAATAACATACATTTCACGCAGCCTAAGCGAGAATGTCCAAAATATAACCAAAAAATGAATGAACAAAAATGTCTTCATACACAAAAACATTAGTTTGGCATTATCTGCAATGATCATTGCGTTGGACATTAATGCTCAAGTAATGTACAGTATAAACCAAATTCTACAAAAAATAGAAATGATATTCAGAGAAAACTGTAAAAAGTCAATAAGCTGTGCACAAATAAATAATTCTAGTCAACCTGTACATTAACTTTCCTACTATGTTTAAAATATGCAGACAGAGAACTCACATGGCATAAGCACAGTAAATACAGCCATAGATGTATATAAAGACGCCTTCCTGGAGATACAGCAATTCATTTTTTACATTTATTACATTTCTGAATCACATGCACACAACATTAGGTTGCTTACCGTAACCCTGGTTCCCTGAAAAAGAAATGTCAACCATTACGAGTTGAAAAATACCCCTTGTGTCACGTGACCTGAGCACATATTTAAAAGCTGCCTGATAGGCCCGGTGTGACCACGTATCTGTTGCATTCTGGAACAAGACGCTACATCACACAGCAACCTTCGCCATTTGACCTCACAAATTTAATGGTTGAAATTTTTTTCAGGGAACCAGGGTTATGGTAAGTAACGCTACGTTCCCTTTCAATCTTGAAATGTCAACCATTACAAGTTGGGAAATGTATACCCAAGCTGTCGCAGTGAACCAAAGCAGCCACAAGTCTTGCCCTGGAGCGAGCCTAACTGGAAAGCTGCTGCGCAAGAGGGCAAGCTGCATCAAGGACTCTGAACAGAAGCCGCCACTGAAGTAGCCACATTCCGTCTGTAAAACCTTATAAACGTGTGCGGTATGGTCCATGCCGCAGTGTTACTTATGTCAGGTAGGGATGCCCCATGAAACTGTAACATCACTTGGAGAGGGTAGGTTAACCAGCTCATAAGCCAGCCGGATCGTATCCACTATCCAATGCGACAATCGCTGCTTGAAAAGTGCAGCCTTGAGTACGCGACCCATAACACACCAATAACTGGGTTGCCTGTCGCCATGATTGAGATCTATCAATGCATCACCTCAGCGCCCTGACAGGGCAGAGTGTATTAAGTCTCTGATCTGCTTCAGAAGAGAAGGGGGGCGGGTGGAACGCCTCAAATTCCACCGACTGGTTCAAGTGAAACTGCGAAACAACCTTAGGCAGAAAAGTAACGAAAAGTGCGTAAAGTAACATTATTACCGCTGCTGGCAAAGCACAAACAGGAACCCTCTATGGAAAGTGTCTGTAACTCACTGACACCTTTGGCTGACGTGACGGCCAGGAGAAAGGCTTTCTTAAAAGACAAGTATTTAGGGTCCACTGAATGCAGAGGCTCGAAGGGAGCCTTCGTAAGAGCCTCTAGAATGAGAGGCCAGGAAGGAACCACTGGTTTAGGGGAGGGCAGGAGGGGCTTACAGCGCTGTGTAGTCGACACTGAGGTTTCAAAAACCGGCGGACCTGGGTCTCCTCAGTCCAAGGATCTGGACCTGGGCAGCAGCTCTGCTCACAAGGGCTGCTAGCTCGTCCGCCAGCGGACCACGAGGAGCCATGTAGGTCTCAGTCGGGGAGCCCTCTAAACTGGACGGGTCCTTCGTTCTCTCTTCGAATTCGCCTTCCTCCATGGAGGAGGCCAGGGACACCACATCGTCATGCTCCTCCTCAATGAGCTGAGACTGCGGGAGAGGAGGGACCAGTACTGGAGCTGAGGGGTTCTCCAGTACCCCAAAAGCCGGAATGGGTGCAGGGGGAGCTGTCAAATTGACAAGACGCTCCAACAACGACTGCTGATTGCAACCATGCTTGCTAGCTGCGTCAATTGTGCCTGTAAGGCTGACACATCTGCACTGGGTGAGTGCCTGCACAGACCGAGCACTGCGGCTCGGAGATGGCTCATGCGAGGGGCTCCTCGAGAGTGTCAGAACAACCTTCAGCACGGTCTGCCCTCTTAGCCCTGAACCTCTTTTGAAAGCTAGCACACATAGCACAAAAGGTGGGATCTGCCAGCAATCGGCGGGCATGTTCAGCGCCCAGGCATTGGACGCACAAATTGTGGCCATCCTCTAGAGGGAGGCTGGCCCCACATCTCACACAATCGTGGAACGACATGGTGAGGAAGCCATGTACGGATGGATAAATGTGCGGGGTGCTCTGCACAGGACTGCTATGCACATGTACCGAGCACAGGAAAAGACACTGGTGCTATGCACGGGAGTGCTAAGTACCGAGGTGCACCAGGCACTGGGACAATGAGGAAGTGCACGGGGATGCACGGGAGTGCTATGCATGGGAGTGTTATGTGTACAGGGGCTATGCACGGAGATGCTATGCACCGGGTTAATCCAGGTGAATGCACGGGTCACCAAGCATGGGTCAACGAGGGTGCTATGCACAGCAGTGCAATGCACGGGGGTGCTGAGTGTACAGAGGCTACACACGGGAGTGCTAGGCACTGGGTAATGTGCGGGGCACGGAGTACTGATGGATGTACGGGGTACTATGCACGGAAGTGCAATGTACCGCTGAAAAAAGACCCAAAATGCTATGCATGAAGTGCTATGCACTGTGGGTAAATGTGCTATAAGCTGCCAAGCCGGAGCTACGAGGCGTGGCACACTAAAACAACTGTAGCCCATTCGAAGACAGGAACAGTATTATTTTATTTTTATTTTTTTTCTTAGGAAAAGAAAAACACAAAAAATAAAACACAACGCATGAACGAGGACCAGAAACCGAGACACAAAACAATTTGTCGAGGACAAAATCCAAAATGGACGAGGCTGGAAAACAGCAGACACCGCTTCTCAGCACCAAAACCACACAACCATGTGATTTAGATGAACTATAAGAGAACTACCGTTGCATCCAAAGGAAGGGGCAAGCCGGCTTCCGAGGAGGAATAGCGAGGTACTTTTATACCAAAAACCGAAGAGAAAGAGATTCTCATGAAACCGGAGCAAGTGAAGACACGTCTGCTCAGGTAGGAGCGAGGAATCAAATGGCAAAGGTTGCGGTGTGACATAGCGTCTTTTTCTAGAATTTTCTAGAAACAGACACATGGTCACACCGGGCCTATCAGGCAGCTTTTTAAATATGTCCTCAGGTCTTGTGACACGAGGGTAATTTTCCAGCTCATAATGGTTGACATTTCGAAATTCAAAGGGAAGTTAAATATTTTCTTTCAGAATAATATATTCACACCAGTATGTGTCTTTTGAGACCACATGATTCCTCATTCAACCAAAAGCTGCCTGAATATATTTAACTGTACGTTATTCATGATTTAGGAGTTGGATGATTCGCACATTATAGGCAATGGAATATTTTTAGTCTGTGTTAGTGTGCCAATCGCTGTTTACATTATCTGAAGACCCACAGAATTTCAAATGAAGCTTCAGTAAAGCAGCAGGTCTTAAGATCAAAAGGAAATGAGCAACAAAATACAGCTTAAGCTATGTGGTCTCATCCTTTTTGCAGCAGAGGATTTTGTAGAGTTTAAACATCTGCATTAATTAGATTTATTTCTGATTTATGTTGAAATTGCCTTAGGTTACCATCAAATACACCTAACAGGAAACATTATATAAAATTGCTGTCAAAAGGTTTTAGCAGCATAGATGCCCTGCAGTGTCATAAAAGAGTAATATGAGAAAGGATGTAAAAGAATTGCATTTATGGATGATTGTATTTGGGTTAGACTGGGTCAGCCTTAGTACTGGTACAGTTTACATTGAGCTGTTTTTGAAGTTTGTACTGTCCCCAGTATCAAAGGACCCATTATTATTATTATTATTATTATTATTATTATTATTATTATTATTATTATTATTATTATTATTATTATTATTATTATTTTTTAGCAGACACCCTTATTCAGGGCAACTTACAATTGTTACAAAATATCACAGTACAAAGTATCACATTATAAAATATCAAATTACAGAATATCATAATAAGAGCAGTTATGAAAGTACAATAAGATCAAATTTAAGTAAGAGTAAAATAAAGAATACAGTATAAGTAAGAGCGTGTTTGACTAAGAGCAGTTAAAACTTATACTAAATATTTGCTTATATGAGTAAAGTCCAGTAAGAACATGTAGTATGATAAATGAATAAGAATGATTTCCCATAAAGAGTGAATACAAAAAACATGAGTATGGTTACCTATAAAAGTAAAATCAGATACAAGATACACTTACAGTTAGTAGCAATATTTGAATGCGGCAAGGAATGGAGCAGTTCAGTGCAGGTACAAGCTGATGCAAGAACTGGTACAATTAGGTGCCATATAGACCAGTATAGTCAAGAGTTGAGGTTTACAGATGCTGCCTGCCTTCAGGAGGCACCAGGAGGGGGTCAGAGACTGAACAGTCCTGTTATCCGTGGGTAGATCGTTCCACCACTGAGCGGCAAGGGTGAAGAAGGAGCGGGCTCTGTAGGCGGGGGAGCGGAGGTGGGGGTACAGCTAATCTGCCGGAGGTAAAGGAGAGGAGGGGGTGAGAGGGGGTGTAGGGAGACATGATAATCTGGAGATAGGAGGGAGCAGAAAGGTCTAGACAGCGATAGGCGAGTACAAGAGTTGGATTGGATGTGAGCAGCGATAGGGAGGCAGTGCAGAGAGCACAGCACTGGTGTAGAGTGGAAGAAATGAGGAAGGAAAACTACAAGGTGAGCAGCAGAGTTTTGGATGAGCTGGAGCGGATGGGAGTTGCAGTAGTCGAGGTGGGACAGTATCAGGGCCTGAACTAGGAGCTGCATTGAGTAATCGGTGAGGAAGGGGCGAATTCTGCGTATGTTGCTGAGGAAGAAGTGACAGGAACGTGCCAGAGTCGAGATGTGCTGAGAGTAGGAGAGGAAGGGGTCAAGGGTGACACCAAGGTTCTTGGTGGATGAGGAGGGAGAGAGGGTGGTGGATTCAAGCGGAATAGAGATAGAGAGATCAGCGGTGGGGGAGGAAGAGGGATGGGGAAGAAAAGCAGATCTGACTTGGAGAGGTTGAGTTTGAGGTGATGTGAGTGCATGGGAGAATAGAGTGGTCAACTGTGTCAAAGGCAGCAGAGAGGTCGAGGAGAATTATAACAGAGGAGAGGGAGGCGGCACAAGCAGAGCACAGAGAGTTTGTCATGGAGAGAAGAGCAGTTTCAGTGGAGTGTGCTGTGCGAAAGCCAGATTGGAGGGGGTTGAGCAGGGAATGTGTTGACAGGAAAGTGGATAGCTGGCAGTGTACCACTTGCTCGAAGGTTTTAGAGAGGAATGGGAGGAGGGAGACAGGATGGTAGTTTTGAGGGATAAGGGATCCAGGGAGCTTTTTTAAGATGGGAGTGATGCAGGCTTGTGTGAAGGCAGAGGAGAAGCAGCCAGAGAGCAGAGAGGTGCTGAGGAGAGAGGAAATAAAAGGGAGTGGAGCAGGGGCAGCAGCCTGGAAGAGGTGAGTGGGGATGGGGTCCAGAGCACACATGGTGGGTTTATGGCTGTGGAGCTGGGAGCAGAGATCAGAGTCCAAAAGGGGCGAGAAGGAGGATAGGATACTAGGGGTTGCAGAGGGTGATGGGGAAGGAGTGAGAAGAGGACAGGGTACAGGTGGGAAAGGAGGCAAAATAGTGAAGAGTTCCACGATTTTGGAAGGGAAGAAGGAGGCAAAGTCATCAGCCGAGATGGAGGAGAATGGAAGAGGGGGAGGGCTAAAGATGGAGGAGAAGGTAAAGAAAAGTTTACGGGGATAGTTGTAGAAGACTGAATGATAGAGTGGAAGTAGAAGCATTTGGCAGAGGTGAGTGTAGAAGAGAAGGACGTGAGGAGGAAGCAATAGAGAGCCAAGGCAGCAGGGAGATTGGTTTTCTTCCATTTCTTTTCAGCGGTGCGCAGTTTGGTAAGAGCCGAGGTGAGCACGGAGGAGAGACAGGGCTGGTGCGGGGAAAGGCAGGCAGGTCGAAGGGTGAGAGGACATACAGAGTCGAGGCAGGAGGTGAGGGACAAGAAGAGGGTGGAGGTAGCTGAGTACAGAGAGTTGGGAGAAAAGTCGATAGTGGGGAGGTGCGAGAGAGCAGCAGAGAAGACAGAGGGGGTCGGTGGAGCATGAAGGGATGGGAGTGACAGAGAGAAGGAGATAAAGTAGAGGTCAGAGATGTTGAGAGGAGTGACCGAGAGAACGGGGGGCAAGCAGTCCCTGGTGAAGACAAGGTCCAGCTGACGGCCCGCTGAGTGAGTGTGTGGGGGTGAGGAGAGACAGACAGTGAAGGAGTGAAAGGGAAGAAAACCAGCAGAGTGGTTAGGGTTGGAGAGGTGGATGTTGAAGTCACCTAATAGAACAACAGAGAGGGGAGGGAGGAGAGGAGGAAGTCGAGCTCATCAAGAAAGTGAGTAAGGGGATCCAAGAGGGCAGTAGAGAACAATGAGGAGGAGGTGACAAGGGGCGTGATTTCAACAGCGTGAAACTCACAGGTGCTAACCGAGAGAGAGAAGAGAGCATAGGGGACAGAAAAGAGCAGGGAGGGAGAGAGGGGCGAGGAGAGTGGGAGAGGATGCAGAGAGAGGATAGGGCAGCCGTATTTATTTAAGATATGAAGAAAGAGCATACCAAGTGTACAAGAAGTGTATAAAATCCAAGATGGAGTCAAGGATTTTACTAGATGCATCCTGTAGTTATAGTTTTTAATAAAAAGTCAATTAGGTGCTGCTTCCACCCTGAGTTTGAGTTTAATCTAATCATTCATTAGGTGTGTCGTTTGGAATTTGGAATTTTGAGTTTGGAGAGATAAAATTTGTCTGATGTATTAGGATTGCAGTGCAAACCATTTACTGACATGCCTATGCTTTGGAACATCCATACATTCATATATATGTATTCATTATTTAAAATTCTAAAACAGCAGGCAGAGATGCTGCTCTCTGATTGGTCAATCACAATGGCGCTTCATCACAAAAATATTGATAATTACATATTAATCCACTAACAGGTAAATAAACACAAAAACGAGATGGGGAAATTGAAGAAAAGGGGGACTTTCCATTACAATAAAGCATGTACAGTACTACACCTGATGAGTACAATAAAAACAGACGAGTCAGGAAAAAACAGGTTGGTTCACTGAAATAGTCGTATATCCCTTGAAGGAACAGACTGTCGGCAGTAGCAGACAGCTTCAATATAACATTCAATTACATTTAAATATAAAAAAGCACTGTATGACAAAACAAGAACATCATTATCAATGCAGCAAGATAAGGTTGTCTATGCAAAGGTATTAGAGAGCAAGATTAATCAATTATCTGTTTCTACTAGCACTGCATTTCCTCTTGGGGATCTAATGGAAACCCAATATATTTTTCTATCAGATCCAATAAATGTGTTACAGCAGTATATAGCAGAGTTATAGGATGACAAGCGTCTATGTATGGGTTATAGCACAAGTATAAGGTAATCCATTAACTTCTACTTGTGCCGATATCCCCTTTTGAACACTATAGTATAAAAAGTCTAAGTGGTCCAAATAACAGCAGACACATGTGCCCCAGAGCAAGCTTCACTGTGTTTTGCTACTTTAAAATTCATAATTAGTATAAAAACCTTATGGTGTCACATATCCTACATTTATTTGTATGTATCATTCGGTTCTGTCTTATAAAAGTATTATTTTTTGCTTGTGGTTCCTTTGTAGGTAAGGAATTAGATTTTAAAATCCTGTTAAAAGCCTACACTTCCAATTTAATTGCACTTGAATGACAGTTTAGTGATTCTCATCAGCACTGCTCAGAGGTTTTCCTCTGGGAAAGAAAGAAAAGCAGACTTCCTATTTTAGCTCCTGAAAGGCTATCACACAAGCAGTGAGTGTCAGTCCAACCAATCAAACAAGAAGTGTTTAACAGGAGGCTTCATGCTTTTTTTCACTCAAATGCAATAAAGCATTTTGGAATGAGTAGGCGTTTCTGCAATATGGCTCAAATAAACGGAAACACAAATAAAATGACATTTTACGGATGCCATTTTCTAAGAACCAGAAAATAAGCAATTACAAGTGTGAAATCTTCCCATTTGTATAGCTGCAGAATGAAACAGCAGAGCTAACCAGACCTGACAGACTGCTACATTAAGGTCTCCAAGGACTGCAGAAAAATGCACCTGCCATCAGACATTCACACTTTTTTATGATCTATTGGAAAATCAGTGTTTTGTGTATTTTTAATTGGTGTAAAGAGAACTCTGTCATATGGCACCAACATGAATAATGAGGTTGTAACGAAGCTGTTGAAGAGCTTGAAGAAATGAGAAAAATATCTTCAATTTTGCCACTATTCACAATAAATTACTTCTTTTAAAAACTCATTCAAAAGGCTCATTCCACCTCATACAGACCTCAGTTTGACAGGATGTGAATTACAGGGGGAGGACTTTGGGAGTACTGCCTGGTCTATTCTTAAATTAATGGAGTTTTTTATAGCAAATGTTAAAGCAGTTTGTATTTCTATCCATAATTATTACAATAAAAAAGTCATTAACCTCTGTATAATATGCAAAATAATCAACTTCCCTGTTTGAGATCAAAAGCCATCAACCAATTTACCTTCAATAGCAACGGTTCTGTAATGAAGGGAAATTGCAGCAAAAAAGCAGCTACAATGGTATGACCATTAAAATTGTATGGTAATGGCATGAACCAATATAGCGGTACACTGGTAATCCATATATCATCATGATACCAATGTATTTCCGCATCAGTACTAGCAATGGCATCTCTTGTAATGCACTTGTATTATCATGTTATCCAAATCATATTTTTTTCTGTAATTTATTTGAATGTGCATTAAGATTTGGACTAGAATGATTTATTTTATGAAGTACATAAGATCAGTAATGTTTTTCTTTAAAACATGCATTATTCAAACCCCTTACCCCCCACCCCTACAAATTAAGTTCTGCAAAGTCACTTTCAATTTGCATAATTAAAATCTAATGAAGTATTGAGATTCTTTCATCAGATGCAGAGTATGAGTAACCTAAAGCAGACACATATAGCAAACAACATTACAGCACACTCTCGGTCACGCATTCGCAGACACACACACACACTAACAGAACAGCAGGATTCCTGACTAGAGATGCTTCAAAGCTGATCTCCACATTTCCCTAACATTTTACACTGAATTAAATTAGCACATTTCTGCTAGAATGATGGTGTTTCTACTGGGCTCTTTAAGCTTCAGACAGAAATTCGATTAAGATTAATTCAAGCTAAGAAAGGAAATTTTGGAGGGTTAGAAGCAATTTCCTTTCCCTTCATTGGCCACATGCTGACATGAAACTTGTGGAAGGAGGATAGTTGGTATTACGTTTTACAGTGTGCTACCAGACTGTGCAAATAATATATCATGTCTCCATCCATACGTTTAAAAAATAATAAATTCATGTTACAAATGGAGCTTTCTGAAGGATAGCAATGCGTTTCCAACAACGTGGCTGGCAGAAAGGCATTTTAAATATCACAATTACATTTCAAAGTAGATCTATTGCATCCACTTTTTTATGGATGGGCTTTTTTTCAGGAATTTCCTTGAAGTATAAGATTTAATCTAGTGCCATTTTAGAAAAATGATCGTTGCAGTCATCAAAATATTAGTACATCGCTGAAGCGTTTAAGGATATCATTTTCCCCCCATATATGCTTTATAATATTGGAAAGGTCATCCTTCAAGAAAAAAAGTCAGCTATTCCTTATTAAATATTTCCTGCCTTTAGATAGATAAGAATATGTATTACCATGTTTACTGAACAAAAGATAAATGAAGATAACTGTTAAATTGCTATTTGTCGTGACTTGGAATAGACTAATTTTTTTCCCCTTTTAAAGTAAACCTCCCAGCAGCAGAATTATCTAGCCACAATCCTTTCTACTTTAATAACCTTCAGTAGGTATCCAAGTAAGATAATTTAAAAGGGTGTAGGAAACAGTCAAAGCTAATGCTGTTTCTTCTGAATCATTTCCATTTTTCAAGGGCTTGCGTTTTACAATTGTATAATATTTAATGTTAAGTGAGCTACTGAACCAACATTTTAAAGGTAATGGATCATTATCCTGGAGGTTAATTTATGTTGGTGCCATGGCTCTGTTCCCCAGGAGTTAGGAGTACTGACTGCAGTACACAATGAAAGTGAGCCAGCTGACTAAGGCCCTTTCTTTAGTTGCTAGCCATGGTGGTGGAATAGGACACGATGGGGAAGGGTCATATGTATTTCAATATGGCGATGGTTGGTGTTAGCTGGGCTAAAAATACCAGGAATTATCATTGTCATACAATATTGCCAAGTAAATTTGGATCTGACCTGAAGCCTTAACTAAATTATTACATTATTATTACTAACAGTTGCCAGAGAGAAAATGTGAATTATCTATGATAGCTCATCTGTGTCTCTTTCATGCTTGATGCTCGAAAATCTTGATCTTAATTTATACTGGAGTATATCTGAATCTTTGTTATTAAGCACTTTAAGATAAGAAGCTGCATGACACAGTTTCTTATTATGTGGGTTTAAACGTCTTCATACATTTGTGTGTGTGTGTGTGTGTGTGTGTGTGTGTGTGTGTGTGTGTGTATTTAGGAACATAAACTCAATGTCATTAAGAGGGTACAATTTAAGAACTTTGTGTAACTCAAATGTATTTCTCTTTTTCTTGTCTTGTTTAAATTGTGCTCTTGTTTCTCCAATAATGCTTTTAGGAGAAATACTTGAGTCATATATATCATAGAAATAAATCTGCTTAGTCCTATGTGAACTACTCAGGTGAAGGTTATACAGGGGGTGCATGTTATATTTGGAGAATTACAGTAGATGAGCTTTAAGATAAAGAAAACACACCACAACAGATGGATTTCATTGAATTTCATTGAAAAGATTTTGTGTATGATATTGTACTGACATTGTTACTCAATTGGAGATGGAGGCAGTAAAGACTTGTTCCATTTGTGCCCTTACGGACTGAATTGAGCTGTCCATGGTTTTGTTCTATTACGGGATAATGGCATTTCTGTGATGTGTTACAAAGTTATAATGGAAGTCAAAGTCAATAAAGCCCAGGACCAGAGGTTGAGGGCATTATCTTAATATCCCTTATGGAAAAAACATATATTTTTAATATATGGTAGAAAAGTATGATCCTTATATCCTTATATGATCCCATACTTAAAAGTATGATCCCTATGGGATATATTTAAAATATATTTTAGTCTGTAATCAATATACTGTATTTATTTTATATGTTGAAAATATATGTTTGTTACATAAGGGATGGGAGTTTCGTTATTACCGAGGAACATGCCACAGCAATAATCTCATGTGTAGGGTGTTTCTTATTACATAAGAGATGCCGTCTTGCACAGTTTCGGCAAAGCTGAGCTCTGGCTGCTCAAACTGTGTAAGATGACGTCTCTTCTACAATAAGAAACACCCTGCACACAATGTGTTACCTTATTATAAATCACACAAATGAAGATTGTACTCAGGAATAGCTTTAAAACGAAAAATATTTTTATTTTTGTCAAACATTTTATTTGTCAAAACTTTGATCTCTCCTCCCCCGGTCATGAAAGGGTTCAGTCCAAAATCAGCTGAATAATGTGTGTAGGCCTACAGCTGCTCTGTCATGGTGAGACTATTTATTAAAAAAAGCTGAAGGAATTTAAAAGTGCGTAGCAATTTTAGTAATCCAGTGAAAGACCTTTTCAGAGAAGGGCTCAAGTGTCCCTGTGAAGCGTTTCATTAGTAAGGATTGGTTTTAGACCAGGTGTCATAGTGTCTTTTTTTCCGTTATTGAGCAGTAACAGAACGGCTGACCTCCATAGAAAATAATAGGAGAGCAGTTTCTTTAATAATAATTAAATGACGCAATTCTGGTTTGGAATAGACTGATTGAGCCACACATTAGTACCTCTGGTTCACAGTATCAGCCACAAGAGAGTGGTCTCCCTCATATTGGTTTGTGGCACATATGGGGAAACCGACACTGGTTTTGGATAAACTCCAGTGTTTCTACATTATATACCACTTACTACAAACACACAGAATACATGCTACTCAGCCAGTTAAATTTGCCTTTAAGTGGAAAACTGGTGATGCAATAAATGGCTGTGTCATGGTGTGGTTTGGAAGTTATCAATTTTCTATCTCAATTTTCTATTTCATGCCTTTACACAAATGCGGTCACAGAAGGGTCATGTGCAAAAAGCTTGCTTTCAACTGTTTTCTGAAAGTGGACCTAGACTTTTTCACCAAAAACATTTTCTTACATGTGCACAACTTTCTCATCAATTTGCTGACTCTATTTTAACTTTTACTTAGATTAATCCCATTTACAAAGCTAGTCCTCAAAATGATTTGCTTAAATTGGGATAAATAAGTAGACCCAAGACCAGGATGCCACAGGACCAGAATTGTGCAACCTGTTCTACAGTATCTTGGAGAAGCTGGGTCCTAATAGTTGTAGCACAGGAGGTGAACTTAGACTTCAAGAGATTTATCATCAAGGTATAGTGTTGTGTTAAGGTTATATTTTCAGAAAATTGTACTTAATATTTAATATCCTATTATGTTAATTTTATTTTACTCTAATGCTGTTTCTGTTTAGATTATTATTTATCAGACTTACTAACTAATACCCTTTTGCTTCTGATAATACTAAAAAATGTATTTATGAAGTGAAGTGGTTTGAAAAATTATGTGTGCAGCAATCAGTGCTTACCCCAATTTAATTTTCTATAGCGATTTACTTAAGCAGTCGCCACAGTTGCAAGAGAGCAGAAATTACATTTGCAGACCCCTAGAAAAAAACACTTCAAGTCATTCACCTTTTAGGGTCTATTTTAAAGCACCACCTGTGTTTAAAAAAAGACATTACCCTGAAAAAGAAACATCAATAGAGAAGTATACAAAACCCACAGAATATAGATGGTCCATTATAAAGTTGGCTTAACCCAAGTCAAAATATCTGTATCTGCAAAGCAAAATTTAAAAAAAAAGTTGTGGTGCTAAACAGAAAACAAGGTTTGGTTCATATGCCTTTAAATGGTAAAACATATAAGCTTTTGTTCACCATATTAAAAAATGTAAAGGCCGGTTTGTATGAACTTCTCAGTGGTGAGACTGACAGAGATAATTGCATTCCATCATGTATTCAGAATTGCAGACATGAAGCCTTGGAATAATCAATAAGGTTTTTCAGCGTCTGTTTTTGGTTTTTTCTTGGGTCTTCATAATGTGGTCTAGACGCTAACATTTTTATTTATTAATTTATTTTTTTAATGAAAGAGAGCTTTGCTTTGTACGGTAGCTTTGCCACATGGTCCGCTGCGTCAAATGTTGGCTTCTGCAAACATAGTATTTAACAGTCGAGTAGCTGCATTAACAAACAAATCAATCAAAGATTTTCAGTCTGGAAATTAAGCTAACTCCAGTTTAGCTTTTTGGCTCATATTACTGAATACTGTGTGGGGTGACGTCAATCAAAATACAAAACAGCCCTAGTAGCACACCAGAGGCATAGCATACATTGAGACAGCCGAGGCTGCAGCCTCAGTAAAAATCAGCTAGGTACATTAAAAAAAAAAAAAAAAAAGGACAAAAATATATCTAAAGATTTTTTTTTTTTAAATAATGTGCCCACTTACATTTTTAAGACTGGCATATAATTGACATGTTTTCATATTATTATTATTTTTTATTTTCCATTTCTTTGTAATATTATTGTAATCTTAGGCTGTATATAAATTTGACAGCCGGGGTATTGAAACTTCGCGCCAAACAGACATGTTTGCTTCTTGTTATCATTGGTTCCCTAGTTACGGCGTGTGTAGCTCCAGAATTGGATTCAACATCTGTTTATGATCCGATGTTCTCGTTAGTGCAACCAGCCCCCTGGAGCAGCGGGAAGTCCCATATATTATTTAGTGGATGGTTCGGTACTGTACATATGAAACGAAGAAACCAATCTGTAACTCATTTCTTTCAGAAGAAGCCAATTCTGGGTACAAATGTTTAGTATTTCTTATATTAATATTGTTTTTCTGCTGACAGTCCTGTGCAATGTGATGTTTAGCTGCGATACGTTTTCATAAATCTGTGTTTTTCTTGCTCAATGACAACGCCTTCCCTCTCCCCCGATATAACGATTCATAGCTGTAGCACTTTTCATTATTGTATTGGATGCCATGGGCTAGAAGAATTGGAGGTAATTCTAATTATAAATTCACTGTTTGGCAACAGCAGTTTTTTCTTCTTTGTTTAAGTTATTTTCCTAATGTTTTCGTTAGAGAAAAAAAATAGCCCAGCAGTGTCAGCACCAGTCTTACCAGTCCCAGCAGTGGCAGCACCAGTCCCAGCAGTGTCAGCACCAGTTCCAGCAGTAGCCGCACCAGTCTTACCAGTTTCAGTTGTAGCATCAGTGTCACCAGTCTCAGTATTAACTTTAGTAGCACTGAACCAAACGCATGTCTCAATGAAGGTATAAACCCATCTGCTTATTCATATTTATAACTTCTATTCTTCTTGTCCTTTTAATATCATATATTTCTAACAGTGTGAATAGAGTAATTTTAGGTTGGTGTTGTTTTTGCTAGGAAATTTGTTTAAAAAAATATGTGTCATGAAATTTCAAACATCATCCAAGGTGGGTCACTGGGTAAAAAGAGTCAGCGACTTATATCTCTTTGCAGTTTGCATTAATAGGCTTCATTAACAGGATATACAGGGCTTTTTTTTTATTTTTTTAGACAAAAAATAGATTTTTGCTTCAGTAAAAATCTATTCTTAGCTACGCCCCTGCACACATTTTTTTCCTGTCAATCAGTCTTCCTGACATGTCACTAATACACCACTGTTTTGGGCAATTGAAAACACATATTTACTTTGTCTGAAAAATTGGATTACCATGTAAAACAGGGAAACATTGTTGGTGTTAATTAAATCTAATATTGGAATGAAATAGGCATCACTGTTTGAGGGGAAGGGTATTGAAGAATATTTAGAGTAAATTAATAGGGACTAATCTTGTCACCTATATTTACATATGAATTGCACTGCTTAAAAGAACAATAGTTTTATAGGAAAATGGCTATGAATGTGAAATTGCAGAGGGGTAAACTAGAGTGCATTATGAGTAATTGATTAATACCTGAAAATCACTTGCATATTATATATCCTGCCTGAACCTGCATAACCCCTTGTGATGTCTTCCTAGCATAACCCCTTGTGATGAACGACTGCCATAGTTTACCTAAGCACCAAACAATGCTGCACTTGTGCCCTTTCAAATTCACCCATCCATCATACCTGATTTGTGCACAATATTTTGAGGAGCGTGACAGTGATCTTCCTTGGCCACCACAATCCCCAGATCATAATCCAATGTAACATGTTTAGGATGAACTTGAACAACATATTTGTCATCCTCATCCTCTGCCTGCCTCCAGCAATTGCGTGCAATAATGACTTAATGGACATCTTTCCAGCACTTTGTGGAGTCTCTGCCACATCTACAAAGCTGTGATCAGGGCAAACAGTGTATATATACAGTAGCATTCATGCTTGTTTCATACAAGTCTAATACTCATTTGACTTGTGACTGATCAATACTGATTTCAAACCATATACATGTACATGAGAGAGTTCCTGCATGTGTATAAAATAGATCCTTTGCATGAAGAAGGTCGATAAAATATAATAAAATCAGTACAGGTGAGCTTTTTCGTGTCTACTAAAATCAATTGAGCAGTCACTAATTTGATTAAACATAATTATAACAGACTTAATACAGGGCAGAATCATTTTCTGTTTATGATTTTACAAAGAAAACTTCCTTTGGCACACCTGGAGGCACCGCAAGTAGTTTAAGCATGTCATGTTTCCCTCTTTTCTCTTTTGAAAGATATCTGTGGATGGTGTCTATAAAGAAGGGTCATGACCAGATGAAAACTGGGTCAGTGGTATATTACTCAAGCATGAACACACTGCAGCAATGAACAGCTCTCTACAGACTGAAAACCTTTTTACACATAAAATTCCTGGTTGATTTTTTTAATTCTCTGTTCATTTTGCTTCAATGGCTTACTACAAGCTTCATTGAGTTCATATTGTTTTTCCTTGGTTACATCTTGGTCTGTGTATATTAATAACATTTTACAATAATTTGCTATATATTGTATTGGTAGCTTATACAATATCTTGATATGTTATGGTTCGTGAGCTCAGTACAGAAGCTGCTCTTATGTTCTAGTTGTCTACCTTAGATATCTGTTGAATATGCTTGATCAGCCAAAGTGTCTTTATAGACGTAAGAGACAGCGCCATCTAGTGCACAGCTGTGTATTGCCAGCAACACAAAAAGAAACGTTAGGTTACTTACCATAACCCTGGTTCCCTGAAAGAGAAAATGACCACCAACCAATACTTTTGGGATATGCCTGCCTTAGGTAGGTATTCGCTGAGCATTTTATGTCAGAGCTGCCGATAGGCCCCTCTGTGGAGTGAATTCCTCGGTCCCCCCTGCCGAGGGAATAAGTAGTTGCTCCGTGGAGCTCACTTCCTCTTTTGCATCGAACCCTTCTAATGCAAGTGATGTGACCTTGCAAGGTTTGGATGTTGTCTTCTCTTTCAGGGAACCAGGGTTACGGTAAGTAACCTAACGTTCCCTTTCAATTCGAAGAATACCACCAACCAATACTTTTGGGAAAGTATACCAGAGCCGTTGCGAGGGAGCTTGAGCAGACAGCAGCCGTAGTACAAATGTCAGTCAATGAGGCACCTCGAAAGAGAGCCCATGATATAGCCACACCTCTGGTAGAGTGCGCGGCCACCCTCCCATGTGGGGGTAGGCCAACATTATTGTGCGCAGTCCAGTGGGCCAGTGGGCCAGGTGCTGCTTTGAGAGGGCTTGACCCAGGGTCCTTTCACCATAGCAAATGAAGAGCTGGTCAGACTGATGCAGCACTTTCGTCCTATCCACATAACCTCTCAATGCCCTCACTGGGCAGAGGGAATTCAGTTTCCTATACTCCTCCGAATCAAAGGGAGGGGGATGGAAGGCCTCTAGTTCCACTGATTGGTTCCAGTGGAAAGTTGTAATCACCTCAGGTAGGAATGCAGGGTTTGTGCACAACGATAGCCTGTTTCCATTATCCCAAGCACGCATACAGGAACTGTGCACAGACAGAGCCTATAGCTCACTGACCCTGTTAGCAGAGGTGATGGCCAATAAAAAGGCCGTCTTCATAGAGAGATATTTCTATGGAATGTATAGGCTCAAACGGGGCCTTAGTGAGAGCCTCCAATACCACGACCAGACTCCAGTCGTGGAGGACGTCCTTTGCATTCTCGGTGAGAGCGCTGCAGCAATTCCTCTACCGCTGGTCCAAAGGTATGGTCAGGCCATCTTTCCATGAGGCCGCAATCGAAATCGCATCATGGTCCTCCTCAGCAATGCTGACATCTAGTTCTGTAACATCCGGGGTGAATGCAAATCAATTATTTTACATTTTATTAGCATTAGCACCATTACAAGTGGACCCTATTATGTTTGGTTTTTTTTTTTTTAAATTTTGAAAATACCTATTTTTCAAGTGGAATGCTGTTAATAACAGTTCAGTCCTACTATCTACTCACTATCTACTCACATACTACTATTTGTGGTAGGTCACATGACCATTGGCATAAAACTGAGCTACAGCACATGAAGCAATTTCATACCTGGAAATAACAGCAATCTTTGAACTATCTGCATATTCAAAACTCATATATAAATTTCATGCAAATAACAAGAAGATCTTCAGAAAAAGAAAGGAGGGGGGCAACGGAAACCATGCTAATGCTAATAAGAGGTTAAATGAATTAGCACTCCTTTAATAAGCATAGTGGCACAGTTAAAATCCCAGCATTCCAAGGAAACAGTTAATATTTTTTTTTTTTTTTTTTGTGGAAGCATATAGCCACACAATCCATCACTTTGTTCCCATTTTATGTTTTATGACACAACAGATGAAATTCTAGCAGCCATTATGCAGTATATTGCATCAGTCACCCAGTTCTTGTGGGCGACTTAGCCCTTGTCAGCCTTTTTAAATTCAACATTTAAAAAGCAGACCCAAGAAAAAGACTGTAATTCCACTGCCATTCCAAAATGTGAAAAGCGAGGAAAAAAAAACTTTATTTGATTACAACACTTCCCATGGTAGAAAATGCCTTCATTTTTTTTTGCAATGTTGACATGTAGGCGTGTGTAATGTCGGAGAAAACAATATGATATTTTAATATTCCTCCTATTAGCAGGGGATTGTGATAATGTATCATTTTAATGTGTTATGAGCAGGAAGTCCAAGGTATTTAGGTTGATAGTTTTCAGATAAGATCAATGGTATGTATCACTTGCATCACTCTTCCCCAGAGAGCAGTGCTGAAGACATCTGTAAAAAAAATGTATCATTTATATAACAAAATACAATTACCAGAAAGTCTCATAAGTCATCATTACCATAATCAGTCAACATCAAGTTTCAACACAATTTCCCATAGTAATACTCTGCCAGTGTCTGGGTGGTATTTTTATGTATGACCTGCTGATTATACTGTATAAAATGGATCCTGTTCTATGGTCTCGGCCGAGACATCGAGTCCTGAGGTGCCGAGTCCCAACAGGTCGTCCGAGACGAGTCCGAGACCTTTAAAATCCGGTCTTGAGACCGAGACCGGCCTTGAGTCCTACAGCACTGATAATTATGAATTATTACTTCATGACTTTTTTCTGATGTCTGTGGTTTAAAATCCGCCTCTCCAGTTCAATTGGCACTTTATGGGTAACTTCCTCCATCAGTGCGACGTGGAGAGCTCGAGTTCTGCCAGCCCGCAATCCCAACTGGGGCTGAGAGAAATCCCAGAAGTCCAAGTTGAAATCAGTTTGGTATCAGTTTGTGGCTGATGCACACAGACTGGAAGATGAAAACGGGGCATTAGTTTCCTTTCCTTTTTCAATCCAGATAGATTTATATTATTTGTTGGTCTGTAGTCGTACCATCAATGAAACACTGGCTTCATTCTCAAATACAAATCTCCACCCATCCTTTCCCCTGGGTCAGCCATGTAAGGGCTGGTTTACACTGTAATTGCTGGCAGCTTTTCTATTCTACACGTAGCAGCATTGAGGGATCTGTTTTAATGATTTAAACAGTAACAGATCTTAATACTGCCATGAAAATTGTATTTTTATTGTATGTATGTATTCAAAATTATGACATTGTGTTATTGTCAAGCCTCTCCAGGTTTAAAGCTGCTGTTGAGCGTCATCTGCTTTTGAGGTGAACTTGTTTTAGTTGTATTGAAATTTAAATATTTGTATCTTTTAATATATTTGTTGGTTATATGTATGTATTTGTGTGTGCATATGTGTGTTTTTATTAATATTACTTGGATGTGTAATAATGTTGTATTGTTTATTATTGAGTATGGTCACTTAGGTCTCTCTTTGTATTAGTGCTGTACTATTGAGACGCACCTGTGCTGGCCCTGTGGGAGCAAAGTGAATGTTACTGACATAGTAGTTTGTTTTACACAGAGTAACATAGTATTTTGACCCTAAAGCTGAATCGAAACGTAAATAACTCAACTGTCAACAAGGTTGTTCTGAAGAGTACACACAAAGGCTACAATGTAGTGAACAGACACAACATAATGTTATAGTGTGTGACTGAACATCATTGTGGGATGCTACAATTCAATTTCACTTCTATATTAGATTACTAGTGGTAAGGGTAGTGCTGACAGGCAATATCAGACATGAGTTCAGCTTATCTTCCCTGCATGCCTTCACATAATTGTCCCCATTAATTGGAATTTCATTTCAAACCTTGCTCGGCTTGTAATGGCTTGTTCTTGAACCTAAGCATCATTTTCTCTTGAGCTCCATAGCTGAAGTGTCTTTTGTTACAAGCAGGTTCTCTAATCGTTCTGGAAGCTGTGCAGCACTGCTTGTTCAAAGGAAATTAGTTTCATACTGTCAGTGTTCTCCATCACCCTTTGAATCTCTAAACTGCCAAATTAATGGAGCTATTAAATGACCTTGCTTTTTCAGAACAATACATGACTCAGCAAAACAGAGAAAATCATTAGGGGACTGTGACAGGGTTGGCTGAGTGGTGACGTCAGGCCAGATGCAGGAAGAAAACAAACGCAGGACTGCAGGGCAAAAGGCGTGGCACGTGCCGTTTATTTAAACAATAACAAAAATAAAAGGTTTAACAAAAAAAACACACTTGCTCACACAGCAAAATAAAGGTTTTAACAAAAACAAAAATAAAACACAAAACACGCAGGTCAGGCTGGGCAGATGCTGTCACTGATCCTGTATAATTTTTAACTTTTCTTTTCTCTTTTCTCCTCTCGCTCTCCCGTACTCTCCTCTGTACACCCACCCTGAACTCAGAGCGCTGCATGTTTATATACCATGGCCGAGGGGTTTAACCAGCTAGTAATTATTCTATTACCCCTCGGCCACAATTTGCACAAGTTTATTAATTACATGTGACTGTCGACTAGTTTAACAACGCACTAGCCGACAGCCACACATTATCACAAGGTTTTTCAATACTACTGTCAGAGGACGAGCTATAAATAAGTGTGTATAAAACAAATACTGTATCACAAACCAATTTACAAATTTGGATGGATGATCGCTTTTGATAGATTTTGAAGCAAGCTTTTTTTTTTTTTTTTGAAGTACAGGTTTACATACAGCTTAGATTTGACCAGTTTATCTTGACATTTCTCATTAATGAATTTGAATTTGGGGTCATGGAGAATTAGGTCCACACTAATCTTGTCCTACTCAGCTCTTCATTTGGGTTTACATGTGGATTTGAGATATTAGAGTGAGAATATGGAATAGGCTGCTTCAGTGCACAGGGAGAAGTCAGTCTCTTATGGATATATGTTACTTAAGAGATGATCATATTTTAGATGATCATAGTTTAAAAAAACTGGCGCATACAGCTATGGCCAAAAGTTTTGCATCACTTATAATATTAGGATTGAGAAATAATTTATATATATATATATATATATATAACACAGCACAGCACACAAAACATGAACCTCCACATATTACATATTTTTGAAGGACAGTTCTTGTTCCAACAAAGCCGAAAGGGATTTTTTTCATTGCTTTAATTTTTTCCACAAGGAGCGTCCTTCAGCAACATCGGCTTCCACCAACAATAATGAATGGCAATTACACATTGTAGTGAGTGAATGCAGTTCTTCTTTTCAGTGCTGTTAGTCAATAATAATCTAAAGCAGGTATATTTAACACACAGTTGCTTACATTTGTCAGCTTTATAAATTGACAGAATTTTTTTTAAGCAGTCTATAGTTGAGATGTTTGAATGAGATGCAGCCATTGTCACTATACAGTAGGCACTGCCCTGTTTGCCCGCATTGTGCACAGTGTAACAGTAACATTTTATGAGCTGCTTGTGACTTTTTATGAGCTGTACTTTAAAAAACACCATGGAAAAAGATTTATTTAACCTGTGAGTTTCATGCTTTTTTTTTCTGCAACGTTTTGCGTTGTATCTTCTTGCAGAGGTCACAAACCATGATCATAGCATGAGAAACTTGGAAATGTTATCAACATATAAACTATAAAATGTTGAATGATTTATTCTAGTTTTCTTCTACAATATATTATACCTAAAAGCTTCTGATAAGATGGTATAGATTTGCTTTACTTTCCATGCTCAGCCATCAGAACTGTTTTGAGTTTTTAATAACCATGTTTGACATAAATCAAATAAAGCTGATACAATCTCTGATTTCCACATACACCAAGTCACCCATTTCATACAGCACAATATCCTCTTTAACAGTAAAGTTATATATATATATATATATATATATATATATATATATATATATATATATATATATATATATATTTAGAGTGTCCAATCATGTTCCCTCACCACAGCAATTCGCCACACAGCTCAGGAGAACTGTAGGTTCAATGGGCCTCCTCCGATGACATGACCATCCAGCTTCCTCTACTGGTATGATGAGAAGAAAGATTCTATCCAGAATCCCCAGCAGAGACCGGCAATTTCGCACAGTAAGGACACAAACCTGTGCACCAGACTGTATGCCTCATTATGCACACCATGCAACCGTGCTTTTATCAGGTGAGCAATAAGGTTATTATTCATTATAACAAATAATTGCTGAACAATCTTTAGTTAGGGCCAACCTGCAAATCAATGTTTTGTTTTAAATGATAAAAAAGCCTATCATCATCAAATCAATCATACACTACAATGCTCATTATATCAATTCTCTTTCTCCTGGCAAATACTCCCAATTTAAAGTAAATAAATAAATTCCCCAGCTGATTTATGACACATCAGGCATATCCGTCAACTCTATGGCTTTAGGCTGCAGACTAATGCATTACAGACCCTCTATGGTATTTCCATTGCAGTGGTGTACATCGGTACTATTGAGCGGTTTGCCCAAGTAATACAGAGCCGAAGAAACTCAGAATCCTAGATATCTGATCTCTAAATAAACCTTATAATTTTAGTTCTGTCCATTGCTGGATTGCTATAAAGAACAATACATTACATTTATAATACATTTATTAACATGTCATTATTTTGTTTCAATATACACATTAGCCTCTGTGGTTACTTATAGTAAAATAATATTTTTTACAGAGTAATACAACTTGTTCCAGAATAGTTATTAGAATAGAAGCAAGGTTGGGGACAGGGGACACATGTAAAGTAAGTCCTCATTTATTTATTTTTACTGTGGTCATCAAATGTACACCCACAATTTGCAGTGCTTTTACTAAAGGATTTCTAATTGTGAACCTGCAAGTGTGGTGTATATGTATTTTCTCTGCCATGCTGTGGAACGAGTACAAACAGATATTCGTAACGAGTATGGCAATTTTTCAGAGTACGAGTAATACATGAGTAATTTTGCTATTACTCGTATTTTGAAAAAAACTGTATGTAAAAAAATGCATTGAATCAGCTCTTGGCTCCAATAGGGCAGTGCCAACCATCAAGATCAAATCTAGAGATAGAGAGTCAAACCAGGGGGGGAGGAGTAGTGACCATCAGCACGGCAGTCTTTGATCTAAACAAAATGTCAGTCTCCATTACAGTTTCCGAATGCCTGCAGGTATGATGCAGGTGTTAGCAATTACTTTCAAAGACAAAAATACACTAATTTCGCTGTATTGAACAGATCCCATGCTTTGATTGGGATTATGTTGAAAAATATATTATTGTGATAAAGACATCAGTGGATAGAGCATATATAAAGTATTGTGTTACTTTTAACCCTTTGCGGTCCATTTATTAATTGTGCGTCAGGCTCGCCAGGTCTAATTTATTTTCACAGCGCAGTTAATTTTAGACAGCTGTTTAAAAGTATTTTTTCCACAGTCAAACAGGTTTAAATGGCCCTGCATATCAACAAAGCACTCACTAGGCATCTCCAGCCCTGCCCCACCCTTTCGTTCGCTATCGCTTTCACATATGCTAACAAATAAATAATATAATAATAGTCGTACATACCGATCAATCATCTCCTGATGACTCGTTTTATCACCAAACTCCTCAATAATGCAATCCAAGTCATTATTCTATTGCTATAACATCTCGAAAAAGCTCTGCAAATGTCCGTGATAGTCTCTGTGCGCTGATACAGTAACACCCAGCTTGTTTCTTTATGACCGCCCCTATCTGATGCCAGGGGCAAGTATGACTATTCATGAGATACGCCCTTTTTTTTTTTATATCGGCTTGTCTCGGCTCCTTTCACTCCCACTCGGCCATTGAATGGTTTTCTCGGCTTTTTCCGGAGAAAAAACAACTTTTTTGCGTTTTTTGCATTTTTTGGATGATGTCGGACAGGGTCCGACAATGGACTTGATAGGAATAATTGCAATGTCGGACCCAGTCCGACAATGGACCGCAAAGGGTTAAACACTGCAGGGGGTTCTGTAACACTATATAATGTCTTTCCCATTGAAAGCACCTACTGTAGGTCTTTGTATATTGTATGCAGCAATGATTTAAATGACTTCTTCCTCGTAAAGGTAATTAAGAAATTAATATATGGAATCCAATCCGAGGAGGCTGTGTGGTCCAGTGGTTAAAGAAAAGGGCTTGTAACCAGGAGATCCCCGGTTCAAATCCCACCTCAGCCACTGACTCACTGTGTGACCCTAAGCAAGTCACTTCACCTCCTTGTGCTCCGTCTTTCGGGTGAGACGTAATTGTAAGTGACTCTGCAGCTGATGCATAGTTCACACACCCTAGTCTCTGTAAGTCGCCTTGGATAAAGGCGTCTGCTAAATAAACAAATAATAATAGATTAATGTCTGTTTCATGCAAAACAATTTTAACAATTTTTATTTAATCTAATTGTTATTTGTCAAGAATGACTTTCACCTAAAAAAGCAAGAACTTTTCAGCTGTGTTTTAATGAAGGGGACTCTTTTTAACTGCAGCACTGTTAAGCCCTCTTACTCTATCGATCAGCCACTAATTCAATGAAAATGTAAGTTTAAAAATACATTTGCTTTAAACAAACTTGAATATATTGGACTTCATGCAGGGCAAAATCTATTTTAGGTAATCATTTCTTTATTACTTTTACCAGGAATAAGTACTTTAATTGGGAAATTGGAAAATATGTCTAACCTAATAACTAGAAAGAAATATTTAACAGCAAAATCCATAAGGTTGTAACATCAATTTGCCTACCTTTGACTAGCTTCAGTGTCATGTTCACTGCTTAAAATGCTTAGGATTTTCAGACTGCTACCCTAGGTCACATAATTGCAGGGTCCCCAACTCAACTGCGAACATGTGCTGCATCTTTTTGTGTGTCAATCAATGATTTTAACTATAATTGTATATTTTGCTGAGCAGTCAAGTTCTGCAGCAAATAATGAGAGTGCTGGACACTGAATCAACTCTTGAGTTAATAAATCACTAAAAGTAATGGTACAGCCAACACATGTTTTTTTTTTTTACATTTAAATAGTATTATTCCGGTGAAGTGCTCCGTTTGCATTTTGTTAATTTTTTTTTTTTTTTTTAATACCATCCATCTAACTGATAAAACAATGGGACTGTTGTCTGTTTTTAAAAAAGTGTGTGTTTGTTTATTATTGCCACTTTCGACTGGTGTGTACTAATACTGTGTGTAAACATTCCCTCAGTAACCAGGTGCTGCTGCCTGATTATTCTGTTTACTGTACTGACAATATTATTATAAGTTATGATAAGGGACTAGAATGTTTAAAAGGCTTAAAGAGCAAGCAGATATTAGATCACCAAACCATTGCTAAACATAAAATACCAATGCTAATACAATTAATAATTCATTTTCTGTACCTTTTTATTCTTTTATGGCAGCTGTAGTAATTGCTTTTTTATTACTTTGCTTATCAAACTAAAAGAGGAAATGACTTGCTACAATTTACGATGAAAAAGCCTGATGAATTGTGTGAAGAGGGCTCTAAACATCAAGTTACTATTGTTCTTATCTCTTCTACTTGTTTGGTCATATAGTTTGCCATGATGACTTATAGTATCAGCAGTTTTCAGTTGCTAAGAAATAATTGCTTAGTAGGGTGGTGTTGCTGGAAAGTTAATTATAACTGCAGAAGTCTATATGGTACAGTTTTGGAACTGCACATTGGTCGTGCCTTTCCTATTGTTTGAACAACGAGCGTGCTATGTGTTTGCTATGTCACATTCCCTTTAGTCAACATATAACACCTGTAAACCAAGCAACTGGTTCATGTTTTAAAAACTAAAATGTAAAAAATAATGCTCTAAATATTTAGGGATAATGCTAAAATATATTTAAGGGATTTTCTTTTATTTTTTTCAAAAATGTTCCTCACTTATAGTAATTTGGTATATTTTCAATAAATTCAACAGTTAAATATAAAGAGAAAAAAGGGAAATAAATAAAGTTAGGCTGGGAGAACCATATCTATTTTGCCTAGAAAAAAGAAGATTTAGGGATGAGGGGCATGACTGAATTCTTCCAAGAGGAGTTACTCATGACCAATACTTTAAGTGCAGTAGAGAAACCAGGACCAGAGTACGCAGTTGGACATTTTGTTGGAGAGAGACTTAAGATAGAGGGAAAGAGACACTTCTTCACACAGTGGTGAGGGTATAGTCATGTTGTTGAGGTAAAACCACTTGGATCCTTTACGACACAACATCATTTTGAGAACTATCAGCTACTAGGAACCATACAAGCTTAGATGGGCCAATGGCCTGATCTCATTCATACATTTTGTAAATTCTCAATTTTTCAATGAAAATGTGTCTGATAACACAAAGGATTTAAATGTATAATCTATTTTTTATATATAATAATAATAATAATAATAATAATAATAATAATAATAATAATAATAATAATAATAATAATTTCTTGTTTTATAATATGATTAGGTAAGCTAAGAAGAAAGCACCTCAAACAATAAAAGTTTAGTGTACAAAATGCTGTGTTGTGTGATAGCCAAAAAGCAACAAATCTATACAGTGAATTGTAGAGGACTGCTAGACTTTAGATGAATGCATTATTGATAACATACTAATGTCTCTCATGCATTTCTTTCCCATGGTTCGATGAAGTCCAGCCCCAAATGAGCAAAGATGTCTTTCTCAGTCTTAGCCGATAGAAATGTTTTCTGTAGAAAGAAAATATATTTTACTTGATTAATTGAAGCTATCAGTGGAAGAGCAAACCATCTTGAGACTTTCAATAAACAACTGTCTTCAAGTGGGAATACCCCTAATATATATATATATATATATATATATATATATATATATATATATATATATATATATATATATATGCATGCTCAGGAAGTCATTGTCTAAAAAAAGAACATGAATTATTTTTCCTCCACACACCCAGAAGCTACTCACCTGTCCCAGATGCTTTCCTTTAAGGGGAAGTGCAGCATGGAAATATGTCTGGTTGCTGACTTACATCTTTATTATCATGTCTTTTTAGATATTTTCATTAGCACAATCTGAGAGCTGAATTTAGTGAATGGCAGTTTATTTTTTATTGCAATCAAATTGCAATCAAGTAAGCTACAGTACTTTTTTTTCTTTATCAGCAGTACACTTCCTAATTAGTCCCAAGTATTTCTATGCATTCTGCTTTCACCTTTCTTAAAATGGTCAGTTTGAGAAATAAACATTGTTTTCCCTGTAACAGCTAACCCGGCTTTAGTACAAAGCTCACGATACATTACTGTTTTTCATTATGGTAACATCTTAAATTACCATGCCTGCTTCTTTGGCTGAAGAGATATTATCAGCTCATCATCTAATGAGGGAATCTGCTGTGCAATTAAATCATCCTTAAACTACTTATGGTAGACAATATAACCAAATCTATTATATCTGGGATAGTTGCGGATGCTAAAGAGGATGCAACAGATGAAAAAAAAATCTGTTTGTGTTGACTCAAAACTTTATTTGGGCACCCTACAATTTGAATGGTGAAAAACATCATTGGTTTATTAGGGGATTAATGAATGCAGCAGTCTGCATCATTGTGGATCAAGTCCACCCAACTTCCGTGCTACTGGGGTAGCAGTGTGGAGTATTGGTTAGGGCTCTGGACTCTTGACTGGAAGGTCGTGGGTTCAATTCCAGGTGGGGGACACTGCTGCTGTACCCTTGAGTAAGGTACTTTACCTAGATTGAGCCAGTAAAAACCCAACTGCATAAATGGGTAATTGTATGTAAAATTAATGTGATATCTTGTAACAAATGTAAGTTGCCCTGGATAAGGGCGTTGGCTAAGAAATAAAATAATAATAGAGACTTCAGCCGTCTTCCATGAACACCACAATCCTTGGATCTCAATCGAATTTAAGCATGTTTGGAATGAACAAAAATGTATTAATTATTATAACCTTTTGCTTACTTCTTTGCATTTTTACTCAAACATTTTTACTTCAACTAATCAATTCTGTCAAATTAGTAGTCATTCTACCCCTACAAAGAGCACACCCTTATTAATTCATTATTAAATCTGAAGTCTCATTTGCTGCTCCATTACTTTAATGTATTTTTGTGATTTAATATAAGAATCCTGAGTTGTACATTTGCAGTCTTTGCCAAGTAAATCAATATAATAAAACTCTGAATCTAAGTTTTGACTCCATCAAAAAGAGCAATTAACATGCAACTATTCAACCTGACAAAGGAACAAAGGAAGCACAATTTTCATTACTGACATTTCAAGGCTGTTATATCCAAAGTTGTGAATATATATATATATATATATATATATATATATATATATATATATATATATATATATATATATATATATACTGTGGCAAAGTGCCCCCTGTGTGTATTTTTGTGTTACGTGTTGTGTGTAAATGTTGGTGTATAGTCATTGGTACACGGGATATAAGCGGGTCTGTGTTTCACGTGTATTTAAAAATGTAGATTTGTATTTAGGCATGAGGATGGCACAAATCACTTTCACGTGCTGGTTAAAATGTAATGTGTGGTCACGGGAGTACACTTAATTAATTCACGTGCAGTTGTACCGAGATTCCAATTGAATGATTGACTAGCAATCGAGTCTCGGTACAACTGCATAAAAGCTGCATGTTTTCACTCACTCAGGGTTGTGTGTTCGGTGAGTGGAGAACGGGTGTGTAGAGGAGGATAACTAAGATATAATAAGAAGAATAATAAGTGTTTTCTTACTCACCGTGTTTGTCTGTTCGTGCACTGTATAGTCCGTTTTGTTTACCTGTTTATTTTGGCCGCAAGTGCCGTGTCCTGTGTTTTTTTGTTACAACCGTTTATTTTTCTGTCTGTTTATTTATTAAATGCTGAGCGAAAGCATTCGCTCAGCTCCACCAAACTCCACCTCTCTCTGTCGTTTTTTGTTCCTGCTTCTGCCGTGACGTCACTGCCCAGTCATCCTGTCACACGTGGTGTCAGAAGTGGGATAACAGCGCCTCCAGGACTCAGGCCAGAGCAGGAACCGCAATTTGTTGTTTAAAAAAAAAAAAAACCCAACAACAACAACAACAACAACAAAAAAAAAAATGGAAGGCTGGAACTGGAGAGATGGCTGCCAGGATCTGGAGGTCCTCCTCAGTGGTCTAGAGGACCAAGGCTGGTGCCTTGCCTGTGGGGAGTTCAGGCACCCGGTGGTGCGCTGCCCCTACCAAGAGGGAGAGGAGGAACAGGCCCAGGAGAGGAAGGTGAGGAGGAGGCAGAGAAGGGGAAAGGGGAAGAGGAAGGCAGAGCCTCCAACGCCCAAGTCTCCACCAGCAGAGGAAGAATGCCTGCTGGTTTTGTCTCCAGAGCCCAGGAGGGAGGAAACAGAGCCTTTCCCGTCCTCTGAGGAGATGTTAGACTGGGTGTCGGACCCGGAGTGGAGCGGGGAGGACCTCCCACTGGTTGTTGACCTGCTGTGGGCCAGAGATGGGGAACGTTGGGAGCGCTGGGAACAACATTTCTACCCAGTGCCCTTCGTGAACCCGGCAGCCGTGGTGATTAACTACTTGGCTGCCGATATGGGACTGCCCCAGCAAGTTGCATTCCAAGTGGGAGGAGCCACGCCTACCTGCCTCCTCAATGGGCTGAAGGGAGACGACATGCAGCTCCCATCTCCACCAGCAGAGGAAGAGGGAGAGGAGCCTGAGCGTCCACAGCCCAAGCGGGAGGAGCCCGAGCATCCACAGCCCAAGCGGGAGTAGCCCGAGCGTCCACAGCCCAAGCAGGAGGAGCCCGAGCGTCCTCCGCCTGAGTGGGAGGAGCCCGAGCGTCCTCCGCCTGAGTGGGAGGAGCCCGAACGTCCTCCGCCTGAGTGGGAGGAGCCCGAGCGTCCTCCGCCTGAGTGGGAGGAGCCCGAGCGTCCTCCGCCTGAGTTGGAGGAGCCCGAACGTCCTCCGCCTGAGTGGGAGGAGCCCGAACGTCCTCCGCCTGAGGGGGGGAGCCCGAACGTCCACAGCCCAAGAGGGGGGAGTCAGTGCGTTCACAGCCCAAAAGGGAGGAGTCGGTGCGTCCACGGCCCAAAAGGGAGGAGTCGGTGCGTCCACAGCCCAAAGAGAGGGAAGTCGGGGCTTCCACAGCCCTAGGACCCAAGCCACCAGCAGAGGGAAAATGCCTGCTGTCCCCATCTCCACCAGCAGAGGAAGAATGCCTGCTGGTTTCCCCTTCAGAGGCAGAGCCGCACCAGTCCCCTGCAAGAGAGGCAGAGCTGCACCAGTCCCCTGCAAGAGAGGCAGAGCTGCACCAGTCCCCTGCAAGAGAGGCAGAGCAGCACCAGTCCCCTGCAAAAGGGGGAGACTACACGCTGCTCCCACCTTCGTCGTCAGGAGACTACACGCTGCTCCCACCTTCGTCGCCAGGAGACTACTCGCTGCTCCCACCTCCACCGCCAGGAGCAGAGCAGCAGGAGCTGTCTCTGTCTCCATCACCATCAGGGGGAGAGGAGCAGGAGCTGCCTCTCCCTTCACCAGAAGGACCAGGACTAGATGCTGGCGGTCCTCAGCAGCCCTTGCATAGGCTGCTGAGGGAAGCACGAGGAAGAACCGCCCGGCCGCAGAGGCCGAGAAGAGGCCAACACCCGCACCCCAGCTTGTCCTGACTGCCTGCCTCGCCGCCCAAGGATGCCTGCCTCGCCAGCCCAAGGATGCCTACCTCGCTTCGCCCAAGGATGCCTGCCTCGCCGCCCAAGGATGCCTGCCTCGCCGCCCAAGGATGCCTACCTCGCCGCCCAAGGATGCCTGCCTCGCCAGCCCAAGGATGCCTGCCTCGCCGCCCAAGGATGCCTGCCTTGCATCGCCTGGGGTTGCCAGCCGCTCGGCATCGCCTGGGGTTGCCAGCCGCTCCCGCATCGCCTGGGGCTGCCTGTCACTCCGCATCGCCTGGGGCTGCCTTTGCTCCACACAGGGTGCAGGGTGCGAGGGAGAAGTGGAGCTCCGCTGCCGCCTCTATGGCCAGGGGCTCCCTCCCGAGTTCGCCTCCCGAGGGTCCGCTGCTGCTGCCGTCGCCTCCCGAGGGTCCGCTGCTGCTGCCGCCGCCTCCCGAGGGTCTGCTGCTGCTGCCGCCGCCTCCCGAGGGTCCGCTGCTGCTGCCGTCGCCTCCCGAGGGTCGCTGCTGCTGCCGTCACCTGGGGTCGCCAGGGATCCTGCTTCGCCTGGGGTCGCCGAGGGTCCTGCTTCGCCTGGGGTCGCCGGGGCCTCTGCTTTGCCTCGGGTCGCTACACTGTGGCCGGAGCTCCATGAAGGGAGCTGCCGGCCATGAAGAAAGGGGAGGTCAGGAGACCAGCTCCCCAGCCGCATTCCGTGGCAGGAAACACGGTGGCAGGAGCCCCACGGAGGGGAGCTGGCGGCCACAAAGAAGGGGGAGGTCAGGAGACCAGCTCCCCCGCAGCAGTTTCGCTGCGGAATTGGGTGGCGGAACCCCACGGAGGGGAACTGCCGGCCATGAAGAAGGGGGAGGTCAGGAGACCAGCTTCCCCGCAGCAGTTTCGCTGCCGGAGATTGTGTGGTCGGAGCCCCACGGAGGGGAACTGCCGGCCATGAAGAAGGGGAGGTCAGGAGACCAGCTCCCCAGCTGCACTTTCATGGGCAGGAGATAGTGGGGCTGAAGCCCCGGAAGAGGCAGCTGCCAGCAACGAAGAATTGGGGGTGCCAGACATTCCACCATGGCCACCCCAGAAACAACTTGCTTCCCCTCTTCCGGGACTTTGGGGCTGAGGGGAGGTGGCCATTGAGGCCATGTGTGCTTTGCACAAGGGGGTATATGTGGCAAAGTGCCCCCTGTGTGTATTTTGTGTTACGTGTTGTGTGTAAATGTTGGTGTATAGTCATTGGTACACGGGATATAAGCGGGTCTGTGTTTCACGTGTATTTAAAAATGTAGATTTGTATTTAGGCACGAGGATGGCACAAATCACTTTCACGTGCTGGTTAAAATGTAATGTGTGGTCACGGGACTACACTTAATTAATTCACGTGCAGTTGTACCGAGATTCCAATTGAATGATTGACTAGCAATCGAGTCTCGGTACAACTGCATAAAAGCTGCATGTTTTCACTCACTCGGGGTTGTGTGTTCGGTGAGTGGAGAACGGGTGTGTAGAGGAGGATAACTAAGATATAATAAGAAGAATAATAAGTGTTTTCTTACTCACCGTGTTTGTCTGTTTGTGTCTGTTTACTGTATAGTCCGTTTTGTTTACCTGTTTATTTTGTCCTGTGTTTTTTTGTTACAACCGTTTATTTTTCTGTCTGTTTATTTATTAAATGCTGAGCGAAAGCATTCGCTCAGCTCCACCAAACTCCACCTCTCTCTGTCGTTTTTTGTTCCTGCTTCTGCCGTGACGTCGCCGCCCAGTCATCCTGTCACAATAACCTGCATCCGACTTTGAAAAATCAAGGTTCTGAGAGACAAAGGAAAAACTTAGGCAGCTTTGTTTGTTACAAAATAGCTGAAATATCTAGAGGTATGCACATTCACCCTGAAATATGAGTGAAAAAAAGGAATAAAAACATATTTTGACATAGTCTGCTGACTGGCAATACATCATGTCAGAATGTTTTACCTTTACAAACCCAACAAAGCTGCTTGTCAAAGCTGTCGGCTTTATCACACTTCAAAAATCCAGCTTCCATGCAGCAAGGAAGCAACACCTTTCAGCAAGTATTTGTTTACCGTCTAACCTCTTTGAGACACTACTGCAGTCTCCACTAAAGTTTACAAGCCACACTACAGATGCAAACTTGCGAGGGCCTCTAATCTACCAAAAACAGGCAGATAACTTATATGCTTTTGCTTGGAAACAAAAGTCGACAATGGCAGTACAGTAACACAAATTAACCTGCATATTAACCTACAAGGTGGGTACAAATTACTTACAAAACTGCAAACAGCAGCAACATACCTAACTCTCTATCTTAGCAGCCTATATGTAGGAGGGAGTTGAACTTGGCTTAATTAATAAAGATAAGAGTTATCCTGAGCCACATAACATACAAGATTAATAAACAGCAATCTATGAATACCATCAGGAATCTGACTGTCTACGAAAGCAAACCAGATCTTGACTGTAGATGTGAATGATAACACACTAATGTGTTAATGTCTGAAATACGAGATCTGACTAAAACAGGTATGCATGCCAGAACATTAAAATCTTGATAAAAGGTGGATGTATATGCAAGACAAGTGCTAGTGCAAGAGACATGGCAAAATATGTGAAACCAAAGGAGTAACTGCATTTTCATAGAAAACAGCTTGCACCTCCCCCTTAAGCATCATGTGCCTTAGTTGCATGGCTATATGGTACGTGAAGTATCATGCGCAAGTATACATCTTGCCTTTTCATTCTTTTTGGTTCAACCCAATTGTGGCCACTGTAATGACCCTTTGTGATTTTAATCCTTGTGAAGGAGTGTTCATGTACTGGTGTTACAAGGCTTTAGGACACAGGGATCCTAGGAGATTTCCTGTTGCCCACACATGAGATCTTTGACTTCACTGCCAAGACTCTTTCTTGTTGTACTGATCAGCATAGGTTAGTACCTGATTTATTGCTGCTGGTTAAAAAGCAAAGCTGTGTTACTATAGGCTCAGAATATGCTATGCTACCTGTATTTCCTGTTTTAACAAGCTCCTCGCACTCCATAGACTACTCACTGTAAAAGCTGCTTCACTCATTATAGTAGGCTGTGTGGTCCAGTGGTTAAAGAAAAGGGCTTGTAACCTGGAGGTCCCTGGTTCAAATCCCACCTCAGCCACGGACTCATTGTGTGCCCCTGAGCAAGTAACTTAACCTCCTTGTGCTCCGTCTTTCGGGTGAGATGTAGTTGTAAGTGACTCTGCAGCTGATACATAGTTCACACACCCTAGTCTCTGTAATTCGCCTTGGATAAAGGCGTCTGCTAAATAAACAAATAATAATAAATAATTTCAATTCACTGACACGGTGAAACATGTAAAAAATTTTAAACATGTAAAAAAACACCCTTTTATGCATCTGGCGGCCATCTTTGATTTTCTTTTACATCTCTGCCAACTTTGAGCTTTCATAATTTAAATTGTAAATATATTTGTACTAAATGAATAACACATTTTAAGAATGCATGTTACTCTAAGCTAAATGACCACTTTATATTGGAGGATCGATGTTTTATGTGTACAAGCCAGCCTCTTGAATACTGCACATCTCACTATGGACAGAAGGTGGTAAGGGCGTGGCACTGACATAGCTGATCTGTCACAGCAAAACTGAGCTGTTGCCATTGTCTCAGAGAGCAGAGAATGAGTTAAACTTGAAACCTGAATGTGTGTCACTTAATCCAACCCACATATCTTCCAAACCCCACCTGATTGGATAATAATTCAAAAAGGTATGTCTTCCAGACACATAGCATTAACCAATTATGTACATTTTGAGAGAAAAACGTTCACTTTTTTTTTTTTTTAATGTTCCGGATTCAGAATGTAAAGGGTGTGGTTTTGTTGAAAATAGGTAAATCACAACTGAAACTCAGGCTGCCGCCTACATTACGTCGCGGCTAAGTCTGGAAATTCAATGGCCACTTGTCTTAAAAACAAGCTGTTATACAATAAAATCCACTTAGAAAAATACAATTTTTTTGTGCCGAATGTAATCTAGGTGAATTGTACAATCCAAAGAATGATATTTTGAGAAATTATCATTACGATTAATATGACAGATTTCATAGTCTTTTGCGATATGTTGTGACTTTAGAGCTCTGTAAGCATAAAACTACCCAACCATGCTTAAATATTGTAAGACCGATGTGTAGAGGGCAAAAAGTCTATATATTTATTTTGCGATTGATGATTACTGGGATAATCTTACATCGATTTCAAAACTGCTGAATTGACGACACACACACACACTGTCCTTCTCATAGGTGATGAACCCAGTCATGTTCTGTTCGCCCACCCTACTAAAAGCAACCTTGACGGCCGTGTGGTGTGCAGGGTGAGTCATACAGTCAGAGAAGCATGTGTTTGTTTCCAGGCTGTGTAAAGTCACAGATCTTTTCTAGGGATTGCACAGGAAGCACTACATTGGCACTGGGAGGCAAAGTCTATCAGAGACTCAGTCACCGCACTACAGCGGCACATACTGGCCAGGTGCTGTCAATGCTCATTGACTTAAAGTTCTCCTGAACTCTTATCAGGAGTTGCTGCGGTGAGCTTTTGTCATTTATTTACCCTTAATGATATGGGTGGTAATAGATGTTTTGCTTGACAACATAAGTCAACAATGGCAGTACAGCAGCAAAAATGAACCTGCATATTAGCCTACACGGTGGATACAAATTACTTCAAAACCGCAGCAAACTCTTTGTCTTGCCAGCCTATAAAAGGGAGGGAGTTGAACTTGGCTTCATTAATTAAAGATTTATCCTGAGCCGCATAACATACACCATTAAAAAACAGCAAGCTATGAATACAATTTGGAAACTGCCTGTCTGAAAGAGTAAGCTAGATCTGGACTGCAAACTTCATTGATCACACTTTGTAAAGTATACATCTGACATGCAAGATCTGACTGGAACAGACTTTTTTTGCAATTTATCAAGCCACAGAAAAACCTTGCTATTATTAATCAGGAGATTATGGCTCATTACATTGCAATGGGTCTGCAACTACTAAACAGAACATTTCTGTGGGTGGTGGTTTGGGTTGCTTTTCAGATTTATTGAAACATTTCACAATGTAATATCGGCTAATAGCTCACTTTAACATCTACTTATTTATTCAAATATCTCCTCATTTTATACTTTGCAACCTTCAACATTAAGGAAATAAAGCATGTCGTATTAATCATAGTCAAGAGTTTAGACATTTTGTTAAAACACACAACCTACAAAATGCTTAACACTGTATCCGTTTAGAGGAAAAACAGTCTAACAGTAGTTTACATTAGTAACTTACACTAGTCTTTTTGTAGATTTATGCAGTCAGAGGTGAAACTATACCAGCCAGAAAGCAATACATTATATGACAGGTTGTAACCTAATATTAGCTCCCTTATCCAGCCAAGTTAGGATAAAGGGTGGATAAAACTTTGACATTACTGTACATATGACTGTATGGAAAATCTAGGGTTGCCCAACTGTTCCAATTTATGAAATTCCTTCTGCTTTTCCTGTACATACTGTATTTATACAAAAGAGAGATATTCAAAAGGTTTGTGCACTGCACAGGGGGTTATGTGCGTCACAAATGGTCGTTATGAGAGAATTCGCAAAAAATGTGCCATATTCAAAATTTCTTTTTGCGTGCCACAATCCGTTTTGCGCTGTGCACAAATATAGTGTATGCATAGCACAATTTGGCGGGAGTGGCCGACATGTTCGAAACATAGTCAGACAGAGACTTGGGTTTTGGTTTTGGTCCTACCAGCACGCGATAGCAATTGTTTGTAAATATTTCTCTCTCCTTCTCTCTCTCCGTTCTCCACTCTCGAACACCCAACCCGAGTGAGTGAAAACATGCTGTTTTTATGCAGTTGTACCGAGACTTCGATTGCTAGTCAATCATTCAATTGGAATCTCGGTACAACTGCACGTGAATTAATTAAGTGCACTCCCGTGACCACACATTACATTTTAACTAGCACGTGAAGTGATTTGTGCCCTCCGTGCCTAAATATAAATCTACATTTTTAAATCACAAGTGAAACACAGACCCGTTTATATCCCGTGTACCGATGACTATACACCAACATTTACACACAACACGTAACACAAAATACACACGGGGGCACTTTGCCACATATACCCCCTTGTGCAAAGCACACATGGCCTCAATGGCCACCTCCCCCTCAGTCCCAAAGTCCCGGAAGAGGGGAAGCAAGTTGTTTCTGGGGGTGGCCATGGTGAAATGTCTGGCACCCCCAATTCTTCGTGGCTGGCAGCTCCCTCTTCCGGGGCTTCAGCCACACTATCTCCTGCCGCGAAAGTGCAGCTGGGGAGCTGGTCTCCTGACCTCCCCCTTCTTCATGGCGGCAGTTCCCCTCCGTGGGGCTCCGACCACACAATCTCCGGCAGCGAAACTGCTGCGGGGAAGCTGGTCTCCTGACCTCCCCCTTCTTCATGGCCGGCAGTTCCCCTCCGTGGGCCGCCACCCACTTCCGGCAGCGAAACTGCTGCGAGGGAGCGGGTCTCCTGACCTCCCCCTCGCCGTGGCCGCTAGCTCCCCTCCGTGGGGCTCTGGCCACCGTGTTTCCTGCCACGGAAATGCGGCTGGGGAGCTGGTCTCCTGACCTCCCCCTTTCTTCATGGCCGACAGCTCCCCTTCATGGGGTTCTGGCCATAGTGTAGCGACCCCAGGCGAAGCAGGACCCTCCACTACCCCAGGCGAAGCAGGATCCCGGCGACCCCAGGCGGCGGCAGTGGACCCTCGGTGGCGGCGGCAGCAGCAGCGGACCCTCGGGAGGCGGCGGCAGCAGCAGCGGACCCTCGGGAGCGGCGGCAGCAGCAGCGGACCCTCGGGAGGCGAACTTCGGGAGGAGCCCCTGGCCATAGAGGCGGCAGCGGGAGCTCCACTTCTCCCTCGTACCCTGTACCCTGTGTGGAGCAAAAGGCAGCCCCAGGCGTCGCGGGCGACAGGCAGCCCAGGCGATGCGGAGCGGCTGGCAACCCCAGGCGTGCGGGCGGCTGGCAACCCAAGCGTCGCGGAGCGGCTGGCAACCCCAAGCGATCGCGGGCGGCTGGCAACCCCAGGCGATGCGGAGCGGCTGGCAACCCCAGGCGATGCGGAGCGGCTGGCAACCCCAGGCGATCGCGAGGCTGGCATCCCAGGCGTCGCGAGGCAGGCATCCTTGGGCGGCGAGGCAGGCATCCTTGGGCGGCGAGGCAGGCATCCTTGGGCGGCGAGGCAGGCATCCTTGGGCGGCGAGGCAGGCATCCTTGGGCGGCGAGGCAGGCATCCTTGGGCGGCGAGGCAGGCATCCTTGGGCGAAGCGAGGCAGGCAGTCAGGACAAGCTGGGGTGCGGGTGTTGGCCCTCTTCTCGGCCTCTGTGGCGGGCGGTTCTTCCCGTGCTTCCCTCAGCAGCCTATGCAAGGGCTGCTGAGGACCGCCAGCATCTAGTCCTGGTCCTTCTGGTGAAGGGAGAGGCAGCTCCTGCTCCTCTCCTCGTGACGGTGGGGAAATGATACCAGCAGGCATTCCTCCTCTGCTGGTGGGGAAGTGATACCAGCAGGCATTTATCCTCTGCTGGTGGGGAAAGTGTTACCAGCAGGCATTCATCCTCTGCTGGTGGGGAAGTAATACCAGCAGGCATTCCTCCTCTGCTGGTGGGGAAGTGATACCAGCAGGCATTCCTCCTCTGCTGGTGGGGAAGTGATACCAGCAGGCATTCATCCTCTGCTGGTGGGGAAGTGTTACCAGCAGGCATTCATCCTCTGCTGGTGGGGTTGGCGGAGGCAGAGGCAGCTCCTGCTGCTCTGCTCCTGCCGATGGAGGTGGCGGAGGCAGAGGCAGCTCCTGCTGCTCTGCTCCTGCAGATGGAGGTGGCGGAGGCAGAGGCAGCTCCTGCTGCTCTGCTCCTGCCGATGGAGGTGGCGGAGGCAGAGGCAGCTCCTGCCGCTCTGCTCCTGCCGATGGAGGTGGCGGAGGCAGAGGCAGCTCCTGCTGCTCTGCCGATGGAAGTGGCGGAGGCAGAGGCAGCTCCTGCTGCTCTGCTCCTGCCGGTGGAGGTGGCGGAGGCAGAGGCAGCTCCTGCTGCTCTGCCAATGGAAGTGGCGGGACCAGCAGGAATTCACCCTCTGCTGGTGGAGGTGGGAGCTGCAAGCAGTCCTCCCATGGCAATGGAGGTGGACCCAGCAGGAATTCACCCTCTGCTGGTGGAGACTGGGGCTGTGGGCGCTCTACCTTCCCCTTCTTGGGCCGTGGGCGCACCGACTCCTCCCTCTTGGGCCGTGGGCGCACCGACTCCTCCCTCTTGGGCTGTGGACACACCGACTCCTCCCTCTTGGGCTGTGGGCGCACCGACTCCTCCCTCTTGGGCTGTGGGCGCACCGACTCCTCCCATTCAGGCGTGGGACGTTCGGGCTCCTCCCATTCAGGCGTGGGACGTTCGGGCTCCTCCCACTCAGGCGTGGGACGTTCGGGCTCCTCCCACTCAGGCGTGGGACGTTCGGGCTCCTCCCGCTTGGGCTGTGGACACTCAGCCTTCCTCTTCCCCTTTCCCCTTCTCTGCCTCCTCCTCACCTTCCTCTCCTGGGCCAGTTCCTCCTCTCCCTCTTGGTAGGGGCAGCGCACCACCGGGTGCCCGAACTCCCCACAGGCAAGGCACCAGCCTTGGTCCTCTAGACCACCGAGGAGGACCTCCAGATCCTGGCAGCCATCTCTCCAGTTCCAGCCTTCCATTTTCTTGTTGTGTTTTTTTTTTTTTTAAACAAATTGCGGTTCCTGCTCTGGCCTGAGTCCTGGAGCGCTGTAGCTCCCAGTTCTGACACCACGTGTGACAAAGGCGACTGGCGGTGGCGTCACGGCAGAGCCAGGAAACACAGTACAGACAGAGACTTGGGGTTTTGGTGAAGCTGGCGCGTGATCGGCTCAGCGTTTAATAATCAAACAGAAAAATAAGCGGTTGTAACAAAAACACAGGACACGGCACTTTCGCCAAAATAAACAGACATAAACAAAACGAACTAACACTAAACAAGCGGTGGACGGACAGACACACAAACACGGTGAGTAAACAAACAAACAAGTATCGTGCTGGTCCTACCAGCACGCGATAGCAATTGTTTGTAAATATTTCTCTCTCCTTCTCTCTCTCCCGTTCTCCACTCTCGAACACCCAACCCGAGTGAGTGAAAACATGCTGTTTTTATGCAGTTGTACCGAGACTTCGATTGCTAGTCAATCATTCATTTGGAATCTCGGTACAACTGCACGTGAATTAATTAAGTGCACTCCCGTGACCACACATTACATTTTAACTAGCACGTGAAGTGATTTGTGCCCTCCGTGCCTAAATATAAATCTACATTTTTAAATCACAAGTGAAACACAGACCCGTTTATATCCCGTGTACCGATGACTATACACCAACATTTACACACAACACGTAACACAAAATACACACGGGGGGGCACTTTGCCACAGTGCCACAATCCGTTTTGCGCTGTGCACAAATATAGTGTATGCATAGCACAATTTGGCGGGAGTGGACGACATGTTCGAAATTATCCGCCATGCACAAAACCAGTTTTGCGAGGCACAAAATAACGCTTTTGAAAAGTCTTAACTCCGTGCACATCACTCCAGCACTCACTCACCCAATCAGTGAAGTGAAATGCAGGCGCTTTCCGAGGTACTACAACAATGGAAAACACCCAGCGATCATACAAGGATCCATCCACATCTATAATGATTATATTCACAAGAACGATTATGATAGCAGCATCACTAGTTTTAATACTGTATATATTTAAAAAATAAACAGGGAAGCTGCAATCATGATCGTTCTTTCGGACTGAAACAAAACTAATCACTTTCCCAGCACGCTTTCTTGGTGCTGAAAGAATAACTCCCTAAACAGAATCAAGAGTACAGGACATTATCATAGTACACACCGTCGGTATGTAACATAGACAGAGCCGCCCTTGTCCAGGGCGACTTACAGTTTTTACAAAATCAGATCAGTCCAGACACGGAGCAATAGCGGTTTGATAAGCGGGATCACGGCTAATACTGAGACAGAAAAAAACGGATGGTACTGTAACAGAAAACAAGAGAGTCAAGAAACGTAAATGAATTAGAATAGGTAACATGTACTGATATTTCTGTGACATCTGTCAAAATTATAGAGACAGAAGTAGAGAAATCATAAACTCACTTCCCAGCAAACATCACAGCATAGATACACCTGTTTGAATTCCGTAGAATCTCTGATGGCCCTTTAAATATTTAGCTTATTAGCCATGCTAATGCCTGTAATAATGATAAACATTGGATACAAATGTATGCATGTGCGCAAATTTCATATGCTTAGCACAAAAATATTTGAATTGCTCTGAAGGCCAAATTTGAATGAAAGTTTTGCGATAAGCGTGACAGGCTTGCAATGCGCAGAATGTTTCCATTACATGCGTTTAGCTAAGTGCCCTATCCTCAGCAACATTGGCAAAGGGCCACAGTGCCCAAGGGCTCAGTCCGTAAAATATTCCTGTAGTTGAAAAACAGGAACTGACCCCAATCCTATGTAGAAGTAACTAATAGTGGGCGCGTTAAGTAAGTGAGCCGCTCAGAGTGAGAACGCTCAGAAAGCACACTGAGCAGATTTAAATGACTTAACGCTCTGCTCCACGAGAGCGCTGAGCGACTTTTAAAAATGGCGAATAGTAATTATTTGCTTGTTTGTGTTTCTGAGGTGATAGTAGATAAAATGGCCCCATGTGAAGTTACTGGCCCCTGCTGTACCTCGCTGAGTTCGGCGCTCTGTTTGGACTGAACCTCATATCTGGCTGTGTTTAATACCGGCAATACCGACGTTAATAATGAGAATTATGAATAATATTAATACTACAAGCCTAATAATAATAATACATAAATAACTATAAAACAGCTCTATATTAAAAAAAAAAAAGAAATTAAATGATACAAATTCGAAAACAACAATTTTTACCATCTTATTTAGCCAATTAATACATAACTTCATAAGTCGGAACCAGTTCATCTTTCTTGACAAATGTATTTGTCAATCCTGCCTGTCATTTCCACTTGTTTCCTGCAGGTGTCCATTCTGTCCGCTCACTCTGATCACTGATGAAAAATGCTCAGGAGCGCTCTGAGCAGCTCAGCGGGAGCAGAACTGAGCAATTCGTTAAGTTTATTATTTTACTGAGCCGCTCTGAGCCGCTCACTTACTTAACGCACCCACTGTAAACCTGACAAAACATAAAATAAAATAAGCAATATCATTTGTTTTTAATTCTCTGCAAGTGCCTGTTACAGATCAAAATATTCAAAGTGTGAGCTCATGAAATTAACACAGTGGAGAGGTAAAACCTTTTATTTATTTATTTATTTATGTATTAATGTTTATGGGGTTTTTTTGTGCTTAGCAGCTTACAACAGCAAAGCAAGATTTGTGCCCATGGCTTTTACCCAGGACAATTAATAACCTTTGATTTTGCCTACAAGCCACCAACTCTCCCAGCTGGTCATTAATCCCCAGAAAATGAGTTGCATCAAAGCTCTGACTCGCAATATTAAAAAAAAAAAAAAGTTTTTTTGATTAGGCTTAGAGGTGATCTTATGCTTTTCAATATACAACTACATTCAACAGGGTTGGTCAGCGTTTTCAGTATTTACATATAATTACTTGCATACTCAACAAGGGGATTCAGATTCAAATGAATTCATTTGAAAAAGTGATGATGTTTATTTAGGTAGTCCAAGATTAGTGCTGACCAGTCTGTGAACCCTTAGGTAAAAGTATTTGCTACAAGTGTACTTGGAAATTTAAAGAAGATATTTTTGAGGTCTTGAAAGCTAGTGTTTGTATCTAACAGTTAATCTAATAAACAGTATACATTTGTCATGAATACAGCATTAAGATGTGTATGAATTAAATGAGGCTTCCCTCTAAAGGCCTGGTCACACGGGCACCATTTGTCGACGGCGACAGATATTTCGGGTTGTCGTCTCGGCGTGACCACCCTGGGAAACACCCGACAACACACTGGCAACATGTCGGCGACCGTCTCCCACTTAGGACGATGTTCTACTTTTCAGGCAACATGAGGGCAAAATTTTCAACACCAGCCAATCAAATTTGATCGTAATGTCACATGATAATAAAGGCGCCCATAACGTCAGACAGACAGTGTATATGATGCATTCTGATTCCTGCATTTCATCCAATTAATTAGATGTAGTCTATAGATATGCAATACAGTGTGTATGTGGCTAGCGAATGTTAATGTCCACGATTACAATAACATTTAAGTTATGAATACAATTCTACTATAATAAAATACCGTCTAGCGTATTTTAAAAATATGCTTTATTTTAAATTAATTTACCGTGTATGCAGTTATGGAGGATCATTTGTGCCAAAATGACCTGTGTGTGTTGCCAGCTTCTCGACTGCATGCTTGTCTCTCGTGTGACCACCGCAAACTGCAAGGCAACACGCAGGCAAAAAATGTGTTCCTCTAGTTGCCATCGACAAAAGTTGCCCGTGTGACCAGGCCTTAAGAGTTCATTCTAAATACCAGCATTAGATACTTACTTGTTCAACACACTTATTTAGCATTGCTATGCTGCTTTTTATGTAGCAATAAAAAAAAGTCTCCACTCGTTTGCTGTATTCTGGTGAGTAATTACAATTTGAAGAAAAATGTCATTAACAATGTTAAACACAACTCAGACTGTTCTCTGTGGGATGCATCCTGCACAGCTCATGTTTGTCTTGTCAGAGAAACATCTGTGTAGCCTTTAGAGTTAGCGCTCACATGCTGTCTACAATGGGGAAATAACCAGGGTGTAATTACAGAGAAATAAAATGCAAATTCAACTTTCTTTGGTATGTAGAGTGAGAGAATGTTTCAATTGGTGTTGCTATGGTTATTGGGGGTTGCCAGGTGCCAGTCAAGGTTAGTCCAGTAGGGGCCAGGGATTATTAATATCCCAGGAGAGGTGAAATAAAACGTAATTAAATAAGAGTATAAGAAAAGTAAGCACACCATTCACCCCTACTACGGGGCTCTAACTTAATAGGACACAATCCAGACATTTATTTTTAATGCTCCCAGTGTTTTACACCCTACTACATTACCTGGTAGGCTGTTCGAGGATTTATAACTCCCAGTGTAAAAAGTACTTCCTACCTTCAGTTCTAAATTCACTTTTACTCAGCTTCCATTTATGCCCTGTTGTTCTCTTCTCTGTGCTAAGTTTGAAGTAGTGTCTTGATTTAATTCTTTTAACCTTTCCTCAGAGCACATGTCATTAAGTCTTGGGATCAGCCTAGATATTGTTCTCTTTACCTTCTCGAGTACGTTTACCATGATTTAGTTATTCATACAACAATCAGTTGAAATATGTGAGACTGGCAGTTTTATAGAGCTATCCCTGGCATATTAACACGTTCACTAAAGTCCTACATGTAATTAATAAATAAAGAATACCTAAAAAAGATCAGCAGGGAACCAGAGGAAACTGAAACTCCAATATAACACTACATGTATACTAAAAGAAACTTTGTAAAACTTAACGACAGTTATTTTACAAAGATTATTGTAGTATTTATACATTACCGCTACTGAATGCATGAATTACCACAACATGGCATTACAGTCTAGTTTTCAAGGAGGTCCTGGTATATTGGAATCATATCTGCATTAAAACACTGATGTTCACCAGTGTGTAAGAAATGTGGACGATTATGAAAGAGTGTCATGCATTACAGCAACATTCAGGTAATCTTATACCAGTAAAAAGAAAACTGGTAAAGACAGCAATTTTAGGGAATGTACAGTAATTTGATTTAATGCTACATTTTAAGCTGCATTTTTGTTTTTGATACAACACTAATGTACTTTACCATTTAACATGAAACAGACTATTAAGTAATATTACTGTTATTATTGTAACTGTCTGCTTATTATCATCACACTGAAATGACTATAATAGGAGTCAATTGTGATAAGTCCTTATAATATCACTTTGGTTATCACACTCTGGGTAATATCCTTCAAATTAAGCAAACATACAGCTGATTGTCTTCTCAATATCACTTTGGATAAGAAGCATAAGATTAGAAGGCTTACATTTAAATGAGTTGCTAATTGGTAGCACAATATAACTAAACAATGCCATATGTACTGTATGTTTACAGTTATCTTATATTTTTAACTGTTACAATGTATTGTAAATGTACAATGTTATATAGACTGTATGTTGAATGTAATTGTATTAGTAAACACTGTTGCAATCAATGCAGCACTGTAGTACTGTATTGTAGTCCCACAGCAAGAAATCCTGCTAAAGTCACTTCTGTTTATTGTCACCATATTATACCTGAACTGGGAATACTGATGTATATCTGTACTGTAATCAAGCAGAATCTGCTTAGTAACAAAGATTCCAGAGCACTGTGATTATCTGAGGTAGAATTCCATTTTCAATCACTGTAATCAGGATAATAGATTTGAGAGAGTCATCACTTAACTGTCTGCCGGCTGTCTTTGAATGGCCATATATTCTGATGTAAATCATAACCTATTATGTTGCTACTTTGTCAGCCTCTTTACAGTTAATGTGGTGGCATATATTTAAGTATTACAGTCAGACTTTCTCCTGGTTTTCTGCTCAAATGAGAACATGGATAATGAATGGTCTGTCACTTTTCCAATTCTGCTTCTCACATTGTATTTCTCATTTTTTAAAGGGTTACATTTATGCTACTTTTTTTTTTTTGAATATTTCATTTCTTACCTTTTAAAATCCTATTATTTATGTTCTCTGACATTCTCAATCTCTGTTTCTGCTTAGATCATTTTCAAGCTGAATTTCTGAAGTGAGGTGTTTTTTTTTTAAATGACAGCAGCGTGCAGCTGCAATTTCTGCACCTGCAGCAACTGTAAGTTAGCAAATGGAAATTATGGTCATTATGATTTGCAAAATTTCGTCTTTTTAAGTGTGGACTCGCATGTATCTTGTGCAATCGGTTGAAGAGAAACAGACATGTTACGCTTACAGAATCGTACTGTTTATTTAGTGGTATTAATGAGAAAACGGAAGCAGATATGTTTGGTGGAAGCTTTCAAAAATAGCAAAAATCTCTCTTCTGGTGATTCTGAATGTCAGAGGGAAAAAAATCAGTAAAAGCTCCGAACCGTTTCTGGCAAATACGTTGGCGGCTTCGAATGTTAGTACAGTAGTGTGCATGATCGGAATTCCACTGCTCTTCCAGGATTGAGCACAGTAAGTGCACATTTAAAGTTTAATTTGTATTTACATTTTAGCAGTGTCTTATATTAAAATGAATAATACATTTTCCTAATCATTAATACATAATTGCCAATTACTATTATAATCAGTCTACGTACAGGCAGCTGTAAGATAAGGTTTATTATGTACAGGTCGCGTGGGCATCTGCACTGACTTCACCACAGCACACAAACTGGCAGTTTAATGAAAATGTTGACCATATTTTAAAATGATATTGATGAAAACAGAGACCTGTTCGTTGAAAAAAAGGAAAATGCTGACACAAGAAAAAAAGATGTTGAATGATATAAATTTACTAAAACTTTTAGTAAAAGCGTAATTGGAAGAAAATGGAGAAAACAGGAAAATTCATCAAATACCAGTACAGCAACTCAACAACATTATGATATACTGAGAAGCAAAGACATATATTTAACACAACACAAATATGAAAGTTCAATTTACTATGGTAACCAAACGGACTTCACAAAAACAAAAGAAAGTACCCTGGTAACATTGGTTTGACGTTTGATATTCATTTGATACTGAAACTGCATCACTGAGGCTTTCCAAACCAACTTTAATGTAAAGCTGGACAGTGGTGAATATATATACACGACCTTTGCTTCCACTGTGAATCCTATAAACAATTTGTGAAAATCAATACAATATTCCATATGCGCATATAGTAAGTATGCGTGAATAATTAAGCTTTATATTGAAAACCGTATCACCTAGACTGTTCAAACCAACTTTATTTGGAAGCTGTTCTGTTGTGAATATATTCACAACCTTTTTTTAACTGTGAATCCTATAAATAACTAGTTAAAATCCATACAATATGCGCATACAGGGCTGAATGAGGAACCTTTATACCAACTGTATAGAATGCCTCCTTTCTATAGACAGCCAACTCCAAGTTACAGCAAGTCAAACAGTGAACTTTTCCCTTTTAACTGTTTTCATCAACATGTGGTATTTTTTCCAATTTACTGGCTTATTTATTATTTGGTTATTTAGCAGACGCCTTTATCCAACGCGACTTACAGAGACTAGGGTGTGTGAACTATGCATCAGCTGCAGAGTCACTTACAATTACGTCTCACCCGAAAGACGGAGCACAAGGAGGTTAAGTGACTTGCTCAGGGGCACACAATGAGTCAGTGGCTGAGGTGGGATTTGAACCGGGGACCTCCTGGTTACAAGCCCTTTTCTTTAACCACTGGACCACACAGCCTCCATTAATTATGCCAATATTTATATATCTTTTTTAAGAAATACCATGCGCTACAAAACCTAATTAGCATATAACACCACAGGTTACCACGTGGTAAATTGCTGCCTGCTTTATAGGTTTTTGTTTTTGTTTTTTTTTAAATGGCAGCGCTCGTCGGTAGTTGCTGTTTGGAGTGTTGTTGTGCTGTTGGTAGTGCTGAAACTGCTGTTCCTTAACAAAAATACAATTTTGTATAATTTCACTCAATCCAGCTATATTAAATTGACCTTATAGTTGCTTGTCCTTTAACCCTGGTGAAGTTAGATTGATATTGGATATCTGCGAGGATATTTGATATTCTCGCATTCACTGCATTCTGCATCAAATAGTAGTGGAATGTCATTTCACCTCATGAAAGTATTGGTGTTAATGATGTGGAATGTAAGTCATGTCTCAATCTTTTGCGAGTTATTATTAGTGGGGCTTGCAAAGCAAGAGTCCCCACTTTAAATCTTCGACATACTTCCTCTTCTTCTTCTTCTTATTCTTTGGCACGCTACTCCTCTTACACCGTTTAATCTACAAACGCTGTTCAAACGTTAAAACGTGTAGACCGGTCTGGAATAGTGTGCTTGTATACAACTTTTTGATATCTTTTATACTTTTTAAACTATTAAGCTTTTTGTCATTTTTTTGTCCTTCTTCATTCACTTTAATTGGACTTTTTTCAACATTCTAAAACTCCCCATTGTTTAAAAACTCCCAGACTTCCAACATTTTGTTTACTGTAAACGATGTAACTTTTGACACAAATCATCTACTTTGACCACTTTCCCAACAAGTAAGACAAAAGGATAGAGGAATATGGAATCTTCCTCTACTTCTCTGCTATTCAAATCTGAAATCAAAACATAAATAACTTTTACCAATCAAGAGCTACACTTGCTTTAGTAACCACACCAATTCAATTTTCTCTAACTTTTTATAAACAACTGCCATTTTGACCACTTTCCCAACAAGTTAGACAACTACTTAGAGCAAATTAAATCTTCCTCTACTTCTCAGCTATTCAAATATGAAATCAAAACAGGAATGGGGTCTACCAATCAAGAGGTACAGCTGTTTTAGTAACCGTATCAACTTCTTTCAGTAGGCTACTTCCCACTGTTGAATTAACTGTCATAGAACTTTGAGAAATTTCAAATGATAGCACATTCTAAGCATGAGACAATTAGTAAACAATGTGACTTTTGACACAAATCAGCTACTTTGACCACTTTCCCAATAAAGCAAGCCCCACAACTTGTAAAGTTACCATCTAGTTCTCTAGTTATGAACACACACATACACATAGATATTCACTGTACATTGTACAGCTGGCTACGTCATATAATGGTTCACAGCTCCTATATACAAACTTGCAAAAGAATGCTATTTCACGACATGAATGATGTCATGTTATGGATTAAGACATGGCTCATTGATTTGCAAGTTAGTAATCTCTAGTTATACACACTCAAAATACGCATACAGATTCACTTTACATTGTACAGTAGGCTAAGTTATATAAAGTTACTACAATACTTTGTGCTTACCAATGATGGCAGGGGAAGTCTCAGTGGTCTCTTGTTTAATTTAATACAGGTCTATTCTTTAATTTGTCCCCTTTTAGGCATGTTTTTAAGGCCTGCTAGTTTTTCAAACTTGGCTTTTTGTACATGTAATATTTTGATCAGATACTATACAAAAGAAGCCCTGTTGCTTTGACCACAGCCTGCATCAAGTAAACACCCATAAGAAATGCCTGGGTTATGCATTCTGAACAGTTACTGTATTTTGGATTGTTATTGTTACATTGATCTAAATGTATACTAATATTTTATTAAAAGTCCACTTTGAACCCATTTTCATGAAAAGACACAAAGTGAAACTGGCAGAAATTTATCTGCTGAGTTCAAAACGGGTCGACTTAATTTCCACATTTTTCTTATTTGAATAATGGATAATATATAAAAAATATGTATTAATTTGTATAAAACATTCACCAAATGAAGGGCATATATTTAGATTATATAAAAATATATATATATATATTTAGATTATAGAAACCGTGTATTTAGATTATTAAAAAAACATGGAGAGCATTGTATGTTACATGATATATACTAACACATAAAATCCTTCTATGAAAAACATTATACAATCATGCCAATGTTATAACCAATCTGCATATAATTTATATATGAACATATATGTATACACATTTTTAAAAATGAAGAAAAATAAGAGGCATATAAGTGTAACATATATTGCTTTTCATATATGTAAAATAAGTTATTTCTATATGGGTTAGTCAACTTTTATACTTCTGCAATAAATAAATAAATACATAAATAAATAAATAAGATGGTTTGATCAATTTGTTTAAAAGTATAGGTCTGCATTATTTTTTTTAAAAATGTTTATTGCCAAAGTAGCCAAGTTTGGCAAATATGGATTTTCTTCTTCAGATCAGTTTCGGTTAAAGTGAATTTTCTGCATTCACAAGAACTCTAAGCTGAACACAACAAGATGTCGTTTTTCTAAAAAAATGTAATTAACATTAAGCCGATGAGGTCGGGGTGTATTTCAGCTTGGGATCTCGTGAAGTAAGAAAAAGCACATCTGTGCTTTCTTACACATATAACAGTGTTGGCACATTAAGTTCATAATTGTATTATTATTAATATGCAATTACCCTGGATAGCATTTGCTGTTGTAAGATTTCATTGGTACCTCCATAATAAGGCCAACAAGGTAATGGCCCAAAATATCTGTACCATCTGCGGTCAGTAACCATTAAATACAAAAAGGTTTAATTAATTGCACCCAAGTGTTGGTATGGGTCAAGAAATGATTACAGCACATATACTTAGAGGTTGTACATCATGATTATAGGGCAGCAGTGTGGAGTAGTGGTTAGGGCTCTGGATTCTTGACCGGAGGGTTGTGGGTTCGATCCCAGGTGGGGGACACTGCTGCTGTACCCTTGAGCAAAGTACATTTATCAGTGTATGTTCAGTTGTGTGTACCGTGTGAAAGATTTCTGGGGCTGGTTCCGGTGGTCCTTTTTTAATAACACCTCGCAAGTCAGCTTCAGAAGCTGCTAAAAAGGACTTTTTTTCTGTAGTAGTTACTGTTACTCACATATCCTAATAAATAATGATCGAAGCAAAAACAAGGATATTATGCAGGAAAATGCAGATGATATAAAGTATCCCTATTAAAGAGGATTATGCAAATTAGGCATCAGCTTTTTATATAGCATGGGGTGTTTTCAAACACGTACAGATACACTGCAATAGAAAACAGCTTGTCTGGAGAGTCTGTGGTTTGAGATTCTGGATGTTCAATAAGGGAATTGCTTTGCCTTTTCTGTGACCTAGATGTGTGTTTACAATTGACCAGTTGTAGCTCAAACACAGTCAGAAGCCAATGTCTAGAAGTTTCACTCACTGTCTGTATAAATAATGTATCCAGGTTTAGTCTGAAGTTTGCATTGAAACTAAAATGTAAAATGATAAATCTATAGGATGCTTGTTTGGTTTTTATTAATCACATATATCCCAGTTACAAATACTGTAGATAGACTTGTTTTGAGTGAGTACTTTATTAATCATTTGTTACGTGTAGTTGTCAACACAATACAGTAAAGCAATTATTGTTAATTACTGATACATTTAGAAATACTAAAAGAAACGCAATAAATTCAGTTACAAACGTTTCAACAAGAAGTCTTTTTCAATGTCTTAAATGTTGAAATGATTTGTTATTTGCATATTTATACCACTGGGTGGTGTGGACTTCACCCTCCACAAGTGGTAAAGTGTGAAGGATTTCTTAATGGTCTGTTAGCAGAACCTTTGTGTATTTCAGGGGGGCTGGAGGCTAAAATTACCTGTCAGTCACCCAATTTAAACTCTAGCCAACTCACTAATTCTTGTCTTGCTTTTCAGTTTCCTCCATCCTCCCTTCCTCCTACACTGCTGCGTAACCTTTGCAACGGTCCCCTCTCGGTGCAAGTGAAGCTCACTTCCCAACCTTAGAGGCCGACAGTGTCGTCTCGCCCTCCAAGAGGAAGGTTCCCGCTGGACTTTTCATTTTCCATTTTCTTGCTTAAATCTATTCATTTGCATGCGTGCCAGTCTCCCCCTTCGGAGAACAAAGCTTGCTCCCAACTTTTGAGCTAGTCTAGACTCCCAACTTTTGAGCTAGTCTAGACTCAACTTATCAAAGGTGGCTCTTACAGCTGGGGGTGTGTGGAGACCCCTGGCCCTCTTTATGCTCATCCAGCACTTTTGTTTTCCATGCAAAGATTGCGAGGCTCTCCATGCGGCCTCGGAGTGTCATCCAAGTCTCAATTTAGATGTCTCAGTAAGCCAGGGAGACCTTAATTCATCCTCTATTCTTCCTTAGTTTCCCCTTGGGGGAAGTTATCTCGCTTACCGGCCTTGGAGGTCAATCGGTTCGGCCTCACCTCAGCAAAGGTGGTTCTCGGAGTAGTCAAGGGGAAACCCCTATTCTGTTACTAAAGTCACAAGCACTTTGTCTCTTTATTCTGGTAGTCCCTTTATGCAAGCCGGGCTCCTGCCTCGTGAAATGGCACAGGAGCGTGCATGTGCTGATTTTACATGTGTTAGACTTTAGCTTTGCAGAATTGTGAATGGCATGCATTACAGCAGGTCATGTAGGCAAGGAAAAAAAATGAAACATGGGAAATTATGATAAGAAGTCTACAGAATTTTGGAAACAAAAACAACAATATTATTTGTTACTGCACAGGTTGTTTATTATCTAGAAATTCAGTTTAAACATTTTAAATGTATTTTTACTTAATAGCTGAGCTAGTGAGTCATTAATCCCCAAGAGATGCCCTGGGCCTTAGTCGTTGTTGCTTAGTTGTGTTTTTCAAGCTATTTGATTCAAATGTCAAATAACAAAGCAAGCATTTGTGTTTCCAATACATTAATGTTACATACAGCTCTTAGAATACCAATTAATAACTGGACAGTAAGCATTGACAATGTCAGGTTTCACTGTGAGGCAAGCAGTTTATAAAAAGGTCAAAGCACATGCCTCATATTTTTATTAATATCACAAGATCATCACATTTTAGTGCAGGATCAAATCTTGCATTTTATTGGTAAGAATTGGAGATGGAAATGATATGTGGTCCAGTAGCCACTATTCGACTCCACTAATTCATAGTTATTCTCAGCCATGAAGAATTGTGAATGTGGTCCCAACATATCTATCGAAACACTCCTATACTAAAAGGGGAATACACACAAGACAACCTAAAATATACATTAAATAATCCATGCTGAAGAAACATGGAATCATTTTTTTTTTTAACATCATTTGCTGAAAGGACCGTAATCTGGTGATAAGAAAAAACAGAACCACGAAATGTTATTTGATTCACCTTTATACCACAAGACAGAATAGCTGCGTCTCCAGCTTCAAATGTCATTGTAATTGCCTTTGAACGTTGCCTTACGATCGTGTGGTGTTTGCAATACTTGTGGTTTTGGCTTCTGTTGCTCCAATATTACTTGCTTTAAGCTTGTCTGAAGAATCCTAAGTGTCTGCACTGAACAGACTTCCTTATCCCATTCAAATCATGTGTCAATGTGACCTTTCAACTCTGCCAAGCCCAAATACGTAAACAGAGAAAAGGTGGGGCTGACAGATTTTAAAGGTCATATTTTAACATGATTTAAATTGAATAAGGAGGTCTATACAGTGATGGCACAGTAGAAGCTATAGATGAGGTAATTTAATAAAAGTTTAATAAAAGGTCAATTATCTACAGGTAATGACGGATATTGATGCTGTTATAATGGAAACAAGTTTATGTGCAGGAGGACATTTTTAAAATGTATTTTGGAGCGGATCACTTAGGCTGACAGAAATCAAGACCAAAAACCACTAAATACAGAGTCTGGTGTTTTTTTTAAGCATTATGGTTCATCCTGATGTGTTGTTCAAGAGAGTTACAGAGGCTAACCATATCATATACACTGGTAATTAAGCATTCAAGAACAGCTTTGAATCCCAACTACTCAGCCCTCTCATTACGGCCTATTGTACAGCACACAGTACCCTATTATGTATTCTCTATGTATTGTAATATACATTTTATAGCAGCTGCAAGATTTCCTGTCAACAAATCAGCTAATCAGTTCTGCCTTTTACTCAAGTTATAATTATTGCCTTTGGAACAGCAAACATATGCATTAGCCACACGTAATGCAAAACATCTGCTTTGATAATGCTTTCTTATGTGATTTGTGACTTCCTGATTGTCACTTTGGCAAGATGATCAATATCCTTAATAAACAGAAGGGAAAATGGGCTGATGGTTTGCCACTTACAATCTTGTAGTTAACCTGATAGGAGCATTCTCTTTGCAGCCTTGATTGATGGCTCACGGCTTTCCTATTAAAGTCTTTCATCATTGTTTTGTATGTTTCTATGTTTAATGTCACGAAATGATTACTGTCAGGAGAAATTATGGTTTGGCATCATTAAACTAAATCAAATATTAAAGGTTATTCAGATAGAACACAGCATCTTTAAAGATCCTATAATGCAGGCTAACAGGAAAATAATCAGATATACAAAAGAGAGTATCACATTCTCAACAGGTTTGTATCAGGGATCTGTGTGAACTCAACCAATGGTTTCCTGTATGGCCAACTTAAATGTTTTCCAGAGTCACCTGTTTTGTCCCTCTCTATTAACAAACAAACAAAAAAAATAGAAATCAAATGGGTCGTGCACCAACTTATTTCCTAACCCTTAACATTAAGGGTTTTTTGTGTGTGTGTGTCGTCTTTTGCTATCGTACGAGTCATATTCAGCTGTTTGTTGCAGGACTTTTCTATTATTGCCACATTGAAATGAAACACAATAGTGTCTATTCAAATTATCAAATGATCTGTTTGTGTATTAAGGTTAGGAAAATCGAACACAAAACAATCAAACAATTCCTTAAAGTTATTTATTAAATGTGCTTTAATTCTGGGCAGTAGAGGCTCTTTAGACGAGGCAAGGGAGGCAATGCCTCCCCAAAAATATTATCATCATCATCATCATTATACTATAATAATAATAATAATAATAATAATAATAATAATAATAATAATAATAATAATAATAAATAAATAAATACATACATACATACATACATACATACATACATACATACATACATACATAAATAAATAAATAAATAATATAGTAGTAGGATGATGATGATGATGATTATACCAACACCTTAAATTCACACTATGCAGTTAGGCAGAGGCACGGCTCTGTTGGTTTTTCCTATCTCCAGAATACTCTAATGTTTCGTAAAAAGTTTCGTAATTAGAAGGATATATATATACATACACACACACACACACACTCTCTGTATATATAAAAACCCAACTCCCTTACAGCTTAGAGATTCGTCTGTATATTGGGGCATTTCACTAGCTGACAGTTGAAAGGTTTTTTTGTTTTTTTCTTGTACAAATAGCGCAAATAGGAAGGGTTTATAGGATGGGAATTATGCCTACAACTAAAATGTGTACTAGGGTACTTGTTTCACCTTTCATAAAACTACCATAGGTTACATTTGCAGAAATTAAATTTTATATTGCCACATTCTTATTTTTTGTATAGAATTCACAAACGGTATGATGTATATGTGGGCACTCTTGTGCAATTTTGATTATTTTAAGATAATTCTTCTTATTTTCTTTTAAGTGCCACCTTTGAACAGCTTCAGCATGTTGTTCAGCATTATGAGATGTGATTAATATTTTTAAAAAATGGTCTGTTTTGTTTAAAGATGGTGCTCACACTAAAAAATGGATGCAAAGTAGGTCAAATGAACTAGCACAACTGGACCTACTATATATACCATTCAATACACATGATAGAAGACAAGTTCATTTCTGAAAATATGTTACATTTTTCATCACTTTAGTCACAACGTTCCAATTCTAAAGACCCGTGCCCTTTCGTCATTGGAGTGAAAATCTTTGACAAATTTTGTTGATGATTTTGTGATGATGTCTCCAGATAGTAAACAGAATAACATAAGTCAAAACAGCTCTAAACAGGACTGGATATAGGCCAAGCAAACACATTGAACATACATCATTTAGGAAAACTGTGACAATTCTCAGATCGGAGCATCTGCTTCAGAAATGCACTTTATGTTTAAATTGTTTATTGGTATGAATTACTAATGAAGATACACAAAAGTCTTGTTAGCATTTACAGTTTCCCACAGTCATTTTGAAGCTGCAATAGGTCCTTCAAAATAAAGTACACTCCTGTCAAGAATAAACTATTCTTTAAATATTTTAGACGAAAGGATGTGTATTTAATAATTAATCGAGTTGCCTCATTATGAAACCAAACTGTTGTCCTTTATCAGAGATATGCCTTATTAAAATGAAAGTCGTTTTAAAAACGGTTTCAGCACAGTATATTAGCAATATTGGAGGTTGCTAAACTTTTTTAACGTCAGTCCTGACACTAGGAGCTGTGCTTTTGAAACATAAATTATCTTGCAAATCTGTAAGGTAGTACTGACTGCCATATCAATTTACAATCTTCACAAACTGGATTCTGCTTTTTGTACAGGCGGGATTCAAATTAGACCATTTTGCTTGGGTTATAACTAGGAAAAGGGATAGTTATTTTCCTATATTTTGATATAGCAATGTTATTTTTCTTCCATTCAAGTTACCTAGCTGTGCCAAGATAATGTGACTTTTTCCTGGCGAAATGGGGCTAATCTGTTCTGATAGGTTGTCCTTCAGAATAAATTTCCAGCCAATCATTAAAGGGGATTTAATGCAACTAATCTTCAAATAGATACCAAATAGAAATGCATTTCAAACAATCCTTGTGATGAATAAAATGCTAACTTACATTTTGAATGTCTTTAACTAAAGCAGTAGGACAGTAGTCCTCAGAACCGTTAGCTGACCAAAGCATTACCAGCAATGGCAGCACAGTGAATATTGGCCCGTGCACACTGCACGCCTAGAACACTGTAACTGATATGGTACCAGGTGCCATGGATTACATGGAGGTCATGCATTGTGTACCGACAATTACTCCATGAATGAGCCGGAGGGCTCATAACCTTCTGGGGTTGATTAAGACCTCCGGATCATGAGTGGGATAATTCTCTGTACACAATGAAGAACCTCTTTAAGTATCCAGGTGTAAACTTGAACTTTACGTTTGTGTTTAACTTCTCGTCTGTCTTTCTTTGCAGAAGGGCAGTTAAATACAAATTACGTAGGGTTCCTCAGCAACAATGCATTGTGGGGTAATCTCAGCAAGGAAGCTGACAGTGAAGCCAGCACCATAAAATCATCATGCCGACAGCAGAGAGAAATTGCAAGCACCCTGACGTGCAAGTGTGCCAATACTGTAGCTGGTGTTGTATGAAGGATTGGGTCTGAGGCCGCAAGCCTTAAGGGGTCCTGCTGGGGGTGCTGAGTCTGGGGCGGGTCCCGCTGCGGGGGCAGCCTGGGGTGGCATTGGAACTGCCTCCAGGAGCGCTCTTGCATAGTCATTGTGCCAAAGCTCTGAGGCACCAAGCACCGAGGGCGTAAGCACCGCGGGTACTGAGCAGGAGCTTAGTATTAACTGCGTGCAGTCACACAACCCAACACAGAGCATAGCATACGCCAAGGTGGATACACAGACTCGACTGGCTGCGGTTAGGCACAGGAGAGCAGTACAGAAAAGCACGGTGCTGCACCAAGGTGCATATGAGCGGGTGGGATGAGTCAACTCAACAGGGGGATGCGGCAGAGCCCGGGTCCTGGTGGAGGAAATCACGCTGCAATAGCAGGAGAAAAAACACAAAAAGCAGGTGCTGTAAGTTAGAAAAGGAGACTACAATCTCAAAGCGATGTAGCCTTTTGAAAGGAAAACAGATTACACAAAGCGCAGTTGCGCAGCGTTTATAGCTCAGTTTTGTTCACAGAAGCCGAGTTTTTCGATTCCAGGGAAGTGGCAAGCCGACTTCCAGCAATATATTTTGCAGGGGAACTCCAGAAAACACGAGTGAGAGCTCTTTCACACAGACTCAGTCACAGCAACTAAGGTTAGTTATATCTACCTTACCTTACCTGGGTGAGAAGCAAACGAGGAAGTGAGCTCCGCGGAGTGACTGTTTGTTCCCTCGGGAGGAGGGACCGAGGACGTCACTCCCTGGAGGGGCCTATCGGCAGCTCTGACATAAAATGCTCAGTGAATACCTGACCTGTGGCAGGCATATTCCAAAAGTATTGTTGGTGGTCATATTATATATATATATATATATATATATATATATATATATATATATATATATATATATATATATATATATATAATTTAGCCTTTGCCTAGGTAGCATTCTGAAGCTTGTAAAATGCACTGTTCATATAGGACTCATTATGGCATAGTATGTACAGTACATAATTGAGATCTGAACAAGGATTCTCACTGTAGTATTAAACAGATTCAAATTAATTCACAAACAGCAACTGGGGAATGAAGCTGTAAGCCTGAAAAAATCTGTGTACAAGGTCAGCAGGTAACATGTGACCTGGTGATTTTTTAAAATATTTTTTGAAATCTAGGATGTCAACACCTAAGTGCAAAATTAACCATGATTAATTTAGTGTCTAATATTGTACCTAAATGTTCTTCGAGTGATTCATTGCTGATGATAAATAACCTCTTCTTTTTATTTGTTTTCATCGCAAGGTGAAATAAGGCAGCTATTATCACTTAGTAATGATTAATAGATATTACTTTTGATTGGCTGAGTTTAAGCAGTTAGCAGTGACCTCTTCTGTTTCTACATCTTTTGCAAAACAGAAAGATGAAAGAGCAAGCAGAACATTTGTCCTCTATTATGCAGTTTTGTTAAACAGAAAAAAAACGGTATTCCTTGAAGCACAAAATTTGAAACAGGGATTTCAAACTGTTTTATGGTACTGTTGATAGAATTACATTGTCACATGACAACTCCTAATAATATGTCCAGCATCGATCAGGATTGGGATTTTAAACATTGATTAAATGAGCAAGTGGGATACCACTGTCTTTATTGGGGATTCCAGAGGAACGTTGCTTTAGCTCTTGCACTGACTGCACTCTCCATACAGAGACTGGTGGCCCAGGAATTGTCCTGAGTGCCAGTGACACCACACTGCTTACATGCTTTTAGTCATTGCTTTCGTTTACTTGTCTGGCAGTTTTCACAGATTGAGTAGTGATTCAGGTAAACTCTCTGATGAAAGAAGCTATCATATTGTTAGCAGACACCAGTCAACGTAGTGCGAGAGAGACAGACACAGTATACAAGGAGACATATCAAAGGTTTGATTGATTTGAACCACTTAACTAAAAAATCCAAGTGACAGCCCACATTATTCTTTTTATGATTAACTCCTATAGCAATGATGAATCTTTAATATGTCATATTAACTCCTAAATCTTTTTACAGTAGTTAGTCATTAGATAATCCTATACACCACTGGAAGATTAAAGGACTGAATCCGAAACAGTCTTTTTTCATACTTAGGGATTTATGTAATTCAGATGTATGGAATGTGATAACAATGAACCCAATCCAGTCCTAATCTTCTTCATTTAATTTTGCATGTTAACAGCTTGACACCGCATAAATACAAAACATCAACATTTGGACTGAGTTACCAGTAAACACTGGGGGAGTTTCTACGTGTGGTTACTTACACGTGAAGTTGTGACGCACATGCACAGCTGGAAAGGATCCGGTTTATGACCAAAAATAACCCCGAAATGTTTAGGGCCATTTTTCATTTGGCTCGAGCACAATGTCTTGAGTAAAATTAGAACACACATGAAAACTCCCCCCATTGAAGTATTAGAAATAGATCTAAGATATTACAGCCTTCTGTGTACATTAAAACCAGAAAGAAATTCTCCAAACACATTGTTAGCTCAAGGGACACAAGGACTTCTCTCACAGTCTGCTTGTCAGTTCTGTGAGTCAAACAGGCATGGCACTACATGTAGCAGTACTGTAAGGTTACAATGCTTGGGATGAGACTAAACCCAGATATTCATTCGGATTTGTAACAAATGTTTTATCTAGAAAACATATATTTTGGGAACAAACTGAGAACTGACAGATATAATATTGTAACGATTCCAGTGAGGGGAAGGGGGATTTGCCATCCCAGACCACTGTTTAGTATCAACCAGGGTTTCCTGTCTGCGCTCTTAAGCAGAGACGAGCGAATAAAGTCTGTACTCATTGTAGGTTTCCATTATTTTCCAGTTTGATTATGTGAAAGAGAAGCTCACTGCTCTTCCTCATTGCAGCGAGCAAATTCTCATTTGGGGCTGTAAATGTTTGCACTGGGAAGAAGAATCCAGGTAAGATAAATATGATTTGATTGAGACTCCCCCTTTATCAGGATGCAATAAGGAGACTGCAAGCAGAATTCATACTCCAGTCCAGTCCCTTCTGCTTTACTGATGGATTCACAGGTTTAGTCTTCTGTAGTAAACAATCCTAAATCAACATGTGTGCTCAGAAAGTGATTGAACCCAAACCCAATAACAAAGCGAAAGGAAGAGATTACATTCAGCAGGATCCCAATCCACATTACGAGCCATCTACTGTACCTCCAAGAACATACACAAACTAGTGACCGAAAAGACTAGAATAGTCTACTAAATGAACTCCATATATTTATAGGAGCTGACCTTCTCGCCCATTGAGCTACATTCAGCCAATCCCTTTTGGAATGGTTTCATTCGCATAGATTCTTGTTTATTCTTGATTTTACTATAACAGTTACATAGTCAATAATAATGTGAACCCGTCTTCGAATTGAATTAGATAACTTATCTGAGCACTTTATGTAGGCTTTTTTCTTTGCTGATCATAGCTGGGCATGCAGCTTGTTAAACTGTGAATGCCTTTAATGCCTTGTACCATACGAACAAAATCACATGTGAGTGATAATAATTAAATCTCACTTGTTAATGATTGTTATCATTTACATTCAAACATCCATGGGAACATTGAACAGAAAATGATGCAATAAGGATCACAGACATAAAAAAAACTTACGTCCCAGGTAGCAAAGTATAAAAGCATTAGCAAGTGCATAATATAACATCCACGGAGGTTAATGGGTCAGTGGTTTTGTTAGTTTATCAGAAAGTCCAGCAGCTAATATATACAATAGCATCATAATTATATATATATATATATATATATATATATATATATATATATATATATATATATATATATATATATATCAAAACAAAAACAATGTTGTTTTGTTTTTTCAAAACTTGTTTGTAGACTCCTTCTATGGACCAGTAGTAGCATTGTATTCAATATAATAAAACAACGTAGTTTAAAAAATAAAGGGTATAACTTTTCTGTCCTTTTTTTGTAGCAAGAGAAACAAAAACAATGGACTTAACCCGTTCTTGCCGGCTGCAGACATCCACATTGAATTTCCTTCAGCCTCCCGCATTGTACACATTTACCTTTACCCACCTTTTATTCAAAAATTCCAACCCCCAAATGAAAAAGTAAAGTTTTTACAATTTCAAGAGGCATACTGTGCACATTTAAGACACTGAAATAAATGAATATGTAAATTGAGCCTAATTCATACATTTTATCCTGCAGACTGATGCCTCTAACGTAGTAGGACTAGGGACGGATCTCTCCCAGAAGGTAAAGGGCGTGGGGCATTTGGTATTGTACAATAGCAGGAAGCTGGTTGCGTGAAAGACCTCTGCTTTAATTGAGAAATAAATGCCCAGCATGCAGTTTTTGTAAAATGTCCCAAACAAACGGTGACCTCGTGGGGGCCCCAATTCTGCTGGGGGCCCTACGCTATAGCGTAATTTGCGTACAGATTAATCCGCCCCTTTGGATTGTATAATTTATGATACATTTTACCTGCAAATACACTGTGAGAACAAGAAAGTTTTTCTATCAGCTTTCTCTTCTATTATATCCAAAGGCTGGGAAACTGGCTGTGTGTTGCAGGTTTTGTAAGCAAAATGCATGAGTCAACTTTATTTTTTAAATAAAGAACATTCCTCTTTGCCTAACACAAATGCCATAGGTTATGAGGAGAGAGACAAAAAAAAAAAACATCTCACTGAAACGACATTATAACAGAACAGAATTGAAATGGCAATACAGTAGTAGATGCCTTACCCATTAAATCACTGTCCTCAGGCAAATCACATATAACAGAATAGATGCAGATTGCAGTGTGGAATTTATTCTAGTAATTCTAAGCATGAATAGATCCCAAGAGTATTGAGAACCTAGAATCATAAATCTTTTTCATTTTAACATTGAGCATTTGTCATGTGCAATGAATAAAATGTCAAACTTTTTCTATTTCTGAACCTGACTCAGTAGTACAAAAAAAAAAAAAATGTTTCATCATTCTCATTTCCATTTCACTCCATGAATGAATTGGCTTTAAAACGCTGAGTAAACATCCTTGCCAGTGGTTCAGGTGCCGACACTTTTCAATTGTGTATCAGGCTTATTTTGCAAACTGTGAAGCATAAAGGTATATTTCTTTAAACGGCAGGCTGTAAAAATGTATCTACCGTTCCCATATTTCCTCAGGTTACTGCCTGGCTAAAAAATCCACTTATTTTCACCACATGTCTCAAACGGATTCTATTTGGAGTCAATAGGCCAGTTTACATGTTGGTTTGTTTCACATGAATGGACAATGAGCGTGAAACGTCGCAGGGAAAGCTTGTGAAAAGGTCCCAAAAAACGGTCTCAGTATTTTACTCAATTTCTTGTTAGATTCCAGGAATTGCTCATGAAATCAACGCCCACTTACACATGTAAACACGAGTTTTCTTCAAGTCCTTTCCTAAAGCTGCTATAAAAGTCACATGGGAATATGGAAGTTACCATGGTCCAAAGATGACAGCAGGGAAATCAATGTTTTGTTTGCAGTATTTCCTTTATCAGATTGACGTAAATGGTTTTTTAAAGATCTGATTTGCTGATGGATAGTGCCTGCTTTTTTTATACTTTGTTTTAGTGTTGTCGCCCACGCTGATCAAAGATCACCCCCCCGTGATGTGTGAAAAGCCCTGTGGGCGACAACACTAAAACAAAGTATTAAAAAAGCAGGCACTATCCATCAGCAAGTCATATCTTTAAAAACCATTTACGTCACACACGATGAAACGTGGATTCTCTCTCGTGAAACTGTTCTCTGCTCATGTAAACAGTATTTTGGGGACTTTCACGGTTACAGCATGAGAATCTAAGTGGGCCGTCAGCATGGCTAATTTAAATCTGACCCCCATCCCCCTCTTCTTCATTTGCATAGCGTCCGAGGAAAAGTAGGCATTCCAAAGGAAATGAGAGGCTTTACATGTAAACAGAAAAAGGCACCATGTCCACGTTTATTATTATGATGATGATGATGATGATTATTATTATTATTATTATTATTATTATTATTATTAATAATAATAATAATAATAATAATAATAATAATAATAATAATAATAATAATATTTCAATGTGTTGCATATGTACAGTATATTAAACTGTATATTGAAAATACATTTTTTTAATGAATATCTAATATAACATATTTTGATTCCCATGTGTATATTTGTTATTAAATGAGTCTTCTCTCTTAAATACAGCTGGTAAACTAGAGTGTAACCATTACCTCCCTCCTGCAACAGCTGGTGCACCAGATTGTAATTAACCTGTCCCCCCTGCAACACTGCCCCAAGTGAACTCCATTTAATTATTGTACTAACCTTTATAAAAGTTTATCACAGTAAATTTGCACGATAATTTTGAGTTTTCTGATGCATTTCTCATGGTTATACTATGCACATAATATGCTTTACCATACCTCTCTGGACTTTACCATGCAACTATGCTTTACCATGTTTTCACTGTTTTTTATTACACTTTGCTATGCTTTCACTATGGCGAACTTACAGTATATAAGGAAGCACCTTTACACCTAATAACCTGGGGGTCTAGCCAACAACACATCCTAAAATACATATTAGTAAAATGGATCAGAGATTTATTTTAACCTGTGGTCTCTAATTTCTGGTAAAAGACAAATGTAATCTCTGTTCCAAATCAATCATGTAAATACAGTACTCATTTTTGTAATTTTCCCTTTTTCTGCTTTGTAAAACAAGCACATGTAGGCTACTAGATATTTGTAACCTTTTTATTTTTATCTTAAATACTGAAACTTACACAAATACATGAAGCCTCCCTCAAATACAAATAAAAAAAAACCATTTTTTTAAGCGGTAGATGAAAACATACAGATCACAAACCATGGAAGTAGAAGATTTTTGTTCTACTATTAAGTTCCTGTTTAGGTTGATGGAAATGACCAATGACACAACATCATCCACTGCTGGTAATTTAAGAATTGATACGGCACATGAACCTGAGATTAACAGTCACAAAAACAAAAAAAATCTACTGAAAAGTGCAGATGAACTCAATTTTAATATTGTAAAGGCCTCTGAATTACCCATTTCAACTGGGATAATGAAGCCTGAAGGCTACCAGACCACACATGGAATTCTGAGCAAGCCTTCGGCTCGGGTCATTTAGCTGCATGAGTCAGTTCTTACCAGGAGGTAAAGCCCTCTTCTTCGTGTTCTATTACTTAATTAATAAACTCAGTGCCATTACACTGTAAGCGACAGTTGTCAATGGTTTTTACTACAGTTTTTGTAATACTACACCATACACTACCTCCATCTGCCTTGTAAAAGTTTCTGAGGATCCGTAGCATCCAAAATGCAGAAAGTAGCACAAGAGAGGATCTCCTAACATTACAGCCAACTCACATACTGTGACATAAGATCCAGGTTTCCTGCTAACTGGGATCTGAACCAATGAACTTGAGGCGCAAGGGAGTGTTTTGCCTACTGAGCTAAATTATATAGAACATAATGTCATGTGCGGTTACAAGTAATGAAACCCTTGCCTGAATTAACTGGTTATAAATCTATTGGTCATGCATGCAAATATAGTATATGCATAAGGAACTTATTTTAAAAAGTAGATTGAATTTTCACAGGGACACATACACATTTAACACTGCAGCAATGACAAGTAACTTTTATAACAACCTGATTGATAATCAGTTTCATGCTTAAATTGATGCTTATCATCTGCATGTTTACAATATTTATTCTTACACACTTAATATCTTATTATGTGTGTCCTGTATGATTCATTATTGTTGATTCTGTAAAAAATTGTTATTTACCAAGCTTGCAATTAGTCCAGCATATATTGTTCAACCATTGTTTCTGAAAAGACTCCTATTGGCTGGATTAAAGCGAGGTCAACTTGTCAGAGGCAACCCTTGAGGCTGGAAAAAGTTATTTTAATTTGTAAGCCTGGTAAATAATCTTCTAAGCAGAAACACCAATAATAAATATTATTATTGCATAAAGTATTCCTTTGACTTTGTTGTGGTTTGGGGTTTTATGTTTGTAGCTAACAGCATAATTTCATTCACTTTCATTCTCTATATGTCTTAAATGTACAGTAATATTGTATGTATTTTTTATTTTAAAACATGATATCTGGTACTCTGTTTGCAAGACATGCATTCAGTTACTATTAGAACATAAGAACATAAGAAAGTTTACAAACGAGAGGAGGCCATTCGGCCCATTTTGCTCATTTGGTTGTTAGTAGCTCATTGATCCCAGAATCTCATCAAGCAGCTTCTTGAAGGATCCCAGGGTGTCAGCTTCAATAATATTACAGGGGAGTTGGTTCCAGACCCTCAAAATTCTCTGTGTAAAAAAGTGCCTGTTCTGAATGCCCCTTTATCTCCATTTGTGACCCCTGGTCCTTGTTTCTTTTTTCAGGTCGAAAAAGTCCCCTGGGTCGACATTGTCTATACCTTTTAGAATGTTGAATGCTTGAATCAGCTCGCCGCGTTGTCTTCTTTGTTCAAGACTGAATAGATTCAATTCTTTAAGCCTGTCTGCATATGACATGCCAGGAATAATTCTGTTTGCTCTTCTTTGCACTCTTTCTAGAGCAGCAATATCCTTTTTGTAACGAGGTGACCAGAAGTGAACACAATATTCTAGATGAGGTCTTAATAATGCATTGTAAAGTTTTAACATTACTCCCCTTGATTTAAATTCAACACTTTTCACTATATAGCTGAGCATCTTGTTAGCCTTTTTTATAGCATTATGAGATTTGATAAATAGTAGCTCCATAAAAGGTAAAACAACTTTTTGCCTGTCACTTGCCTGCCAGGCTTATTTCCATTGTAAACTAGAAGGCCACATTCATTCTCCAGGATTTAGCTGTAGGTATGGGACACAGGCTTTAATGTTCCTGATATGTGTCAACAGGGCTTTGCAGTACAGTAACATTATTTTAATATTGTAAAAAAATATCTATTTTATCTTTGAAAACCACATAGTACACTACTTTTTTATTGTTCAACATCAGTTTTACTGACACAATCCTAAGAAGCATATACAAATATAATGATGTAGAAACAGAAAAGAAAATGCTAGGTACATAAAACCTTCATGTGTGTTGACACTTGATACTAGAAATACCACCTGACCTCATTCAGCTTGTGACTGGAGGTGCAGATGTAAAATTAGATTGGTTGCAGATTGAGCCAAGATATGATCAGCTCCCAAAGGAGGAAACCAAACAAGATAAGAAACTGTAATTATCTGATGAACAATGAGTGCATTGTATACTGTATAGTCAGCAATTATAGCTGTATGTTTAATAAACCTGTAGCACAGGGCACAATCTTTATAGTTGTCTGCATTTGCAGTAGTGCTAAATATAGAAATACTAAAAAATAAATTAAAACAATTCAACAAACAACATTTCGACTGGAAGTCTTGCTAAATGTCTTGAAAACATTGAAAAGACATGTGGTCGAAATGTTTGAAGATATTGAATTGAATTGAAACCGTTGTCATTGTGTTTACTAATTTTCTTTTACGTAGAAGCAAATAGTTACCTAGACATTTCACACAGGCCAAGCCAATCATTTTAGACCCCAAGCTACCAAAATGTTACAATATTTAGTTAGGCGTTAGGTATGGAGCTGTGACAGTTCCCTATCCATACTGCTTGAGTCATTAACAAGAAATGAGAGGGAACTATTCTGAATTAGTAAATATATTACATTATTTATTTGTTTACCATCTAGTAAATCTTGGGCAACAGTGTGGAATAGTGGTTAGTGCTCTGGACTCTTGACTGGAGGGTCGTGGGTTCAATCCCAGGTGGGGGACACTGCTGCTGTACCCTTGAGCAAGGTACTTTACCTAGATTGCTCCAGTAAAAACCCAACTGTATTAATGGGTAATTGTATGTAAAAATAATGTGATATCTTGTAACAATTGTAAGTCGCCCTGTATAAGGGTGCCTGCTAAGAAATAAATAATAAAAAAGTGCTTCTTGTATTACATTTTAATGTTAAACTACTATAGCTAGGAAATTTCTTTTTTATTAAAGTTTTTTTTAGAATGCTTTTATTGAAGTAGTAACTATTATATTGCAATTTTTTTTTCAATTCTTTCATCTTGTAAACGAGTGTGATTGTGTGTTATTGGACAGGACCCCCTTGCAAATGAGACATGCAAACTGTTTGGCCACTTTATTAGGACCTGTATTTACTATCGTGTTGGGTTACCATTTGCCCTTATCACAGCCTTGACACAAAGTGGCATAGACTCTGCAAGGTGCTGGAAGGTGTCTGGAGGGATGGAAATCCATTCCGTAATTAATATTTCACACAGCCGGTGGAGGATTGTGATGACAAATGTGTTGCTCAAGTTCATCCCACATGTGCTCAATTGGACTGAGTTCCTAGCATTGTGGTGGCCGTGGAACATGCCTAAAGACTCTGTCATGCTCTCAAACTATGAAGGCACAATTCTGCCACACTGGATGAGTGAAAGTAGCCATCACACCGGGTTGCAAGTGCAGCATTGCTGGGTGGGCTTGATCTGCAGCAATGCGTAAGTAAACTGCGGCAGCTGCAGGGATCACACGTCGCATCACATAAACAACTTAATTTACATCTCTAATTCAGGGTGATAGAAAATCCAATCTGTTAGCATGTCCTAATAAAGTCACCAGGCAGTGTGGCTCCTGGTTATCACCCTGGTTAAACAACCCAGAATGTAACTCGGTAGGATTACTAGTGTTGTATTGGTACCATATCTACATACATTTTTAAAAAGCACAATCACTAGTAATGTTTATATTGACACTATTTAAAATATAGGTTGGTAGATGTATGTATTTTAAAACTATTTAATGTCACCATGTATTACTGTTTATTACTAATCCCATTCACACAAGCATTGTATGAGGTGGGGTTGGAAGAAGGGATGAAAGAGTTTCAAATTTGTGTTATTTTATCTGTTTAAATGTTGGTCCATTTTTTCATCAATCTTAAAATAAAGTGTCACAGTCTTTGTTACTGCATTACATGAGCAAAATGAACAACATTTGTTAACTGCAAAGGCATAGGGCCATAGTCTGTTTAATTGGTGTTTTTTTAACCTGAAACATCACAGGGAAGTATTTATGACTTTGTCTTGTAAACTATTCTACGCACCTGGTTAAAAGTGCTTCCTTCTGTTCTTATCATAAATTTACACAGCTTCAGTGTGAGCTCCAGTTCTCCTTTTTGTGCATCTGAAGTAATAACTGAAGAATTTGTCCTTAAAACTCATTAAATGTATTCTAGTTTCATCCTATAACTTCTCACAGTTTATTCTCCAAGTAGTATTGTGGGTTGTATGGAAGGTTTTCCGAACCCATCACCATGAGTTACTGCCTGGTCATATTTCAAGTGTGTATACTGTAGTACTGTATCTGGAATGATTCATATTTTATTATAGTGTGTTCTGAATCAAGTCATACATCTGGGTCTTCAGGAAAAAGGTCACAAAATCCAATTTTAATGTTAGCATGCTGTCGGAATACAAAAATAGACCTGTTTTTAGTGTTTTAAAAACTTTTGTAGATGCTATGTCATTTTATTTATTTATTTATTTTTTTTAATCACATCTAGTTTTCATTGGAGTGTGCACTGGTCAAAAATGCCCCATTAGCTTTCACATGTTTATTTGGCACTTGTATGTTTTATTACTATAATTGTGTGTGTGTGTGTGTGTGTGTGTGTGTGTGTGTGTGTGTGTGTGTGTGTGTGTGTGTGTGTGTGTGTGTGTGTGTGTGTGTGTGTGTGTGTGTGTGTGTGTGTGTGTGTGTGTGTGTGTGTGTGTGTCTTGATTTCAGACCAGTCATTGTTTCCTTTATCATTATCCCCGATTGTGCTTTTATTAAAACTCTTTAACCTTATTGGATGAACCAAGTTATGTATTGCAGAGAAATATTTTGACTAATCCTAATCAATTCTGACAACCTGTCAATCATAAATCTGTAGTGACTATTTGCTGCGATTGTGTAAACTGTATATTTATAGTCGGCCCTGAAAAATGTGTTGCTGCTACTTTTAAACGTGTCGTGCAAAAAATAAATTTGGATTATGTTAAATAATAGTAGTACAGTATTCCATGTTAGATTTTGAAATGTCACATTTTTCCATTTTTGTCAGTTTTTCATTAAGTATATGGAGGACTACAAAAGCTGTATGCAATTCAGTATGTTAATGTAATATTATTCAGAAGGTTTTATTCGACTTAATGTAGCAAAATTAGTTAATTCTAGGGTGATGCAAAACTCTTGGCTGTAGCTGGAGTACCAGGTACATGTACAGTATCATGTTTTAAAATGAAAATCCATGGTTGCTAAAACACATTTCAGACCTACTGATGTGCATGGCTGAGAAAATTTATGGAAAATTTTTGTTAGCTGCAATCTCTAAGTTACATTCACACATTTGTGTATATTCTAGTCAATAAGGAATATCTATAATACAGGTACAAATAGAATAATCAAAAACACATCAAATTCAGAGATGTACATGTTTTACACTTTGGTACAACTCAGACACAATACTGTCCATACATATCGTCTTTTTACTAATGCTCTGAAGTAGAGTAAATACCCATGTTTTCCTGTAGAACAGAACTGAAAAAAGCAAAAAAAACTAACAGGACACCACATACGCACATATTAATTTCATAAGTCCATGATCCCTGTAAGCATTATATAATGTGTCACTCATAACATTGAATGGTGTCCAATTGTGAACATGAACAGAACATAAAAATATACTGACATACTAATATGAGAAAAAAACTGCTACTAAATTTTTAATTCTATGGAAAATATACTTGTTCCCTGTAAGTATTACAGGATATGTTTATAAATCAACTAGGAACTGGTTAATCTCCAGATACAGTGTACATTCACTCCAGTTTTTACAGTCCAGCACGTGGTATTTTGGCAGGAGTTCCATTACAAACACTACTATGAGGTGCTGGCCTTTTCAACCAAAAAAAAAGCCTGCCTTGGTGCTGTCTTCTTTGCCATTGAACATAGGTGCTTTCTTTCCAGGCTTTTTTAACACAACAACCAGATGGGGTGGTGGATTTCTTGGCTATATTCAGAGAATTTGTCACCGTTTCCTTCTCTGCCTTACTAGTAGTATTCTTCTGTGGTATTGTTTTAGTTTTTGTTGTCTTGGTTGTAGATGCTTTAGAGGTGACCTCTGAACTTGGTTTTCTGGTACTGCTTGTTGATGTGCTCACTGCCTTCATTGATTTTTTTGCTGTCTTTTGTTCTTTCAATTTTCTCATACCTTCTTCAAGTTTCCTCTCTTTATTCCATGGCCTTTTGTTTCAGGTTTGTGGGGTTTTTTTTGTATATTTTTTATTTTTTATTTTACATTCAGGACACATGCCTCGACTCTTCTGTCAGCCAGAACGGACCCCACCACCCAATGGCTCGAGATGTGTGAAAACAGTGTTGTCCCAAGCAAGGACCTTATCGAAGATCCTATGAAGGAACAGTCTGGCTTCTCCTTACTCCGACAACAGTGAACCGCTCTCAACCGTGTCCGAGCAATGCATGGGAAGTGTGGATATTTCTTCCATAAATGGAAGATCAAGGACTCACCAAGCTGTGAATGCAGTGAGGTACAAACCATGAGGCACATCACTGATGATTACCCAATGCACACGCATTCTGGTGAACAAGTGGACTCCACACAGCTACCCCGGCTTACAAAACTAAAATTACAACTGTAGCCCATTGCTTTTCAAACGCCATACGAACGCAGAAGATTATCCCTTGTGCAGGGCATATAGTGGAGGCGGTCATAGATACGCATGTCACAAATTTTTCCATATATCTGGATAACTGCTAAGCCAATTGTCATAACACTTTATTAACATTATTTACCATAAGTTATTGAGAATAACAGATTCTGAGGACATACAGGGATGTCTGTCTGTCCATTCATCTGTCCATCTGTATGTCACACACATTTTTGCATATTACTGGAGAGCAACTTTTTATGCACCAGATTGTCCAGTTGGATAGCTATTGCATTTTTTTTTCATTGCCTTTAAAAAAATAAAACCGAAGTAAATTACAGACTGGATTAAAATGCTTTGAGAATACAGTAGATGCCTATTTTATATCTGTCATTTGTTGTGTTGTGTTTTGCAGTAGCTTGGCAATACAATAGTTAAAGTATCTTCCTGTGATTTTTTTTTTTTTTATCTGTCCAAAGCAATACAAATCCACTTTACAATATAATATGAAATGTAGTCTGCCTGTCCAGCTGAACACAAATGCCATTGTCTACCCATTAGATATCTTTAAGCTGTTTTTAAGCTCTCCACCGACAGGAGTTCTGTGTTATTTAAATTATGGACACATTGTGAAATGTGTTGTTCTTTAAAAAATCACATAGTATTATATTGAGCCAGGATATCTAATGGATTTCTAATAAACTTCATATTTTTTTGCCAAACAAAACTGCAGGGATTTTCAAGTACAGCGCAATATAAAAATGTAATAAAACTTTAAAAAAGGAACACAATTCTTTTTAACAATATAAATGTTTTCTTTCTTTTAGGAAAATAGTTGCCTGCATTATATAGATCTCATTTTGAACTATCTTGCATTCATCCAAATCCTAAAAAAGAATGACCAGGTGAATCCCATTGTTACGATGCCTTGCTAAGCAGATGCGCTGCTTGATCTAAGAAAAGTAATTCACTGAATTCAGCAGCTTTATTTGGTTCAAAACATGTTTTTCATACATTGTACTGAACATAATAAATAGTGGTAACTACAGTACTCTTTGAACATTTATGGTGTATCCTAAATACAAAATAATATGGTCATGTTTAATTGAAATAGTTATACCAGACCATATGTAGACATTATTTTTTAGGGGTGGGCACCAATGTCGATATTTTGTTATGATATCGATATCGTTCTATCACTCTATCATATAATAATAGACGTTTCCCCTCAAGTCAACACCGCACAACCAGCGTGACAGTAAACATAGACACAATGAAGCGTTCTTATCTTTGTATACCGGTAAGTTAATCATCAGCAGATGTGTCAGCTGCACGAAGAGCACAGCGTGTGGTTTTCACTAACTCTACTGTGCAGAATAAATTAGTTTTTTTCTATGTGTAAATATCAAGACTTTCTTTCTATGCATCGGGACGTAGGACATTTGCTAGGAAATTGGGACTGTTCCGACCATATAGGCATGTTGGCATGTATGCATTAAGACTGTTGGCATGTATGCATTAAGCACTATTGGGATTATTTTGAGATATGCGCATGCATCAGTGGTTCATTGCATTTTTTCCATGTGATTACCTACACTATTAGTAATGTATTTTTAAAATGTGAACCTTTGGAATTATAAATGAGATGTACTTTTAAAACATCAAAACACATCTCAAAATAATGCAACATTCAGCATGACACCGTACTTAATACTTTTAGATGTGTCCTGCATTAGAGAAGATTCAATTACTTTCCGATTGACTAGTTTGCGCAGTGAAGTACACTATATAAATATTTCGGTTTTGAGGTAGCTGATGATGGCATGGAATAGTAAAACAATATAGCAAGACCTTGTTTTTCTCCATGGATATTAAGATACTAAGTAAGTTATTGCTTTTCGTATGTAAATATCTGTTAACGTCTATATGTATATGTTTCATATTGCAATAGTTTTCTGTGTTTGGGAAGACTTCGATATTATCGATATTGAAATACGTGTACGATATCGATATACAATTGTCATATCGTTGCCCACCTCTATTATTTTTACAGTTTACTCATTACTCCTTATAGAAAACAAAGAAAATGGATGATCTACATGTACATTTGATGTATGTTTTTCATGACTATGGGATTAGACTATCAATATACCATAGGAATAGACCCGGTCTCTCATAACACAAAAAAACAATGATTTATGTTTTGATAGATTACTTTTTCAGAGCTTGGTATTTTGGTAAGCATTTGCACCCAATCATTTTTATATGCAGGGATCTGATCTTTCCATTTCTTCAATAGCAGTATTTTGCCAGCAACGTAGGCAAGGGATATCCTTCTTTTATTATTTGCTGTATTTATTCATGGTATTTTATATGTCTTGCAGTAGCACATACCAAAACCATAGACGCATGTTTCACAATGATGGAGAGTGAAATGTCTTTGTTTGCAATCCCAGTCTAATTAATGACCCAGGACTGCCAGAAGTGATATATAAGTGAAATAAATCAGTACCCTCTTGACAGTTGTCCAGATCTGATCACAGGTCATGGTTGGGAGCTTCTGCTTGATAAAGAATATCAGGAGAGGTTCTTGAGGCCAGAACTGCATTGGATGTTAGGTTCAAAATGACTATCCTAACACATTAAACATCTCCTGTTTTTTTGGCTCACTCAACTCGTGCAGTGATTTGACATGTTGGATTAAAGCTTGAATAGTTGCAGAAACACATAAGCATACTTTTGAAATGGGCAGTCCAATGGCTCTTTGACTAAGAAGCAGCATCAGCACTATGAGCAGTTGCAGATATGATATATTCAGTCAGACTAGTCAGAGTTAAATAATTGTGAGAGACAAATAATGATTTCCTCAGCCTTTGAATGCAAGACAAACCTGAAAAGCAGGACCTTGGCACATCCCTTTTATAAAGTCCTGATAATAATGGCTAGGCTCACAGCCAGCACCTACTGTCGTCTGAGGTCTGGGGGGCAGTTTTTGTTGCTATTCTTTTCTTCCACTTGAAACACTAAGTAGACAAAGAGCACTCACAGACTTCTTTAACAAGCAGATAATTCATGACTAGAAAGTCAAAAAATGAACATTAATAATGTCTGGTTTTAGCTACCTTAGAAGATTACCATACGTCTGCAAGACAGCCTTGATCAAATGGGTGTCTAAAGCAAATTACTCTGAAGCAACGAAGCTGAAGATCCTAACCCTCTGCACTTTAGACATGATGCCTTTTGATGTAGTTGGTTAGTAGCCATGCAATGACAGCTTTTGACAGCCTGTGAATCAGCCTGCAATTAAGGCTCCAGACAGCTCTTCAAAGTTTTCTATTATAGTTCTGCAACTCTAAATGCTGTTGAGGAAGCTGTGTTGTTGCAGTTTCTAAGAGGGAGAGAAAAGGTTTCAATCTGGAATGTTGCTAGCATGATGTTGTGGGGTACAAAGACCACACAGTAACATGTTATGGGGTCATTCATTTAAAATTGCTCAGTTGCTTTCAATATGAAGGACTGGTGCGCCACACCTTCTCAAGATGGCCAGTTTTTATTGCCACAACGCTATGCAGTACATTCCCCCACCTGTGATTTATATTGGTGCTACCTGCTGCACATAGGAACTTACAGGCATAATTCCATCAGACACTACAGATTGCATGACCGGGACCATCTTCAGTTGGCAAAACCTTCCTGCCCTGAAACATGTTGTGCTTAGTATGCTTAATGTGCTGATCTAAATGCTGAAACATAACAGAGACCCAAAGGTACTTCAAACCTTCTGCAGTATTACCAGGGGCTTGCATAAAAACATCTGGGCAGTTCTCATAAGAGGACCGTCAGAAATATTTTGGTCATGAATATAATAATATAACAACATTGAATAAGCATTAAACATAGAATCTAGAAGTACTTGCATAGTTGGGATCGACAAGCCATGTGTCATTCTTGAACTTTTTTTTTTTTAAGGTTACCTTGCCACTGCTAAAATTAATCAATAAAATAAATAAAAAGAATATCTTTGCAATACCGTAGATAAACCAAACACTTTACAGACGCAAGCAAAATATTTGTTGAACGGTAGCAAAGGATGTGATAAGAATGAGCATATGATTGACAAAAAAAATATAACAGCTGGTTTTGTGATTTATTTCAAGCTATCTTGACCAGCTCTGTAAAATGCCTTCCTTGCCATTCGCTATGTTGTCGTTGCTAGGTGATTATGGAATATGCTTGCTTATTTGAAAAAGATTTCTGATAGGAAAATAACTTTTCAAATAAAATGCAAGTCAACATATCTATTTTCTCTTACTTTCCCATAAGAATTGTAGTCTACATGTGGGTCTGTGGACCACTTAATTGAATCGTTGAGTATTATCAATAAATTACAACATACATTTAACAGTCCTGGTTAATATGATTGAAAGAACCATGTTGGAAATCTGCACATCAGCGCAGTGCATAGCTTTTATATCTTATGCGCAAAACAGCCCTGTCTAGTGTTGGGTGAGACAGAGCAGTAGAGCAGTCACAAGTAGCGTCTGACAGCAAATCATATAGTGCCAGCTCTAGACAGGTTTGTGTATTGATGTTGCTACTCTGTAAAGAGGAAAATCAGGCTGAATGAATGAATGAATAAATAAGTAAACATTACGGTAATACAATGATTTGAATTGAATGGAAAGACAAGGGTTGGACGTGAACTGCATGCCATACGGTTCCAAGATTAACGCTTTACCAAATAACGGGCAGTATTGTCATTTTAAAAATGTGTTTTTCTTTTTGACAGAATGCATGTGAATAACTGAACAGAAGTAATTACATTAAAAAAGTGTCACAGTTCCTATTTCCAGAAGTGAAGAAATTTGAACTTTTATTTTTAACGCATCTGTGGTTGTGTGGGTGCTAGTAATGAAAATGTAAAAAATCACCAGTAGTTTTTAATACATCCCTTTATTAGGGATAGCATGTAATGTAAAAGGGCTGCCATTTTGCTAAACTAATGCATTACAATTTAAAGTCTCACAATCCAAGAAGTTTAGCTACTGTAGAAAATCATTTAGTAGCTATTAATTTACAAACAACTTGTGGTGTGTTATATTTGGTTTGGTGCATTTTTTTCATGTTCAGCAATTAGGTATAGTTCTATGACTCTAAACCCAATTTATTGTTTACATATCAAGCACCTCAAACAACATCCTAAGGTGATTTCTTCTGTTTTTGTGCTAATAATAACCTTGTTATAATGATTTAGTAAGTCAGCCTTTGACATATAAAAAAGCAGTAGTATGAGTCAAAAGGTTCTAGCTCTATCCCCAAGGTTTAGCTCTAAATACTGCTGAATCTTTCTGATAAAAATACATTTGATGTTTTAATAGTGTACAATATTACAATATTATTTTAGATGTATGTGAACGGTCACCAGTTAAGGGAAAAGCACCATAATGAAATACAGACCAGAGGCAAAAGGGTGACTTGGCCGATACCACATGCCTGATATATCAAGATATATTGCGTTCTTTGCCCTCTGCTTGAGATAATGTATTCAGTGTATTTATCAAAGCTTTCTCACTCTCACACCAAAACTGTAAGAGTGCAGAACCATTAATATGACCATTTTTACTTTTTATAGTGTGGGGTGTATTTCTTTTGCCTGCCCTTATAAAAGTTTCCCAGAGTAAAAGTATAACAAAGTGTAATAAAGCATAGAGAAAGCATAGTAAAGCATACATATACATTGTAAAGCCCAGAAAGATATGGTAAAGCATATTAAAAAAACATGTGATAAATGCATAGTATAACCATGGGAAAAGCATGTGAAACCTACAAAATGACCATGCAAATTGATCCTGGTAAACATTTATAAGAGTCTACCGGCAGCGTGTCTTGCTGAGGTCAGGAGAAGAGGGTTACGGGTCTGTGCTGGGCAATGTCATTAGCACCAACAAAGATAAAAACACCTGGTAAAGTTAAAAAACAAGAAAAAAGCAAGTTAAAAATACCTAAACGCCATTGAATGAAACACTTCAATGGGTTTTGCTTCTTCAATGCTTTTTCTACTTTGAGAAATGGTTCTGAATTTCCCCCATGTGTGTCGCAATACTTGTTGTAGTGTAAATTAAAGGGTCGGGTGCAAGGCTAGAGATGTGCAGCAGACCTTTTAGTTTGTATTTTGTTTTATATTAAAATAACAAATTGAAGTGCACAGTATGTAAGCTTCGGAGGACAGCATGTGTTCATCTTCGCCTCTCGAGTCAGCAGGGGGTGGTAGCGGTGAGCTCAGCCTAAAAATAATTGGACATTCTAAATTCGAAGAAAATAATAAAATAATTGGCGACCTACTAAATTTAAAAATAAATAAATAAATAAAAACAAATAGTAAATTTGTACAGTGATGTTTTGCAGATTTGTACAGTTATGCATTTTCCATAGTGTACCATGGTTTGCCATGTTTTTTTTAAATCTGCTTTTCCATACCTCTCTGGGCATGACAATGCTTTCACTGTGCTTTATTACACTTTGCTATGCTTTTACGATGGGAAATATTTATAAAGGCAAGTAAGTCGGCTGGCTTTATGTTTTGTGGAAATCTGCTCACACTTCATTGGTACTGGGGTCAATGGATTGAACGCTATAAAAATAGTCCAGCATTTAGAATATGATTCAGTTTAACACGCAGTCCTGTACCCTGTGATGTACAAAACACAAGAGGCTTTTATAATAGGAAATCAGTACACAAATAAAACCAGCTGTGTTAAAAGCAAGTTGAGGGCTTGTAAGCAATAAAGGATTAAAGAGGTTTGTTCACTTTGAAAAACTATCACAGGTAAAGGTGAATAACCTACTGCGATTTCTGCTGTACTCATCTTACATGCACAGTAAGGATCTTGTAAACACTTGGGTATTTAGAAATACTAAAAGAAACACCATAGATTCAATCAATCTTCAATGGTGTCATTTCTAAGTTTAGCACGACTAAGTGTGTTACAGTTAGGGATGAAGTCAACAATGTGTGTGTGGAGGGGTGTGGGGGTCATTGGTTTTGTTCTTTGCAGTGGACATGCATATAATTTTTTCACTTATGTTGAACTACAGTATGAGCAAGACTCATACTACACAAGGAGTTTCTGTTTATTTGGATTTCCACTAAAAACTCCTGATGTGTGATGTTTGTGCGCTAATAACACTGTGTGTGTTTTTTTATGATCTGTATTTGTCAGGGAACTAATAAGTCAAATGAGAGTTCAGGAGAACTTAGTTGGGTATTCTGTTTAGTGAAGAATTTCTAAATTTAAGCTAACCTATTTAATCTGTATCTTCTATAATCAAGTTTGTCCTATTAATCATCAACTCATCTAAATTTGAGGTGTCATTTATCATGTTTTATTAAACAAAAAATTAAATCACATAAACAATGCAGATACTGGTTTACGAATGGACAAACGGATCTGTACAATAGATGACATCTAGATTGACAACAGACAGAAAAACAATCAAACAAAGAGGGATAGTCAAATAATGGGCAGATTGACAGACAAAAAGTATGTAATAAGCATTCAGTATCTTTAGAGAGAATATTAGAAGTAGATTAACCTTTAGCAGAACACAGCACTTTCAGCCATGGCAACACAATGGGTTTTGTAGTAAGGACAGCTATTTTTGCTAGGCAGCTCCAGGACATCAGCAATCAGAGGGTATCAGCAATAGCAAAATGAAGGGGAAATGGTTGCCAAGAGACGCAGCTGTAGCCACAAACAGATAGTGATGGTCAGAGGGAACAGACTAGAGAGGCTTGTCAAGTCTGAAATATTAATAATGGATTATTATCCCTAGACACCTTCCATTACCTTGCGTAGACCATGTCACATCGAGTCAAGGTTGTCATCAGGGCAAACCCATTGTTAGTGGCTAGGCAGTGCATTTTTACAGTAACAGTGTGCCTGCTATGGTAGTACATCCTAATACCTTCAACCGACAACGTGTAAACCTAATGTGGATTTCTTTCACTGTATATTTTTGGTGTTGTACTGTATATATCAGTAGACAAGTCTCTACATCTCCTCTGTGAGATTAATATAGAGTTAAAGGGAGATAATGGAATTAAAATGTTTATGATCATTAAAATAGACCCCATTGTCTAGCAATGATATGGAACCATGGTGCTGCAATGGCAGTGTGCTTTTGGCTCAAGCCATATCAAAATACAAAGATCCCATGGTACCATTCAACCAATGGCTTTTTACTTTGAAGCTGTCCTTGTGCTTCCATTGCCAATTCGCATTGAATTGACTGACATTTCAAGACACAAGTGAAAAATCTTAATGCTCCAAAGTTATTTTAATAACCCCAGGGTTACCATGCTTCAATTAGGGATTAAACTTCCAAACTATGGCAAACACTTGTTCATCCCTTACAGTTTTACCAGTATGGCATGTCAGTAATTGCGTTAAAGATAATAGATGAGGGAATGTTAATTTAAAAAAAAAATCATTGGTATAATAATCCTGATCATTAGGCACCCAAATGTAGAGGAATGGTACTAGGGAGAAGGAACTCATTAATCACTGTGTTTTACTTGGCTTTGAGTAATTACCAAAGTGCAAAAAAGTTTCAAGGGTATTTTTTATAACAACAGATTTTTACGTTAGAGGTGTTGCATAGGTCATGGAGCAGTCTTTCTATGGGAGGAGACTGTCTGCCTACAACTGATTAAATCCTGTGCCTGTCCTCATTTATCAAGCGGCAGCCCTTATTAATTATATGACACCTTGAGAAATACAGTAGAGGACAGGTTAGCAAATATTTTACCTTTCTATTAAACTGATGACAGGGAATGCATAACTTTATAAATTTTGCCCCTCCACAACCACCATATGATTTCATTTAATATAGTTAATCCATATAGTTATTCGATTAAGAATTAATAGTTTTCCAATAGGCTGTAATTCTGTTAAGTACGTATTTATGATTTTAAAGTAATTGTAGCAAAACAAAACAATTCCAAAAACACTTCCATTAGCTACTTACTGTTGGTCTCAAAGTAAAGTTTTGAAAGAGCACATGTTACAGCAAATATGATATCTGGTACAACTTCGAGATCTTTTTCTCAAGATATTCAGGTCATTTCACTGCCTGGCTAAGGCTGCCAATGGCAACAAAACAGGACGATTCTCCTCCTTTTAATTTCTCCCAAGCGGCTGAGTGCGGCTATCTGGTCAGGTTTTGCATCCAGTGTTGCCAGAAATTTAAATACATTTGTAGCCCAAAGTCAACCAAATACCAATAGTATGTTGCCTAAACTAGCTCTAAAAACCCAATAAACATGGTATTTTCCAGTTTCTTGCTACATTTTTATCTTCAGGTATTAGAATGATCAGAACTCAGCAGTGCACACACACGCACACTGTGTAGCTACGGGTAGCACAGTGTTTAGTGCATTTGGAACTGTGTAAGCAAAGGTCTTCAAAGGGGGAAAAAAAACGTTTTGTAACTAGGGTTAAGCAACTAGTAAAGCTATTTACTTTAAAAAATACATTTGTTTTCCCTATCATAGTTTATACTATATATCAATAAACCTTTGCATTTAAAATGTAAAGAAAATCTAACCTACCTGAATTCTGATTACAGGTCTGTGTGAGGAGGATATATATCCAAGAATGAATGTACAACATTTTTAAAGAAAAGGTCCTTTATGAACTGAAATGTATAAGTCCTTAAACTTCCATTAACCTATGTACACCTTGAAATGGTTTGCATTAGCCACGTTATACATGCTGCTGTCAAACTTTGCCAGCAGCTCCTGAGGAAGCCTGCTGTAAACGAGGCTGAAGTTAGGTTGTTTCTTTGCAGTCCAGATCAAACGTGGAGTATGTGTTTGACAGCCGTTATAGTCCCATTCTATTTCAACTGTCATCTTTAAGAAATGACATCCGAGAGAACACTACCTACATTTAATTCGCCATCAGACTTACACTCTCTCCTATATATTTTGTGTGTATTTTCTATTACCAGGCACGGGCGAAACGTACGTTACCCATAATGCAATGTACATCATAGCCACAGATATTGATGCTTGTTATTGTTACAATGTTTAGCAACAGTGATGTAAACACTAAGGGTTGTGTATCAATAGCTTAGTATGTTGCTTTAAAATATCATTAAGATGCTAAATATATCCAAATGTAATACCTGCCCAAAACTAGCCCAAAGATTAGGCACTCAAATGTATAACAAATAGATGTAAGAAAAATCATCAGTTCTTGACATAATAACCATGTGTGACAGACAGCGAATGAATCCAAGTCAACAATCTCCCTCCCGACCTGTGAGGGTGCTGTGTAACAGGAACAGTGTGCCCCGGACTGGATGGTTTGACCGTTCATTCCAGGGTCAATTGGATGTCAGCCATCCAGGAAGGTGGCGGAGCCACAATATCAGAAGTCATCGCCCTAATTCAGTAGGCGATGTGTCAGTCATGGATTGACTGACACATTGCACTCGCAGTGCACTAGCAGACGTGATTGCACCCGCTACCAAAGGGGGTGGGACTGAAAGTATATTGGGGGATGTGGCAAAGCAATCTGTTCCTCTGTTATGGTTACGGACTGTCCGAGAGGAGTATAAAGAAGCTGTGAGTGTTTAGTGTTGTACTGTCTGTCTAATAACTGTTCTTGTTTGTCATTTGTAGACAGCTAAATATCTGGGAGCTGTAGCTGATAAACCAGCATCAAACTCGGACTGCACTGCACCACTGTTAAGCACTTGTTTCGTATTCACAACACCACTTGCACCCAGAGCACTCACTGTTGGACTGGTGATCGTGTAGGTGTTTTAAAGTGTGTGTTTGTTATTATCATTTTGGGACTGAACCCCGTGGTTTTGACTGGCTGTACACATCATTGTGTATAGTCAGTCATATTATTTAAAAGCAATTAATAAAGCTTCGTTTTCACCATTGAACTGTTGTTGGATTGCTGTTACTAAGCACTGCATCACCTCTACACCAGTGCATCTAACATTCGTAAAAGGGTGCGCGTAATATTCTAATAATTATGGTACTGTGTTTACTTTGTTAACTCCTTTTAAGATTTTAAACACTTCAATGAAGTCCTCCCTAATCCGTATTTGTTTTAAATGGAGTCAGTTTTCTCATCTGCATAATGTAAAAAAAAAAAAAAAAAAAAAAGACATCGAACAATCACAGGTTGAAATAGCCAGACTAAGAAATCAGTCTCAATGCATTGATGGAAGAAATTTTCAGTGAATGTTCATGTGAAAAGGACATATAAAGTTGGGTGTCAAACCTAGGACTTCTGAAAACACAAGAAGCAAACAGCAAACCAGGAATAATATGGATATCAGACATTTCTAGTTCTAGATACTGTAGAGGCGGACTCTGACCTTGGTTTAATGCCTCGGTAACAGACTGGATTGAAGCCTGCATGTAAGCCTACTTTGATATGAAACAAGAAACTTGTTGTACAGCATGTGTCTAGCCGGTCTGTTTTTTTCATTTTTTTATTTTTTTATTTAAATATACAAAGCTAATTTTTGATGGGTTTGTATCTGTCATGCATCTGTCAAGTGTGTGAACCCCCGTCCTGACAGACTTGATGCTGCCTTGTCTCTGACAATAGGGTTTACTCTCCTTGAGTCAGGTGGAGATCCACATGCTGCTGGCTGCTTTCTGCATATGGAATAACTTCATGCATATGTATAAGTATATGTGTGCAATGAGCTCTTCCCTGAAGGCATCACAGCAATGAGCACATCAAACACTGCTTGCCATAAAAGCCTAAGGAAGTAGTAAGAACTTTGAACACGGTATACATGTGAATACCTTGTAAATCGTATATTTAGGCATTTAACCAGAACTGCGGCATGTACTGCAGCCTTTAATTAACATTGACATGGAATGTTCTCAGATCAAAAGATCTGAGATAACTACAGAGTAGACACTTTGAAAATATGGCCCTTGGTGTAATGCACAGCCAGTTGCTTACAGGAAGCCATGTAAAAGAATCGACAACTTTGCACAGAAAGAACGACTCACAGCCAGGTGAGCCAAGGGGTACTCTGGGAATGTAATGTCTTTTGTGTGTATTGTATCTGCTTACTAAACTTTTAGAATTCCACTCATAGAGAATTGAGCTGCAAAATTATAGCCTCAAATGTATATGCATTTAATGCAATTTCTACCACATTAGGTGACGTAAAATCCATTGCATAAAAAAACGGTTTAGATTATATGTTTTGTTGTCATCCATAGTGTGACAGAAATATAATGAGTTCTGGTGATAAATCTTCCTCCCGACCTGTGAGGGCGCTAAAGAACGGGAGGAGAAGTATCTGGAAGGGCTGGCCTGACAGTTCGTTTCCAGGACCGGGAAGTGGGTCAGCCTGGAAGGAAGCGAGACTCTGTTGTAAGACCGTTTTGACTTGAAAGGTAAACGAGGGGCAGCTGCAAGTAATAAGGCAGCTGCAACCGCTACCTAGATATCATACGGGATTACATATAGGGGCCAGGGTAACGCTGATCTTTTCCTTCGCTTGGGTAAAGCTCGGTGGAGAGAAGGACTGAGAGAGGAGCTCTCAGATTGAAAATAAAGAGACGGGTTACGTGTTTTGTGTTGTGTGTGTCTGTCTTGTAATTGTTCGTGTTTTGTTTTGACCAGACAGTTAAAGCACACCTCCGAGCTGTCGTAGAGGGACAGCACAAATCCGAGCACCACTGCACTACCGTCACAACCTATCTGTGTTTGCACTCCACACCAGCACGACTGCACTCACCCAGGACTGGTGACCGTGTGTTTGTTTTTGTTCGGGACTCTGCCCTGTTTGTTATCCCCGCGCTTTACACATTGTTGTGTATAGCCGGGGATTTATTATTTGACGGTCGCCAGACCTGGATTATAAATAAAGCACCTTTGTCACTGGATACCGTTGTCAGTCTGTCACTCCTGCATCGCATCACTGCTACACCTGTTCCCCTTCACTAGCCACTTTGCCACACATAGCTATAAAAAACTCAATGACGGCCTTTGTGGTAATACTAAAAGAAAAAATTAAACATTTCAAGACATTTCTCAAGACATACAAAAAAAAATGGAATGTTTGAAATAAAATTTTAGTTTATTTGTATATTTGTTCTGTGGTCACAGTCAAACCAACCAGCTGGACTTAAGGCCCTAGTTTACTGTTTTGATGTAATTCATACTTTTGCAACTGATGCTGTGCCTGTTAATAGAACAGGTTGGAAAATATTCTAAATCAGTCTTATTGGACAATGAGGATGATCAATAATAGTCGTTTATAAATAATACATAATACAATAATATATTTTTTTTAAACTAATAAAAAGAAATAATGAGGTACAGGACCGTGTGTGTATTGATTATATCGACTCTCATGGCACATAAACTGTTCACTTCTATTGATGCCAATATTCCCTCATACACAGACATTCGCCATCCTAAAACCCTATAATAAGCAGGTTATTTTCACATAAAATACAGTTTTCTTTTACTGCATCTTCAGTTGTGCATGCTCATTTGTGGATGCTAATTTTCACATTTCATATTAGCTACAGGCTGTTACAATAATTAGAATAAAACTAACCTATTACAATACATACCCTTAACTTGCAATACCAAAAGAAAAAGTCCACTAATGCTATTTAATTGAATTCGGTTTAAACTCACTTCAGCAAACACTGCTAACAGACAAATATGTTAATTCACTGAGGTACTTAGTTTAGCTTTAGAAGCTCTGAAGATCATACAGTTTCTTATATCAAAAGTTCCAGTTGCAATATCTTCACAAATGCCTCAATTCTATAGGAAAGCATTCCTGTTCCTAACAGTTATACCCAATCATCTGTTGGAGAAACATATCATATCTAATAAGCCTAGCAGTGCAATTTAATTCTTGGCAGAATACTTTATGAATAGTTTTGCATATTACTAAATCCTCTTCATAGGCTTGATGCTAGAAGGATTTTTTAATTCAAAATGAAAATGAACAATTTGTAGCTTTCATGAGCTGAAATTCAAATATCAAACAGTGAAGATGAACACTTTATGATTGGTCTTTGTTAATGTCTAAAAGCAATTTCTTCAAACACATACACTATATTCATATTTATCAAGGTCTTTTCTTTGTAATTTGGGAAAGGAAAATAGCATTCGTATCTTCCAAGCTGTTTTATGCTAATAGTTTCGTATCTATTTTCCTTTCAGTATGAAAGCTGCATATTGATCAATCTGGGCCATAACATATATTTTAACGGAGCTAATTATGAATGAATACTGGGTACAGTATGCATTTTAATGATGCTAGATTTTACTTACCAATAAAGGGCAATACAATTTTCAGCTTCACTGCTTGATATTTGCCATTTCTGTTCATGAAAGCTACATATTCAGGGCTCTACATTTAGATTTTTTACTACTGGCCCCTTGGGCCACTGAGGTAGTGTTTTTACTGGCCCGGATACAATTTTAACTGGCCCAATAATAAGTACAAAACTGTATCACCCTGCTTGGCAAGTTAATAGCAGAGTAATGCATTAGGTTGTGTGTTAGTGCCATACAAAAATAAAATAAACAATCATGGATTATTGTTTTTTTTACCATTTTGATTATGTGTATACCATATGTTTAAATGGTAATAGCTGATCTTTTTTTTTTTAAATCTGGCTTTTTGTACATTTAACATGTTTTGACTAGATGGAAATATAAAAAATAAAACAAGTTATCATCTGGAATAAATTCACCTGATGTTTAATTTTTAAAATATTATTGTGTTATTTTTGGCTTCAGAGTTGCTAAGAAAAAAAACCTCCCTGTTTTTCACTGTGGAAATCTGGTAATCCTAAACTACATGGACAGTGTGAGAAACTGAGGTTCTGGTAGAAATTTTGGTCAGAAACCAAAATCTTGCAGAACTCGACAAAGATTAAAGATTGGGGAAGGAAAGATGCGACTCACCAGCGCCCCCGAAACTCAACCTAAAGGTTTACACTAACCAAAGCTACAATTTGCTTTAAAATATAAGGAACCCGTATTTCAATTATTTAAACTTCTGCGTTTACTATAAGTAATAAAATAGGGCTTACTGGCAATTTTAAGATAAACTACTTAATAAATTACTTTTCTTAAAAATAAACATACATATATTTTTATTCCTATTGAAATTTCTCAAAGTTTCTATGTTCAATATGTGACAAATGTGATGGTGGACACCATGTTGTTTACCTTTTCACTGTTGTAATTCCTACACTGTGATTAAAGTTTGTTTGGGTGTCAGAAATATATGCATAGCGCAGAAATTACACAACAGCAATGAAAAGGTGAACTGTGTTAAAACAGAAATCCAACAAAAATATTTATAAGTTTAAGTGCAAATGTAACATTTTTGTTTGATTGTTTGTTTTTAAATTTAAAGTGCCATTTTTTTTCTCTCCAATTTAGAATCCCCAGGTATTTTACCTCACTGCAGCAACCCCCACAACAGCTCAGGAGAACCACAACCAAGCAAATTTACACCCAGGTACTTGACAGCCCTTCATGTATTTGGAGGCTGTGTGGAGGTCCCTGGTTCAAATCCCGGCTCACTCATTGTGTGACCATAAGCAAGTCACTTAACCTCCTTGTGCTCCGTCTTTCGGGTGAGATGTTGTTGTAAGTGACTCTGCAGCTGATGCATAGTTCACACACCCTAGTCTCTGTAAGCCACCTTGGATAAAGGTGTCTGCTAAATAAACAAATAATAATATTCACTTTAAGATCACTGGGTGTGTATTTTGCCTCCCCAACCTACAGAACCTCTGGAAACCCCAGCAAGAATCAACAACTTTGCACAGAAAGAACGACTCACAGCCAGGTGAGCCACGGGGTACTCTGGGAATGTAATATCTTTTGTTTGTATTTTATCTGCTTACCAAACTTTTAGAATTCCACTTCACACCATTGATCAGCCCCTCCCCCAATAATAGCCTTTGTATGCATTCCAGAATCATAAGAGGACTATCTTTATAGAATTGTGTTGCTGTAAACTGTGCAGAAATGCATTTGAAGATGTTTCATTATTTTATTTTCCTAAAGACCAACATTTATGCTGCATTTTGGATCGTTTTTATTACCTTAGGCTTTATACATTATACTAACACCACATAGTGGGGAATTTCAATGAGAAATTGCATTTTAGAAACACATAAACAGAATAATCAGATTAAGAAAAATGAAGTTTCAGTATATGTGATTATGTTAGGGTATTAGGAGAATATTTACGGGGTTTAGAATTCAAAATAGGGCTTAAGCATAAATTGGAATCAGTATTTTATGCCTACAGGAGAGATTCCCACTTTAAATACTTTTATAGATAAAAATACACTTTGGGGAAATTCGAAATTCCCAGGATTTCTGGGTGTACAAACAGTACTAAATGCACAACCAATTACACTATTAAAATAAGAAATTTTCCTTGAAAGCTTTTAGTTTCAACTACCTTAGTCTTGTCATAAAGGGCATGGTTATCCAGGATCATCTTCTTCTCATAATGGGCATATCGTCTCAAGTCTCGTTCAAATTGCTAAAAACCGCAACAAGAAAAAAAAAACAGTTCCGTGAACGTTCAAACCTGAAATGTCTCCGTTATCACAATTTACCTTCCCCTTTTCCTTAAATCAGAAAAGCTATTGTATCACATTAACTTTTAAGCATCTTATTTGGTCATACTTCAGTAGGTAACAATTCATCAGGCAGTCTTAGTATTATTATTATTATTATTATTATTATTATTATTATTATTATTATTATTTATTTCTTAGCAGACACCCTTACCCAGGGCGACTTCCAGTCGTAAACAAAAAATACATTTCAAGTACAGAACAAGTATTAATACAATTAAGAGCAAGATTAATACAATTAAGAGCAGTACAGTACTTTATGGAACATCAGTGACACACACCTGAACACAAGACCCATAGAAAACAAAATGGCTACTGGCTTCACAGTTTGAAAATGGTCCATATTAAGGACAGAGAATCAGCAATGTTTATTATTTAAATTGCAACTGAACAGACGAATTAATGACAGATGATGAATTCGGCTGGAAACCTTGTCCATGGGAGCTGACAGCTATTCCGAAATGCTGGCCGACTCGCATAAACACGATGACATCATGTAGTCTAGTGCCACAGATAGGAAGTGGCTCGTAGGGCCAACTCCCCCCAAAAGACAAAGTAGCCAAACCATGACTGCCAAAAAATAGGAAAAGGATAAATGAAAAGTAAGCAGCTGAGACGAGGGCCCCCAGCCCCAAGCATGAAATGCTCTGAGGGAGAACCTGGCCTCCAGCCTGCCACCCACCCTGCAGAAACGAAATATGAACCACTCGGCACTCAAAAAAGGTAAGAAAGACAATCGTGACTGTGTGACAAGGGGCAATGTCTTGCATTAAAATAAACTCAAGGCCAATTGCACCAGCAAAGGATCTTACTACAGGGTCGTGAACTGGGTCTCTCTACCGCAGAGCTGCATTCCGTGGTGCGATTGACCTTGCATGATCTTGTCTGGGATATCTTGTGTAGAAACCTGCAGTTTGATAAAAATTTCCAGAATGTGAACACAACAGAATGAGTTGCATCAAATCGACCAGTCACAGGGCTTTGGGTATCTCCAGGTTCCAGCATTTGGTCAGCTCCTGCAGTCTGGACTTCAGTCAAAAATCTCCCCTGCCACCACCTGATATCATTTAAAAGCCATGACTCCCAAACCAACAACAACACATGGTGTTATCATCGGAGCAACCACTTGACCGGTTATCAAATCTGAAGTCTAAATGGGGGAATCCACAGATTAATTACAGAACTGCTTTTTTTGTATCTGTTTTAGTACATCGCACAGCTTTTTATATCACTGGATTTGCAAAACTTGTACAGTACTTCAGCTTGTCATGTTATAAGGCCAACACAGAGTACATATCATGCAGCAATATATTTAACAACCTCCCATTAAAAACAAGTTGACCTACTACCTAAATATTAGTAGCTGACACAACATACATGCGGGGGAAGGTATTTACAGTAATGAAAGATATTATGAAGAAAGAATGCCCTTGAACTATGTGTTTGTCGTTGTCTGGAGCACCTGCACGTTCACAAGCATTTATCAAATTCGCTTGCCACAGCCAGATGGCTGTCACTTGGGAAGCCCAGTAATAGACTTGAAAATCGGATACTCCCAGCCTACCCTCACTGTAAGATCTGCATAGAACTTTGAGTCTTTCCCTCGGGAGCTTTCCCCCCTCCACAGAAAGCGTGAAAGTAATTTATTTAATTGGGAGAAGAGCTTTTGCAGTAAAGGTATATGTAGTGCTTGAAATAAATTAAAAAACGTTGGCAATACATTAATTCCAATTCCATTCCAATCAGTGAGATAGGCAATGCCTTCCATCTATCCAACTCACCTTCAATCTTTTTTAGTAAAGGAATATAGTTAAGTTGGTACGTGTCATCTATTTGACTGGGAATCTGCAAACCCAAATAGGTAAGTTTGTGGGGAGCCCACGTCGGGGGCAAATCTCGATATGACCACTCCCCTGCAAGTGTATTTAGTTGCATAATAACGCTTTTTGTAATATTAATTTTATATTAATTTTGTAATATTAATTTTATATATTATAACAAAATATCATCTGCATACAGGGGTATTGCATGGTAGTGCTCAACCACCAGTACTCCAGAACTATTAGGATGGGATTTTATTGCCATGGTTAGAGGCTCTATTGCAAGGGCAAAAAGAAGAGGTGATAAGGAAGAGTCCAGTCTGGTTCCACGTGATAAATGAAATTTATAATTAAAGTTCGGGAGGAGGGTCAGACACCAATCTCCGCGTCACCAAATTGAATCATTCAATTTACACATTAGCTAATTAAATTGTTAGCACTATAAATACCCTCTTCACTTATCTCTCAGTTGCGTTTTGATTTCATCGTACATGCACGCATCATGGTCTGCATTCTGGATTATTCCGTTTCGACGGATGATGATCTGTTTGCTTTTCCCCGGAGCCGAGATCCACGCAACCAGTTCAACCAGCCCTTCCGGCCAACTCCACGACAACTTCGGGTCGGCGGTATTACCACTCCAAACTTCTCTGCCCAGATGTCTGCTTCTCCTGTCTGCCGTGGCTCCGCCTGGCCACTCGTTCCTCCGCAACTCCTGACATCAGAGACTGGACGATCTCCCGGCTCCAGCTTTATCTTCGTAGCAACAACATCCCATTCAAATCTACAGCACGTAAGGAGAATTTGTTTACTTTATTTCATCCTTCCCGTCTCAGGCGCTATGACGTCATCACAGATCGTTGCTTTACCCAGTGTTGCCAAGTCTCACGACAAAACGGGTGTTTCTACAAATTCCAACCTGTGACTCTCAAGAAACAAGCCCAATTTCCGCTTATTATAAGCGGACTTGAAACACCTCGCCGCGCACCGACTGCATCTCCACGACGGCGTCTACATCCGGAAAACTCCGAAGGCGGGACCACAGCACCTGTCAATCAAAGGCTCATTCAGCAGTTCCTGAGCATGCTGGCTCCAACTATAACCTTTCAGGTTACCTCCCCTCACTACAGGCGTCCAGCAGGCCCCTGCAGTGACCTCTTTGGCCACTATGCGTGTCCAGCAGGCCCCCATAGTGCTCCCTTCACCTCCAACTATAACCTTTCAGGTTACCTCCCCTCACTACAGGCGTCCAGCAGGCCCCTGCAGTGACCTCTTTGGCTACTATGGGTGTCCAGCAGGCCCCCATAGTGCTCCCTTCACCTCCATCTATAACCTTTCAGGTTACCTTCCCTCACACAGATTTTTTCTCTGTGAAATGCTTTTCTTTCTGCTCATCAGCAGTTTTGAGCATTTGTATCCAGAGATTGTTTTGCCAGATTTGTAATAACTTCATTGAAGGAACCTGTGCTATTCCGCCTGTAACTTCCTTCATTTCCGCTCACCGTAACTCCACCACACCCAGCATCAACAGTCCCTCACGAAGATTGCTCCCTGCAATATGCAAATCGACCACGCCATATTCTTAATCAAAATTGCTGGGAAAAACGCATGACTGGCTAAAGCCAATATATCAAACACATTTAAAATCATGCCCATTTAGCCTGTCCTCAGGGGATTGTATTTTTTATATTTCCACTTTTCTGTCCGGTCCCCCTCCTACTAAACGCAATCTGTCCCTCCTAGGCCATTTAAACTACATGGGAGCATGGGAGGATTTGCAAACAAGAGGAGGCCATTCAGCCCATCTTGCTCGTTTTGTTGTTAGTAGCTTATTGATCCCAGAATCTCATCAAGCAGCTTCTTGAAGGATCCCAGAGTGTCAGCTTCAACATTACTAAGTTGGTTCCAGACCCTCACAATTCTCTATGTAAAAAAGCGCCTCTTATTTTCTGTTCTGAATGCCCCTTTATCTAATTTCCATTTGTGACCCCTGGTCCTGGTTCAAAAAGTCTCCTGGGTTGACTTTGTCAATACCTTTTAGGATTTTGAATGCTTGAATCGGATCACTGCGTAGTCTTCTTTGTTCAAGTCTGAATAGCTTCATTTCTTTTAGCCTGTCTGCATACAACATGCCTTTTAAACCCGGGATAATTCTGGTCGCTGTTCTTTGCTCTCTTTCTAGAGCAGCAATATCCTTTTTTTAACGAGGTGACCAGAACTGAACACAATATTCTAGGTGAGGTCTTACTAATGCATTGTGAATTTTTAACATTACTTCCCTTGATTTAAATTCAAAACTTCTCACAATATATCTGAGCATCTTGTTGGCCTTTTTACAGCTTCCTCACATTGTCTAGATGAAGACATATCTGAGTCAACATAAACTCCTAGCTCTTTTTCAAAGAATCCTTCAATTTCAGTATCTTCCATATGATATTTATAATGCACATTTTTATTGCCTGTGTGCAGTACTTTACACTTTTCTATTAAATGTCATTTGCCATGTGCTTGCCCAGTTCTGAATGCTGTCTAGATCATTTTGAATGACCTTCGCTGCTGCAACAGTGTTTGCCACTCCACCTATTTTTGTGTCGTGTGCAAATTTAACAAGTTTGCTTACTATGCCAGAATCTAAATCATTATGTAGATTAGGAATAGCAGAGGACCTAATACTGATCCCTGTGATACACCACTGGTTACCTCGCTCCATTTTGATGTCTCCTCTAATCGGTAATTACAGTTGGGAGCGGCTGCTCCGCGCTCCCACCCCCATCACTGCAGGCGTCCAGCAGGCCCCTGCAGTGACCTGCTGGCCACTATGGGCGTCCAGCAGGCCCCCATAGTGCTCCCTTCACCTCCAACTATAACCTTTCTGGTTACCTCTCCTCACTGCAGGCGTCCAGCAGGCCCCTGCAGTGACCTGCTGGCCACTATGGGCGTCCAGCAGGCCCCCATAGTGCTCCCTTCTCTGTCAAACGGTTTTCTACCAGCTGCGAGCTTCAACAGGGCCCCACAGCCCCTTCTATTCCTTACCTCAGCGGTCTTCCAAATGTAACCTTTTAGGTTACCCTCCCTCATTGCAGGCATTCAGCAGGCCCCTGCAATGACCTCCTGGCCGCTATGGGTGTCCAGCAGGACCCCATAGTGGTCTCTTCTCTGTAAGATGTTTTCTTCTTTCAGCTTATCGGCAGTTTATTCAAACACTTTCAAAACTGTTCCCATTTCTTTGAATATCAGTCAGGGCCGCAATACTGCATACTCTGGAGGCCTTCTATTTTCTACATGTTAACTACTCCCTAATCCACGTGCATGCATTTCCTCGAATCCCTACTGCGTTCAGTTTGAGAAATTAATCTTTTATGTGGGACTTTGTCAAAAGCTTTCTGGAAATTTAAATAAACCATGTCAAGGCAGAGCTTTTATCTCCTACCTTCTCTTGATTTGATCCTTTCTGTCAATTCCCTCAACGATGTCATACGGCAGTACTTTCTTTTACGACAACTGTCTCCTGCTGCACAAAGACATTCAACCGTTCAAAGATGCAGCTCCCTCTCTTGGCTTTGGAGGATACTACAAGGGAAAATTGGTTTTCTGCTCCATGGCCCAACTAATTCAGCATCATTCCTATAACTGATCACTCCTCGTCATTGCGCAAAATGTGTCCATTTGCTGTAGCCGCATTCCTTTTGGGGGTCTTCCTGGGCTCAAAATCCATTCTTCTCCGCTCACAATTCACTTACAGTCTAAGTCTTTAACAAGGTCATTCATTCTCCCACCATATAATGAGAATATTCAGAAGGATTTCCTGTTTATCTGTTACTCATCAGTTCATTTTTAGAGCTCAACACATTCTCGGCCACTTGAATATAATCGATTCTCTTTCTCGTTTCCAAACGTAGAGATTCAGAGCATTAGCTCCCAAAGACGACCTCCTGCCAACTCAGATTCCTCCCTTTTCAGACCTGACATTCATGTGAGCCACCTGCTGCATTCCCTGATTCTGCAGGCTCAAGAAACAACTCTTCTCAGCATCACTTCCCTCTCACTGCAAATGTACTGGTCATCCTGGAATTGCTTTAAAATTTCATTTTGCATTCAACATTCCTTTCCATCATTTTCAGTGCCCGTAGCGTCATCCTATATTATGTCCCTTAAGAATACAGCTATAAGATTTGAATTTCCGGCATCCAGTTTTTCTACAAACTCAACTCAATTTCGGTGTCCCAGCTCTACACTCTGCAACTCACAAATTTCACTAATCCTGAAAGGGCTTCATCTATCAGAATCTCTTTCTCTCCCTGCTTGCCTACCTATCGCCATCAACGTTCTCTCTTGGTGCCACTCATCTGCTCCAGCTACTCCTGCCTGTTTTAGATAAAACCTTAAAGCTCTTTCTCTTAGCCTTCTTGCGTTCCCATAGGTGCTCAGAGTCTACATCGCTCTCAAATTCAACCCCCAGATTCACCCCTTAATCTCTGTCCTAGCAATCACCTCATCTGATACCCTTTCCTTCCTGCTCAAAAGAAGTAAAACTGACCAGGAAGATTAGGGAAAGCTTTTCAATTTGTTTATAAATTAAACTCCCATGTTGGCCCATATGACCCCTTTCTCTCTTATCCATCTCCATCTTTCTCAGGGCGCATTACCCTCAGGCCCGCTGTTTATTAACGAAAACTGAACAATCGTCACCCAACATTTGTTCTTTCACCTTTTCACCTGATTTATTTCCAGGTCCGGATTCGCAGCTGAGCAGTTTTCCGGTTATTCCTTCAGAATCGTAGCAGCTCCTTCCCACGGAGTTCCAGACTCTCTTATCAAACGGTTAGGTTGTTGATCCTCCAGTGCTTGCCAAGTTTACATTGTAACAAATATTACGGAGCCTAAAAATGCTTTTTCAGAAATGTGCTCTTAAGTGTTAGTAGCCTGCCTGGAGGAAGGGCAATCGAATCAGCCATGGATTCCCAGAGGTTTATTTCCCAAAAATGGGTTTTGTTTTCCTCTCCTGCGTGCTGATGATCATTTGTTAAAGGTTGGCTAAACCTTCAAGTGGGCTATATTCAATTCTAATTGTGGCATTGAGACCGCTTGTTCTTTTTGGGGTCTCAGCCTCGTCCAGTCGGCCAGGCAGCGAACCCTCAAACCAAGTTAGGTTTGATGCCAAATGAATGTGTATATACAGCATACTTTTCTGTAAAATCGCATACTCCGCATTCTCTACAATAAATATTTGTACTAAAACATTTTGTGATTGGTGTTTGTCCCAAACTACTGAAATGAAATTTATAATTAAAGTTCGGAGGAGGGTCAGACACCAATCTCCGCCACCAAATTGAATCATTCAATTTACACATTAGCTAATTAAATTGTTAGCACTATAAATACCCTCTTCACTTATCTCTCAGTTGCGTTTTGATTTCATCGTAACCCACCACCTCCCCATCTCCACCTTTCTTAATAACAATTTTATGTTTTATCAATGGGGTCTCAGCCTCGTCCAGTCGGCCAGGCAGCGAACCCTCAAACCAAGTTAGGTTTGATGCCAAATGAATGTGTATATACAGCATACTTTTCTGTAAAATCGCATACTCCGCATTCTCTACAATAAATATTTGTACTAAAACATTTTGTGATTGGTGTTTGTCCCGAACTACTGAAAGAAAATTGGGGTGAAATATGAAATCTGAGTTTAAGAGAGAAATGGGTCGGTACCAGCCACATAATATTGCATCTTTATTTGGTTTTAGCAACAGAGTAATCAAGGCCTGTTCCAGTGATTCAGGCAGCTTACCAGAATCAATTCCAAGCTTAAACATGTTCAGAAGCGGATTAGCTAATTTAGGAAAGAATGTCTTAAAGAATTCGATGGGAAATCCATCTAGACCTGGTGATTTACCACCAGGTAGAGCTGTAATGGCCTGTAATGGCCTGCCGAATGTCTTCCTTTGTGATTTCCCTCTCCAGAAAAGCAGTATTTTCACTTGATAGAGTTGCAATAGTCAGCGTAACTAAAAATTCTTGAGTTTTAATCTCAGACTCTGCTTGAGATGTGTATATAGATATAAAAGCTAAATTTATATCTTGAGGGTTTTGAAGAGTTGTATCATCCTGCTTGTTTATTCTTTTCTAATTTGCCAGTTTCCCAATGTTCATAGTATCACTGTTTGGTTCGGATAAGAGCATTTTCTGCTTCACAGGTGGTTAGTGTATTAAAAGCTAATCGTTTTACTGACAGTTTTTGATATATAGTTTTGTCATGGGATTTAAAATGTTGTTTTTCTAGGGCTTTAATCTCTCCCTCTAGAGATGTCACTTGGGATAGGTACTGCTTCCATTTACCTGCAGAATAAGAGATTACCTGGCCCGTTAGATATGCCTTCATCGTTTCACATAGAAGTACAGAAGAGGTTGAAAGGTTCTGATTTGTTTACATAAAAAATCTCAATATGTTAATTTATAAAGTTAATGAAGGCAGAATCATTAAGTAGATGTGAACTAAATCTCCATTGTCTAGGGCTTTTGTGTAGTCCAGAGTCCCTTGGACATTTTATGGAGTTAGGAGATGCCTCTGTCTAAATGAAGCTGCAGGATCTTTTTATTGTTGTAATAAATACAACTCAGCGGCGAGTCAAGAAATACATTCGCCTAGCAGGCGGACATTTTATATCCAGCTGTTTTTTTTTAATTAAGTCTTTCACTACAGTTTCTTTTTTTAGATATACACTTAATACTGAGAAGAGAAGGTATTAGTGTACAGAGATAGGAGTCTGACAACAGCATCCCAGAACAGTGATGCAGATCTAATGAAAATACTAGTTTGCCCTTAGTGGGAAGATGGATTGACTGCTCTGAGAGTTGTAGCCTCTAGACTTGAATGTAGTAGACAGTTCTTTCTGGAGGCTACAAGCCTATTCACATGAGTGTCATCACTGGTTATTTCTAGAGTAAGTAGCTTTAAAATGCAGTTGCATTTATTTGTTCACTTTTCCTTGTTCTATATAACTGTTAAACATTCAACAGTGATACATTTAGAAATACTAAAATAATACTGTCACAAAGACGGCCGAAGTGGGTGGCGTCAGACCAGAAGCAGGAACTGGAAAAAGGATACCGCAGGTAGTGAAAATGGCGTTTCGCCTCTTTATTGAAAAATACAACAAAATAAACCAAATGTTTTAACAAAAAGAGAGAAAACTGTGCTCACCGAGCAAAACAAACAGTCGAACAAAAACAAGTCACGAACACAAAAAAGAAATACAATAAACGATCCAGGTCAGGCTGTAGCCGTCACTGTTCCTGGACGTATTCTTAAAGTTAAAGTTGTCTGTTGTCTGTTGTCTGTTGTCTCGTCTCGTCTCGTCTCGTCTCGTCTCTCTCTCTCTCTCTCTCTCTCTCTCTCTCTCTCTCTCTCTCTCTCTCTCTCGTTGCTCTCGCTCCTACTACACCACCACCAGTTGGACAGCTGCAGCCTTTTTATAACAGGTGATCATCTCCCGATTAGCAACAAATTAAATCACCTAATTAATACGGGAGATGGCCACCTTCTGCACGAGTTTAATTACTTACTGTGGATGGGGCTTCCCATCCACGTTACTAAACAATAACAAAATAAACAAACGGCTACACCGTCAAAATACAAAACAATAAAGCATACGGCGCTCGCCGTCATGTAAATAATAAATCATAATACAAATACAAAATAACCCCCGTTCTAAACTAAAATAAACAAAACAATGTACAGGGCTGCTCGCCCTGTTACAAATACGTATAAATTCAGTGACAAACATTTCAAATCTTTTTCAATGTCTTCAATTGATTGTAACTGCCTAGGTCTGAACAAACTTAATGCATTCAATGACAAACATTATGACTGAAATCCAGAACTGCTCACAATGATTGCAAACCTCATACAAAGACTTCAATTGAAGACAGTGAGACATACTAAATTAATTACTGTCAATTGAACAATCTGTCAAGCTCTTTATAAGCAGTTATAAGGGTGTATTAGTAATGGCCATCAAAAAATACAGTGTATTGCAGGGAAAAGACAGGATGCTGCAACAGGTAATGCAAAAGGATACAGCTTGAGCGGGGGAAGTCTGTTTTTAAACACAAAAAAATGATATTATATATAGATATCAAATTATATATAGATATCAAAAGTTACAGTGACTGAATCATTTCTAGCCACTGTTAAGATACTATTCTATGGAGCAAAGGCAGAAAGATTACAGCATCATATTCAATTTTAGCATGAGGAATAAAGGACTTGGCATTCACAACCACAGTGGATAAGCTCAAAAGCTTGTTAGGAGCAGCTGCAGTACAGGCATGGAGTAAAATGATGATTCAATCTCAGTGTTGAAGCAACTTAATACAGATCCACTCAGAATGACTAGAAACATAATTAAAGGGTAAACCAAACAATAAGAAATGGCATTTGATGGTGTCTTGAAAGTATTTTGTTTTATTAGTTTGTTTCTGTGATCTTCACAGAAATTGCGTTTGTTATATGGTTGAACTACTCCAGTCTTTTTCTTGGTGACTTGTATTTGTCCTATTCTTTAATTTACATGACTATGTACTAGTAACAGTTTTAAAATGCATGCAATAAACAGACCTCATGTTGATCCATGTTATATTGATTCATCATTGATGCTGCCTTAATCGAATAAAAATACATTATCTACACAATCCCTATGTTTATTATGCAAATTTTCAGTTTCCTAAAAAAAAAAAAAAAGCTAAAATGCAATGACATTATCTGCTTGTTACCTCTTGTTAGAACTCTCACCATTTTCAGTGATATTTTCTGCTTGTTTTTTTTTTATGATATGCATACATCAATTCAAATACAACTGTACAAATTAAAAGTTGCCTGCTTCTAAACTCACTAGGCTGACTTTCATAATTATTTTGCAGGCATAACTAAAAATCTTCGAGGTGCAATGAAAGTGAATAAACTTGACAAGTTAAGAGCCACTGTGAGAAGAGATTGTTGAAACACATCAAGGTTACATCACCCTGCCCAATTACTTTGACCACGCTTTTAGATATTTGTAGCCACATAATTCACCGTTAGATTTGTATCTATGTTTAGTCCTATTACCTGTTGTATTTAAATGAAAGATTACAAAAACACAGAAATGTTGCGTTAGGTTGTATTATTACAGAATTTAAACTTGCTCACTAAGCAGATATAATTTTAAAGTCTTATTTTTTTAAAGAAACACATGATCATTTTTGAAAACTGGAGCCAAACTAACAAACTAAAATCTGATAACATTCATAAAGAAGAATACAGTTGTGTACCAAATGTGAATACAAAAATTTGGATTTGCTAACAATCAGCAAAAGGAGCCTGGACCTGTTTTCCTCAGATCACAACTGTACTGGTATTTTGAAACAGATGTCGTCTTCAGAAGTTGATGCAACATATTCTAATGAGCATTTGTGGCAAGGATAGCTTTGAGTGGCGTGGGTGGTGACATCAGCGTCCAGGAAGCAGCACACAAACAAACAGAGGTACGGGGCTTAAACTGCCACAGCAGTGTAATTATAAATCTTTAAATAAAGCACTTTGACAAAAACACAAAAGAAAAGGGCACATTGGCCAAAACAAAACAAACACAAACACTAACTGTATGTTACAAAAACAAGTACCTTTGAATCTCACAATCCCACATTCCCACAAGGTTTATAGGGATGGGGATTTAACCCCATCCACAGCAACTAAACACTAAATAATAAATAATAATTTCAGACGGACGGTTTTCGTCCACCCGCATATAAACATAATATAATAATCATAATAATAATACAAATGAAAATAATATTAATGTATAAAAGGGGCAGGCACCCCGTCACAGCATGGTAATCAGGGCAGGTCGAATCATAAATATATGAAACGGTGGGAATTCAACCTACCTACTTTACTGCCTGTGAGTGAAGTTTGCTCTTCTCAATATCAGCAGCCTTTGATTTGATCTCAATACTCCAAAACTACTTCAAACCACATGTTAACCATTACTCAAGCAAGTTACAATTCTGTTTTTTAAACAAATCTGAACGCTACAAAGGTGTTTATATCAGTAAAATGTATACATATATAATGTTAGCCCTTAACAGAGTTCAGACTGACTGCATTTAGTTATCACCCCATCAGTTTGGGGTTACAGTATAAATGTATAAATGTAGTATGCATGTATTATGTCATGAACTCTTGACTGCACTTGAACAGTGACTTTTATATAAAACATTGTCTAGTTATTCAGGGGAGCAAAATCCAGGTTAAAAAAAAATACAATCTGAATGAGATTTCGGTGGCAGCTTTGGTGGGTACAATTTGTATATACGATAATGCAGTATCATATGGTCGATTGCAGTTAGACCCTTGGAGTCGTTCGAATAGCATATTTTTTAATTGTCTATAAATTACGGATAAAAGCGGGTAAAATAATTGGACAAGCAAATACTGATAATTTGGTGATGTTTCTAATAAGAGGGAATATCATCCATAACGATTAAACACTAACAAGTGTTGAAAATACAAAAATAGTATATGTACTGCAAAATAGTATATGATGTGAATCTCAATCCATTCCAACATTTGCAGTATATAAAAAAATACTTCCAATCAAAGCATTTTCATTGAAAGTTTATTTTAGTGTTTCTAATATTTGTAAAGGAAATGGATTTAGAAGCATGCACTGGCAAACACTCCTTTAAATATTTCAAAACCAGTTTTTTTAAACTGTAGGGGGGCACTTCACGTTACTATCTGTCTACTTACCCTTGAACCACTCCAGCCCAACAATGCAAAGGCAAAATTGTCCACAGGAGGGACAACCAGATCCACACGGATAGCCTTCCAGTCTTTGCCACCAGCAGATTCCTCCTGCCCATCGCACTTCACAAGCTTCTTGTTTAATTTTATAATCGCGAAGCACTTTTCAAAGTGATCCATTGCCTCAAACCTCTTGCTGGGCAGCTTGGTCTTGTCAAACGTCGCGTCGACGATATCATAGTACAGCAGAATGCCCTTGAGGGAGAGTATGAGAGAGCTGATTAGATTAACAGAGCTGATTAGATTTATTATAAATATGAATTAAGGCAAAACTACTCACTCTAAATTCCAAGTCTATGAATAGCTGTGTATTATGCCATTGGGGTTAACTCTGATCTCATTGCTTTAATGACTATTTTTAAGGCATGACATTTTATTTATTTACTATTTTATGGCATTTTCAGTCATTCTGAGTGGTTCTTTATTTAGTTGCTATAATATTAAGCTCTTATAATTTTTCTTTAAATCTGCCTTTACCTGGCTTTGTGCTGAGACTGTGCTTGTTCCATTCAAATTGTATGGCAATGTGAACTTTCAACTCTACCAGTCCCACTTACTTTATATAAAGAGAGAGCAGGTGAGGCGAGCAGAGTTAAAATTCAGTGACAAACATTTTGATTGTAACATTGAAGACATTGAAAAGGACTTAGAGTTTGTCATTTCTTTTAGTATTTCTACATTTAGCGCTACTTAGTGTTCAATACTTAGAGATAAAATGTCACTTCGTCACATTTTCATGAAATGAGGAAGACTGTTCAATCAAAGTTTAGTCCATTTAGGATTCAGACAAGCTTAAAGTAGTTCAAAGCCAGGTAAAGTTATATTTAGAGAAAAATTATTTTAAAAAATCAATTATAGAGACACAGAACCCAGAACCAATCACAATGACCATAAAATAGTAAGTTAAGTTAAAAAAATTACATTTGCAGCTACTTATAAATTCAACTTCATTTTAAGAAGCATAATCTCAAAACAAAATATTATTAATACAAATTTACAAAATGCATGTGTCTTATTGGTTGTCTAAATAATGGCATGGAAATATATCTTCTGATAAAAACATACCATCCACTAAACACAAATACTACAGTAATATGAATAGAACATCATTTGATCTCCAGTGACAATGGCACTAGTCCAATGTTTATTTACAAAATAGCAACTATAGACATGTATAAAAGTGGTAACATTTTGACCACTGGCTCCCCAATGGTACAAACTGGTAATTCAGTGACATTCTGTGGTATCTGTATCAGTGTGCTACTGAATTAGGAGCTCTGTGCAATTATTCTTACAATCCCTTTGTAATTCATTTGGTCTGCTATTGGTGCTGAATTTAGAGATCAAGTTGCTAAGGGTATGAACTGTTACAGTTAATGAATGTATTCATCTTTACTTTGTATATCATTTTCATAACATCCTGACCCTGGAATGTAAAGCATCCTGGTGGCCTCTCAAACATGTCTCTTTTCTAAGTTCAGCTGGTACACTAGAGTGTAACCATCAGCCTGTCCCCTGTAAACACTCCAGTGGATATAAGAAATACATTATTTGGTCTAAGTAGTATTTCTTACTAATGTATTTCTAACTTCCATTAAAGGCAGAGTGTTGCAGCTGGGCCAGGTTAATAGTTACACTCTGGTGTACCGCTGAACTTATAGATAGTTTTACAAAGTCACCAAGATGTGATAACTAAAACGAAAAATGGTAATTCTTAATAACAACAAGAATACTGTACATTAGCTAACTGATCTTTCATACGTGTGCCAAGTTGCTCTTTATTGAAAATAGCCTCCTCAGCATTTAAACAGACAATATAAAATTACAGTGGAGAAAGAGCTGCTGATTTAGTATATTTTCCTTTCTTTTTTGCAGGAGCCATTGTTTTATACAATCTTGCTATAACCTGCATAGCGGGTAGTATTGACAGTGTTTATTTTTAATATGCTTGTAGCTAACAAAATAATTCCATAAATCTTACCTGTCATGTACTTCCATTAGCTACACAGGTCCCATATGTGCATTTTGAAAGAATTTTGTTACAGTTAACAGGTTGAAAACATGTTAGAAGGTTTTCCCTTTGAAAGTTTTGCTTTGAGAATGCCTGTTACTGTTTCACATCCTAAGTCATTTCAACTTGGCTTGTATTTAGGATGTAATAACATGTTACCGGCTGCAAAGCATATCAAACAATAAGGGAAGCAGCTGGTGAAATGCCCAAGGAAGTACAAGACTACCTGAAAGCAAAACTTGCAAACAGAAATGTATTTGACCTTGTATAGCTAATGTATAGTGTTTTCAAATTAAAATATATGTGTGCTAAAATTTAAGTTTCTTTAAAAACTGTATATTTCTGATCTATATAGCAAATGGAAGTGGACAATAGATACGATTTATTGAATTTATGTTAGCTACAACTTTTTGCCCAAATAGCCATATTATAATTGACATTTTTTTATTGAAGTGTAGTAAAGACAAAAATTTATTATCTCGATTTATGTTGTTTAAAATGTAACACTGATATTGACACTTACTGTAAATTATGAAGTAACATTGCTACACTGCGAAACCTTTGAGCTAAATTTCACCCTATGTAAACACCAGTATAGCCAAATGTAATTCCTCTCCATAACTGCTACTGGATATAGTATTATAATGACCCAGGGTCTGCTTAACTACAATGGGACATAATTGTGTGTTCGCAGTGTTCTAGAATGTTCTTTGGCCCACAGCCAAGTTAGTTGCTACTGCAGGTGTTCAGTGACACCAGAAGTGAGAGAATTTCCACCAATCATGAGTTTAGCTTGCAGAATGGAAGAGACCCTATTGCAAGGAGAAAAGGGATCGACACTTTGCAAGAACAAGGGATGGGAGGTGGGGCAGATTATGCATGCTTGGGATTGGTGGGTGATGTGCTGGGGATGTGGATTGGCCAAGGGCATATAAGGGAGTGAGGACATTTGTGCCAAGGAGATCAGGGATCAGAGAGCTAGTAGATACTCTGTGTGACTTGACAGCAGCTTGGTTGGCAATGTACTTGGCCGACAGTGTGTTTTATTTTTGTTTAACAGTCATGTAACACTATGTTTCTCAGCTGTTGCTGTACTGTTCGCTTGAAAGCAGCACTCTTTACTTGCTGAGTATAGAATCCCTGCCTGCAATAAAGCGTTGAACTTGAGAAACTGCAATACCCGTGTGAGCTTCATTTCCGACCCGTCGCTATGGTATTATGTTATACATGTGCAGTAATATGTAGTGGTCACTAATAATATGATAATACCATCAGAAATGCCTTGGTATAAGATGGCATATACCACCCAGCCTGTATCAGGTGCAAATACTGACTCAAAAGCAAGGAGTGAAAGATAAAGTAAATCAGACCATAGTCATAAATAATTCATTATTTAAAAACACATGTTTTTTTTTCTAGTTTTATATTTTAAATAAAGTTTTGATTGCATATTTAACATGACGGAGGGTGGGCACGAACTGGCAACCATGGACCCTGCAAGTGAGCATCTAAATCACTATTCAAAAGAGCCGGCAGGGGTCAGACTCCCTAATTGCATTGCGTCACACTACACTGTCTGTTACACATTCAACAGCGGGAAAAGAAACCAGCAATTGACTGCAGTAGTTTATTTAACAGACTAAATAACAAAAACAGCCTTTAAATAACTCATGAACTTAGTCTTTGTTAATCGGGCCAGGGTTTAACATGAAAATTAACTTTTGCATGATTTATGTCTTTGGCTATGGACTGTCCTTGAACTGTATTTGATTTAATTAGAATACTTATACAAACTAAAAATTATCTGAATGTGATGCAATGACCCAAATATACCACACTCTTAAGTAACAGGGTCAATTTAATAGATAGGTACAGACGTCTCTGAATGGACATGCACATACTGTACGTCATTTTCAATACCCAAATTGCATCTAATTTTAATGATTCATTTTCCAAAAGGAACTTCATAAGTGTGATAACAAAAGCTTTTTTCATGAAAAATCAATTATATATGTTTTTAAACAGATGTTTAAAATTGTACGTATCTCATGTAGTATAATTCAGTAATATGTCAGATGAGAATAAATCCCATTTGCAACCAGTTTTAAAATCTACAGTATATTTGCATTAACAAAAAAATTAAAGGATATGAACTTATGAAGAAGCCCTTATAAGAGTTTTGAGGGGTTGGGAGCAATTAAAATAGACAATGAAAAGCTTTTTTTTTTTTTTTTACAGTACTATACAGTTCTGTATTAAGCGTACCCAGCATTTCATAAAAGCTACATTTATTTTTTAAAACATACAGATCACCCCCAGAACATTTTTAACTACTGCTGAGTGAAATCAGTGTGACCTTCAGAGATGCTCCTGTAAGCATATTAAATCTGAGCACGCCATTCTAAAAAAAACAGTTTATAGACTTGAAATTATTAAGGCTAAATGGAGACATTTCACATGCAGCCCTAAGCAAATGTATTCACATCTCTGGCAAGAAAAGCTCATTAAAGGTAACCTTGTGCAAGCTGAAAGGATCAGCTTTATTATTTCCAACATAGGGTCATAAACAGGTTACGTTGTAGGAAGTATTAACACCGGCTGTTAACAAAATTCATTGACACCTAGTTCAATCAAACATAAAAGTCCTGGACAAATGACATTACTCTTTGACTTAACATAAAGAGTTAACATAACATAAAGGGGCAGCAGTGTGGAGTAGTGGTTAGGGCTCTGGACTCTTGACCACAGGGTCGTGGGTTCAATCCCAGGTGGGGGACACTGCTGTTGTACCCTTGAGCAAGGTACTTTACCTAGATTGTGCCAGTAAAAATCCAACTGTATAAATGGGTAATTGTATATAAAAGTAATGTGTAAAAAATAATGTAATTGTATGTAAAAAAAAAAAAAAAAAAGTGATATCTTGTAACAATTGTAAGTCGCCCTGGAGAAGGGTGTCTGCTAAGAAATAAATAATAATAAATATATGATCCCTGTATAGTAAGTGGTAGAATATAATTTTAAGTCTACCCTTACAGAAATAAAGTATATTTTCTAGTATATTGCCACCCACAGGAGCAATTACTTGTATGCAGAACTTGTACAGGTACTCGTTCTTACTTGTAAATGGGTGGGGCTAAAACCGAAAGGGCCATACACATTCAAATTCAAACCTTTATTTAACCAGGTAAAGACATTTAGAACAAGTTCTCATTTAAAATGCCGACCTGGCCAAGAGGCAACATAAATACAACAGACAACAATACATAGACAGTTAGAGACATTACAACAATATGAAATCAGTAAAAAAAAAAAAAAAAAATGAATAAAATCAGTGTCTGCTCTGACAAGCACATGAAACAGGGAACACAGCTTCAAGTCTAGAAAAGAAAGCACCCTCTGAGATAAAACCAGGGAGTTTAAACCTTGATTGTAACTCATTCCAATCGTAAGCAGCTGCATATTGGAATGAGTTATGCCCAACAGCAGTAAAACCATGAGGGACAATTAAACTAATCAAATTGCTGAATTGATATTACTGACCCTCAGTAAGTGTCCAGACAGCTCTTTAACATTATATGACAGTGATTTGAATCATTCTAAAGATGAGGATAAATATCCAAGTGTCCTACACAGTTTTAGGAGTTGTACTCATGTTAAACCTGTTCTCTGTAAAATTAACATACTCCTTATGGATACTGATTTACACTCTTTACTCAGCCCACCCCTAGCATGCACCACCCTGAACTTCTGAAACATCCTCTTGTTTTACTGATAAAAGATTGCTTCTCCACAAAAATCAGATCTCGTTAATGTCGTTAATGTTACCTAGGGCCCCCTTCTATCCAAATTCACTTACTTGAGGACTTTCAGCTTGAGTTGTAACTTACATTTAGCTGTTACTGAAATATGTGCATATCTAAACATAACCAAAAGTGAAGTCATTAACTGTCTACATAATTAATACTGACACACAGTCATTATTATTGTATATATTACTGTTTCATATACAGTATAGAAAATACAATTCCCAAACACAACCGTGCTGTAATGCTTTCTCTTTACTTTGGATGTAGAACTGAACCAAACTAAAGTGTTATCTACTAGTCTTTTATTCTAGACACGCTGGTCTGTTTAGCCTAGCTGCTGGGATGGGATATTCATTTCATCACCCTGAGGTGTCATTATGTTTTGCTGTGTGGTAGTGTCAATCACACCTGCTGTATGCCTCCTTGTATACTGTAGCTGTCACTCTCACATCCTCTTGCTGCTGTTCTGTAAGAACGTGAACACATGTTGCAAATTAAGGCCAAATGAATGCAATAGAATGTAATAAAAGTGATGGAGTTTTGTAAACAGTAGAAGGAGAAACAGAAAAATGTCACTCTATCTCAATGTAATTATGCATAGTTACAATGCGTAAACCCTAACCTAACCCTTTTCTGATATAATTGTGTACTTACATATATGATGCAAAAAGATTTAAATGTGAAGTACATTGCAACTATGCATAATAACATTGTAATTATGTGTAAGTACACATAGATTTACTAAGTAACTACTATGTAATTACACAGTAATTAGAGAAAAAATGTTACCTTGTTTCTTTACTTTTAAGCACCCCGAAATACCTCAAAATAAGTCTGCATCACTATATCAGTTTTAGTCATTCAGTGACAGGTTGTTTTGCTGTGATGCCAATAGAAGCCTCAGTTCAAAACAATTCACTGTGAACTATTAGAATTAGCAGCACACAAAACACTTCATTCTTACTTTATACAATTATATGTAGTATGCTACTGTAGAGAAACAAGTTTTGTTGTCATTACTAATTTAAAATAACCATAATTCTTTAGGAAAGGTAATAATTTAATTCTGCCATTGCGTATAAGTTTGATCTGGCTCAAAATGCTATGCAATGGGAGTCTTAAATTATACCCTGAAGTGTGGGGCTACTGTAGGTGGACTGTATCAATAATCTAAATCATTTAATCCCTGGAGGCTGGGTTCAAATCCGTGTTTTGGTCTCAAATTAACCCCCAGGGCACGAGTCCACATCACTAAACCACTGTGCAATACAGCACTAATGTTTCTGATTAAGAAACAGCCTAGTGGCTCTGGGCCAGTGGCATTGCCTAATCACAATAATGCTACCACCTGCAATAAAAAGCATAACACTATTGCTTTCACACCATGGGAAAGTTAGTTGCCATTTTCAGTAGTAAAGCTTCTGTGGAAAGTTAACCTTCATATCCACACTCTATACTTTCTTTTGTGACAAAAAAAATATGTATCATGCACATTTACAAGGACATTTTAAGAGAGAGATATCTTTCTATCCCACAGGCTAAAAAAGAGAAATATTAGGCCTCTGTGATAGCTTACTCCTTGAGGGTGAGATTGTAGATGACAAGGTTACAAGACTTAAAGTCAGCCTCTGTTACCTCCACTTAATCACTGTTTCCCCAGTCTCTGTGGAGATCTGTCAGATATTGCTGCATTTATTTCACAGAAAACAGGACACTTTCTTCTCGTCCTTTGATACCAGACCTTTAGCCTTTTCATAGAGGCTTTCAATTATATAACTCTGTCTCCCCACTTTTCTTGGTAAATATATTATGAAAAATGTTTAGGAAAAGATGCAAAGGGTAAAGCAAGTTGTCAATGGATTTGAACCTCTGAAGTAAAGTAGCAAAAATGTATTTATTTAAAAAAACTAGTGATGAAAAGAGACCCTGCAGCATGCTTCAGAACTAAAGATGCCACTGAAATCTTTTTTTAGTTAGCAATTACTATCTGGCAGATGGCATTGAATGAAACATGTTTATTGCTAAAATCTCAGTAATATTTATTTATTTTTTTTTTAGATTTTTTTTTTTCTAATTTAGAACAAGGAACTGCCTTAGTGAGCAATTGAGAAATCAGCCAACAACATGGATAGGCCTCTTGCCTCCTCTCTCATTTACTGCAACCACAGTAACCATAGTAACCACTGAGTTGTCTTCTCTTTTTCTTATACAATTTGACCTCTTTTGTCTAACCTCCTCACTCCAATACCTGCCTGTACATCAGTGTTGCAACATCCTACTACTCAAACTTCATACAGCCTCATTATTTGTCATCTTTGAAGTCCCCACTTATTTCTATCAGTGCAGCCTCTCCTACACTTCTCACTTTCTGTTTCTCTGTGAACAGGCCTTCCTTTCTCCTAAATTGACAGTTTCCTTTGACCATTTTTATCCTGTGATTGTAGGCTTTATAGCAAGGACACGAAGGTGTAGCAAGAATGAAAAGGTTGAACGAGTTTCTTTCCCAGAAAATGTTATAATCGTTTACATCTAAACCATTCAGCACACTGTGTTAAGTAAAACAAACAAACAAAAAAAAAACACACACAGAAAAGTTACTTCCTTCCCTTAATAATAATTATCTTATACTTATGTAAAATATAACTTAACCTACAGTTAATTTATGGTCAAAGGAATACTTTATTAATTCTTTATTTTTTATTTATTTTTTATTCTGATATCTTTGTAACCATGTCCTTAATTTTTAAATTGATCCAATTAAACCCCTGACACCTGTTAAACCTGGAATTAGACAAGCTTCCAGGACCAGTCCCCTACCATTGCACTACTGTTTAATCTACATAGGGTAGTAAAGGGGTAGTATACTAATTTGTTAATTAGTAGAAATTCTAAACTGAACCAATGGCGATGATCTGGTTTTAGAGGTAAGAGTTTCTAAAATACTTTAAAGTTAGCTAAAGGCAGTTGGACAGATCTACTAAGGTTTGGCTCCTACTGCTTGTTTCATAACTTGAAAATAGAAACATAGATGTGTGTAGGAGCCTTGCAGTAACCTTCTCATTCTGAACATTATCAAAGGTTTATTTCAGTTGGGAGGTAAAAAAATTGAGAAATTTTGATGTATAAAATATACAAAAACATATTGTTTATTTCAACAGCAGTCTTAAATGCTTTTATGAATATCAAATTCTAAATATCTAATTCACAAAAAAATAGACAAAAACTTTGAGTTGAGTCTTTGAGTTAATACTTTGAGAATTGGGCCCTCTATATTTCCTAGGAAGAAACACGTCAGTGGCTGACAATGAAGTAAGCAAGATAGCTGATGCTTCATGCAATAATGAGGGCCATATTGTCTAATTATGTAAGGCACAGATAGAAGATGGTTCTGCCTAAACATGCTCTTAATGAGCCCCATTGTGTGTGCTCATTCTGAGGATGGTATACCCCTTGCCTGCATCCAATTACATCATGAAAATTGCTTGACCTAGTTTAGGAGCAAGTGGGAATAAATCAGTGTTGCATGTGTTGAATAAAACAGCATGATAAATTCACCCCAAGACATCCAAGTGCAGATTCTCTGAAAGATTGGAACACACTTGTGCTTGTGTGGTTTCTAAGTTCCAAGTCTTAAAGAAGTGATAATAACCATGGCTTTAAAATCTATTTTCCTACTGTACTTCCTATTAGCATTAGTGGCATTATCACAGATCCCTTTTTGTCCTTAGCTTGATTTTTTTAACTTGAGGACTTTCAATTATCACATTATGGATTTAAACTAATTTTATCTACTGCTTCCTGTATAGCAGTACGGCTTCCTGTCCTATAGCCAGGACCCTGTGGTCCTAAGCTGGGACCATGGAAGTGAGACTGCAGCATGTGAGTGATGCTGTATTGTATGAAGTGATAAAGTACTGTTATGGTCTCTTTAAGACCTATCTAGTTCACCTGCCTTTAATATATGCACTTATTAAGCCCTACCTCTTTAGATTGTTCTGGACTGACTGGTGGAGTTCAGTCAGAGAGTGCTTAGGAAAGCATTAATTATTATATTGGTCTCTGGTAAGATTGGAGGAGAAGGGTGTAACGAGACTTCTGTACAATACTGTTACAAATCGGAAACATGCTAGACGTGTAGTTAAATAAATGTTACATGAATGGTTATGACCCACAATCCCGTGTGAAGCTAGTGTTCATACTGGGAATTTTTATGCAGTCCAAGCCTATCCTTGCACCTCCAACCATGGAAAATATACCTTAAAGTACCAGGAATCACCCCTTTTTGTGACATAATGTATAACGCTGAATTTGAAAAAAAAGAAGAACCAAGAAACCAAGAAGAATCAAGAGACTCTCCACACATCCAATTCCAGCCCAGCGCTGGAATAAAATGAATAGCTTTGGTTATGAGCACTTGTTATTTGAGCAAGAGCGTTGCATCAAAGAGCTAGGAGCATTTATCTCCAAAACTAATGAGATAAATACATAAATACATTGTTGTTATAACAATGTTCTTTAAAGTCACACTAGTATTTGTTTATATGAAAACACATTACTTACCTGATGCTTGAGTTCATTTATCACATTGTATAAGATCCCTTCTCCCTTCTCTGTCTCTGGAGTGGTAATCAAAAAATCCACATCATGGCCAAACTCCTTTCCTCTGCAAAAGACAACAATCAAATGTGAACATTCGATCAGAATCTGGCACACCTCTGAATGCACACGTTAAGGGGTTATAATAGCCAAAGCTTTCTCTCATTAGCATACATTATGGACTGCTAAGGACTTTATAGCCATCAGAGGGCCACTTTTGCCTGCTATATGCTATGACTGATGAAAAAGAAAGCCAATTCATTACATCAGTGTTTACTATATTGAGTTTCTATGGTGCTTTAACTCATTATCACCTCTGAAAGGCACCTCTTGAATTCCATTCAATTGCAAAGTTAAATCGGTGACAACACAATTGGCCACCAATCTCAGCCACTTTAACAGTATTATCTTCATCAACCTTATGCCTCTTTTTACAATGGACACATTGTATGTAAACAGACCTTGACGTTTAGCCAATTCACTTCTCCTTGTGCTGATATTCCCTCATACACGTTTGCCATCTTATAACCCAGTAGTAATATAATTCTCTCTTATTGTTTTGTTGTACAGCAGATCTGTTTTGTTTTCCAATCTGAGACTCAGGTTCAAGTCCATTCTTCCTGCTATAACTGGAAAACTGTCCACTATGTCTAAAATAACACATACAATCAGGCCATAGACTGGATTTGCACCAGGCTTCCATATACTTGGATGGAACCAACCATGACATTGCAAAAAACTGAGGATACTTAAGATCAACGTATTGATTAAAACTTTGAATACAACTTTTACATGTTTATATTAGTTGATTTATGTGTGTACTCACAGCAAAGCAATTTGTATTTTATTGTATTATCCATATTACAATGCGTATACTTTAATGGTTGTAATTTTAGAGACTAACTTTAATCCCCATTTTTGTGTTTAATTATTCAATACTTCCTCTCTGTGCTATTGAATATTTTCTAAATGGTATAAAATGAATAATGAATAATAGATACAGTACTGTGAAAGAATAAGGAAATGAGTAAAAAAAGTATTTACAAGCCATTCCATTGAAACACAAACAGATATGATATTGTCTCTTGCTTTCATTGATTATACTGTGTAATCTTTCTGTGAATTTTCACACTGGGAATATGATTATTACTACACATTGAGTGTACTCTTTCCTATGCAGTTGAATTAAAACTGTTTGAGATACCACTAAGTAAATACCTAATTTAAAAAAAAAAGATTGTTAGGCTTGATTTGTAATTCCTGGGAAATATTCATCTTAATGATATGAACTGACCATGACCTAAATTCTTATGTGCTTTGGGCATTTTGGCAGACTTGTCAAATTTAAGCTTATTAAGTGACACAAATTGAGGGAAAGCATCAGAAATAACTAATTCCTGTGAATATTTTGGTCATATTCTCTATGACAGAGGTGCCGTCCTTCATTTGACACACACAACTGAGGTCCTATGTGCATTATTCTGTACACAAACTAGAATCAGTATACCTGCACAGTTGATTGTATATTTACATGGCTTTGGTGGATTTGTGCTGTTGATGGGTAATAAATGAATAACTATCTGTGCTCTGATGAGCTGAAATGACCTTGAGTGTTGTATACTGCTTTATAAGCACGCGGTTCAGGAGGTTGTTATGCCGAAACATGACTGCATAACATGACAATGCCAATGCAATCTTGAATACCACACTATTAAAGTTACGAATGTCATAAGTAAATACAAGGTTTAAAGAACTCAATAGTAGAACTCAAAAGAGAAATTACAGGGTTGCACAGCATTTTCAAATATTAGCAGAATGAAACTGAGGATTTAGAACAAAGGAATACAGAAGTGAGTGCAGAAGCAGTTTGCGTTTTTGTAGTTACTTCCATGCATAAATCTGTTTTGATCTTCATACCAACAACTGGTGTCAGAATGGTAAAGATAAGTAAAGCTACGTGAGGGGAAATATTAGTCAAGCGGTATTAGATGAGATGGCTAAGAAGTCTGGAAAGGTCACCATGCCATGCTTAATTGCCTATAGAAAACATTTAAATGTTCCACATTCAGAATTCAATGAGGCATGTCAAGTTCACAGTAAAGTGGAAAAAGTAAGTAGTTTAATCACAGACTACAGGGAATATGCTTTCATCTGATCTCCTTGCTGTGGTTCACATGCAAGATAATACTTTATACCTTCTACATTTTACAATGTTTTATTTTATCACATGTTTAACATCCTGTTGTGTGTGTTGTCTGGCATAGAGCCCTGCATCGGGTTGGGTGTCCGCGGGTGACCCACAAAGCGGGTCGTGTTCGGGTCTGAATGTTAACTTTTTTGCGGTTTGCGGTTAGGGTGCGGGCCAGATAATGTAATTTTTGAATGTGAATTTGAATAACCAAAAATGTTTTCTGTCCTTTCAGCATACTGGTCTGTAACCCTTACCCAAATAACATGTTAGAAGGTAAATGTACCGGTATTTCCTGCACTAAAGTAGGTAGAGATTATTGAGGGGTCAGCTGACTAAGCTGTGTTCTCGGTTTGTGTTCTCGGATTCTTTTATCATGTCTGCTTGGTGATATAAAAAATATATGTGGACGAGGTGAAACAAAAGATAGCGCAGGGTTTATATCATGTGGTGGATAATAGTTCGAGAGGTAAATCAGAAGTGTGGAATTCTTTTGGAATCATAGTGAATGAAAATAATGAACATGTGACTGGATCCGTTGCTTGTAAAACCTGTCATCATGTTTTTGTGTATGACAGCTACAAAACTGGTACATCATCTCTGTGAAAGCACAGGTGTAGCTCCCTTTCAACTGGTGGCACAAAAGGAATAGACAGGTATTTTATAGTAAAGTAAGTAGAGATAGTTAATATACTATGTTAAAATACATGCAGACCACTAGAGAAAGCTACCATGCTGTATAGCCTGTATTGTATAAACTCAATCTGTGGAGAATGGTAGAGATATCTGTGTGTGAACGTGAGAGTGTGAGAAAGCAAGAGAGAGAGCAGGCAGTAGGTAAAGGACAAACACTTGTGGGTTTGTGTCGGCTTGCAGGTCTTACTATAGTGGGTCGGGTCGGGTCGCGGGTAAAAAGACTGTGCTGCAGCGGGTTGCGGGCTCTGATCAGGTCCTATAGAAGGGGTTGGAAGTGGGTGTAAAAATCGGACCCGCATAGGACTCTGGTCTAGCATTCAAGTATAAAACCAGAAATGTTGCAGCTTATGTGTATGGTTTAATTTACTGTAATTTCATGCTGCAGCAAAGGAATTCTGGAAACTGCATTCCTGCAGCAAAGCTAGTAAATAACTGTGGCAAAGTGGGTAAGTATGTGCTGGTGAAGGCAATGCAGCAGTGCAGAAGAAACAGACAGACAACAATGTCCAGGTGCAAGGGTGTTTAATGATGTTGTTTTCCAAAGCCTGATGGCAAAACAAACAGTAAACAATAATGATGGAAAGTAATACAGCAGCGTGTATTACTTTACTTATAATCCCCGGGTTTGACCCGTAACCAAAAGTCCCAATCTATACAACACACAACACAAAACACATACACAAGTCTTTTAGTGAGTAAATTAGTGCCTGTGGTGCAAATACAGTTCTTCATGAAAGAAGGGAAGTGCTGGTGTCCGGTTTGGTGCTGGCCTTTGGCGACAGCTCCGGATCATGTTAGCAGTCTAAAAACAAACAGTTTTTAACAAGACAGTACAAACAAACAAAACACTTGCGTTTTCACCATTCTCCTTTTTAGACTTCCTCTAACCATTTACAAAAGGAACAGATCACTTTACTATGCCAACTTCCACGTAACCCTGGGAAGAAACTGTCGTGCCATTTAGTCCAGGGTACTCTGTTCCCTTTACACAGCGCCCTCGCAGGTCGGGAGGGAGATCTAATACCAAGAATCATTCAATCTCTGTCACAGTAACCCATAGAAATATGTGGTCCAACTTAAAATACAGTTTTATTATATAGTTATTCGTGACCTTGTGAGTAAAGAAATACAATATATTCATGTTAGATTTATATTATGCTATCATTAATTAAGTGAGAGGGAAAAAAGAGATATGAATGAAAATGCAATTGAAGTGGACTTTATGCTCAAAGTTCATGGCTTGGGTTTTGCAAGAGGGAAATTAACAGATTATGTTATAGTTAAGATAAACCTGATAATCCCAACCACAATCGCAGTAAAAATTGTAATTGTTTAAATAGGATGCATTCTTCTATTCTTATAGCTTGGAAGAGTAAAAGAGGACTTCAGTTCAATGTAAGCTGCCGTGGTTGCAAACTGTCCATTTCGCCCCAGAACTAAATTTTGCCAGTGGACCCTTTTCTTTAAGCATTCCTTTCACATTGCTCCGCTAAACTTATTTCAGAAGCAGCACAAGCCGCAATACACCTCAAGTGAAACGTATTCTCAGACACATTGTATAAACAGATTTTTAAATTGCTTTTTCAGTCTTTTAGTGTAACATCTCCAATTTATAGCCATCAAATCAACTGCGTTTGGCAGCTAAATAAATCTATTTCAAACTGTATAGCCAAACACAAATTTTAACTATTTAGTAATAGATTAGTTCTATGGAAAGAATGAAATAGAATCAACAAATTTTTTTTAGGTTAAGAATATTTAATACACAATTAATATGATCATTAATATAATAAAAAATCATTATATAAGGGTTGCTAAGTCTTGACTAATTTCATTTGTAATCCCCAGAGGGCATTATCCAATTAAAGCACTACTACTTGTGGTAATTATGCAGAACAGGGTTGCTTTCTTATTATTTGGGGATCACACATTGGGTTGGGCAGAACGGATGACACTGGACAAGGGGACGGGAGTGAGTGTCGTATACAGTAAGCGGGTCTTGGGTAAAGTTTGCTGTTGGCAACAAGACCAACAGGCAAGTGTGAATTCTGTTTACATCATGCAGCCCACAAGGGAAAGGTATGGACTAAGCCTCTGCTCTGTGCTGTTGTGTTTAGTTTTAATTGACGCTACAGTTCTAAAAGCCTCTGGTCTTTCAATGGCTGTTATAATTACAAAGCAATTCACTTTAGCATGCCATCACAACAGGCATTAGCTTCAGAATAATTAAAGAATGATGGAATATTTATAACTCTGCACCCAGTAAAGTTACCCAACCGGAAACTGACATCTCATACAAAATAATTCCATAAATCTTACTTAAATCTTACTTGTTGTGCACTTCCATTTGCACATAAAGAAGACTCAAATGTTCAGTTTTGAAAGAAACATGTTACACTAAACATCTTGGGAAAATAATTTAAATTAAAAACATGACATCTGGTACTATGCTTGGTTAAAGAAACCTCCTTTAAGACCCAACTTGACAAAGTTTTGAGATCAATCAGCCACTAGGAATCAGACAAGCACAGGTGGGCTGAATGGCCTATTCTCGTTGGTAAATGTTCTTGTGTCCTTGATGTTGCACTTGCTTGGTCATTTCACCTGGATGGTAAAATTGTCCCCTCCTCTTCAATGGCTTCTTTCCTATCTTTAACCAACCATCTGCTTCCCATTTTAACTGACGTGTAAAATGATGCTCAGGTGAAATGACACAGGAATTAAAATAGATTTCCTGCGAATAAGGTTTAGAAACTAAGCTATAAAATGTGTTTCTTTAAAAAATGCACAATTACTTTATTTTGTTTAAAACATGTAATTTGAGGGGTATTCTTTCCTTTTCAGAAATAACTGTGCTATTAAACAATATTTAGGTTCATGAATGTGCCCAATTATGCAGCACATTGAATATAAAATGATAAATGATCTATTCGTTCCACAGATGAACTATTAAAGAGGCCAATAAAACTCAAGTGATTCAGTAAACTGCAAAGCACCTGCAGTCTCTGGGTATTTCCGACCACATTCTTAATTGGCAAAACAGCAAACACTGTCTCTGCTTTCCACAAAATCATTTTAAACATATTAACTGTGCTGTGCATGCAAATTGGCATATGCAGTTTCCAGTCATGCAGTTTTCCACAATAAATAAGAAAATCAATGCTGAAAATCCAACGGTGCATGTGTGTATCAGAGCAAAAGCTACGGAGCATTTGATCTGCCATACATCTGTGCATATTCTGCATTTAAATCACCATTGTCAGCAAAAGATAAATAGCTTTCTTCCCATTGATGAAATGTTCTATTTCTAATGGTGGATCTTGACAACTGAATTATTTAGCATTAGTTACCTCTGAAACCATAACTTTTTCCTTGAGAAGTTAAATACAGACAAGATGGAACTTTTGCTATTACAGAACTAATATGCTGACAAGACTAAAGCTTTTCCATGCATATTATTGATTTAATTAATAACCGTTTTTATTCTATTCAGATCTTCATAGTTGCCCGTAATATACCTGGTGGGTGTAAATAAAAGGTCAGGGCAACTATTATGCATGGACCAAACGCTACAGTAAAAAAAGGACTTGAAAATGAATTGCTCTGAAAAAAGGAGAGTGCTGCTCAGAAAATATTGTTGTACCATAAATTAAGCAGTAATTCAACAAGATTTATAACAAATCCTGATGAAAAACATTCATGAAGACAATAATTCACAAATGTGATGCACATTAATGCAATAATGTTTCGTCTCTGACAATATATCACTGTTTTGTTTTATACTTTTTTATTTAGAAACTCCTCAGAATTGATTTTGGCAGAGCTGCCTTGTGAGCAAACGTTTTAATAACATAATGCGCAAGAAAATAAAGTTATGTTTTAGAAGCCAGCGATGACTTTATTCATTTATCATTTATGAGCAAAATAGCACCTAAAGTGGCCTTTTTCGCTGTCACCCAGCGTCTCTGATAAAATCCTGTTCGTCAGTTAAATAGCTCACGGTGGCCAGACATGACATTACTAAATGGGGTTTTATCTTTCAGTGCAGACTAGGATGTCATCTTAGACCAAACTGACAGCCTCTTAAACCTGTGAAAACTGCCATTTTTGCAGGAAAAATACACTTCTTTGCAAAGATGGGGCCTGATTTACCAATGGTTGTTAGGCAGCTTTGAATACATTTTTTCTTACAATTTTCATTTATGAGTCACACAGTCAACAAGTATGTCAGTTACTTACATTCCCTGCCATGGCTGTAAATTGAAAATTAGAGCAATGACGAAGAAGTTGATGGCCATGACATAAATGTTGTAATAATAATTTACTAATTGGTTACTGTAACTTTAAGTAACATATATAATTTGGGGTTAATGAGTAGACTAAACAACAGAAGTACCTGACTGTGCGACATTTATGTTACAGAATGGTACTAGGCTGATGTATTTGACTACAAAAAGAAATGTGATCTGTGCTTATACCCACAATCCATGTCTGGAGTCTCTAAACTGCCTAGTTACTATCAGATTCTGTGACACCAGTGCATTAGATGTGATTCAAATCAATCTATGTAAGTATTTTATTTTTCAGCTTTGTAAACCTCTTAGTGTCCTTTTATTTTAGATTCTGTCCTTGTCCCCTGCTGTCTGGTGGATGACTTACTTTTGGCTTGGAAAGCATAGCTCTCATCATTGTTACAGTATCTGCAAGACTCAATGAGCGACCCAAACTATTAAATAGGCTTCCTACATATAAAAACATTAAAAAAATAATTTTAACATTCAAACAGTGCTGTTGAGTGTTGAATGATAACTGTAGCTGTTGCTATGGCAACACTGTCCTGTGCATCTGACAGTCCTGGGACTATGTCTTTATTTTCTTTTGTTTTTCATATTCAAATGTTTCCAAGTTCCAGTATTTTTTTGTCATTTCTCCAATGTGTATTGGAGATTTGGGAGTTTGCTAAAACATCACACAAGCCCCTGGCAGAACACATGAGTGGAAAGCTGTGTTTTATGGGAATTGACCACACAAAAATACCTGAACATATCAAAATGAAACGTGCCAAATCCAAAAGATACATCTGTTTGTACTGTACTGTCAGTACTGTCAGGGAAGTTCTGGGGCCCGGCTTCACTACTGGAGGCATTGGCACTGTAGTTTCTTTTTCTAAAGCCACCGAACCATCAGCTTTTTCAATGTAGCTGTCAAAACTGCTGTGCAATGGAATATGGCTCTCTTGTTTAAATCTTACAGTTTCTGACAGCTAGGCACCCATTTAATTCCATTTTGATAGTAACTGTGATGTTTCAGCAGATAAGTTGAGAGCTATGTGGGAACTTTATGGTTGGCAGGTTGGATGATTTCAAATCCTGACAGTAGAAGAGTATCTCCATATTATTCAAAAAGTGTAATTACACAGAGCAGAATAAGTGAATAGTACTGTAGTTGTGTAAGCTTTAAACACTGCTCCCCCTTTCTAACTCTAAAGTCAGGAGCCATAGTAACAAGTGGTAAAAGAAAGGGGCTTGTTACCAGGAGGTTCCTAGTCCAATCCCAGCTCAGCCACTGACTCACTGTGTGTGACCCTGAGCAAGTCACTTAACCTCCTTGTGCTCCCTCCTTTGGATGAGAAGTAAAACCAAGATCGAAGATTGTAAGTGATTCTGCAGCAGCAGTTGTTGATGCAGTTTTACCCCCTCTGCTAAATGACTAATTAATAAGACTGTGCTAATTCTGTTCTGCCTTATAACAAGTATGAAAGTGCTAGTGTAATGGCATTATGAAGCAAATGGGAACCACGACCATCCCTCCTTATAACTGGTTCCATGGTATAAAGGGACGCTTATTAAGGGGGAGCACTGTACATTTTTTTGTATAGATGGATATTTGTTCTGATGTGTATAAAAGCTTGTGCCTCTTATAACTTGTGAACAGCTTGTTGAATTCAGTTGAAAATATGTATATTCCTTGTGAGAGAAAAACATTTTGTTATAACAAACCCTTCCCCTAAAATACCCATCGACTGGCCATTTGTACTGTATATCTGTGAGGATAGCCATTTCAAAGCACACATTGGGGTAATTTGTCGTGTTAGACAACCATACTTGTAGTTATGTTTGTTTTCATTCAAATAATTAGTAAAAATTGAGACATTCACTACAGTCTTTAATTAACTACTATTTTTTAACTACTATTTTATAAAACTGAGTTCCAAATTTAGTAACTATTTGCTGGGTACAAGGGTTTTGGAAAATATAAATTTACGCTATACACTCAGCAATTGATAGTTGTTTGCAGTCTCTTTCAAAATTGTTCAAGTTAACATGTAAATGAGATCGAGCCCCTAAAGTATGTTAATATCTGGTGCAAACCTCATCAAAAGATTGATGGCGGCAAAGTCACATTTAGGCACAAAGCCTATGAACCATAATCAACTAGCTTGTGTGGCAACACTAGTGCTTTACAAAAAAGGGCCTGTGGCAGGGCTGCTAGTGGGATATTTTGTCTGTATTATGTGTTTCACAGACAGCGGACAGCCTAGTGTGTGGCAGGTTGGAAGGGCAGATGGTTCTGCAGCAGAGCGAGTCACTGTGAGTACCCCAGGGTGCTGAAACCAAAGTCACCTAAAGCCACAATCTGAAGATGTCAGTTCAGTTCCAGCCCAGCCAGGAGACTTTTCTTAAAGGGGAACCCAAACACCCATACCTATGTTCACACTAAACTATCCTCTGATATCATAGAAATATGATATGATGTGTCTTTTTTCAATTTCCAATTTAAAAAATAGGTAATTTAGCGATTAAATCTGGATTTTCTTGAACCTTCTTTTAATTCCAGAAACGCTTACTGTGACGTCACAACATGAACAAATCCAACATTCTACTACTATTCACATTGAAGACAACGATACAATCTGTGATTTACTTTTAACTTGTAGTTCGGTTTGTGCCATAATGCCATGCCGATGTGTTTTAGGTGGATGCAGCAATACAAACCAAGATGGTTTTAACCTGCACAAGTGGCCAAAAAATTACCTCAGAAATGTGTAAGCTACGCGATGTGAGAAAGCAAACTGAGCCGTATGAGCTTGTCAAGCAGACGACCTACTGACTGCACTCTGTTGGATATTTTAGCTTATACGGCAGCAAATGTGTCATACACTGAAGAAGATCTGTGCTGACATCATCCCCCAAAATGAAAGGATTTCTGCCAAATGTAAGGTCAGCATTTAAAAAAAGGGAGAACTTGAGGGTACGTACATTCTCTTACAAATTCTAAACTAAACAAGACGCAATTGTACACTATGCTATACAGTAATATAGTAGTCTTACACTGTGTATATATATATATATATATATATATATATATATATATATATATATATATATATATATATATATATATATATATATATATATATATATATATATATATATATATATATATATATATATATATATATATATATATATATATATATATATATATATATATATATATATATATATATATATATATATATATATATATATATATATATATATATATATATATATATATATATATATATATATATTGGTAAGGTAAAATGTTAACAGGATCTAATAAGGTTACGGCAATTTTTCCCCATCAAATCCGACCTAAAGTTGATCAACAACTTCATGTGTCATAAATGCAGAGATTGCTGACTTTTCACAGTAATAAAGGAATCCTTGATCTGAGAACTCGTCTGGATGTGTTGTGTTTTGGTTTTGTGGAGTCTGCAGTGGGAGTGGGATATCATATAAACATGTTATTATGATATGTTTATTAGCAGATGCCTTTATCCAAGGTTACCTTTATCCAAGGTTACTTACAGAGACTAGGGTGTGTGAACTATACATCAGCTGTAGAGTCACTTACAACAACATCTCACCCGAAAGACAGAGCACAGGGACGTTAAGTGACTTGCTCAGGGTCACACATTGAGTCAATGAGTGAGCCGGGATTTGAACTGGGGACCTCCTGATTACAAGCCCTTTTTTTCTTTAACCACTGGACCACACAGCCTCCAGACATGAGAGTTACACAAGCACATTGCCTTTATTGTTAACTGGTTGTTTTTTTTTTGGACACAGCTAAAATAATATAACCTGTGATTTTATTTAACATTTTAACTTGTTTTCACAATGGTAAATGTTAATAATCTAATACAAAAGTGGAAAACATGATTTACATACTCATCCGGGCATTTCTTGGAATCGTCTATGTTGTACTGTTGTCGGTACTGGTAATAGGCTGTATCCAGCAGTGCGCGGTTGAGACATATTTACTGGGTTGAAGTCTGGGTGACAGGTTCGCATGTAACCGGAGGGTCATTATTTTTACAGGTCTCCTGAGTTTTGTCAATTTTCTGACAACAAATGCTCTCCCTTTGTGTACCCATTGCTTGGCAGTTACCACAACAGCACCTGAGATAAGGAATGTAAAATACATACCAGTGGAATTAGGCTTTATTTTCTTTTGTATTCGTGAATCTGTTTATGGACATTGTTGTGGTTTTGGCTGCGTCTAGGGGATTTTAAAAAAATGTTTCTGAATAGGTGAGTTTTTATTTATTATTATTATTATTATTATTATTATTATTATTATTATTATTATTATTATTATTATTAGCTAACTTACATTTTTTACAAAGATATGGTACCCAGCAAAAACCTTACCAGTCAGGGTTGTTTAAATGATCACGAGATTGTCTTGATCGCTGCTATTTTCCGTTTCATCCATTTCGCTCTCGTATGGCTCGAAACGATAGGGCTTTATCAGGCCATCTGAAGATAGTTGCTCCATAGAGCTTTTATTATTGTACATTGTTTCTGAATATAGAGACACCAAATCTGAATCAGAGCTGCTATTGCAGCTGCCATGTCCAAAACTAAAGATGTTCACTCTATGACGTCACTGGTCAAGGTCACAGGATTTTTTGCTTGGGGCAAAAATACCACTTTAAAAGTTTTTTGGGGGCGAGAATGGTTCTTTCGAGGGCTCAGAACCATAGGGGCGTAAGTGACATTTTTGTCAAAATGGCATATTATTTATCAAATTAAAGCTCTTGATGAGATCTATCTAGTGCCAAAAGGACCTAACTGAAATCACAAACTGCATTGCATAAAGTGAGAAAGTAATAAAGACACAACTGCAAAATCTAGGTAAACTCAGTGCCAGGAGGGCGTAACTAGCACACTTACACCCTCCTGGCACTGTGTTGCATTGTGGGATGGCTGAGTGACAGCAGATGAGTCAAAATTGCTGCAAAAACCTGTAAAGTAAAGCTTTGTGTAAAACAATATCTAACTTTTGAGGAAATGTAACTCAGTTAAATTGAGGATTCAAGCAATGAATTCACTACAGAATAAGAACCAGGCCATGTCAATTGTAGAAAATCTTGTAAATTATTAAAGTAAAGTAATTGTCTTTTGTATTATATATATTTTTTTCTGTTTGGGTTCCCTTTTAAAAATGTTGTTGTAACCTGTATCATAGTGGTGTTTAAACAAGGCAATGACATGTTTATAGCAAATCCATATATCCCCTGAATCTGGTAGTCTCAAAAAACAAATAAAGCTAACATCAAGTTTTATGGCACTTGGATAAACGGTTTTCCAGATATATGTGACATACAGATGGATGGATGTACATACAGCCACTTCCACGAAATACCTTCACTGAGCTTGCAATTCCTGTGGATAATGCTGTATTCTTCTTTGGGGGATGTGCCACCAAGAATTAAACATAAAACAAACAGCTGTTACAGTACAGCTTAGGGCCCAGTCACACTATTTATGTGAACTGGTCAAGTAACCCCACACACTAACCCTAACCGTTTTCTGATACAATTATGTTCTTACATACTGTATATCGTGCAAAAAGATTTACACATTAAGTACATTGTAACTATGGGCAATTCACATGCATTTACTAAGTAACTACTATGTAAATACACAGTAATTACAGACACTGAATGTAAAGTGTTACACATATGTTGTATGTATAACTGACAAGGGAATGTGAAATGAGAGGAACAAATATAAAATATAGCTATTCTACAGAAAACAAAATGGCAGTACACTACTGTATTTAAAAGGAAATAAGGCACTGGTTATTAAATGTCATGCTGTTATTATGAGTTATGAAGAAGCCTAAGCTATGTTAACAAACAGCACAGCTGCAATTTGAAATCAGCAGTCTACTAAATTATTCCCTGCAATGTAGTAATGGGTTACACACTTTTGATGTCTGCTTGACCACTGGTATTATCAGACACTGAGTACAGACTTCAGTTCGCTTATTGTCTTTTGCAGTAACCTCATCTACTTGTTTGGCACTAATACCTTTCTGTCAGTATAGCTGCCTTATCTGGAAGCACTTTACAGTACACAGTGTTCATTTTCACAGAACCAAAGCAGCATATGATACTTCATCACTTCCTAAAGGTTATCTGTCAATTTCCATCCATATTTTATTCTCAACTGCAAGCATACTCCATGCCAAAATTACCTGTCCCTCAAAAAGAGTGCACTTTTAGAGGGTGTTTATTACACAAGGAATAATGCACACCTAACTACATAATAAGTAACTCCTTCAAAGGTTCTGGTGCCACTTATTGTTTTTTTTTTTTAAAGCACTATATTTTGCTCTTCCACAAATTTCTCTCTGTCTTCCTCAGATAAATCGTGAAATCTGCAAGCCACTGTTTGTTTTGGAAGCGACATTTTGTTCTGTGCCTGTACTGGTATTAACAGAATCAGATTTGAAAAGCTGACGTCAGAAAAATTGATGCTTGCAGTCTTATTAACTACAGGGGGCACGTGCAATCTTATTACACGCATGTAGTGAAGTAACTACTGATTCGTAATTAGATTGTAATTGGATTGTTAAATATACATTATAGGAATATTATAGTTTAATTGTTTCAAAATTGCAGAGTTATGGTCAATTATGCCATGATACAGGGTCGCACTGCAGTCTTTATTCATATATCATGAGGTCATTATTTTAGAATTACTTGGTAATTACTTAGTAATGATTACAGAGTTTGTACATTTGGATTAATACTATCTTTTTATTATCCTCATGACATAATAAGAAGGCTGTATGGTCCAGTGGTTAAAGAAAAGGGCTTATAACCATGAGGTCCCCAGTTCAAATTCCACCTCAGCTACTGACTCATTGTGTGACCCTGAGCAAGTCACTTGTGCTCCGTCTTTCGGCTGAGATGTAATTGTAAGTGACTCTACAGCTGATGCATAGTTCACACACCCTAGTCTCTGTAAGTCGCCTTGGATAAAGGCGCCTGCTAAATAAACAATGTGGCAGTGTTACACTGCACTGTAACTCCACTATTACCATACCTGGTAATGTAGTTGGGCTCCTTTTCTGGTTTTAGTTATACATTTTAACCCGGGGAGCCTTGCCATTTTATTCACTGTTCCTACTTGCAGTGGCTTTATCTGCTGCTGCTACCAGAGACCGACCCCTGGGTGTTAGATTTAAGGTAGTGAATTATGATAATGATGTAATTAGGTCTACATCTTAGCAAAAATGTATTGTTATTAAGGCCACCCAACTAGTCTGTGATACAGCATGGATAGTGGTGGACTTGTACTCCAGGCCGCTTCCCCTTTCTCTTCATGTATTGAACTGTTACCATTTCTGTTGCTGGTCTTTACCACCCACTATACTTAACTGAGAAGAAAAGCATGATAGTCTCTGTGGAAGGATGGTGGGCATTTCACTGACACAGAGACAAAACGTTAGTTGAAACGCCGCTCTGGCGCACTGATTTATTTTGGCCTGCAGAGGGCGCTTTTGTCTGTGGCCTGAATACAGGCAATGGTAGTCAGGACCACAGAGTTACCAACACTGGTATACAGTTCAGTTGATGACGACGCACTCGCAAGTGCTCAAAATAATAATGAAAACAAAAGGCGAAATTAAATAAAACACAGTAATAAAACTACAAAATAAAGGTGCTGCTTACACAGTGCCCCTACTGCCGCTAAGCCGGTCAGCTCGGGATCTCTGTCCTATGCTGTTATGCACTATTGGGGTGGCCAAGGTTCCCCTATCACTACATACGTCCCCTCAGGTACGTAACAATATATTTTAAAAAATAGTTTATTTATTGCTGGCTGTTATCCTCAGCAGTGCTTGCCTGTTTTGGTCGGTCGCTCCAACCACTGGCGTTCTTGCCTGGGCTATGTTTACACTGGCCTTCTCAGCCAGCATCTCTGTGTATTCCCAATCACGGCCACCCGAATGCATATCCAAGCGCAGTATTTATGGGGCGAGCAATCCCCCAAGGCCTGCCTCTCAGCCAACACACCCTCTTACCCACCTCTCCATGTCACTGTCATGACTGACAGGCGGATCTACGAGGCTGCTGCCCCCTTTCTGCAGTACCACGCATGCGCCAGATAGTCAGCACAAATCCCCCCCCGTTACAGTCTCCATAACTTATTTATTAATTATTATTAGTGCTGTATAGTGTAGCTGTACTTGAGGCGTAGCAAGGACACACACACACACACACTTCTTGAAAATACCGTAAAACTTCAAATAAAAATTTTAATAACGTAATAACTGCATTAAACAAATATGCATTACTTGTAGGCCTACCTTAAATTACGTGTTCTAGTATTATTACTATTTATTAATCCTGAGAGTCACTTTCATCGCTATCACTTATTAACAGGTCATTACGCTCAAGCTCCTCCTCATCTCCCTCATCTTCAATGGCAATGACAGAGACCCGGCGTTTAAAAGAGACCCGCTATTTATTTACAATATTTGTCAGCAGACCCGGCACTTTTTGGAGACAGGCGATTATTTGAGACCTGGCAATTATTTTAAGTTGTGCAGTACTTTTGAATCAAGTATTAAAATATGTGAAATTGTAAACAATTCCAGAACTCAGGAGCTCTGTACATAAAAAAAATGTCTGGCCTATCTCATAAGACGAATTTTCCATATTGATTCAGTGTTCTTTAAAATATAACGTTTATTAACTTCACTTGCTAACATGGATTGTATATATCTTATCATTAGTAAAGCAGAGAGGCAAAATGAGACTAAACTGCAATGATAGAGACCCATGTTAGTATACATCAGAGAGTGATGAGATGAACCACTGCAGCCCAAGAAAACCTACAAAGTATATTCAATACAGTGTCAAATTCTTCACAATATGGTTGATAGGTATTTTTTATGTATTGTCTTCACTTTACACTTGGTGGTGTCACGTACCAAAAGGAAATGTTGATAAACAAAATGTCTCCTGTCAGTGAATTTCTTACAGTATTAATAATATAATGTAAAAAAAAGTATTAAATTATTTTGTTATTGTACTTTTGTTTTATACTTTGTATTGTGTTTTCTCATTCAAACATATGAGAAATACTGAGAAGAAAAACATCCCCAATCCCCTACTTTGGGTGATTTGCTATTACAATTCCATGATTAAAATCTCTGATCTGATCAAAAATAGAAAACTTAAAAGTGAAAAGAAGACAGTGATGACATTTGAATGCCTCCTTCATTTTTACCTGCTGTGCTGAGAATCCCATTTAAGCCCTCCTTCCAGCCCATTAAATAAACAACAACATTGGAGCCAGTCCCTGAGAGATACACACTATCGTTTCACAACAGCCTATTTTTGCATTATTAAATAGTAACAGGACACAACCCTGTGCAGCTGATTGTTGGTAACCTTGTAAGACATTAGTAATTACACAAAACGATGTAACAATGCAAAGGTATACAGTAGATTAGGAAACAATGGGTTTTATTTTAAGACTTTTTTAAAACCTATTTTGATTAAATAAATGCTGTTTGTTTAAAAAAGGGTTTATTTTTTCAAAGCATTATTTAACCTAAGAGAATGTTATTATAAAATCTTCAATAAATAATCCATAAAACCATTCCTTAAAACAGGTTTATAAAAACAGTAAACAGTTTATTTCTTTATTGACTAACTAGGAATAATTCATGAAACTGAATCATTTTGGATGGGACATTACTAAATTAAACCTAAAATTGAGTTTAAAATCTTGAATTATTAACCATTAATGATTTAAAAAGATACATATACTTTAATGCAATAATAGAAAAATTCAAAGAAGTACAAGTTTTTTCAGCCAGAATGGCCTGAATTCCTTTGCATGCGTATGTATCCCAAACTAGAACCCCCCACTAGCTGAAATTTGTGAGAGAAATTGAACTAAATGAAACAAATCAGTTTGATCCTGCCTAAGCTTTTCCTCCACTCTCATAAAAAAAAAAATCTGTAACGACAGGTAAGCACACATTTTAATATGTTGTACCAGATATTCTATGTATAATTGCATCCTAATAACCTCTTTAAGTGGAAAGAGGTCCATTAAGGAGGGTATAAGTATGACATAGTGGATCATTTATCTTAATTAATGTATTCTTCTAGTTGTTTACATTGACTTTGTACTGTACATGATTCTCTGGTTTCATCACACCTTCCCATACGGAAAAATAATATATTGCAGTGTATGTCAAAACAATAAATATATACTTAAAATACATGGTAATATATTGTCACCTCTTTCCTAAATATATTCTGTGTAGTGCAATATATTTTTAAATATGTCTCATACATTTCAGAAAGCATTCCAAATTTCAAATTCCTTACCAGACATTATATTTTACTAATATAGGAAAGCAAAGGAACACTTGTATATTGCAGTTTTGATGTATTATTAATTTGTATTTATCCTTTCCTGAAGAAGATTATTATTATTTATTTCTTAGCCGACGCCCTTATCCAGGGCAACTTGCAATTGTTACAAAATATTATTTTTATATACAATTACCCATTTATACAGTTGGGTTTTTACTGGAGCAATCTAGGTAAAGTACCTTGCTCAAGTACCCTAGCTGGGATTGAACCCACAACCCTCTGGTCAAGAGTCCAGAGCCCTAACCACTACTCCACACTGCTGCCTTTACCCATTTTATTTTTATTTATTTTTTTTTTTCATGTTCATATTGGCAGAGAAATATGAGCACAATTTTCTTTTTCTCGACTTGGAATCTTCCTTTTTTGAAAATTTGTTCTGGTATTATAGATTCATAGTTGCTGAATACATGTTTATGGCATGTCTCTTGTTTTATCATTTATTTACAAGTCTCATGTACATTTTGTGTAGCTGTAATGTTACAATATGTTAGAAAATATTCTACTATAAATAAAAATATAATATAATTTTATATAGTTCAAAGTATATGGAAGCATACTTTGAAATGTTCCCTTATATTTAATTTTATGGACAATTTATATATTTAAATATATTTGCCATATATTCCCAACATATTTCAAAGTATGTGGAAGCATACTTTAAAATATGTTCCCTTATATTTCATACTATACGTTGGGATATATTTTAAAATATATTTCAATGTATGTCTAAAAGATATTTAAATATATACAATTATATATTTTTACAATGTATATCAATATATTTTGTGTCCAGTTTTTAATATTTCAATATGTTTTAAAAAATATATTTGAAATATATTTATTGTATATTTATTTTCTGTATGTGTTGGTAACTTTTTAAAATTCAAAAGTTTAAAACACCCCTGGTGTCAACATACAGCTCTGAGTAATATACAGTAATCTTTATGTAACAGTTTACCAGAGCCACATATAGAGGGAGTTTGGCCAACCTTTGATGTTTCTTGATCAGTGAATTTCTGCAGGTGATTGGTCAATCCCTTTTACTTAGGTTACTCGGGCAGGCAAGTAGAAGACAATGTTTTAATATAACTTACAACTTAGATTATTTTAAACTAGGAAAGGCGTAGAATCATTCAAAATACGCTGTGTCCTGTTGATTTATTTAACTTTGTAAGAGTTTGAAAGAAAAGAAGTATGAAATCAAGATCTCAAAATGAAAATGAAAAGAGATTTTAAAAAATGGTTGAACAAAATGTATTCATAATATTATAATGATATATAGTGAAGTGAATTTTTAAATTCGTTTTTGAAGGGAAAAAAAGTATTAACCTAATTTACATTGTCTCTCCTGATAAATACAATGATGTGCTGTTCACTTATCTGATCGGTAACAGGAATACTGAACAGCTCATCTTACTGTGCTGATTTTATTGAATATTATTGTGATATATTATTAGTTAACATAAAAAATAAACTTTAATAAATCAATAAATAAATACAAATCAATACAAAGTATAAACATTAAAGGTGGCATTTCTTTATAAGGTACCAGCTTGTCATGCCGGCCCGGGTAATGAAGAAACAAAATCAATTTAGCAAAGGGTTAACGCTCAATTTACAGACGATCGACCACTAATATTTTCTTTTAATAAAAATTAACCCAGCCACCATTTTTTTTAAATGCGATTCTTATAACTTATTACTGTAAATAAAATGTTTTTGTACCACAGATTTCCTCATTTGTTTATGTTGTGTAGCGTGCATGTGCGCACCTTTTGGTGACAGGCTGGCCTATACCGGCCAAACTCTCTCTATATATGGCTCTGCGGTTTACTATTAAACACTGCCCCCAGTGGATGTAAGAATACCAATAAGAACAAATGTAGTAGTACTTTTGAGGACAAAGGGGTGTTTAGTATCAAACCTATACCAAGGTTATATATATAGAAAAACATCATTTTGTAAGTCTTTTCCATTGTTGAGAGGAAACTGGCATAGCTTGATATGTATTTTTGGGCTAAAAAAAATGCAATTCAGGTCCTGCTGTAAACTTCAGTAAATTATTTTTTTTTTAGTAACAGATTGGTAAACCTAGAAGGCACTTTAATGCAGCTCTGAGTCAATCCTTTGACAGCAGGCTATTACAGGAAAGAAATATCATTACCCTGTACCGCTCTCAGGTACTCTAACAATGAGCTGGAGTCTGTTCAAGAAAACCCTCAGATGACATCTTCCGAAAGAAGCCGCTTTCTAATTAAACTCGAATGGGTAGGAAAAATTACAAGATAAAGATAAAAGACAATGATGTTCCTGGTGGATAATTAGTTCTTAGCTGTGTTAGCTGCACTTTGTGTGCAGGGCCAACACTGAGGAGTTAAAGGGTGGCTAGACTGCAGCTCTCTGGATTTTTTGGAATGGAAAGGGGAGTAGAAATTTATTTTAAAAAAGAAGCCAAAAGAGATTAGATTGTTTGAAATCCATATATTGCTTTCTTAGATCTCCTGCTTGACTGATTTATTATGGTCAAACAGTGAGGCAATTTGTGTTATAGTTTCTGTATTCAGTTAACTCAAAGCATGTTTGTTTCATTCAAAAGTATTTTTTTTATTTTTGTCATCTAATTGGAGACTTATCAATAAAGCAGCAGTCAACATTCCTACTGGTTTAAATGAATGTCACTGGACAGGAGTAATAACTGTACTTGGTTGTCTTGAGTTTTGACTGGGGTCCCCCTTTAGCTCGCTGAGTGCTGCCCTCAAAGAGACAGGGAGCAGACAGGAAAAGTGCTTGAACTAGGGTTTATATAGCAGGCTGATTGAAAAGATAGGATTGGGAGGAGCCTTAGCTCCTGCCCAAGAAACACCCCCTGGAAAGTTTGAAAAATGCCAAAGGATACCATTATAACACCAGTGTATTGTAGCGATCTTGGTTCCCGCAGACAGGAGCATGACACAGGGCGAGGCAATCCACACACAGGTGGAGGGCTGGCGTGAACCCGGGACCTCTCGCACTAAAGCATAGCGCCGATACTGCTGTACAAAAGAGCCGGCTACCTTGCAAGGAGCGTATATCGGGCTTATGTCTTTGTGTGTGATTACGTCACCTACCAGCCCTGCTGCCTTCCCCTGTGCATGCTACAGTAAAATAGTGAGATAACCTTAGCTGAATAATTAGCAGATAACAGCATTGCCAGCAATAGAAAAGACAAAAGTATGAGTGGGAAAATGTTTTTCACAGACGATTAAGTACCGAGGGAACATGAATAAAACAAACCTAAAAAGTTGTAATTGTGTTTAAAAATAAATTTGCAGGAATGCATAGACCGCAGGAGGCAGCGACAGTAAAACAGTGGAACCTCCAAAACTTCTTAAAGGGAATACTCGGGAAACATGAGTATTGGTACTCATGAGTATTGGTACTTATGAACCTCATCCATTCTCATTGTGTTCTTAGCTTTGAAGTTTAACTGTATTCAAACATTTGTAAAAGCCATAGGAAGTAAGAAAAGGGGAATATTCCATAATATTTTTCACACTCCTAACATAGTTATGGTAACAATTAAACTTGACAGCTTAGCTCATTGAATAGCACCACTGCACCATTACCACATAGTCACAATATCAACAAAGGTTCAACCTTTCTGTAAAGTCAAAGTTGAGTCATACTGTACCTTCTGAAACCACCAGTCACAACAACCAATGCATCAGGCACAAACAGATGAACCGTGTCGTCCACAATCTGACCAATTGCATTGGCCTCATCCCGGCTGACTGCCCTTGAAATATCATCGTAATACAGGAAACCTGTCAACAGCAGAATCCATTACAAACCTTATTGAGAGACATATATTAGAATTAGAGCAGCACAAGCCGATTATTTGCTTATTCAGATTGAGCTCTCCATAGAAATCAGATGCTGCCAATCAGGTGAGGATTGGCAGCATCTGAATAATCGGTTTGAAAAGTACAAAATAACATAATTTATAGTTCTTGGCTTTTTATTTATCATGTAGCATTAAATAATTGCACACTATCATTGTCTTTTTTATTTAGTACTTTTTAAAGCTGCTATACATATAGCACAATTTAAAATGTGACTTGAGGGATATTGCCCCAAACACAAAGTTTAAGCTCACATGGGGTGAAATTCTCAAATCTTTTCTTCCAAATCGTTTTTAAGATGTTTTCCCCTAAATTAAATGTCTGAATTGTTTATTTCTGATTTGATGACTTTACTGGGTGCATTTTACTCATGAAAGAATGGTGCTAATGATGATTTGGAGTAAAAAGCTTTAAGGATTGAGCCTGTGAGTTAATGAAACTTTTCAAGACCATTACTAAATATAGCAACAATTACCTTGAACAGTTTTGTTGTTATAACACTTCTTTGAAGACAAAGCTTGGAGAATAGAATCCATGGCCACAAATATAGATTATTTTAAATCAAACCAAAGGACACCTTAGAGAAATTAAACATTAAGTACAGTGTAGGTAGCGCAGAACAATATTCTTTCTACAGCTTCTACATTTTCTGCAGTTTTTGTACCTGCTAAATAATTCAAATGTTATTCACCATTAATTTGATCTACTTTCAGGTAGTTTGGCCACCCTGGATTCAAAAGCAAAAAATAATTAGCTTTCTCTGTCTACCGGTTGAGTTTCACATTCAATTCAAAGTGCTGGGTCTGACATTTAAAGTCATCAATGCAATATATCCTGATTTTATGAAACAAATGATCCCACGCATTAAACCAGATCCCCTGCTCTGTTTGAATGCTTACTAGTTAACTTACTTTTATAAGAATTTTGCACATAAACATTAATCCAGCAGTATTTCTTTAGTTCCTGATATAAGAGGAAATGGCTCCTTACTTTAAGGGAGACATGTATATTTTTCTAATATTTCATTGCTTAATATCCTAGTAGATGTGTCTGTATTATTCATATTGTTGTCTTTGTTTTTTTGTTTTTTTATCTTATTTGTTAACTGTCCACCCATAAGTGCCAAATACTCAATCGTGGTTTTACGACTTTTAGTTGGAATGTTTGTCTTAAGGTCTTACAAAGTTTATTTTCTAATTATTCTAGCAAAAATTGGTTCTGAAATGGTTGGTAATGGCAGATTTTCTAGAGGTGGGGAATCATATCTGTGTTGTACAGGCTTCCATGCACAGTGTTTCAGCTAATTTTCTGTAAAATAAAAACAAGGCTATTTGTTTTCTTTTTGCAAGCTCTAATTCGTTCTGTTTTGAATATTTTTTTTTCAAAATTTAAACAAGCATTTGAATGTTCTTTAATTTTGAATTTGAATTTGTATCATATTACAGTAATATAAATAAAAACTCTTGGCAGTCAAATAAACCTGACACCTAATCAAAAGACAGATTTAAGAAAGGAAATAAATGTGTCTTTTACATTTCTGATTACATTTTCATTGCGGCACTGATTTCCTTTGCATGATACACTCATTTATAAATTATGTTGTAGGAATGAGTGCGGACATGGCCATTTTTGCCAAACACATTTCCAATACTTGTCCCAGCACATGCTCTAGTGCATTCTACCAGCAGACATTATATACTATACATTCCTTTATCGATTTTCACACTATGATTTGCAAATCTGTAAAGAGAAAACCAAAAAACAGCTTTGTTTCTTGTTGAATTTAGTGCCATTGAATGACAAGGGTAAAACAGCTGCTTTATCCACTTACAACATACAGTGAAGATAAAAGGAAGCCAAATGAACAGATTGCACACGGACCACATTTTTTAAAATTATTTTTAAGCCTTGCAAACAGTACCACCTGCAGCTTCAGCACAGCTCCCAGAGTCTTTGTTTGTATCTGCTTCCAGCTGTGTTGAGAGATTAAGACACCTGCTTTCTTCCCTCTCCTGTCTGTTATAAGTATCTTGAGCGAGAGCACAGGAATGCATGGCTCTTAAGTGTCCACAAGTGAAAAGAAGTGACAGAAGAAACCAAGTAGGATATGGAGTGCTTTGCTTCATACAGTAGTCCCTCACTAAACCGGACATGTCTGGAGACAGACAGGTTGTCCAAAATAATAACCTGCCTTAATACGAATGTGAGAAGCCAGGCAAAGCAGAAAAGTTGTACACCATAACAAAGTGCACCATAGTGTACATAAAGCTCTTAGTCATTGACACAAAAACCTCAAAAACCTGTGAAGGAATTGCAGCCTCATTTTGTACAGTTGGGTGTGTTCCTTATTATTCCTATTATTAGTTGTATTATTGTTTGTATTATTATTATTATTGTTGACATTAATGAGAAATGTGCTCATTACCTGCTTTCTGCATCTTTGTAAAATGAATAGTGCTGTCTGCTTTTACTTCTTCAAGGGACCGGAAACCTCTCCTGTACCATTTCTCAGCAGTCTTCAGTCCCACCCCAAAGACACTTGTAAACAACTATCAGGGAGACCAAACCGTAAAAATCACTTGAGTGAAATGTTTATCAAGAATATTGAGTAAACAAAAATTGTATATTTGCATGTCTTTGAATACCAGTTGTCGATCTACCTTAAATTATGTTAATTAGTTTTTACCACTTTTAGCTTTATTGTCCGGTCTCATAGCCCCTGATTAGCAATAATCTTGGAATACCTTACCGACGATTAGAAAGGGGGGTCAAAACTGAGTTGGATCCATTGCAGTGAAACTTTTTCTCCATCTTCAGTACTTAGTAATTCACTTTTTACACTGCTAGCATTATCCCCCGCCCCCCAGCTATAAGATAAGACTTAAGCAGACTCTGTGGTAAATGGCAGTTAAGAGCTGACATGCTGCAGTACATTTCACTTTTAGTGTAACAACAGGGAATGTTGATGAGAAATTTTTCATGACTTCATTTATGTATAGTCAATTATAAATTCATGTATAGTTGATTATAAATTCTATCATCTACCACATAAACAGCATCTCTTAATTAAAAAACAAACCTGCAAACAAACATTTCTCACCTCACCCTCGACTTTCTTTACTTTATCCATTTGATATAGTTCAGTTGAAATTCATTTTTGATCAATTATGTTCCGCTCTTGTGCAATACCCTAACATAAGCACCACAGTATACTATGTAGAATAATGAGCAACTCCTACTGTATGTAACCCACTGCCTGCATATAGCAAGCAGAAATTCTACTTAAATTAAAAAATAGCTTGTATCACTGTAAAAATGATGATACTCAGATTTTTAATGATAACTGCAAAATATACAGTACTGTGCAAGTGTTTTAGGCAGGTGTGAAAAAATGCTGTAAAGTAAGAATGCTTTCAAAAATAGACATGTTAATAGATTATATTTATCAATTAACTAAATGTAAAGTGAGTGAACAGAAGAAAAATCTAAATCAAATCCATATTTGGTGTGACCACCCTTTGCCTTCAAAACAGCATCAAGCATCAATTATTCTAGGTACACTTGCAAACAGTTTTTGAAGGAACTTGGCAGGTAGGTTGGCCCAAACATCTTGGAGAACTAACCACAGTTCTTCTGTGGATTTAGGCAGCCTCAGTTGCTTCTCTCTCTTCATGTAATCCCAGACAGACTCGATGATGTTGAGATCAGGGCTCTGTGGGGGCCATACCATCACTTCCAGGACTCCTTGTTCTTCTTTATGCTGAAGATAGTTCTTAATGACTTTCGCTGTATGTTTGGGGTTGTTGTCATGCTGCAGAATAAATTTGGGGCCAATCAGATGCCTCCCTGATGGTATTGCATGATGGATAAGTATCTGCCTGTACTTCTCAGCATTGAGGAGACCATTAATTCTGACCAAATCCCCAACTCCATTTGCAGAAATGCAGCCCCAAACTTGCAAGGAACCTCCACCATGCTTCACTGTTGCATGCAGACACTCATTCGTATGCGCTCTCCAGCCCTTCGGCGAACAAACTGCCTTCTGCTACAGCCAAATATTTCAAATTTTGACTCATCAGTCCAGAGCACCTGCTGCCATTTTTCTGCACCCCAGTTCCTGTGTTTTTGTGCATAGTTGAGTCGCTTGGCCTTGTTTCCACGTCGGAGGTATGGCTTTTGGCGCAAGTCTTCCATGAAGGCCACTTCTGACCAGACTTCTCCAGACAGTAGATGGGTGTACCAGGGTCCCACTGTTTTCTGCCAGTTCTGAGCTGATGGCACTGCTGGACATCTTCCGATTGGCGGGAAGTAAGCATGATGTGTCTTTCATCTGCTGCAGTAAGTTTCCTTGGCCGACCACTGCGTCTCACGGTCCTCAACGTTGCCCGTTTCTTTGTGCTTCTTCAAAAGAGCTTGGACAGCACATCTGGAAACCCCTGTCTGCCTTGAAATTTCTGCCTGGGAGAGACCTTGCTGATGCAGTATAACTACCTTGTGTCTTGTTGCTGTGCTCAGTCTTGCCATGGTGTATGACTTTTGACAGTAAACTGTCTTCAGCAACCTCACCTTGTTAGCTGAGTTTGGCTCTTCCTCACCCAGTTTTATTCCTCCTACACAGCTGTTTCTGTTTCAGTTAATGATTGTGTTTCAACCTACATATTGAATTGATGATCATTAGCACCTGTTTGGTATAATTGTTTAATCATACACCTGACTATATGCCTACAAAATCCCTGACTTTGTGCAAGTGTACCTAGAAGAATTGATGCTGTTTTGAAGGCAAAGGGTTGTCACACCAAATATGGATTTGATTTAGATTTTTCTTCTGTTCACTCACTTTGCATTTAGTTAATTGATAAATATAATCTATTAACATGTCTATTTTTGAAAGCATTCTTACTTTACAGCATTTTTTCACACCTGCCTAAAACTTTTGCACAGTACTTTATATACTTGTACATTTTAACACTGTTCTTATTAAATTCAGTTCAATAAAATCAACTGAGAAAATGAACTGCAGGCAATGATTCTTGTGTTCTTCTGATCCATTTATACAGTGTCGTTTTACAGCCAGAATACCAGAATTAGCATGTTTGCACCAGTTTCTTTGTTAAACATTTAATCCTGATGCACTGGGCTTATACCTGGGAGATAACTGTCTGCAGCTGCAGCTCAGGAAGTGCAGAGCCAAAGGCAAAAAAGACAAGACATGTTGTATCAGGTAATGACCAGCTTGGAGCGTTTTAACTCTGTTATATGAATGGAAACACATGTGAATGCAAACTTCTTTTTAGGGCAATGGGTTGCATTTGTTTGCATGAACATAAGAGTTTCATGATTCCTCATAGAATAATAATTACGCTTCTCAGATCATAACAGACCATGTCCATCAATAAGATTGCATGTCTGATTAATTTACATTTATTTGGCTTGAACAAACCTGAATTTCACGATATTGTAAGCAAAAACTCTGAAAGTTTGATTCTCTGTGATTCAATTATTTATTTTTCTTAACGCATGTATACAATTATTTTATTAGAGGGTCTCATAGTAAAATAGCAGCAGTTTCCTTTATTAATATGCTTTACTTTCCCTCTATGTGCATTTTAATGATCCCCTATGCTTTATCATGTTGTGCTTTATTACACTTTGTTATGAATTTACAATTTATAAAGGTTGCAATTGTTGAGCATATATCAAAATATACTTAACAAACAGTTGTGGCTAACTATTTCAAGGTGTTTCTATGCAGACAGAAAAACAAGTCAGTCCTTTGGCTTTGCACTTAGTGCAGCTTGATACACACAGTAGGGTAATGTACAGTGTATTTGAATCCTGTAATTTTATAAATAAGTACTCCTGCAGTTTAACAGTGTAAGCAGAGGCATTTTGTAGTAGAAAAAACCGACAAAACTTACCTTGAATGCTTTATATCTGTCATCACTTAAGACATCCTGAACTTTAGAAGAATGTCCACATTCAAGAATATCCTGAAATCAAACCAATTGAGTGCTGTTAATACTTAATGCAATGCAATAGCCAAGATTATCAAACACTACTTTTGGATGGATCAGTCTGCTTCTCATGATTCTTTGATGCACACAATAAATTGTACTATATTCACTATAAAGTGAGCAAGAAATATGAAAACTGTTCCTAGGACCACTCCATTACCAAATTGATATAATTATTTATCACTAGTTTGTTTTTCCATTTACAAATGAATTTGGCCCAATAAAATAGAAACATGCTATTAGACTGTTGTCAGGTTACAGAGCTACCATTGGCAGCCAGGAGAGCACTGAGTCAACTTGTCTAAATTGTTCTGGAGTGATACTGTATGTGACCATCCACAATGATAAGATTACATCCCCTACTTCCTTCAAATTGAGCCTGGATATCTGCAGTGGAGTCTATGAAGGTAATGATTTCTAGGATTTTTCCCCGTTATTAGGATATGAATATCTCCAGAAATAAGTTCAATATAAGAACATGTAACATTTGGTTAACAAGATTCAATTTTGCCTGCTTTTATACAAGTCAAATACAAAAGCAGCAGCATTCAAAAAACAAAAAAAGCACTGAAAATTATTTTGGTTGTTGCTGTTACAGGTGTTTGACATTTGTTTTTAAATACCTGGAATATGTAGCAAATACTTTTGTATAAGTGGATTGTCCCACACTGATATTTGTTTTCCAAATGGTATCCCTGCTATGGATTCTTTAATATCTAAAAGCTGCATCACCTTTTTGAAAGTATGTTTTAGTCCAGATGGGCAAATGTATCAAATTTGATAAAGGGCTGATAGTAAGTGTTCTATTAGAAGGCAAATCCAGATCAGCACAAACTACTGATGATTCACAAGGAACAGCCCCAAAAGCATTGACTCTCAGTTCAATTGTAGAGAACAGACTGCACTGCAGATTGCCCCCCTCATTTTCCCTGAAGGAATTAGAAATGGCAACGTGAAACTGACAGTTATCCCTCGAGGTCTAATTAAACACCCAACAGACTCATCACGTTGAATCAGTGCCAGTCGGGCTGTTCCACTGCCAACTGACAGTGTTATGGCAGGTGATTCACATTTTTATCCCATGTGCAATGTGCTCACTAAGAACCTAAAATGCTATTTTTGTTAAGCAATAAAGTAATGTGTGTGTGTGTGTGTGTGTGTGTGTGTGTGTGTGTGTGTGTGTGTGTGTGTGTGTGTGTGTGTGTGTGTGTGTGTGTGTGTGTGTGTGTGTGTGTGTGTGTGTGTGTGTGTGTGTGTGTGTGTGTGTGTTTAAGACCAAAATGTGTCTGCAAGACTGAACTTTTATTTATTTTTTTATTTTTTTAGTATTTCTTTTAGTGTATCTTTTACTGACCTAGGAGAGAGGGAGAGAGGGTAGGGGGGTGGGGTATAATATAACTTGAGGCAAGAGAGCAAAGCTGCAGATTTCATTTCTACCCAAGGCCAGTACACTATGGGTTGTCTGAATGGATAGACACTCACAGCAGGAACACAATTCACTTGTCAGTTTCCTCCCTGGGCTCTTTTTACAGTGAAGGGGATAAGAACTAGAAAACTCTGCACATCCATGAAGTGTCACTCATCAGACATGTAAAACAATGGTTATGTTGCTAAAACACCCGAAGATAACACACAGGTGTTTTCTACCTGAGTGCTTTTCAGCACATCCATATGTATTTTTGGCCTTGCTCTTTGTTCTTGCACAAAACATGTTGCCCTATGGCATTTCAGCGAGAAATATTCCCTCAAATTCATCAAATAAAGTCACATTCTGTTAGCTATTCAGATCTTTTCTTAGAAAAAGGTTAAAAGATGAGGCAAAGATATTTAACATTTAAAAAATGTCTTATCTCATTAAAGAATATTTAATTAAAGAATTGTCTAGATTCTTTCTTAAACAGTTTAGATAAATCGACTCCCAGGTCAAGTGGATAAGCATTAGTCTTCTAATGTTTTTCTATAGGCAGAACCTTGACTTAAGAATTAACTTAATCTTTACCGATTTGTTATGAAAATGCGTATATGGTGCCCGACCTGTCTAATTTCAGTGCCTGGACACCAATGAAGCGAAATATTTTCTGTGTGGAAATCAAATTAGTCTTTCCATTGAATAGGCACTAGGAACAAAAACAATCAGTGTCCCCTCTGGTTCCCTACATACCAGTTTTCATACTACACTCCGAACCATAGTCTCTAATAACCGGCGCGTATTTTAAATGTTTGCAGTCAAGAGTCAACTACACATTTCCTGCACAATCATCTGATTTCAGTCACTCGTCCTCGTGATGCAATGAGGGGAACGTTAGGGACTTCTATTACAAACTACAGCACTACTTTAAGAAGGCTAACCATTATATGATGCATTATATGATGACTGTGGCCATAAACACGGGTTTTAAAGCTACGACCCAGGGTTTGGAATGAACGACCACCCCTTGCTTTTAAGATGTAATATATATTACAAAAGCATAAATAGTGCTATCAGTGGTGACTCCAGGGTTCTGAAAGTCGGGAGGCGAAGGGGTGGCAGACAGAGGGGCTTGGGGGGGAAGTTTTGGTTTTTTTTGTAAGTGAAAGGTAATGGGTGATAAATTAAGAAGCTCTAAGTATGATTATATATGATTACTGTAAAACAGGATTTTTTGGCAGCAACTTAATTTCAATAATGGCCTTGACGTCAATTTTGCTGCAATAAATGTTTAGCTTCTTTCTTTTTTAATGTACGGCATGTGTATGATTAATATATTTCACAGCACGTTAATTTTGCGGATTTTTTATAAATGCGAAATTAGCAAACATTTCTTGCTCGGGAAAATTTCCTGTTTTACAGTATTATTTTTTCATAATTTTTTGGTTTTCAGAAGGTCCAGGTAGTTCTCTCTGCCTTGTTTCCTTGAAATTAGAAACTTGAGATTGGCTCTCTATTTGCTGTGAGGAAGGGACTTGTAGATTTGAATCACTCATGTCTACATCATCTTCTTCACTACTTACATCTTGGTCAGTTTGTGTAGTTGGAGCCTTTGATGCTGTGGTAACAGCACCTTGTTCAGAATCTGATTTTGGGGGGTTTGCTTTAAAAAGTCATGAAGCAGGTAGCTCATTGTGTATGCAGTCTCATATGTTATTCTGTCTTCCTCCCTATGCTCACACTGCTCCTCTCTCCTGAGTTACACCTTACCTATTTCTCTCCTCTCTACTACTCGTTTTTTAAAAGTCATTAAGAAGACAATTTGTTGTTTTATTATAAAGCTGAATCTCTGCTTTAATTTATATCTTTCAATAGAACATTTGGAAATTACAGAAATCACTTTCTTTGTATTTTGTTTTCATTTTTTTAAACTACACCTTAAGGCTTCTACACACCGGACGCAATGCGACAATCAAATGTGTTGTACGACACACGACAAAAAAAGTAAAACATGTATTTTTGATATGAGCTGTTCACACCGTGCGACGTGCGACTCTGAAGAGACACAGAAGCGATGTGAAAAAAATAGGATTGGTGACAATTTTTGCGATTTTGTCGCGCGGGAGATAGGGAACTGACCAATGAGGAAGAGCTTCCCTTGCGCGTCTTCAGTAAACATTGGTGGAAGAAAATATATTTCTTGCCATATCAAAATACCCAGAGCTGAACAATAAAGGACACAATGAGACACAACATCTGGCAGTCAATTTCCTGGGAACTGGATGTAGCTGGTATGTATGATTAGTTTACCTTCACTGAAATAAGTATTCTGAACAGCTATTATTATTTGTTTATTTAGCAGACACCTCTATCCAAGGCATGATGCATAGTTCACACAGTAGAATGCTGTGTGAACTATGCATCAGCTGCAGAGTCACTTACAACTACGTCTCACCCAAAAAACGGAGCACAAGGAGATTAAGTGACTTGCTCAGGATCACACAATGAGTCAGTGGCTGAGGAGGGATTTGAACTGGGGACCTCCTGGTTACAAGACCTTTTCTTTAACCACACAGCCTTCTACATTTTAGTTGTATAACAGGACTATCATATGTGTGATTTTTTCCAGCTGATGATACAATCAGAGGAGAGTTGCCTATCACATCGGGCACGCCTGTCGCTACTGGTGTGAAAGGTAGTGTCGCAGCGAAAGTACCAATTTTTCGCAGGTCAAATCGCATTGCATCCAGTGTGTGGATATCCTTATCCAGTTTTGTCCTAATCAAGACATAGATTTTTATAAACCAGATCACATGTTATTCAGAGCTGCTTCAATGACAGCTTCAATAACTTCTGCACTGCCGCACTTGATGAAGGGTCAATAAGTGGTCCAGTCAGTTTGGTACTGAGGTATCACCATGTGAAAGGTCTCAGACTAGACAGCAGAGAACCTGTCAAAAGAAATAGCAATTTCAAAGGAAATGGTAGAATATTACCTCAATGACAGCTTTTATTTGGTCTCCCAAACAGGGTAGGCCTTCTAGATCTTGAAAGCTGTGGATAGCGCGAGGAAGGGATTTCAGCACTGAGGTTGCCCTCATAAAGGCCAGACAACATCCTTCACTCTCAATGAACTCATAATTTTGAGACAGAATCTCAAATGCATCCTGTAGAGTAAAGCATGTCAGGAGAGATCAGAATTAATGCATTTATGTCAAAGAAATACTGCATCTATTTCAGTAAACATTTCAACCCTTGCTGCAGTATCACAAGACATAAAGAAACTGTCCTTTTTGTATTTATTCTGTGTAGATTGAAATCTAGTAGCCCCATCACAGCATGTTTATTTATTTATTTTATTTATTCATTCTTTAACCAGGAAAAAAAACATTGAGACCAAGGTCTCTTTTAGAAGAGTGTCCTGACAAGATGACCATAAACAGACAGCAGTAATTTCACATCCCTAAAAAGAACATCACTCTAAAAGACAATTTCATCATACATTCGATCTGGGCTCAGAAACATTTACACTTCAATAATTCTAAAATTACTATATACTATACAAAAAATATATATTTAGATAAAATAAAATAAATCTTCTCCCAGTTATATTTAAAATATATTAAAATAAAAAACATATATTAAATTCAACTAACATGCACATGCACTGCTACTATGGCAGCCATTTTGATTGTAAGGAAAAATAAGAAGGCTAAGAAGGAAAAAACAAAATAGAAAAAGAAAAATCAGGATACAGAGAGAGAAATGGCAGATGAAAAACACAGCAGACATATACAAGCAAATGAAGAATTATAAACAATTAAAATGCACAACTAATAAAATAATACAACACATAACAACACAGAAACACTCCAGAACAGCCTTAAAACAGCCAGTTTCCTTTTCCAATGTCCTTATACGATTGCAGCACACGCTAAATCATAAAAGTAGAAATATTTTGTACCCCTATGTAAAATATTTAATTCAAATGATATTTTCTTTATTATTTATGACTGATAACCAAGTTTATCAACAAAAACAGAATTATACAAAAATAAAATGTTATTTCTACTCTCATCCAACACACTTTCCCATGCTGGGGGAACTGTATATTTTTAAAAAATGTCTCTCCACTCATTATCAGTTGCTTCTCTTTGATGACCTATAGGCTGGCTCAGCTCCAACAATAATTTTACCATAATAAACACCCTGGAAATAAAAACTAAACTGAGAAAGGCAAGAAAGCAGTGAAGGAATTGATACATTAAGCTAATTAGTTCTGACCCAAGGATTAATACTGAGATATCGCAAGAGTTTGTATCCTTCGTCAAACAATTTGAGATTTTGAATGACCATTTTTATAATACACATTTGTGGTTTTATATTTACATGCTGTGTAGCTCAAATATCCTTGTGTGTCAGAACTGCTGTGCTGAAGCTAATAGTCTAGAAAGCCAGTTATTTGCCGTCACATCGTCTGTTATTTGCAAGTAGTTTTAGTTTTACTCTTCACTGCATTGGTATCTTACTGAAGGATCAGCCCATTACTGCGGGATTAGGCCCTGCAGAAATCCGAATACTGCTATGAATGACTAACATTTGATTTTGTTCAGACCAAGTCCTTAATTATTTAACAACAAGAAATTGGTTGGGAGTCCTATAATGGAAATGACTGAAAGAGACAAGGTTTCCTGCTTACTCCTTGTGTTAATCAATACACTTGCTTCATCATACTGACTTACCAGGGCCACTGTGCAATGTTTATTGAACTTGGGTAATCAATGCCTTTCTACACATCAGTACACAAGCAAGCCATTGACGCATATACATAGGACTTGTCTTCAGACACATACAGATATATTGGTTTGTTATAGTAAGTGGAAGTTGTTTAACACTTCATCCAAAGGTGTATAATACTTTAAATAATGTACTATATATATATATATATATATATATATATATATATATATATATATATATATATATATATATATATATATATATATGTTTCAGAGAAGGTAGAACTGCAATGTACAAAAATGAAGGTTGATAAGAAGAAAAAATATTTAAAAAAATGAAATAAAAATAATGTACACAAAAAGTTTAAATGATTAAAAAATCATTTATTTCAGGACGTTTCAGGCAAAAGCCCTTCTTCAGCTGTGTAGAATGAAAAGTAGCACAGTGCAGCTAGCATGTTGACAAGTTGACAAGTTGCCCAGCTGCTGTGTAATTGCATTTATGCATGAGTATTTCTCTATATGTTACCGTAAATATGTTGTTGTAGTTCTTCAATGTTGTCCTTCTCTGACATGCATATTGAGAAACTGTTCCTATGGTCTGAGGCACTGGGAGGCTGTCAACCACTGGATAGCTTTCTGGTACCTAGAGATTTAAGAATAAAATCATGATTGCCGTTTCCTCCACTATACATGTCGGTTTGTCTCTTTTGGTATCCTGTTTCTTATTGCATCCCTCTGGCCTGGGATATAAATACAGTGCTATGTCACCCCTACTGCCAGCAAATCCTGTGCAGATGATTCTAAATGTGACCCAGATGACTCATGTTGCCATAATACTGAAAGGAGGGAAAGTTATACAGTACTTCACTGCCTATATATCACTACATTGCCCTGTTAGAACAGCAGCTGTTTTCCATTTACTACATATTTCATTATTACTGTAAAGCTATGCATACAGCAGTATACAGTATGAAGTATACTATGTAGTTGTATCTTATATTTTGATACAGTAATCAAAAAGAAATCTAATAATAACCAAGTTAAAACAATGGCAATGGGTGAAATTAGTTCCCAGATAGCACCATACATTGGCAATTTGGTTTCACCATATTGGGGCAACTTGGATGTTTAGGGGTAATACAATACTGTAAACAGTTCTCTTCAAATGTTTCAAATAATGACAGGGACTTGTTCTTCATACTATAGTTAACAAAGGGATGGGTTTTTAACATAATATTCACAATATTTACAGGGTCTTTGGTAGAACAAATATTGTAATAATCATACAACCACATTAGATTTTAGAAATGCCCTTATAAATGTTTCCCATAGTAAAAGCATAGCAAAGCATGATAATGCATAGTGAAAGCATGGTCAGTCTACAGTAGGTAAGCGTTGTAAAGCCCAGAGGGGTGTGGTAAAGCATATTTATAAAAATGACAAATTACGGCAGACTATGGTAAATGCATATAGCCAGAGGAAAAGCATGGGGCTGTGTAAACGTTGAAATGCATTATTAAATGTTTCTCCTAGGTTGAGTTCAAGGGCTTAAATGATGAAAGGGAGATGGCTGCTCTGCTTGTTAAAAGACTGAATGGGGACATCTTACTCCCTCAGCTGCTTTCAGCTGGCCTAGCTCCCTACAGTCATCCAAAAGTGCAGTTTCCAGACAACAGGATGCTTGGCAAAATCACTGGAGTGCGCTATAGAATCTGAGCTTGACAGAGGATTCCAGCACTATTCAATGTCTTCACTGTGTGATTGTAGTCAGTCTGTACTCAACAAGTTAATGAAAGAGAAATTGAACAGGTGTTTGTAGCTGCAGGGTGCACATGAGAACTGCAGTCACTCAGTGATTGGTCCATTCAAGCAGAAACTGAAAGCAGGTAGGGTCACAAAGAAGCTTGAAAATTGAAAATGCATTCAGGGAGAATGGCTGTGTTGTTTTTAAATCGTTGAAGAAACATTTTAGGGCAACAAACAGGTATCACTAATGCTATTGTCTGTTTCAGTTTCCAACTTCTCAAAAAATCATGTTTTGACTGATTTGCTCTTTATTTTATTTAGCCCTTAATGTCCAACACAGCGGTCGGGACCTAGATAATTGACTGCAGCAATAGTTATGTGTCCAAATCCGAAGCTGTATTTTTAGTTTTACACCATATTTAGGCTATACAAAGCAGCATATTTACTTGTGAGTGTATACATCTCTTTAGTGTACAGTTGTTTTCTGTAAAGGTCGGTAAAACACCAGGTTTTATTTTAAAGATTTAAATCGATTGCATATTTAGTGCTGGCAATATTTAGGGTTGAATTGGTTTTGTACATGTAGAGCAGATTGCAGGACCCTCAAATAATGTAATGATCAAAAATAAAAGTGTTTCCTTGTGTGATAAGCCCACATCAAACATTGATTTTAAAGTCACTTTATATTGCATTATTCCATAGAATGCTATTAAATATTTCAAAGGCCAAATTCATGAATATAAAACAGTACAAATCTGAACTATTTACTCTGCCTATATATAGTAAAACTAGTAACACTTTACATTGTGTCTCTAATTACTTTGTATTTTTAGTAAATACATATGTACTTACAATGTTATTACACATAGTTACAATGTACTTAATGTGCAATGTTTTTTTTTTGCATTATGTAATCCTAAACCTAATCCTAACTCTTTTCTGATACAATGTATTTACATATATTGTGCAAAAAGATGTACACGTTAAGTACAATGTAACTGTGCATAATAACATTGTAATTATGTGTAAGTGCACATGTATTTACTATGTAAATACACAGTAATTAGAGACATAATTTAAAGTGTTACCATGAAACTTATATAAAGCTTAACAAAATGTAATGTTGGTACTGTATGATAAAGATACACTAATCCCTAGGTGGCGCACCTGTAATGAGGGTGAATTATATTTTTATTAAAAGCAATAGTGACGTGCACAAACTACATGTACTGTAGGTCTGTATGTTTGTTAAATTATTTTTTGGGGGCTTGCTAATGTACAGTAATGTAAGCATATTGCTGGAGTAATATTAAATCTTGCTTTCATGTCAATTGTGTTCAAGTTACTGTATTACACCACACATTCAAAAAACAGCCAGACAAATGCCATTACTTAACCTGTATCATGAAGAATTTTGCAGCCTTAAATTCTTCCATGTCATGAAAATGTTGTTGTAGAAGCAATGAAGCGTTCTTCATTTGTGCTTTCACAGAAGAGATTTGTTTTTCATATTTATATACTGCAAATCTGAACTACTAGTGCTGTTCAAAGCTGCACTTTTCAACCTTTTCCTTGGAGTGCAAAGCCAATGCTTTGCTCTTCTAAATTGAAGTTTGTGTTTCACCTTTTTTAACTGCCCTTATAAAAAAGGAAAAGAAATACCATTGGGATACCATTATAATGCTATTGAACAATACATGTTAAATGATTGTGTAATGGTCTTAATATGGTACCATGGTATTGCAATGTGTACTGGGTTTATACAATTGTGATTAAACTACTGTGGTACTATTTGGTTCACTCTACTAGCAGCTCTTGTGCTATTAATCCATGTGCACCAGGTATACTGCATTATCATTGTGATTCCATCGAATTGGTATTTGATATGGGTGGTAAAAGCTCTGTTTTACAAAATACAGTGCCATAGTCTGGAGCCTTAGGTAAGAGCCTGTGCAATTTGTATTCTGCCTTATAAAAAGAAAACAAGTGCTAGTGTAATGGCACTATGGAGCAAATGGGAGTCCTCACCATACTGCCTTAAAACGTGTTCCATGGTATAAAGGGCTGTTTTATAGTGAGGGAGCACTGTATCAGCATTTGGGCCTCCTCTCTAGTCTAAATAATTAGTTTAGGCCAAAACAGCTAAACCTGGTTTGCTGCCCAAAACAAGATTGTATTTGGCCAGAACAATCGAATTTGGCTGGGTTAGTGCAAGTTTGAAGGAAGATCCTGTCATTAACCCAAAATAAATATAGGTAAAGTACTAATATGGTAGCCTGGCAATAGATTCTAGTCTCTATTAAAAATGATCTGAGTCAAAAAAGTTATGTTGTAGATAATAGTAAGGTGCTGAACGGTTCCGCACAAATGCACTGTGAGGTTTTCACATGCCTTCACTTGCTGGCATTTGGGGTCTTCTTCAAAAAACATACCTTACATTTGACGATTGAGAAAAAAATGGCAAATTATAAGTCACTTTTACTCTATCAATAAAATGGATTTTGCGAGAGAAACTTGGGAAATCATGGTTTCTACGGTATTGTGTAATTAAAACAAGTCTGTAGTGCTTGTGGATAAAGCAGACTTACTGAAAGAAAAGTAGAAGTAATATACAAGCAGGTTAATGAAAGTGAGGTAGACTCTGTTATCAGCACGCCTGTAATTAGTACTCTCTTAATACCAGTGGTCATACAGACATCCAAAACGAGTGTGTAGCCCACAGCTTGTAAATTGTACATGTGTTTAGCATAGATTCCTGCCGGGATACCTATCCTAGGTCAATCTACTACATTAAAAAATGCTACTGCCAGAGGCTCACATATATTTCATTTTAAAGGGAATTGATCTTAAAGTGAGGTAAGCCTTTTGCTTGTAAATTGATGATTATTAATACACTGCCTTGAAAAAGCCTTTGGTCATTCGAATTCTTATATGTCCTGCATTGGACTGAAGCTCGAGACAGGAACTTTCAATTCAGCAATGCCAAGTGTGTTTGTTATAAGACAAACAGGCAAGAACATAGATAAAACACTAAATAAATGTAAATACAGCTTTCTCACCTTTTTATAGTGTATCAGGTATGTGACAACTGCCTTTCAGCTCAGGGAGTGTGAATAAGATATAGGTGTACAGTTTCCTTATATAAATGCGGCCAGGTTAAATTGGCAACCAATTATCCAGAGTACAGTTCTGAATGTTTCAATCTTGCTTTCAACACTACAGCAGCTGTAGATGTTATAGGGTTTTTTGTTGAGAATGTTACCGTGATTGAGTTTTGGTTGTTTTAAAGATCTGCCCAAGGTAATTGGGGAATAGGAACCATGCATTTGGTTACAATGTTCTCAACAAAAATGCCTCAAGCTTATTAACACAAAGCACATATTGGAAAAGGTGTCGTTGGGTGGATTACATTTTTCTATTTTTTATAATGATAGCTTCAAGCAAAAAAAAAAATTCCAGTGTAACTTCTGCATACCTCAAACTTTTTTTTAGAGGCTAGAGCCCATAATTGAAAAGTGTTTTCATACAGGTTACTCTGTTGTTCGCAGACTATCATGCTGGAACAATGTACTATTTATAACTGATTCTTCTGTTTTCCTCATTTACAAATATGGACTGGGCATCTTCAAGATATAAATACTTTGCCAGCTAAAATGGAATATTACATAATTTCCTATTATATCAATCAATCAATCAATATTTATTTTATATAGCGCCTTTCATAGTGGACTGCCATCACAAAGCGCTTTACAAGATAGTGAGGAACAATGCATAATACATTAAAAACAGTGAAATACAGGGCATAGTACATTAAATACAAACAGTAAAAAAACAATGCAAATACATTAAATACAGGCATAATACATTAAATAGGCTAGGATGTGAATTCTAAACATTGTGGATGCGTGTGTCATACAGAATCATACAAATTATATAGCTGGTAGTACTTTTATGTTTGCTACAGATCTTCTGTTACTATGCAAATTACCTTCAGGTGTATGAGACTGTTCTTGTTTTTCCAGACAATATTCTTTCATTTAAAAAAACCCTTTCAAAATATGCTTCTGTTATCTTCTACAGCTATTCATGGTATAAGAAATCTTCATTAAATGCTAGTGGTTACATTACAATTAGTTAACATCAGATCTTCATTTACCACTAGAATTAAAGCAGATCTCCTTCAATGTCTTTATGAAATTAAATTACTTTCATTGATTCTTGACATGAAAATGAATACAATAAAAAAATGGACATTCACAAATATAACAACAATACTTTATTATGTTTAATAGTAGTTCTGAAGAAAAATCTTTGTTTTGTGATTCATAAGTTAATATGTTGTGTGTAAGATGTCTCTTATTATTAGAAATCTCTCTGTTTCATTTCGTGGTCCACTTGCCCATGCTCAAGATGACATATTTTATAACAATAAGAGACACCCTATGCACCATTTGAACGTATAGCATGTGTTTCCGATATAGTAGCATAGTGGCACTGATGTGGTACCACAGTACTTCCGGGAATCGGTACACACTGAGAATCCACTGATATGTCAAAATATGAAAATATTACCATTTTAGCTGCTTATGTGCTACCATTGCTCCTTCGTACAGAATCGTTGCATTGTCATTAGAGGTTTCCAACCATTGTATCAGACACGCATTCAACAAAATGTATTGAATTAAAATTTAACATCAAGTAAGATCAATAAATGTACCACACAGTTGCGATAAAGTGGAACATACTGATGTTTGCTTCACACTTATTTTCAGCTTGTAGTTCATCTGTTTTTTGCCTATACAGCACCATCTAGTGTGCAATAGCTCCAAACACATCTAAATAGAGTCTGTGCTAATGTCCAAGACCACACCTGACTTCACATGAACAGGATTGGCACTTACCCCAATGCGATGTCTGTCTTCTACAGTTACAGGTTTCCCTGCCTCCATGCTCTCAGTAAACCAGGTTATGTCCAAAACTTCAACACCAGGAAGGTCCCCCAGGTCCTTATTGTGAAGCCACTTCCAGAGTTCATCAGGGGAATTCTTCTCTGCCACAATATGGGTGACAGCATCACTAAACAGCATGGGAAAAGCACAAGCATTTCTGTCAATGGTGAGTGCAAATAAAAGTTGGCAATAAAGTGCCAATAAATGGGTTTGTCCAGTATAGCAAATTGAACAAAGGGGTGTTTAAATCTGAACTGTCAAAGTAAAGCACTGTTTAGTTAGAAAAATAAAGAACCACGATTGTATTCTTTTTTTTTTCAATTAGCAAATTTAAAAAATGCTAAATATACGAAATACAACATTATTAGTTTAGCTCTAGTTTCTCTGTGGGCAGATAGAAGTGTTCAGGAAGATCTGGAGTTGTGCATCAGAAATGAGAAAGTTTATTCCCAAATTTCTGACGATTTGAACCAAATGGACATAAATCGTGGGTACGGTACACTTAACTCACACACTCAAAAACACAAAATTCTACCAAATTTCTCATCCTTGACCTTTATTATATTAATATAAAGAAAACAATGCGAAAAACTAAAACATTCTAAACTTATTTACAAAAATATAGTAAAACAAAATCCAGCTGCTCAATTCATACGGCTCTCGCTGCGCTCAGACAGCTTCTTTTTTTAAGCACCCAAACAAAAAACTCTAGAAAAAAAAACTATCCTTAAAACGGGATATCTTTGGCAAATCATATTTTTAAAACCTTCTTTTGTACCCTTCAACAGAACTAATTGAACTTAATTAAGTCGATATAATCAGTAAATTTGTGGATTATAAAGGAATTCCTAAATACAGCAATACAAGATACAACTGTACCGTTGGTCTGTTAATTTTTGAACACCATCTGTTTGCACATCATTTGGCAAACTGAGTTAATTAATAATAATAATTAATAACAACTGTCTTTTGTTGCATGTGACATCACTAGCACGGCTCGGCTCTGCAGTGGAAACACAACCCAGGCTCTCCTTAATCACACTGTGAGGGCTCCATACGCCCCATGGCCCACTAAAGACTAATTATCAAGTTCATCAAAGCCATCTGGTGTCCTGGGTGAAGATACAAGGGAGCTTAACAAAACCATAAAAAGCCTATTTAACGCTCCATTAACTCTACAGACCTTTTAAAGGAATGTCACCTTTACATTGTGGCCAGGGCAAGAAAGTGATTGCAAAAGTCATGACATCTGAAGCTCTAGGCAATGTAATCTCCTTGCTTCTTAGCTATAATAATACTATAGAGATTATTAATTACCATTGGGTGCCAGTTACAATTTAGCTGATGTTAATTTGAAGACAGTACAGTGACTGGTTCAGATGTTTCTGTCTTAAATATTACAAGATATACATTTTAAAACATTAAAAGGTTTGAGGTTCCCGAGTGGCTCATCCAGTTAAAGTGCTACCACTGGGAGCGCAGGACAAGTCACACAGCTTGGACGGTGCCAGTTCACGTTCAGGCTGTGCAAAGAGAGTCATTTTTTCCCTACTAAGAGTCTTTTAGTAGGGAAGAAAATGTAATAGTTCATTCAGTTTTCAAAATTATTATAGCATTTTTTATATTTCTCAATTTCTTATTAATTACATCTTATTCTAAGCCCCTCCATTTGGATTTATTAAAAACTAGTATATATGACAAGTACCTTCTTTATTTATTAACATGCACTTTTAAAGTAGAGACAAAGACTGGTACAAACCGTATGTCAGGCAAGCAATGTTAAATTGAGAATGCATAAACAATAGGAACCTCATCAAAAAAAGGGGACCAAATGATAATCTTGGTTGTAAAAAATAACATTTTTGAATACTTTGTTATCACTCCGTTACAAGCTTAACTTAGAGAGTAAGTTTGCTGAAAATATATATATTTGTCCCCTTACCTTTTTGTGATGTCTGCCATCATTCTAAGTGAGACTTATTGTTCTCAATATTGTGTGTTGTGACTCTATGGTGATGTGCTTTGAGGTCAGAAGCTCCTCATCAGTACCAGTTGCCTTCCATAGACATATGGAATGAAGACTAGATCTTCCAAAGTATTTTTATATTAGTAAGTACCAACACCTTACAATGCTTAGCTGTGAAGTGCAAGCAATACAATATGAAACGTGATCCAAAACAACAGCTCATTGGATGGTGCTTACTCTTACATCTTTAAAGACTTTTGGCTAAACTATGTTACATACTCTGGAAGGCAGGTAGATGAAGTGCAACCACTGAACTCCAGTAAGACAATCTTAACATAGACTTATCAAACAATGTTAAAAATAACATACACAGAAAAGGGGACAAATTGCTCTTTAATTGTGGGTTCCTGATTCGAACTACAAATCGAAAATTGCTTAAACTGTCTGCCGACATCAACCAAAATTGGACAGCTTTAAAGCTTGACATTATAGTCTTGAACAGCACTGGGATTTCTGAGTTGGGCGAGAAGTGTGTTTAATCAATCAATCTTTCAATCTTCATTTAGTATAGCACCATTCACAATAGAATTGTCACAGGGCACTTCACAGGGTGATTAAAAAAAAAAAAAACAGTACATTGTCAATTTAAAACAGAATCCAGCAGGCATCGTGATAAAGGTTAATACAATAAAACAGCAAGAACAGAGCAATAAAAGGTGCAGACAAGTCATTTTTAAGATAAATAGGCTAGACTATAAAAATATGTGTTTAGTCTTCTTTTAAAAACAGCAATGGTTGGTGCTTCCCTTATGGAACGAGGCAGTTCATTCCAAAGTTTAGGAGCCCTATAGCTGAAAGCTCTACCGCCTGTATTCTTTAAAAAAAATATTTGGGATAGTGAGCAATCCAGCGTCCTGTGATCAGAGTGGTCATCTGGGAACATATGGGATCAACAAGTCATTCAAATAAGATGGGACTGATTGATTTATGTAGGTTATTAGCAGGATCTTAAAATCAATCCTGAACCGAACTGGAAACCAGTGTAGGGATGCTAAGACAAGTGTGATATGGTCATATTTTTTTGTTTTTGTTAATACCCTAGCAGCTGCGTTTTGCACAAGCTGCTATCAGGATAAGACATAACTTGAAACACCAGTAAACAGGGCACTGCAGTAATCAATTCTGGATGATACAAAAGCATGAACAAGTCTCTCAGCATAATGTTGCAAAAGCGAGTGTCTTAGCAATATATCTTAGAAATATTACTTAGATGGAAAAACGACACTTTGGTCACATTCCTAATGTGAGGTTCGAATGAAAGGTCTGGGTCAAGAATTAGACCCAGATTTCTCATTACACTCTTTGGCTCAAAAGGGAAGCTGTCCAATAACAGACGGATCTACATTATTTATTTAGTTGACTTTTTGATATCAAGAACATTAATGTCTATTTCCTGACTTCTCCCATTCTAATTAAAGGTATGTAATTAGATTCACAGATGACTCTTGATGGTGTTCACTTGTCCATAATGGAAAAGTCGATCCAATTAATTTCTGTCCAATGCCGTATCAACGAATCAGTGAACTGATTCAGTAGTTATGTGATTAAAGAGATTAAATAATAAGTACTGTACCAATGAAATCCACTGGTTCATGAATCCCAGAAGGTGCTTTATGCAGTTCAAGGTGTACTGTACTGTAAGTAAGATAACCAAGGCTTTCGTGTTGTTACCTTTCATTAGCATCAACATTCTCATCTGTCCTTTTTTTGTTTTAGTGCAAGACCAGACTTCCTTATTCCAAGTCATGTGCAATGGGACCTTTCAACTCAATGGTGTCTTTCACCTGGCCCCACTTCCTCTCTCTCAATATATATGTAGAGTAGGGGGGCCAGCCGAAAAGTCTCATTGAGCTGAAAGGTCCCATAAGATCACAAGCTATGCCCAATTGGAATAAGCCACAGCTGCACTGGAGAATCAGCCAGCTATTCTTGGTTATCCCTGGATTTAACCTTAAAATAAGTGGCTGGTGCAATCTAGGAGGATCCCCTGGCACTGTAAAATGAGCTGTGGTATAGGTTTATCAAGTCAACCCCTATGTGTGACACCTTTACTGTAAGAACCATAGCTGCATGCTCCCGATACAGCCTTGACATGTATCCAACAAAGTCAATACCAATTAAGTCAATGAAGTGTTAATAAAATGCCATCTAATCAGAATAATTTTTTTCACATGAAATGCGAGTATTTCAATTCTGCTAGGAAGAAATATATGGATGTTGATAATTAAAGCCAACAGGCACAGTGAAACGAAGTACATTAATGTTGGGACTACGCTGTATAATAGAGTCCAGTCTTAAATGACTGTACTATATACATATTCATCAATGTATGTAGCCTGGTGAAACCGGTGTGTCTAGCACACCCCCAGACTTATTTTAGAACATTGCTTTATGTGTTATTAAACTTTGTATTTGAATATAGATAAAAACAGAGATAATATACTGCCTTTTTATTAGAATTCTAATATGTGCGTAGATTCCACGAACACAGTACAAATGTGAAATGTATTTGTGTATGTATGTGAATGTACTGTAATGAATGTATGTATTCATTTGTGTATAACTAATTTATTGCACATGCCCTTTGTTACATTAATAGTTTTGGGTTTGCAGGAGGCCACTGTTTCTTCCTAGTATTTTTCTTTTTCTTTCCATTGCCTTTGTTTTGAATTTGCACAACATTGAGGCTTACATTGCCTTTAAATAATACATGTATGTTTGTTACTGAAGACAGTGTACTAAACTCTTATGTTTGTCTATAAAAGTGTGTTTATAGCTGGATAACTATCATATTTTAAGATCGAAATAAAGTGGACTAAAGTGTTGTACTTGAATGCTGTCTGGTCTGGTGATTACACACACAGTTACACTAAAAGTCATTTCTACCACACTTTCACTTCAGAAATTAAGCTTTCAAAAGTGGTTGAAAAAGAGCATTATTTTCTGGAATAGTATAAAGTATCCCTTTAAAATTGTGACATGTCTTTAGGAGTTAAAGAAAATGTTATAATATTCTGGAAGAGGACTTTGAAATCACCAGATGGAATAAAGGCTTGCACTCTCTCTTTAAAGGTTGAACATTTATCTTCCGCAGTCATTTTAAGATCATCCAGCAGGTTTTGTTATACGATTTCTGACAGCCCCTGTGTGCTGGAATTGACAGCAAAGTCACACAACTCATAACGTACATGAAAGAATCTGGAATTCTCTCAATTGTTAGCATTCACTTTTAGGACCTTGAATTTGAATGCTGCAAATTGTTTGGCCCTGTTGCAGAGGGAGTGATATATATAGTATACTGTATAAGAAAGCAACTACCCCTCCCAGTTATCTGAGCACAACAATGGGGGATAGGGGGCTAGGCTGTGGGGGCCTATAAACCAGTTCCTAGCTGGAATCAGGTTAGGGTTTTAATTTGGTTCAAGTGAGTTGCAAGTCAGGGGCTGCCAGTGTAGCACTCTGTGGAATCCCCAGTTAACTTTGTACTGCCTGCATGCAAACCTGTACTCCCCTGACTGTATGACACCCTGGACTCCCAGGTTACTATAATTAAGAAAGTTACCTTTATATCTTACAACATAAAAAAATTGAAATTAATTTGAAAAGCAAGATACTCTTGATACCATGCATTTCTAAAGCTGCTAATCTCAATTCTAATGAATTATGTTGAAACCCTACCCCAGCACCAAGGCATTATAATACTCGATATTGAATATTGAATATTGCTTATTCAAACTTAGCACCCCTTTAATAAAACAGTTATGTGGTTGTTTCACTAGGTTTTGCTTTTGAAGATCGATAGGGAAGTAAAGAGCCCTGTGGACCATAGCCATTACCAAGCCGGTGAATGCATAAACCTGCAAAGAATTTGCCAGCATGCTAGTGCTGTATAAATACATGTTTCAAACATCCTCTTATCTCCAAAATATGCCTGCCTGTCATGATATATTTTATGAGAGAAACAAATACTACATAAAACAATTTTCAGTGGAGATATCCGAGGACTCTATTCAGCACGCAAATATCATACCAGATGGCAAAAATATAATTCTACTGTATAAATACTGTAAGCATTTCTGTTTTTTGTTGTGTTAGGGTACAGAATTGTATTTTACTCATGAGATACTCAGAAGTTTAAACTATGTTTTATTTATGACTTTATTTATTTATTTTTAATTTAGAGCACCCAATTATTTAACCTCCCAACAGCTCAGGAGAACTGAAAGTCAATGGACTTCCTCCAATCCCCTCCAATACCACAACTGAGCCAATTGACTCTTTACACCCAGGAACTTGAGAGTGGATGTCAGCGAGCTACTGGCCTCTGGAGGACAAAGGCCAGCCCTGCAGGTGCGTCTTAGCTCAATAAGCACCTGGCCTTTAGGGTCTACTGTAGTCTCATGAGGAGTAAGTCCCTGACGGTTTTGCCTTGCTAACCAGCGGGAGCGCCAGAGCTGATGAGATGATCCCTTTGGAATCCCCAGGAGACGAACCACCACCCCCCTCACTGTATAACTCACCTGGCACACCATGTGGCCATGCATTTACAGCTGTTTACATTTTTTTTTTTTAGAAGTCTTTTTTTTTAACAGTGTCTGTAAATATCCTCTTAAGTTAAACAGGGCTTTGAAAAAATGATAATATAATAGTTAACCTTTTAACAATTGAAAAGAGTGCAAACTGCAAAATTCTATTATTAATTCTATTATTAATATCTAAATGTTCAAACATTATGTTTGTACCAACATGTACCAGCATGTTTTGTTTGTTTTTGTATTGGAAAAAAAGCTTTTTCTTGTGTGAAATTTCAGTTTGAGGTGCAGACATTCTATTTCCTGTGGTTTTGTATCAAATGTGTATCAAACAAAGTGTATACATGTATAAACTTGCAAGCTGCAGATCTGGGAATGATGCCATTTTAACTGAGCCAACAGCAGTTACACCAGTTTTATATAAACTCCCACCGGTACCTGTACTGCAGCTGTGGCTTTGAACTGAGCAGCACCCAGCAGACACTTCCACACAACTAGATGTGTTAAGAGCTTCTATTGAGTTCAGTTAATTAACAAAACTCAACACAGAGACATATTTCTCTATAGCTCAAAATACATGGCATCTTGTCTTCTGTAAACTATTTCAATGAATACCATTGTGGGAACATTTAAACAAAATGTCTCATATCTAAAGTCAAAACAAAATTCTTTTTTTTTTTTTTTTCAGGGATGAACAGTTGTGACCTTAAGATAAGGTTATTTCCCATCTGCAGAAATAATTGCATTAAAACAGTGTGTCTGGCAATCATAAAAGCTGGTTATGATTGAGTGGTTGGGCTTACGGTATATTGTAATAGGTAAATTCTCTAATAGACCAAAAAGGTACATTTCAAATGTAATTATTCCATTTTCCCAATATATTTATTTAAAGTTATTGATATAGCATGTTTATTTGACCATGTTTTACACGTATTTGCAATGTATTGTACCTTATGCTGTAATATTCTTTCATTATGCAGTAAATGCTTCAAGGTTATCTTTATAGAGTAAAATATTGAATATTTTGTTCACTCATGTCAAACTTGTAAACTGGAAAACAATACATACCTGATCATGTCTTCTACTCTGAAGCCTTTCTTTCTTGCTAAATTGGTGAGAAACTGTCTTCTGGAGGACCCCATTTTCCTTTCAATGAGAAATATGCCCTTTTCACGAAATTTCATTTCGTATTTAGGCAAGGGACATGACACTTTCAGCTTTTGCCTTTTTTTCATGGGCGGCAAGAAAGGAGTGTTAAGCAATTCCATGACTAAAATACCAAGAGCTAAACTTCTTCTTCAAATCCTCGGTCTGATACCTCGCCTGTGTTTGTTGTTGTTACCCTCTTCAAACTGAAAGACACCCACTCTGATCTCGTGTTGCTTTGTCTTTTATTTTTTAGATTACAGACAGTTGAAATAAACTGCCTTACGTGCCAAACAGGAAGAAAATGAAATACCTTAGAAAAGCTTTATTGGTAAACATCTTCATCCAGTATTAATAGGGTCTGTTGTACATTTTACTGTCTAGGATGGCTGACTGCTTACAGTAAAACAAGATATCAGAGTTTATGTGACCAAAAACAAAGAAACATCTGTGAACGTTACTTTATAATACATATACACTAATGTACCATCTAATAAGTACCGGGAAACATGTTTTCCCAGGACATACTGTACAGTAAGGTACACATACATTTAGCCTATATGATCCTTAAACATACAGCATTGAAAATATGAAGTCAGTATTTCACATGATGTTTGAGATATCAAATGTTGAAAGAGTGGTTCTAGTTAAAACAAACGTGGCAGATAAAAAAATGTTTTTTTATGGTATGATATTCATAAACTTGACAAGAAAGTCATACAATACACAATACAGTACACAATACAGCTGTGTACTATACATCCAACATAAAATGTCCAAAAGATGCTCCCTGTATATTATCTTGGTACTGATTTGATACAATGGATTTCCATTAGGAATTGGTTCACGCTATTGCAATATCATTGGTTTGGTAAAATATGAATATGTTGCTGCATTCTTTAAATTTCCCATTGGCGCTGCCCTTAAGATACTGTTTATTTATTTAGCAGACGCCTTTATCCAAGGCAACTTACAGAGACTAGGGTGTGTGAACTATGCATCAGCTGCAGAGTCACTTACAATTATGTCTCACCCAAAAGACAGAGCACAAGGAGGTTAAGTGACTTGCTCAGGGTCACACAATGAGTGAGTGGCTGAGGTGGGATTTAAACCGGGGACCTCCTGGTTACAAGCCCTTTTCTTTAACCACTGGACCACACAGCCTCCTTGGTGTAAAACCCTTGCATTGCCACTGCACTGCCACTATAGCTATGGCCAAAAGTTTTGCATCACCTAGAATGTTAGGTTTGAGACATCATTAAAAAAAATCGATATTTTATTTAACATCATGTAATCAAAGAAACTACAAAATTATATTGCAAAAGTCTGCCAGAAGCCATAATTGTAGTACAGTATTTCATGTTAGATTTTGAAATGTAACATTTTTTGTTAAGTATATGGAAAACTACAAAGCGATATGTAATTCAATGTTACGTAGCATTATTCAGCAGGTTTCATCTGACTTTATGAAGCAAAATCAGTTAACTCCATTGGGGGATGCTACACATTTGGTCATAGCTGTATATTGCTGTTGGAGTTTATTTAGTAACCTTAATTGCATTACTTATATTTTTCATATTCCTGTTTAAACTTTCAGCCAAGAGCTCAGGTACAGATTCACAAAATCATGAAACTATTTATACTTACAATAGGATAGTTCATGAAGTTCCAGGGAGCAGAACAGTGTTTACAGTCAGTGGTCTCCATTTAGACCAGTCATATGGGAACATTTGGATTTGTCAAGGCTGACAGCTCTGTTTGTTCAGTTTGCTGAAAACTGCATAAAATGGACAATGGAAAGCATATTACTGCAGACAAATGAAGTGTCATGTGTAGATTGAGGAATCAAGACCTTTCTCTCTGAAGAGTGCCTGCATTTCAATGAATGGTGCCCACTGGGGCCTATCCACTTGCTTTAAATGAATCTAAATAGTGCTGTCGGTTAAATCCTAATAGGACCTTTGATGAATTTGTTCATATTTTTACAGATTCTGTGCAGAAATCTTGGTCCATAATGTGGCAATATTTATATACGCCACCATTTAGATCAAAAACGGACACGTTCTGTTTTTCTCACCTGCCAAAAACGATTTTTGAAGAAAACAGTAACAGCATCTATACCAAACCATTGTCTACTTTTCTTTATTAATAAACACATTTCATAGACATACAGAGCTCTCTTGACAGGAAGTATTTTATAAAGTTTCATATAAATGCCTTATACTGTATATACATATAACAATGTATTACAACAACCTATTATTATTATTATTATTATTATTATTATTATTATTATTATTATTATTATTATTATTAAAAACTGTATTATATGTATATAACGCATTTATATATGTATTAATAATTCCTCTGTGTATGAATGTGTATCTGCTGTTCACAGCCTGCCACTAGAGGATACTAATGTACAACTATAATTTACTACTTGATTATATTATGGGGTTATTCACAAGAACCATTTTCTCTATTAAAAAAAAGACGTACAAAACTAGAAATTAACAACTTAAGAATAGGTATAAGCCATTGATTAAATGTTTAATTGAATTTTTAATTGGATACAGAACTGGAGATAGACTGGATTTCATAGTTGCCCATAATACCTTGTATGCAGCTGGGTTTCTGGTGCAGAAAAAAGGGCACACCAACTACTGTGCAGGCACCAAAAAGCTCCAGTGAAATAAAAAAACTAGAGATTGGGTGTTTGAATTATTGCTATGCCATAAACTGGGTGTTAATGCAACACGGGGTAGGGACTTGTATTTTCAGATTACACTAGGGTAAGGTTTGAAACCAGTGAATCATACTTGTCTCTCCCTTGACTGTTCGATTATATGTTACAACAGGGAATAAAACAATTATCTGTGATTTTTATTTTCCTCATGGCCTTCAAATCAGAAACCTGTCAAGGGTAAGGTCCTGCAGCACATTCATGATACAAATTATTTTTTAAAACGTTTCACTTGCCAGAGTTCAAACTGAATTTACAGTGAAAATGTTTTTGTTGGGATTTTAATTGCTTGTAGGTGTAGGTTTTTTGTATATTGATTTTACATGCCCTTTATTAAATATTGATTTTAAAGGCCTCGGGCAAACGAACCAATCTGTCGGGTTGGTAGATGCGAATGCAGGGAAGCACTGGGCGAAGAGAAGATTGCTTTCAACCCTTGTTCTCTGGTTGAACATTTCTGGGAAGACAGTCCAACTTTTAACTGCAATTCTAGGCAACTCATTTACAGTTTCAGTGATGTCAGCTCTGCTGGGAATTTTTCCTACCTGTGCTATTAATCATAAGAAAACTACATAATGCTTTATTTTAAGTTTCTTCCTCAACTGTAAACATATTTTATTGTTATACTAAAAAAAAAAAAAAAAAAGTATTCCATATATCCAAATATTAAGTCAACTAACTCAGGCCAGTGCTCTTACCAATAATCAAGTATCAAAGCACCAATAAACATGGAACCAATTGTCAACAACCACATTATACTTGCACTGTCTTATATTGTATTTAATTGTGTACTTTTTTCTCATGATTTAGGTTATGTTTACATCCACGGGGTGTGTGGGGTGTGCTTGTCCGTCACTGTATGTCTGGTTCCTGTTATATAGAAAAAAAATAATAATTCATAGAAATATGGCTTAACACAGCCATGATTCTGCTGAAGGACTGTGCTGGCTGTAACAGAGAGGAGGCCATAAAAAGAAAAAAAAACAAAAACGAGAAAGACTGGTGTTTTATGTAGGCTTAATTACAAATAGGAGCAAGTGGTGTAACCCTATTTTACACTTACCAATTGACTTTCACTGACAATGTAATGGAAGCACAGGACAACTTGTGCCATACTGCTATGAACCAATATAATACCCCTGATTTAGAATGTACAATTATGTTTCTTCATTGCAGTAATCCCACAACTGCTGAAGGTCAGTGGGTGTCCTCCGACTCCTCACCCAAGAGAATTGTCTCTTTACACCCAGGAGCTTGACAGCAGATGTCGTCAAGGTACAACCCCCCTGGAGGTTTCCACTTTCAGCACACCAGGTGCCTGGCCAGTGTAGCGGATTGAGGAGAAACAGTCCCTGCCCATGTGCATCCCTAACCTGCGGGAGCACCAGATCCAATGCAACGCTCCCTGTGGAATCTCCAGCGAATATCATCAGCTTCCCAGCTTAAAGCAGGCTAATGTTCAGTTATTGGGTTGCTTTGATGGGCTGAATGGTTTCTCTCATTCACATTAGTAAGCTAGCTTTTAACAGTTCATTAATTAAACTGTGGCCTAAATAATGATTGATGGTTTTTTTTGTTTGTTTGTTTCAGCTAATTTTCCTGATCAGCACTCAGCTCAGTTAACTATTGTGTGTTGTGTTGTTGCAGGACATATGAACTCTAGATAGTAAAACCATTGGTTCCGAAGTGAAGGGATAAATCGATTTACCAACAAATACATCAAAATGCCAAAAAGAAACTGCAATCCAAGTCATGAAAGCAAATACTGAACCCTGTGCAAAAATGAATAAATAAAAATCCCTGACTGAATTTGATGTGTTAATTCTTTTCTTTTCTTTTTGTTATTATTGGAGATTGAAGGCTACAACATCACAAAGCAGTATAATAAGCTACTTTCCTGTTGCAGACTGAGAAACCAAAAGGACAAATTATGTAATGTCAAATGTCATTGTGGCTGGTGATATAAACATGCTAAAATAGCACCGCCTTTGTCTCAAGGTTTCAACCATACCCATGGTCTACTATTGCTGTGTGCTGAAAACAGCTGGGATCTCATTGACTTGAATAAAAAAGGGAAGGGCTGGATGTGAATCAGTGAAATGCCTTACCATTCAACTGAAGAGCAAGCTCTGTAGTCAAGAGGTGAGTATGTGCCTTTTGCTGATGTTAGAGTTATTAACTCATCAGCCACTAGGAGGAGATACAAATACAGTGCCAAGTTCCATTGTTTTACAATGCTTTACTTATCTTACATATCTGTGAACTTGCATGTCAGGTGACTTATGAACTGCTTTTTACAAAAAATATTTGAAAAACATAATTAATGTATTTTCAAACTCTTAGTCGGCATCCACAGTTCTAAAAAATGTTTTCTCAATGCAATGCTGCAGAACTAGGGACCAGGGAAGTAGTGACACTGGTCACCCATTCCAACACCGTGGCATTTATCAGATTCACGGTCACTGTGGAATGCTTATTCCAAAATCACTTTTGTTCCCATTGTTGATGGTTCTGCTAGTTTTTTTCAGGATAATAATGATAATTATCTTTATTAACCAGTGGAAGTGATTTGTCGAGGATTTGTGACGCACTCCACATCCCAGTTTCTCAGAGACATTGGATTCAGTGGTCAAGAGTTGCAACGCATAGTGAAGAACTTATCTGAAGCAGCAGAGAGGAGCAGCAAATGGCTCTGGTTAAAATGAAAAAATTCTGGTTGGGGACCCCAAGCACATTAGAAATAAAAAAAAAAGTTAAGTAAGCTGGGCTTAGCTGAGTGGAGGACGGAGGGGGGGGCCAGAATCACTGTCGAGCCCTCTTAAGGTGTCGTGAGCTAGCTGATAAAACACCAGGGATGGAAGGTGCCCACTTGAATACCCCAGAGAAGTACCCTACTCAGCTCAGTCCAGGCGGTTGTCATGCTTATGCACAAGGGAGGCCACCCCGTGGTTGATCCCCGGAGCCAGCACCACAGCCGTTGTGTGTTTGCTGATGCGCCAGGAAGGCAAAATAGGCTGATCCCTGGAGCCAGCATTACACTTCAGCCATCAACACCAGGCAGAAGGATATCTACATCATCAGATGGAAGGAAACGCAGATGAATCACATTAGTTTACAGTAAAAGAAGCTATGTGTTAGTTGGTGCTTATCTTGGCGAGAGCTGGGTCCAATAATCAGCATGAAGTTTTAACACCTACTCTCATGTAATGGAAATAATGGTTATTTGTTTTTACAGAACAAAAACCTTAACAATAAGTTACATTACAAAAGAAATGGGTTGATAAAGAGACCCATAAAAAATACAATAAAAAAGGTAACTCCTTATAAGATATTGGCAGACCAACGATAACCCAGTCCCCAATCCATGATATTACATTCATTCATGGAGAGTGTCTCTTTATTTTTGTAACTTCAAAACGGGCTCAAAATAAGAAGTTACCATATTTGTTTTTGTACTACAGATCCCTATCTGAAGGATACTTTAAGCATTTCCAATAAATGTCTTTAATTACAGTTGTTTAAATTTAAGATCACCTACTGGTACCTGTTTCTAATTGATTTTTGAGGTTTAGCATTACAGTGCTTTAGCATTTTGCTGTCTGATATCAGCATCAATTGATCCATACATGTAATTATTCAGAACTGATCATTTCAGTGTTTCTGGTATAGTATTATATGTATTTTAGACAATGACCTGTTTAAATTTCATTCAATCAGGGCTCTGCATTGTTCAAGTTCACAGTGCATGCTGAAGTATCAGCATGCACAGTGGCAATAAGGGGAATAACAAATGAGCTGGATTATTTTAAATCCCCAAGACTGAATTTATGAGTGTGTGCAAATAAAAATGTCTGACAAAATATTTACTTTATTGCTGAATCAATAGCAACTTTAGTTGTGTGCATATTTACTTTTGTAGTGTTGTATATGTATGGTACTTCCTTGTTCAATGTAAAAGCCTGGATATTTAACAACATAATGCCACAAAGGTCTCTTCATCTGTCCCACAAAAACACTGTGGTACCAAAAGAACATTGGTCCCCCTGGGGACTCCGAAGGGAGCATTCTATTGGCTCTGGTGCTCCCGTGGGTTAGGGAGGTAAAACCGGCAGGGACTGTTTCTCTCCATCGCTCTACAGCGAACCCTGCTGACCAGGCACCCAGTGAGCTCAGAGCAGACACCTGCAGGGTTGACCTTTGTCCTCCAGAGGTCGGTAGCTTGCTGATATCCGCTCTCAAGTTCCTGGATGAAAAAGGAAGCTGGTTTGGTCGTGGGATTGGAGGACGCCCACTGAATGTTCTGGTCTCCTTAGCCATGCAGGAAATTGCTGAGATGAGGAGAAAAGCGATTGGGCATTCCAAATTGGGATAAAATCAGGGGGGAAATTATAATTGGCCAAACTAAATTAAAAAAACATTGGTCCCCCCTCCCATTTGTCATAACTGTCAGCTTGTAAACCTGAATCAAAACAAAGAAGTTCTGAAATAAATGGGGTTTTTTGTTTTGTTTTTTTTCCTATGGCATATTACTTAAGAATGTTATTTATTGAAAATATACATAATTAAGTGGCATTTTATTTATAAAAACGGTCTACCTTGTAATCGATGCTGATAGTTATACCTGAAAATCCACCTAAAGTTCCTTCCATGTGGTGTCTGTTAAAATTGTGATTTTTGATGTTAATTGTGTTACATTGACATGCTGTCTTACACATAAATCTGCATATAAAATATGTATATAAAATATCCTGGCTTTTGAAAACCCAAATATCTCTCATTTAGATGAGAAGCTGAGGTAAAGAGAGATCCTCTAAAAGCCTCAGAAAAATAGAAAGCAATAATAATACAAAACAAATTAGAACATTCCACCCAGCAATAAAAAAAAAAAACAGCTCAGTCTAAAAAGGCGTGCCTTTCACTTTTCATTGTCAAACTTCTGTCTAAGCCCTGAATAACTTCCTCATTGAAGTCAGTGTGAAGCAGCTGAACAAAACAGAAACCTAGTGAAGTGCATGTCCACTTTAAATTGCATGTTTGACTGAAAACTTCCTCTGCTGACAGTAAACATGGCCACAAGACTTCCAGCCAAACATCGCTTTGAATCCTGGAGTCCAAAACAAGTGTCAGAATTCCTGAGCCAGGTAAAGTAAAACTCTCTGTCTCATCCTTCTTCAGTTAATCTGTGCAACCAAGAAACAGTCTCTTGAAATTATATATATATATATATATATATTAGCTCATATATACATATTTAAATCTAAACCTTTTAACGCTTTTATTTGGGATATTACTGTAAGTGGGGTGGAAATCAGTAGTCTGATAAATTGATGTGGTTTAACCGGGGTGTGATATTAACGGGGGGTAATATTATCAGGTTGCCCCCATTCACTCTCATTATACTCTATCCAAGACATTTCAATGTGGTAATAATAAGTAGAGGCTAACATCAACAGAAATGGTTTTTAGCAGGTTTGACAACACACACACATATATTCAAATCTAAATCTGTCATATGTACACAACATTTCGTGAAATACCGCAATTACTGAAGAAATGGTTCGTCTTTATGATAGGGTGATCTGGCAATGCTCTGTTTGAGTTGGACACTGAGGCATTTGTAATATCTTCATAAAGGCTACATAACACTGTATAAGTACATGCACAACGCGTCTTAATCACTTTGAAAACCAACTTACATCCAAGTATTTATAACTTGCTGTCATACCATTTGTTAAAGCTGGAATTATTGTATGCATTGAACATGTCATGTTTTAACTGCATGCTAGTGAATGGTAGCTATTAACACATGTATACTGAAATCTGTTAAACTATATAATGTGTGCAGTATCATAGTAACAAATGATATGATAACACATTTCACAATAATGTTAAGAACACTGTGGGCATGCTATGTCCTTTTTCAAAGTGATTCTGAAAGATTATGCATTCACAGCTGTGGCCAAAAGTTTTGCATCAACCCATAGAATTAATTTCACTTCATAAAGTCGAATGAAACCTGCTGAATAATGTTATGTTATCAAATTGAATTAGATACCATTTGTAGTTTTCCATATACTTAATGAAAAACTGACAGAAATTGAAAAATGTGACATTTTGAAATCTAACATGAAATACTGACTTTTGCAATAACATTTTGTAGTTTCTTTGCTTATATGATGTTAAATATAATATCTAAATTATGTCCATATAGCCTGGATATAGCCATAGATGTATGTTACAGGGTTATGTAACCTAAATGCACAGTGTTCAATTGGCTTTTTGGAGCTAGTCACTAGAAATCTATTTTTATAGTACTGTATATTTATTTTTGCATGTATTGGGGATATTTATCGTAATTCTGTTTAACTGTACTCTGCTAGAACAAGCCTTTTAATAGTCAAAAATAAGTTATTTGTGTGATACTAAATATAAATAGACCTTACAAGGCACTACAAGATGTGTGTTTTGTAGTTTATTGTGCAGGTGCACTCATTTAAGTTTCTGTATAAACAGAATGGAATGAAAGAATGTGCCCTAACAGTGGAGAGAATGAAGATTGATGGACATTTGTTTCTGGTAAGTTAGATTATTATTATTATTATTATTATTATTATTATTATTATTATTATTATTATTATTATTATTATTATTGTCTGCAAAACTGTGGTATAATACAGTTTTATGGAAAAGTTTATCCAATGATAAATTTGAATAATGACATTGGAACATACACCTATTTCCAGCAAGACAGTGGCCCACACAGCTAATTATTCCATTGCTCAGTTTGAAGACCGAATTGTGAGCCGTGGCCTGTGGGCTCCAAGGTCACCCGACCTGAACTCTTGCAACTACTATCTGTGAGGCTTAAAGGACAATATATATCGCAATAACCCCCCACACAGCTGAGGAACTACAGAGAAACATTACAAACTTCACCAACGCTATTCCTCAACAGCAGCTGCGAGCTGTGTTCTTGATCTTGATTCAACGATGTCAGCAGTGTATAAATGTAGAAGTGTTTACATATTTGCATGTCAACATGAAGGAGTATTTTTATTAATTTCTTAATTATACTTAAGCTTCTATGTTTCGAAATTTATTTTTTCAAATTTATTATTGGGTAAACCTTTAAATAAAACACCCGGTGTAGAATATACAATGGGGTGATTATCAAAACGTTTTACTTCAAAGTATAAATTAAACATACAGTACAGATTCAGAAATACTAAACACATCCGGTAGCACTTTTTACATACTATAAGTCATATTCAATGTTTCAAGGGCTGTTTTAAGGAATGTTTTTACAAGAATGTTTTTTTCTTAGATTAAACAATACTTTAAAAAACAAACAAAAAATAGGGTTGAAATAGGGTTTACAAACTACAAACTTGAGTAAAAACAAAAAAGGTCTTAATAAAACATTCCTTAAAACAGCCCTTGAAACATTGAATATGACTTATAGTATTACATTTAAAAGCATTTTAGGTAGCTTTAAAAATCTAATGTCTTGATCGCCTAAGCAGTTGGTATAGACTCAAGCCAAGTTAAAATTTGAAACATACACGACCCTCCCACAAATAAAGGACTATCAGCCACAGAACATCCCTGGACCCCATACCAAATAAAAATGCAAGGATTAGGAAAGGATCACACAATACTGTATAATGCAAGTCTAAAGCAAGAACTTTGCAGGAAATCCCAAGGACATGGAAGGATTTCATGCATACATTGCAAAAACTTTCATACTCCTTCCATGCATCCTTTGCAGCTTCCAAGCATGTGTCTCGAATGTTGATGGTTTAATATAGACCTACAGTATATAACTGTCTAACTGGCGTTGAATCAGACCTCAATTTAGATCCAAGATAGTGGTCTAAATAAGTGGAACATATCAAGTGAGCCTTTGTGTTTGAAGATGAAGGGAGCTAAAAACTGCTGGGGCATGCAGACACGAAAGAGCAATCAACCAAATGTCTTGGGCTCTCTCATTTCAGTGCCTGTCAACAGTTTTAAAATCTAATCATGTTCTATGTCTTAATAAGCTTTGTTCCAATCTCTACTGAATCAACCCTTTCATTAAAAAAAACCCTTTAATTATAAAACAAGCATGTCATAGTAAAAGCAGGATATACAGTATATGGTTGGCTTAGACTCAGCAGAAAAGTGTCATTATGGACAGAAAAAATAAGTTATTGGGTTAATAAGAACGTTTCCTAAAATATTCGTGGCAGCCTAGCTGAGGAAATGCTTTTGCACTTGATAAAAATAGAGCAATATGTTCAGTACCAAAAATGATAACATTTAAAGTAACATAAAATTATAACATAACATAAAAGAAAATGCAATATAGCACCAAATGTGTCCTTCTCTCTCAATTAAATCACTCTCATGAATGTGTCATTCAAGGCCTGAGTTAAAGTTACGGATAGGGTTAGCATAGCATAAATGTAAAATATTCTTACTTATAAAGATTGCAAACCTTGCCATTATCTAACAACCTAGTTCTTGTCAACTTAATTCCATTAACTTTTACATTACTAGGCCCAGTACCAGTTTAAAATTCTGTGACATTACATTCATGTTTAACAGCTGTCGGGTGCTCAGAACATTTAATATGAAGCTTCCTTTTCAGTTTGAGCAGCACCATATTTCTGACAGCTTTCTGAATCCTTTGGGCTGTTTCATTATGCTGACTAAGCTTAACATCGATTGATTTTAATTAACACATTATCAAACAAATTAAGGGAAGATGACAGCTTGAAAAGCTGATGTCAATGCATAATAGTATAATGAGACTGGTACAATATTTAACACATGGAGCTAATGATAACTAACAGCATCAAAGAGCTTTTTCATTAACTCCAGCCACGACTACACCTATAATGCATTTCTGACGTTAAACATTTTTCTACAAAAGGCATAACCCTTCTACCACAGTGAATTTGTACATGTTTTCCCTTAGTTATACTATGCATTTGCCATAGTTTATCGTGGTTTGCCATGTTTTTTTAATATGCTTTACCATTGCTTACCTATGTCTTACCATGCTTTCACTATGCTTTATTACACTTTTCAAGGCTTTTACTCTGGGATACATTTAGATGGGAAGCCAGTAAGATACAGAGCACTGCATGGGTGCTTCTTCAGCAGTGAGGTAAATTAGTTAAGCACAGTCATCTTGTATGTATATAATAAAGTCAGTAGCGGAACTTTCATTTGCATTATATTGATTGGAATGAGTCATGAAAAATAGGGTTTCATATCTTTGAATGTACTTCTCGTTTTGCTCTGAAGCCCTAACTCATCACACACAAACATATTAGGAAGTGCTCAAAACCACAGCAGCAAATGGTCCGAGGGACTAATACAATATACTTTTAAGCCGGCAAGAGATAAAAACATTCATGCAATATAAATAGAATAAAGAGTGACATCGCTTATAAAAGTTTACCACAATATTTTTTGCAGTTTTCCATTGCTGTTCCCATGGTTATAGTATGCATTTACCATAGTTTACCCAGGTTGACCATGTTTATTAATGTGCTTTACCGTTCCTCATGGCTTGCCTATGCTTTACCATGCTTTCACTTTGGTTTAATACACTTTCCTATGCTTTTACTATCTGAAACTTTTATATGAGATACTATTGAGTGATAATATATTGTGACTAATATGTTATTTTATATATTAATTTTAAGCTGTTCCAAATAATCTGTCTGTCTCTGACAAGAGTGTCTTAAAAGGACAAGCAACAAAACAAAGCCAACCGTGCTAATAGTTTGTGTTGTGTGATGCACTGCCGTTACAGATTCTGTTCCCTGTCGGTGAGCTGTAATGAGGTTAAAAGTGTATAACCATGAATGCCGAGGAGTCCAGCTCTTTGTTAAGATGGTGGACTGGGTTGCCAGTTCATGCCCAGTTTCCGTCATGTTAAATATAAAAAGCACCATTACCATTATTTCACCATATGTGGGATTTTCAAAGTGTATAATCTAGATAGCTCTGAAGCAAATGTTGTTCTTCAGGGTATTCTCCTTGACAGAATATAAACTGAACTGCTTGTTTCAAATTACACATATTGGGTAACAGGAAAAGCCTGTGGCTATTTGAACTAATCTAATTCAGCAAGTATGTCAGTAACATGCATCCTCTGTCATGGTTATGAATTCTAAATTAGAGCTGTCAGTATGACAAAAAAAGTTGATGACCATGAAGTACAGCTATATCCAAAATGTTAGCATTACAGAGAATTTTAGGATTGAGACCAAAAATTAAAAAAATGAAATTAACATAATTTTGATCTCTGCATTCCTGGTTCCCCTTTTAATGTGATTTGTTGTTTATAATGTTATAATAACTAATCAGCTACTATCCATTTTAATCATTTTCATAATAATAATAATAATAATAATAATAATATTATTATTATTATTATTATTATTATTATTATTATTATTATTATTATAACGTACATCCAGGATCGTTATTCTTCAGGCTCAATATTCTAACCAAAACTTGTTTTAATATGGGATATAAATGGACTTGAGACATGAAGTGGTCAATACACACAAACAATTTGACACTATATGTGATTTCTCAGGAAACTCCACAATGCTGATCTATCAAAGGCAAAAAGAAAAAAAAACATCTGCATTTCTTATATATGGTATTAATAATGATAATATTTTACAGGAAACACATATACCTAATACAGTACTGCTAACATGGGCACATGGGAACAAACCTCTTACATGTACATCATTGGAACACTACTCCTAACATTTAGTTTCAACAGATGTAAATTAGATTGGGTAACACTTTACACTAAGTGTCTCTACTTACTATGTATTTACATAGAAGTTGCCTAATCTTAACCGTATCCCTAACTCACCTAACCCTAACCCTAACCCTAACCCTAACCCTAACCCTAACCCTAACTCTTTTCTGATACAATTGTGTACTTATATATATTGTGCAAAAATATTTACATGTTAAGTGCATTGTAGCTATGCATAATAACATTGTAATTATGTGTTAGTACACATGTATTTACAAAGTAACTACTATGTAAATGCACAGTAATTAAAGACACAATGTAAAGTGTTACCTTAGATTGGAACCTTGCATACAGCGCTGTAATCAAAGTGTATGCTGTGTAATGGGCTCTCAGCCTACCTTCCAAAAGTCAAATCGAGCTCCTATCTACGAAAAGATCTGTTGTAAAATTAAATGTCCCCCCTGTCAACAATAAGTGAGATGATGGCAAGATGGACACTTCCTCCGTCTCATTTCCTGTCACTATCCTTTAGTCCCTTCATTTGCATTTACTAGACGGGGTCGACTAACTTCCTTTTTCTAACAGGATGTAGCTAAAAGCACATTATATAGTTACACCTGCCAGAACACTGTCACTAGTGTCACCAGCAAGAAGCTGTTGAAGGAGATGGGATAGTTCCACATTGCAGGTGAAATGGCCAAAGAATTGCACCACTATCGAAAGCATGGCTTGCAAACAGAGATTTATTTAACCTAGTGCATTGTCAAATACAGTTTTTCTTTCAAAACTGGACATTCCTTTATAAGGAACTGACAGTGCACAACAGGCAAGATTTATTGAATATGTTGTAAACCACAATCAATATGATACACATAACCACAATCAATATGATACACATACCTTTGCATTCCACTGTAAAGTTACTAGCATTTATAGGTTTTCCATAGTTAATAGTGCTGCCTTCTTTTCTCCATGGTTTCTGCAGAGTACTGTACACATCTCCCCTTGTATATCTGTGAGCTGGTCTGGTAACTTTTAAGCCACTCTGTATATGAATAATTTTGGTCAGGCTTTATTTATTTATGTATTTATTTATTTATTGTTAACTTTACCAATATGTTTATATATTTGTTTATTTTTTGTTTATGGTTAGGTAATATATAGTAAATGTAATGAAAAGTGCTCCTTCTTAAACTACTTATTATCAGAAAAGTGTGGCCCTGGCTCATTTGTGGCTGAACACACTTCCATATTTTAAAAATGTTTCTTTATAAACAATGCAGAGCATTTCTCATATATTTATATACTGCCCAGTATTTGGTTTAGAGCACCACCCGCAGGTACTATGAGGAATGGCATATTTGATATCTAGCACCTGTGAAAAATAGTTATTAAATCACACCTGGGGAAATACCCCATGAGGAATCATATGTTTTTATTAGGACTGAAGTCTTTGTATTTTGTATCTTATAAATAAATAAATAAATAAATAAATAAATAATAATAAATAAATAATAATAATAATAATAATAATAATAATAATAATAATAATAATAATAATAATAATAATAATAATAATAATATGTTTAGTCGACAGTAGATCATTTATATAGAAATCACTGGCCCCTAGTCATAAAGTTATAATTCAGTAAAATGCTACCTGATGTCCATTTAAACTGTTATCAGCTTTGTTAAGAGCAATCGAGTGTAATACAGTTCAGACTGTATTTTGTTCATAAAAACAGACTTTGAACAAACACTCTTTAAACAACTCATGCGATAAAGCTCAGTAAATATGATCCTTTGGCTTTATCTCTGGTAATCATACTGTTACCGTGGTATCTAGCAGTAAACTTTTATTGACAGGCTCGTACTGTGAAAGTGTACTGGAACACAGACTTGGTGCATTGCTGGCCTATTGGGTGGGGCTGTGAGGCAGTTTCTATTATCACTAGCTGCTGATACATCAGTTCACTAATACTTAGACCAGTTGTGTTGTAACTTGCCCGGGTGTCTGAGGGTTTCTGGTTGCTCAAAATATGGGAAATGATGTCTCTTATAGTAAGACATGAGACATATGATATGTTAACTTACTGTACTCAGGTACTACTATTAAACATAAAAAAGAGATCTGTTTGTTTTTTAACTTTAGAATTGTGCCATGTGTCCCATGCACGGGATGGCATCAGTACACAGGAAAATATCTACTGGAATTTAGACAAATACTTAACGTGACAGGTTGATTTGTAATGTTTGCTTTATCTGGAGAATAGCTTTTGTATATTGTTAGAAATGGTGTCATTTTAACTAGCTGGGTGTTGATTAATCCACTGCTTGTTAAGATCAACTGACCCTGATTGGTTGACCAGTTGCCAATCAGGTAATTCAAGTTGATTTACCTGCAAGGTAGCTGGATAGTAAAGACAGCAGCTTGCTTTTGTTTTCACTACATGTTATTGAGAGTGTCACAATCTGGGAATATATGGAAGAACATGTGCATATTAATGGCTCTAATTTTGTATTTGCAGGCATTATGGAGGATGTTATGAACATACTCGTTTAAGAACTTGCTTAGATGTTTTTCCTGTTATTAGTAAAACAAACAAACAAAAAAAAAACATTGAATCAAGAACCTTGATGTTTTCAATACAAGGTCCGTTTTCCAGTAAATCTGAGGTCACAGAAATGTTCTCAATATTAATATTTGTATACGAGTATAAGTTCTTGGGAGTTTGACATATTGGCATTGGCATTAAAAAAAAAAGTCCTGTAGGTGGTGCTATAGAACTGTATTCAGTTTTTCAGGGAACTCTTGAACATCAAAGTAAGATATTAAAGAATATACCTTTCATGGTGTTTGCAATCATTCCGAGTGGTTCTTATTGTAAACAAACTGTGATTTTAGTTTTGTATTTTTTGATATTGGTGCTTTTGTACAACAAAAAGATGTATTGCTTTTTTTTTTCAGCACAACTTTGCAATACAACTTTGAAACTTTCACCAGTTTCTGTCACACCTTCAACATGTCCTGTTTTCAACACCTGGCTAACAATGATGTCTGACAGAAGCTTTCATTATTGACAAAAAAAAAGAGAAACACATACCAAAAAAAATCATTTTAATGGATCCAAACAATTACTCCTAGACAATGTGGAGACCTGATACAGCATTTAGCATGTTTCTGTGCACCACGAAGTCGGTTTTTGCCAAGCTAGCCACAGTGTAGAAATCAAGCAGAGAGCGAATTACTTTGTCTTTTGTTTGTTTACCAAGACAAAGTACAGGAAAGATGGAACATGAAACTGACTCCTGTAGACCTCTGAAAGAAGATTTTGTGGGATTCCTTTTCTTATATAAAGAAAGACCAGACAGAATTATCCGACACTATTCATTTGATTAGTCCTTGCATTGAGTTTGGGAGTATTATTTATTATGTTATAAGGTTATTAAGCAGAGTAGAAATGGAGCATTCATTTTGAAATGATTTAATACTGCTCCCTTTCTTAACATTTTCTTTTGGCTACAATCCCACTACCTAGATTGACCATGGCTGTGCAACTCATGGAAGCTGTTTCCTGTCACTTCCCCTCTACCTGCCTTGTTGTGAACTTAACATGCACAACCCCCACTTTAGTATTAACTCTCTAGTTTGGCACTGTCAGGATTTGGGCATTTTCCTTCATGGATCTTTATCCTATTTCTCTTTGCACACTTTTGGGTCCTTAAATGAACCTTCTGGGTTGCTCGTTTCTAGTTTTGTAACATATGTCATACCTGCACCTTTGCTTTTTAACATGAGAGGGCCCCAGTCTTCACAATTCTATGATACAGTACATAGTGGTTGCTGCTTAGAATCTTGTGTTCTACAATGACCAAACAGCTTCCTACAGAACTTCATTTCAGAACTTAATTTCTCATAGGTGGCATAAAACTTGATGTACTGTACCTATTACTATAACAGTTTTAGTTTAGTTATTCAAAACAAACAATAAAAGCATTATTAGGAAATTAATTTGACACAATCATTGAATCATAGTCAGTGAATAGGAGATTTTCTTGATCTCCTGTGCTGTTGAAAGTGGTTGTAGCTGAAACAAAATCATTTCATACACATTACCTGGCCTTCACTTCCATTCACTATCTCAAATGTTCAGTTTTGAAAAAATGTTGCTGCAAACATGTATTTTCGTTTTAAAACATGACATCTAGTACTACACTAGGTTAAAGGAAGTTATCAGTTTCCATGCCTTGCCTCCCAGGAAACCTGCCACACTCAAATTTCCATGGGTAATTTCACCTTAACAGTGTCAGAGTTTCCACATCCCTTGAAAAATCTTTAAAGAAGAAGACCAGGTGTCTTTACAATCAGGTTTATAGACTTCTGTGATATTATATATATATATATATATATATATATATATATATATATATATATATATATATATATATATATATATATATATATATATATATATACTGTATATATATATATTTTTTTTTTTCAAAAATACTACATTGGCAGTTTTTTGTTTGGTATACTATACTTTCTAGCTTGTATGAAATCTGTTTGTGGATTTGTTATCTGCTATTTTCTTTCTTTTTTTAGAACCTGAAAGACAGTGATATGAACAGATTTAATTTCATTCACCAACCGTAAGTAACTTGTTTTACTGAAAACCTTTATATTGTCGTAAAATGATTTGTTCCTAGCAAAGGTGATACAATGTATGCTGCCCAATGCAAAGTTAATGTGTTAATGTTTGTTTCATGCAAAAATTTGAGAAAGATCATTAAATCTATTGATTTCTAGGCAGATTCATTTAAGGTTTAATTACTTTTACTAGAACATAAGAACGAGAAAAGGCCATTCAGCCATCCTATGCTCGCTTGCTTTGGTGCCAGCATGATCCATTATTGTTATTATTTATTTCTTAGCAGACGCCCTTATCCAGGGCGACTTACAATCGTTACAAGATATCACATTATACACTACACAGATATCACATTATTTTTTACATACAATTACCCATTTATAAAGCTGGGTTTTTACTGGAGCAATCTAGGTAAAGTACCTTGCTCAAGGGTACAGCAGCAGTGCCCCCCACCTGGGATTGAACCAACGACCTTCCGGTCAAGAGTCCAGAGCCCTAACCACTATTCCACACTGCTGCCCTGCACTCAGGCATGGAGAAAACAAAAACCCTTAACCATGTTAAAAGGGGAAATGAAATCTCTGGGAATTCATGACCAGACAGACCGCCGTTCCTCCAGACAGCTTGCTATAGGTCTTATAGTGGTCACAGAGAGGGTTACACAATATTGTTCATGACTGCACCCAGTCTATTCTTGAAGGATCCAAGACTCTGCTTCAACAACTCTGTTGGACAGCTTGTTCCATTGGTTCACCACCCTTTCCGTGAAAAAGCTCCTTCTCCCCTCGGTTCTGAATATGCCCTTCTTCAGCTTCTGTTCTCTGTGACCTGTGAAAAATAATACTCAGCAGTTACTTTGTTAAACCCCTTGACAATTTGAAATGCCTCTATTAAGTCGCCTCTGACTCTCCTTTTTTCTAGGTTAGATAGATTCAGCTCTTTCAGTCTATCTTCATATCACATGCCTTTTAATCCTGGAATTAATCGTGTTGCTCTCCTCTATACTCTTGCCAAGGCCTCTAGGTCATTTTATGATATGGAGACCAGAACTGTACACAGTATTCTAGGTGTGGTCGTACCAGTGCATTTTATAATTTTAATATAACTTCTCTAGATTTGAATTCAGCTGTCTTGGCTATATAACCTACCATTCTATTTGCCTTTTTATAGCTTTTCCACACTGTCTAGTTGACTTAAGAGTTTCATCCACTACTAGTTATTTTTGTACATAGCTTCCTCTATTTCATTACTGTTCATGCTGTGCTTGCCTCTAATGTTTTTGCGCCCTATGTGCAAGACTTTGCATTTATTCACATTAAATGTCATCTGCCATGTATCAGCCCAAGATTGAATCTTGTCTAAATCTTTTTGTAGGATCTTGTAAAAGCTCAATTTGGTAATACAATAGACTGTATTAATACAATGTGTTATGAATGCAGCATGCAATCAGAATGTCAAAGCATTTGTTTAATTTTATTACTGATTTTATTTTTAGTACTACTCATATTACAATATTCTCACAAGTTAGCCAGCCTGTATTTTCATTTTGACTCTATACCAATGTATCCTGCCTCCACACTATCAATCTAATTCCTGTGCAGCAATTATTAGGACTCCACCCCCTGGAGACTCACATATAGATTTAAGGAGTCCTATTACCGCTGTGTGACAGGATGGCTCGAGCGGTGACGTCACGGACCAGGAAGGGATACACAGACAAGCTGCTGCGGTGTAAACCGAGACGCGACTGCGCTCGGTTCTTTATTAAATCATAATAAAATAAACAGTTTAAACAAAACACACAAACAAAAAGGCACAAGGGCCAAACAAACAAGTAAATAAATAAACAAATAGTTTTGTGCTGGTAGGACCCGCACGTCTAGCAGTTGCTTACTTTTACTAAGACAAAAACTCCTTTCTCCTCCCGTTCTCCACAACACGAACACCCAACCCCGAGTGAGTGAAAACTGCTCCTTTTATGCAGTTGTATCAAGACCCGATTGCTAATCAATCATTCAGTTTGGAATCTCGGTACAACTGCATGTGAACTAATCTGTGCATTCTACCCGTGATCACATATTACCTGCACGTGAAGTGATATGCAATCCTCGTGCCTAAATACAAATCTATATTACTAACACTCGTGAAACACAGACCCGTTTATATCCTGTGTACCAATGTCTATACACCAACATTTAACACACACCATGCAACATATAACACAAAAATACACACAGGGGCGGGACCCTCCGCCACACATCTCCCCCCTTCTGCACAGCACACATGGTCTCAAAAGGCCACCTCCCCCCTTAGTCCCAAAGTCTCGGCCATTGTCCTGGCCCAGGGACAGGGGCAACAACGGGCCAAAGGTGGCGGCCACGGTGAGATGTCCTCCTCCCACCCAAACAGCCGTAGCGTTCCGATGGCCCGCGCACAGGCCGGCTCCTCTGGCCAAAAAAATTTTTTGGGGGTGGTCTCCAGACCTGCCCCCTTCTTCATGGCCGTAGCTCCCTCCGTCGGGCTCCAGCCACCCTTTCTCCTGCAGCGAAATTGCTGCGGGGAGCTGGTCTCCTGACCTCCCCCTTCTTCATGGCTGGCAGCTGACCTTCATGGGGCTCCAGCCACAGTATTTCCTGCCGCATGGCAGGACTGGTAGCGACCTCAGGCAAAACAGGACCCTCGGGAGGCGACGGCAGCAGCAGCAGCGGACCCTCGGGAGGCGACGGCAGCAGCAGCAGACCCTCGGGAGGGGAACTCAGGAGGGGAGCACCTGGCCATGGAGGCGGCAGCTGTAACTGGTGGCTCTCCAGGCGATGCAGAGCAACATTCAGCCCCAGGCGATGCGGAGCAACAGGCAGCCCCAGGCGCTGCGGAGCAGGCATCCTTGGGCGGTGCGGAGCAGGCATCCTTGGGGGGTGCGAGGCAGGCATCCTTGGGCGGTGCGAGGCAGGCATCCTTGGGCGGTGCGAGGCAGGCATCCTTGGGCGGTGCGAGGCAGGCATCCTTGGGCGGTGCGAGGCAGGGCAGGAGCAAACCTTCCCATGACGGTGGATGTGGAACCAGCAGGTATTCACCCTCTGCTGGTGAAGGTGGAGATGGAACAAGCAGGTATTCACCCTCTGCTGGTGGAGGTGGGAGGGGCAAGCAGTCCTCCCACGGCGGTTGAGGCGGAACCAGCAGGTATTCACCCTCTGCTGGTGGAGGTGGGAGGGGCAAGCAGTCCTCCCACGGCGGTTGAGGCGGAACCAGCAGGTATTCACCCTCTGCTGGTGGAGGTGGCGGAGGCAGAGGCAGCTCCTGCTGCTCTGCTCCTGGCGGTGGTGGAGACAGAGGCAGCTCCTGCTGCTCTGCTCCTAGCGGTGATGGAGACAGAGGCAGCTCCTGCTGCTCTGCTCCTGGCGGTGGTGGAGACAGAGGCAGCTCCTGCTGCTCTGCTCCTAGTGCTGGAGACAGTGGTGAGGGCTCCTCACCCTCTGGCGTTGGAGATGTCAGCAATGGCTCCTCTCCCTCTGGCAGTGGAAACGGCAGCAATGGCTCCTCTCCCTCTGGCGTTGGAGATGGAAGCGATGGCTCCTCTCCCTCTGGCGCTGGAGACGGCAGCAACTGCTCCTCTCCCTCTGGCGCTGGAGACGGCAGCAACGGCTCCTCTCCCTCTGGCGCTGGAGACGGCAGCAACCGCTCCTCTCCCTCTGGTGCTGGAGACGGCAGCAACCGCTCCTCTCCTTCTGGCGCTGGAGACGGCAGCAACGGCTCCTCTCCCTCTGGCGCTGGAGATGGCAGCAATGGCTCTTCTCCCTCTGGCGCTGGAGATGGCAGCAATGGCTCCTCTCCCTCTGGCGCTGGAGACGGCAGCAACCGCTCCTCTCCCTCTGGCGCTGGAGACGGCAGCAACCGCTCCTCTCCCTCTGGCGCTGGAGACAGCAGCAACCGCTCCTCTCCTCTGGCGCTGGAGACGGCAGCAACGGCTCCTCTCCCTCTGGCGTTGGAGACGGCAGCAATGGCTCCTCTCCCTCTGACGTTGGAGACGGCAGCACTCCCTCTGGCGTTGGAGACGGCAGCAATGGCTCCTCTCCCTCTGGCGCTGGAAACAGCAGCGGGGCCCCTCCCATATCTGCAGCCAGGTAGTTGAGCACCATGGCTGCGATGTCTGGGAGGGATGCTGGGTGGTGTTTCTGTTCCCAGGCCTCCCAGCGCTCCCCATCTCTCGCCCACAGGAGGTTGATCACAGCAGGAAGGGCGTCCATGATATCCCTCTCAGGCTCCGCCAGCCAGTCCCAGATCCCCTCAGAGGAGACAGGATTCTTCCGCCTCGGAGGATGCGGGTCCTCTCTCACCCTTGCTGGACGCTCAGTCTCCTTCCTCTCCTGCCATGGAGGGGGTTGGTCGAGTGCCACGTGCCGGACCTCACCAACCGCGAAGCACCACTCTTCACCCTTCAGGCAGGTGAGGCAGACATCCAGCGTGGTAAAGACCCCGCGGGACTTGCGACCAGCCCCGCGCTGCTGTTGTTGCGCCTCCTGCTGCTGTTGTTGTTGCTGCTGCTGCTTTCTCCTCTAGCTACTTTTCCCCATTTTTTCCTTTCAAAAAAACACAAAAAAACACTCCTCCTTTCTTCACTCCACAAAAATTACAAAAAAAACCCGCAGTATTCCTGGTCCAGCTGCTGGAGGTGTTTTGTCCCTCTGCTGACACCATATGTGACAGGATGGCTCGAGCGGTGACGTCACGGACCAGGAAGGGATACACAGACAAGCTGCTGCGGTGTAAACCGAGACGCGACTGCGCTCGGTTCTTTATTAAATCATAATAAAATAAACAGTTTAAACAAAACACACAAACAAAAAGGCACAAGGGCCAAACAAACAAGTAAATAAATAAACAAATAGTTTCGTGCTGGTAGGACCCGCACGTCTAGCAGTTGCTTACTTTTACTAAGACAAAAACTCCTTTATCCTCCCCGCTCTCCACAACACTAACACCCAACCCCGAAAGTGAGTGAAAACTGCTCCTTTTATGCAGTTGTACCAAGACCCGATTGCTAATCAATCATTCAATTTGGAATCTCGGTACAACTGCATGTGAACTAATCTGTGCATTCTACCTGTGATCACATATTACCTGCACGTGAAGTGATATGCAATCCTCGTGCCTAAATACAAATCTATATTACTAACACTCGTGAAACACAGACCCGTTTATATCCTGTGTACCAATGTCTATACACCAACATTTAACACACACCATGCAACATATTACACAAAAATACACACAGGGGCGGGACCCTCCACCACACGCTGGCACAGGAAGTAATATAGTTATGGATAAAATAGCTTAATCTGAGAACAAATGGAGAAAACTAAAAGATCAACAGCAAAATCACAAAGGAATTGTGAGAATGCTGCTGTACTAATGAGACAAGAGAAAGTGATTAAAGACTTGGTTATTGCCACTTCTAAGCAGTTCATGAAGTATTCAACACTTCAGTGCCTGCAACAGCACATTTAATGACTTGAGATGGTAGCCAGACGCTTGTTACCCATGGTCTCAGTTCTGCTGTAAGGACGTCTGTCCAAGTCACTATATAATTACTCAGTATTCAGCCAAATTGGCTTTCAAATGTATGTGTCAGTAGTTGTATTTAATAGACTTACACACAGACTTATGTTGTACAATACTTTACCAAGGATAACTTCTTTAAGCTCTAGTTTCTTAAAATCTAAAATGACTGTCACACTTCCTCTTTCCATTCTCAATGTCTGTGTTTAAAAAAAAGGTCATACATGCCTTAGTCTTGTGGGTAATAACAAAAATGAAAACTTCTACAGCTGCATTTATTTTTCTTGGTAGAGGGAACACGTAGACTTATTTCACAAATATCTACATGTGATGAACCAAGGTCATTCCAAGTTCTGCACATAGTTGTTTAGTTTTTTCTAAAAAAAACAATTGTATTTTTAACATCACATAAAATGGCCCCAAACAATACTCCTATAGGTACCGCAAGTTTCAGTGTGCATTGTTGTATATATTAATAGGCTCAATTGTGTAAAAACTTTCCTCTCTAAGGGTGTAGCCTACATTATGTGTTTCTACCCTTGCCTTGCTGCAGTACACTCTTTGTAGACTATTGACAATACTGATAAAAAAAAAAATCAGCAGCAGTCTAAAAACATTTCATTATTATGAAATGTTTATTGTTATTTAACTTCTGAAAATCTCAATGACTTTATAAATAAACTATTTCAGAGATTTCATTTACAATTGTGACGGCCTTTTAATAACTAATAAGAATGATATGTTCTTCACTAATCTTTGTTAAATCTTAAAGCCCTGGTGTCCATATTGGAAGTACACTGTGGCATAAACTGTGGGTGGTATACAATCAGCAAATGAACACATTAGGTTAATTCCATGCTGAAAAATAGAATGTAAAATATGTTAGCAACATAGCACATAGATAAAATTGATTATAATTATCCTTCCATTTAATAGTGCTCAGCTTTATTTCTGGACTGTCTGAGGAAAAACTGCTAACCTATTTTACTGGAATTAACCAAAAATGTTTCCTCTTGCAGCCTGCATCTTACTTTATCATACCAGTCGGTTGTTTTCCTATCCAGATTTCATTACAGAAGTAGCAATAGTAACTGACTTTTTAAGACCACATTAGGCTTTGTCCTCTTCCAAAACCCGATGAGAGACATCACATGAAGGCCTGTTTCTTTTTTTCTTTTTTTTAATGTGTCAGAAACTCAATGGGAAACAAAGTCATAGAGATGGTGAACTGAAGTTGGATGTGTGCAAATGAGTTATATAGAGACTGATATGGGGGCCTCAGAAAATGCTTTGTATAAGGCTTTCTGTGAGGCTGAACAGTGTTTATGGTGCATCTTTAAGTGTAAGTAGCTTCAAATGTTATTTTAAGCCTTTTTAAATTTCCCTTATTATTTTCTGGTGTTTTAAATCGTTCTGAGTGGCTCTAGGTTCTGTTGCTCTCAAATCGCGGTACTAAAATCTTTCTCTAAATCTGCCTTGATCTTGCACTGAGCTGCTTGTCTGGAGTATTCTAAGTGGGACTGAACAGATCATGTGAATTTCCATCACTAGCCCACCTGCTCTACTGGGTCTGACAGATTTAAAAGCTTGCATTACCACATGATTTAGATGGAAAGCGGAAGGCTGTTAGTCTCCAGGCAAGCTCAAGGCTAGGTAAAGGCAGATTTGGAGACAATTGTAATCACTCAAAATTGGAGCCATAGACTCCAGCAATTACATTTGAAACAACTTACTCTTAAAACCAAATTCTGTACTTCCCCTAAATAGAAATTGACCCCAAGTGGCTTTCTCTTTCCGTTTGGTTAAGACAACTTCATCTTAGCTTGTGCAGCTGGGCCTCAGAATTAGAACAAACAGTCCCTAAAGTCAGTGGAGCAGTCAAGTGTAGCTGCTGTTGCCCAGACTGTTCTTTTCTCACACTAAAGTACGTATAGTATTTGTCACATTACAATCACCCTCAGTACACCGCTCTTCCCTATTAACTAGTTGACATCGGCTACAAATCCAGTTCATTGCAATCCAGTTCATGTAAATGTTACAATATGAAAAACAAAACACACTGAAAGTGCTTAAGAGAACTTTAATATATATATATATATATATATATATATATATATATATATATATATATATATATATATTTGGTTCTAGTTTTTAACAGCTGTTTTACTGCTTTCAAAAAATAAGAGTTCATTAAAGACTGGAAAAAATATGGCCCTTATAGTCTTATACTTTATTTCATTTTGAGTGCACAATTGTAACCATCTGTGGCAATGTGCCCTGCCCCTGTGTGCATGTGTGTGTTATATGTTGCATGTTGCATGTGTTAATGTTGGTGTATAGCGATTGGTACACGGGATATAAGCGGGTCTGTGTTTCACGGTGTTTAAAATGTATAATTGTAGTTAGCACCAGGTTGCACTTAATTAATTCACGTGCTGGGATTCAAGTAAATAATTAATTAGTAATTGAATCCCAGCACAACAGTATATATAGATGCACGATTCACTCACTCGGGTTGTGTGTTCGTGAGTGGAGAACGTGTGGAGAAGGAGAAATAGAAAAGTAAAGGGAATAAGAAGTGTTTTTACTCACCGTGTTTGTTCGTCCCTGTTTGTTAGTGTGTGTTCGCTTTGTTTACCTGTTTATTTTGGCCGCAAGTGCGCGTGTCCTGTTTTGTGTACAAACCTTTATTTTCTGTCCTGTTAATTATTAAATGCTGAGCCGATCACGCTTCAGCTTCACCAAAACCCCAAGTCTCTGTCTGCTGTGTATTACTTCCTGTTTCTGGTCTGACGTCACCCACTGTCAGCCGTCTTTGTGACACCATCCAATGGCGACTCTAACCCAGGGGTGAGCAAAGCTGGCTCCTCCAGTCTTTGTAAACTGTATATACCAGGGTGAGCAACTCTGATAGACCAGGCACTGTATTTCCTCATGAATTGTTTAATTGAACCAATTAAACCTTCAATTGTTTAATTATATCTATTGAACATTGGGTTTACCTTGTGCCTGTGTACCATTTCTGGTATATACAGTACCCATACAGTATTATACTGTACCTGGTGTTTTTCAGATAAACAATTACCTACTTTGGATTCAGTGACTAACAAAATCCACAGTTCACTGTGTTTTCTGTCAAGACTTTTTACAAAGAATGCTATTGATCTACCTGTTTTATTAAAAGTTTCCAGCACCCCTACAAAGCATACAGTTTGATTAAAATGTGAATTGTAAACATTTCTTGGAAGCTAGGGACATCTGGTTATGATACATACAGTATAACACAAACCAGTATTTGTATACTGAATCTGAAAAAGAGTAAAAAGTGAAAATGGCATTCAGGAACTATATCCTTTCCAATCGCTATACATAGATTTTGCCTTATTGTACTGTAGCTATACCTCGCTCATGTGAACAACAGCATAGTTGCCTGGGCAATTGTAAGGATTTAATGACAAGTACTGACAAGAACAATCTGACTTTCACTGCCAATACAGTATATGGGATACAGTGTAGAATGGCCTGTGTTAATGTTATGGTATACAATGTTAGGCAGTATTCCTGGAGTTTCACTAGAATATTCTCTCATTTTCTAATACAGTTTTTTTCTCTGAAATGATGACATATTTTTACAAGGAACATTTGCATTTTGGACTGCTCCGTCTATGTTTGGAGAACTGTTAATATCTACTTGTTTTACAGCTGCAAATAGTTAACACAAATTGCAATCATTTTTAAACAAATACCTCCTGTGGCATTGTGAATACGTTACCTCTTATTTCCTGGTTTTCTGACACCACCATCCACTGAAAAAAAAATGTGTATGTTGCAATGGGCAGTCAAGAGGTTTGAAAATATAAAGATTTCTCTCTACCGCTCTCCATGTATTAATGATGGTGGTTGTTTAAAATGATGTGCTAGGACTAATATTCAAACAAACACCCCCTACAGAATGAGCCCCTACAGTAGATATTACATAGGGTGCAGTACTAACATGCTATGGTGCTTCAAGGCAAAGCCTACTACAGTATAGAACTAGGTTCTGGTAACTGATTACACTGATTAGTGCCTGTTGTTTATTGTAGCTTCTGTTCATTCTCTTCCTGCTTTGACATTGATTACACAACCTTTGTTCTTTGGTGGGGGTCCAAATTGTATATTTACAAAGCAAAGATATATTTTCCTTCATCAGACACCAGCCTTCTGTTTTTTGGAGTAGTACTTTTCAAAATATGTGCATTCTGGATTTAAATCTGCGGAATACAATACCTGTAATTTGGTTTTCGGTAAGAACATTTGATTTGGTTTGCATGAGCGCACTACCTTGCCATTAACGCTTGAATAAGTAACTGCTCTAGGCGTGCCTTAAGGCATCTTTTAGACTTTAGGTCTCATGAGGCCATTTAGTGTAAGATAAATACATAAATTGTTAACCGTATAGATTGCATACACTCCTGTAACTGCTGTTCCTATTAAAAGTAGGTGTAATTATACTCTCATTGAAAGAGTTGCTGAAAACAACTTAACAGCATATGGGAATATATATAATTCCATTGAGAGCATTTAAATATGTTGTCACCAAAATATTGAATAAGCTCGTTTGCCATGTTTTCCCGGTTCAAATTGTATAGTATTGTTTTGCATTATTTGATATACAAATTGATTTGGCTAATATTGTATACAGATGAAAATAACTATTGCGTACATACTGCTTTTTATTTTTATGTTGGAACTGATTTTGCACTGCTTCTAGCTGAATAAAGCAAACATCTATTTCCTCTTACAGTGCACAACAATCCCTGTCTGTCTGGTTGCTGTACGCTGTGTTGCAATTCTGACATATTGTTTAACCACATTTTGCAGACTAAAGCGATTACTGTTCACATGGAAATTTCATAAACCAACTAATTAGCATTGAGTAATTTACTGGCCTTTTATGCCCAGTTATGTTGTTCAGGTGAATTATTACATGAGGGGGAAATTAAGAAGCCAACACATATAACCGTGTTTCCTGCATTATCCTGTGTCTGGATCTAATTTAATTTAATCCAGGGTCAGACACAGGGTTAAGTGGTATTAAAAGACAAGACTGGCCACTTAAATTCAAAACTCACTTAATATTCTTTTGTCATATTGACTGTTATGCAAACTTATGAGACCATTATTAAAACTAGGGAACAATCTGTATATAATAATACTATATCTAATATTTGACATACAGTTTGACTGCATACTGAACTGATCATAAGATAAAATAGCAATTTGTGAAGTCAGCATGGCCTGGAAGGCTGAAGCACTGTATTCAGGCATTAGTCCATCCAGGAGGCGTAGGTTCAGCATTCAAAATTTTTCACAGAAGTAAAAAATAGCAAAAAAGGATATGTGACCAAATTATTACACAAAGTCAGCCAAGTTAGAATAATAAGATTTCTTATTTGGCCCATTTTATAGGTATTATATTAAAGAATACAACTGGTCCTAGCAATATGAGTGTTTTTAAAAGCACTGAACCCATGTGCCTGCTGTAAAGAATCAGACGCATTATCCTAGGCTCTGAAAGCAAAAAGACCAGATTGATTAATTTATTACTAAACTGGAGACAGTCACATGTATAAAAACCCGCAGCGGTGGCTGAACGAGATTGGTTGTTCAGAGGTGAAACGAGAGAGCGAGACAGTCAGAACTGAAAGTAAAGAATTCATTAACAATTGCTATGCATGCTAGCTTTACACCAGCGTGATACTTGTTTAATTTAGTGTCCGCTTTGTTTTGTCTGTTTGTTTTGGCCACTGTGCCATTTTGTTTGTTTTCTGAAAGTGTTTTGTTTAAATCATTTATTTACTTTATAATAAAAGGTGCGCATCAGCGCTTTCATACCCCAGTACTGTGTGTGTCTCTTCCTGGTATGACATCACCCACAAGCCATCCTTTCCACACCGAGCAAGACAGTTTAGTTCTGTATACTTTGCATGTAGCAGACACTTTGTGTAAATGGGCGCCCCTCACATGACCAACAGCTCCCTGACTTTCTCTATTGTAAGTCAGTTTCAGTCACAATGGGCAAGATAGTAACTCTGACACACACTGATAGAAGGCGCTTGTTGGCAGGTTCTTTCTTGTTTGTTTGTTTGTTTGTTTATGCCATGTATTTACCAAGCTTTTTATTATTATTATTTACCCTGCTCACCTGTGCTTTACCATGGGCATTTAACAGGACATAACGCACTGTTAAAGCTGGTTTCATAGATCACAGCACTAATCACAGCACTAATCTCGTAGTAGCATTTGGTAGTTCAAGTGTTAATCGGGGTCTGTGAAACCAGCTGTTAGAAGTGTCATGGTAGGTTTCAGGGTCAGTCATTTTTATAATGTCTTGTTTCCATGATGGGGAATTTTTAAGTTATATTTCAGTAATGAAACCCAAAGGGGTCTTTTTTTTAATAATATAAACATCAGATCTAAATCTGGGGTTTGTAACTTTAAGTTTCTTCTGTAGACTAATGCCTTCATCCCTGTAATATTACACTATAAAGCTGTTGCCCAAAACGATTTGTCTACTTAGTTTCGTTGACTTAATATCTCATCTTCACACACACCTACATACTGCCCGATTTGTCACTCCCAAAAAGATCTGAAACTGTATCTTTGCAGTTTTAACATACAGAAGGCAATGTAGCAGGTCACAGCAGGCTGCCTTAGCATCTGTTTCAATCATTTTTACGACCTAGATGTAAGAGGTTGACAGAAAGCAGGAATCTCAATAATAGGGGTGTTGACTCTTATATTTGTTTTTATATACTGGTACTGTGTGTATATTATCTAAAACATGCTCAGTGTATGTTTTATGTGTTCCTACACAATTAACATATAGATAGTTTGATTAACAGTTTATGTTGGTAGATGTTTCATTCTCCCCCTCCTACACTGGCAAAGAAAACAGGAGAATATATTTTTGTTTCCTAAGCTTGTGGCTTTAAACCACAGATGATGGTTTGATCTTTATTTATACTAACTGAGCAGGTGTTTCTTTCGAGAGAACTGAGAGTTTAGCTGTTGTATCAGGTTTATTTAGGTTAGCTGTAAAGCCAGTGAAAATCAAATATGAGGTCAGTGAATTTATAGTCAAGTTGGCATTTATGAAACAAGCTCTGGTGGCTTGAGCACATACTGTATGTTTCAGCCTCCTAGTGTACATTATGTCCATTACATTGCAAGAGATTGAGATTCATTCTTAACCATGTTAAATTGTGCAGCTATGGTCGCAATGCTTAACACCAGTCACAGATTGTTACCAGTCATTTAAACCTGCTTTAATCAATAATGTATGCACTTGTGGGCTAAAAAAAATATCTTATATCCCTGAAAATAATTGTACAACGGAAGTGTTGTTTGGAGATTACAGTATGATGGACTTAATGGACTTGCCCAAATTAATGCTGTCACTTTTAGTGACGGTGTGCCTGTGGAAAAATGTGTCTGGATTTGCTGATCATGTGGAATGACCCACTTATTTGAATCACTGAATAACAAAAACATTTTGGGTGGGGCTGAAGCTCTGACAGCTTACCTTCAGGCAATGTAAAAGAAAAAAATTGTCAACAAAGTCTGATTTCAATTAAAAAAAAAAAAATTGAAAAATCAGCTATTTTCTAAATTGGATTAAACAGAAACCAATATATTTTGAGCGACCGATTGAACAGGATTTTGGTACACTGCAGTAAAAGATAATATTTAGAAGAAGAATACTCCGTAAACTAAGTCATTTTTCAACATGATTATATCAATCCCCAAAAATGATTAACTGTAACTGGTATTGTACTTTAATGAATTACAAACGAAATCAACTACAATAAAAGGTAACCAATGAACACACAATGTCTAACTTCATTCAAGCTTTTTTAATATCACTTCAAAGCAAAAATGGCGACAATAACAACAGTTACAACACAGAAGTGTTAAAACAATAAATAAGCCTGTTTTGATTATTGTCAGTTCAGCCTACTACATTATACTATACATTGTAATAAAAACATGAATCTGTAGCATACACATTGCAGCGTTCTGTATGATACATTGTGCTACATACCGGTAACTTTGTCATCCACTTAAATACGCAATAGTAAATTTGGAAATACTTTAAAAAACAAAAAAGAGAAGAGAAGTGTGAGAAGATGTCAATACTGTTGTACAGCAATTTTCTAATGTTATACTTTTGTTTTACAAAGTGACATTTATGTATGCGATGTGGAAATAAGTTGTATGGTTCATAAATGTGATTGTTATTATGTAGAGTGTCATAATAACCGAAGAGATATTATCAGGAGCAAGGATAATTATATTCTGGTCGGGTCATTTTAATATGCTGATAATAAGCACAGCGCGACATTACCAGTGGCAGATTTGGCTCTAATTTCACATTCACTTGTAAAACAGACTGAATATAGAACAATGGAAAACAATACACATACAAAAACAAATTAAGTCACCAGTCAGGATCAGCGTTAAACCCTCGGAAGTGTCAGACCAAAACTGAAATGGAGATAGCCTAAAAATATATAAGAGCAGGAAGTTAAATGCACACACCAACTCATGACATAAAAACGAGTAATGTAACAAATACATTATTAAACCAATACTAGGATAGCATAGCGAGTAAAACTTTCAGATTCCATTGTCAGATGCTAGGTAAAGTTGAGAGCTCTGAACAATTCATTATAAAAAAAAATGTATTTGGGCATAAACACATTCAGTCATGTGACAAGAAACCTGAAACCACAATCTGCGCCCAGACATACAAGACTCGCTGGTAAGAAAGGAGTAGCTTACATTTTATTCGCCCACACGCTGCCATGTAAGTGACCCATGCCACGATCACTCAGTGTGTGTCATTTTTTAAGCTTGTCGAGAAACCTGCGAAGGAAATCACAGTGACTACAGCTTGGATCAAGAAGAAGTCAAGTTTTGGAGCGTTTATTTTACTTTTTCTTCTTTTTTTTTAACCTCAACCTGTCAACAGCAGCAGGAGGATGGAAAAAATAAATAAATTCACTGCCCCGGCCGGGGAGAAGTTCAGGTGAGAAGTTAAGTGTGACATGCATTTTAGTATACGGTATCGGCTATGCCATAGCTTATTACTAACACCGCGAGGAAAGGGTATTGGTTAAATTAAGATTATATAAGGATAGGAGGTGTGTGTTATACAGTCTGCTACTAATGTATCTGGTAAAGTAATAGATTCGTATGAAAATTATAGTTTGATGCTCATAACTAAAAAAAAAAAAAAGAAAAAGAAAATTTTAGTACATATGGCGATGTTTATCAGACAGTGCGTCTATAATTAAGCCTTACTTTTGATTTAATTGCAAAAAAGTGAATGGGTAATAGTAGGGGCATAAACACATTAGTTCCAAGGTGACCCTGGCATATATAAAGATTAAAACAGAATTAAAAGACGAAAATAATTACAGGGTTTTACTAATCTACAATGCCCTAATCTGGTAAACAAAATACTTTGTGATTGTTTATAAAACAGCACATTTTAATGACAACAGGCCAAATGTGTAAAAATAAGTAACGTAAAGAGAAACCTTTTTTTTAGAGAGAGGGATACAGAATTGGGTTTCCACATGCGGTTTGCAAGATGTATATATGTACACATCATGCCCTAAAGAGAATGCAGAACAGCCTAACCACAGAACCATACCAATAACAGGCAAAATGGTGTATTGTTTACCATAAGCCCAGTTTAATGGTACATTTCCCTGTCTCAGTCCAAATGTGCTAATACAAAAAATCTTAGGGTTGTTAAATACCACTTGATTTTAGAAGTACCTTTCAGGTTGAATTCTGTAGTTCTGTAGTCACCAAAAAAAAACATTTTCCAAAAAAAGATATAGTTGTACAGAGATTTATTTAAAACATATATATCTTTTTAAGTCCTCCTTTAATTAGGAGACAGTCTAAATATCCTTCCATTAGAACCAGCTCTCTACTAAGACCAGTGCTTGCACTGGACACAATGAACAGCTGGGATAGACATGCACAGTGTGTGAACTAGATTACTGTAGATATCACTCAGTCCAGATGAGTTAATCACAGGAGGCTGTGTTTAGCATTGTTATGGGTAGGACTAAGAAGAGGTAGGGTTCTGTGGTTTGTGTAATTGTGTGGCAGGGGGACTGTATGCATTTGAAGAGTGCCATCTGCTGATAGGGTTTGCATGTCCCTGTGAAAATACAACATTTTTGTTTTTAATATTGCGTCGACAATGGAACACTCCGTTATGGAAAATGGTCCCCTTAGTGAATGCTGGTGCAGGTTTTAGGACTCTTGACCCATGGTGTTAAATGTTAGTCCCATGATTTGGTGCCTCCACCTGTCAAATAATTATATTCATCTTGTACATTGTGGTTTAAAATATATATGTATATATTTTTTGTGTATTCCTGCTTATTTTTGGCTAAAGCGCGTAATCCACCAAATCATACAGTACCAGTTGGGAGTATTCCATCAGTGTCATAGGACACACGATTTCGTCATAGCACAATGCAACTAGATGTTGTGCTTTATATGATGGAATCAGCCAGTGTGCAGTTCGCTTAAACAAGCCACTGTGCTGCTAAAAGGTCTGGAAATCACAAACACAAATCACATCAAATGGAAACATTAAGAATGTAACCTTAAATAGGTTTAGTTTAGTAAAACTAAAAAGCTTACTAAATAGTTTAACAGGATTTTTCTACACTAAAAAAAAAAAAAACATTTAAAAGGTGACAATTATGAGTCAAGTTAGCTGTTAAGGGTAAGTGTCCTTCCCTAAGATGTGTAACGTAAGGACCCTGCTGTATAATGATGTAATAGCAGCACAGCACACATCAGATGATGATGTGACTGTACAAAACCATGAGGCTTCAAAACTGCACTGTTATATAAAATAATAATGATGATAGGCCACTTAACTGGGCATGTTGATTCCAGAAGGCCAACCATATAATTAGCTATATAAGTGATATGTAATTTATTGAATGCTTTTTTTGCAAAACATGTTGGTTATCCTTGGTATATATACAACTGCATACAACTGCATATACAACTGTATAGTTTATTAATACAGAAATATACTGCTTGCAGTTTTGTGCTGATTAGGGTTGTATAGTAGTTTCATAGTGTGGTTTTATGAACTGTTTGAAAAGTGCCTGCTCAACCAATGGAGCTCAGTCACTGAATCTGGAGCCTGGGTTCCATCCCCATTCACTGCCTCTACATTTGGACCCTGATGTATTAAGGACACTGATGTGTGGTACCAGTGGTTCCTTAAATGTTTTTATTATTTAACTTTACTGTTGGTAATGTATGTTAGGTGTTAGTTAACTGTTATCAATGTGGCTGATTTATAAATAAAACCTGGAGAATAGTTTTATGTTTTCATAGGATACCTTTGTCAGGGATGGAAATACGTCTCCTTTTGCATAGCAGTTTCATCCATGCCATATTTTAATACAAGCTTAATTAGCCAGTGTGTAGGTAACAACCTCGGGTGAGTAATAAAACCAGGACTGGATCCAACCGCTATGCAATGAGAGTTTTATTTTCACCACTGCTGGTAATGTAATTTATTGATTTGTTCCATATTTCATTGTATTTCTCCTGTTTCTCTCTCTCTCTCTCTCTCTCTCTCTCTCTCTCTCTCTCTCTCTCTCTCTCTCTCTCTCTCTCTCTATATATATATATATATATATATATATATATCACAATAGCTGTCAAAAATAATTCTACTTGAAGGAATTAGTGCCAGTAAGGTAAACTAAAATAATGGATAGGAAACATGTGAGTAAAGTAAAATTTGAGTTATAAAAACCTTTATAGAAAACAAAAATATTTTCAGAAGGGAAGAAAAGCAAGAATTAAAAGTGACTGAAGAGAGTTTGCATATAAAGATATGGTTCAGGTATCTCATTATGCTTACCTGAGATTACCTTAAAACATTTTCCATAACTGTAATTAACATGCCATGCAGCCAGACATACATCCAAGGTGTGTCTATGACATCTGTCTATGGGATCTCTATCCCTGCAAATTGAATGAAATAATATCTGCCTGTTTGATCACTACTGACTTGCAGAACAACATTTCTCAAATGCAGCCACCACAGCAGCCTCCCAGTAACTCCCCCAGCATCTCTCCTAATCAATCATTATCTTAAATCGGCACCACTATCCAGTTTCATTCATGCAGCTTGCATTCTGATTCATCATACTGCTTCTGTCAGCTGCTATTGGCCACCATTAACGTCACTATAATCACTGCATGTTGATTGGCCGAGCTGTCATTCTGATCAGATTTCATTTTGGCATGCGTCACAAATCTCCGCCCATTTCGCTTTGTGTCAGTGCTCATTGGTTGATTAATGAGAATAAGAATTTAGTAGTAGAATTTGATGTGAAAACAGCGGTATGGAGTGTAATATTATTTTCTTCAGTGTGGAGAAACTATCTGAATATTCAAGCAAACATTTGTTTCTAAAATGGCAAGTCATGTGTGGGGGGGGAACAAAAAATATTTTTTTGTTTTGTTTTTAAATTGTCAAGATAAATTATTATGCAAAATTACATATTTATCTGTACATACAGTGTTTTGGGGATTCATAACAGGTTGATTGTATCAAACTTTTTCCAGTAATCAAGACTTGTCATGTTTTCTTACAGACAGCTTCAGAAGATGGTACAAGACATCAAGAAGAATGATGGAGGCCTTATGAACAAGTTCAGAAAGTAAGTTCAACAGCCAATTTATATGGAATAGTATATGAAAATCAAATCAATACCCACTGCAATAATGGAAGGGCTAATGAATGAATGAGAAAGCGCATATAATGTACGTACAGTAGCTATGCCAGGTCAAGGTTTACGTGCAGCTTGCGTTTCTGCCGATGAAACTGCACCTAGAAACAAACGATGGATAAAACCTTCAAAACTATAGCTAATAGTTTTGGTTAGTTATACATTGTCATATTTTTCAGCCATATATAACTCATGTTATGCACTAAAATCCACACAAACACACAGGGCCAGATTAACCCATCATGGTGCCCTAGGCAAGCATACAATGCTGGGCCCCTATCTTCTTATATGAATAACAACAAATATACGGTAAACCCAATGTTCAATAGATATAATTAAATAATTGAATGTTTAATTGGTTCAATTAAACAATTCATGAGGAAATACAGTGCCTGGGGTATCAGAGTTGCTCACCCTGGTATATACAAGACTGGAGGAGCCAGCTTTGCTCACCCCTGGGTTAGAGTCACCATTGGATGGTTACAATTGTGCACTCAAAATTAAATAAAGACTATAAGGGCCATATTTTCAAAGCATTTACTCCAGTCTTTAATGAACTCTTATTTTTTGAAAGCAGTAAAACAGCTGTTAAAAACTAGAACCAAACATATATATATATATATATATATATATATATATATATATATATATATATATATATATATATATATAAGCTTAGCTCATGCTCCACCAATTTGCAAAATGTATCATTAATTTATTATACATGGTTTTGATCAGAAACGGTAAATTATGCTGAATTCTAGTTATTAATTATGATGAAAGTTTCACGCACTGAAGCCTACGTCAAATCCCATAGCGCAGCTTGATAATCACCTTTCACGATTTACTGAATAAAAATAGAACAGTTCAAATATGGACAAGAGTACCATGTTGATTGTTATCCAATTTTAAAAAACATGATACGTCTATACAGGAGGTGCTCAAACTTTTGTCCACAAAAATATATATTAAAAAAACAAACACACCTGCACATTGTCGTGTAGTCAAGTCAGGGGGTTGCCAACCTTGTCATTTCTTTTTACTGACATACAGATTTACAGTGGCCTTTTTTTTACTGATGCAATTTTTTTTTTACTGACATAATTTTAAAAAATAGAAACAATAAATAAAATACATTATAAAAGAGTCTAGTTTTGTTTTTTCTTTAGGTCTTATTTACTTCTTATGGTCATACATGGATACAGTTGCAGACTGGATCATTTGCTTTATTGGTCTGAAGCTGGTGTTGTTTTTAACAGCAGTCTTGATAGTTAGAATTCCATTCAGAATGTCTGGAGACAATTAATTTCTGACGTCTGTTTTTAATCTCATTCTAATTCTGCAGTACTGTGTGGCAAAGCCAACATGTTAATGGCAACCTTGCCAAGTGTAGGAAAGCGTGGCTCTCTGCTAGGTGTAGACAAGAACACAATTTTGTGCCAGTTGTCATCAGCTGCCAGATCCTGTCTAAGATCCTTCAAGTCATTCACTTGTTACTGCATAAATTCCATCTAGACTATCCAGCATATTTCCAATAACAAAAAAGCATTGCAAGCTGGACGATGTCTCCTGAGCTCGCTGTGCTTTGGTTACTTGGTTGAAGAACGCGTATACTCATTTCAGCACAGTAGTGTTAATTGGTATTCTTCTTTTGATACTTTTTACTGCCATCACATAAGGCAGGTATGTGTCATTCGAGCTGATTGGGAAAGCCACAAATCACAGACATTTTTTTATTTTATTTACGTTTTAGTGTTAAAATTTGCCTTTTTTTTTACTGACTGGCCTTAATGAACAGTTGGCACCCTTCAGTCAAATGCAGTTTAACATGGCTTACTTCTTTCTCAATCTCCAATACAGCAAAGGCAGCAAGCTTTCCTTGCTTTACTGTTGATCGGAGGTGTTTTTTGACACACTTAAGGAAATTTTTTTTCTCCGAGGTCGGGGATAATGTTTTCGGCGGTACCCGGGCTTTCAGCACCAATTTGTAAAACTATTTCTAATGCCCCTCTTTGTCGCTTGTATTCTTCTTCTTCCTATTTCACGTTATGCTTTAATCCGGCCCTGCAAACACATGATCAAGTCAGGTTTGCAGAACCTCTAATAGCATAATGCCAGAATAGTGATATTGCCTCAGTGGTTATCTTATCGCAAACGTGTTACAATCCTCCAATAGAAATGTAGGAATGTGCTGCCACTCAGTAGTTGGGTGGGTTTAAAGTATTCAGAACGAAACAATGCGAGGTACAAGTCAGGACGAAAGGACATTGCCCAACTGCACTGCTTTCATTTTTTTTGTATCGGGGGTGTTTTATCGGTTTTTGTCAGTTAAAACCAAAAATCAGAAGCCCTAGTTATACTATTAGATTCATACCGGAATAAAGGCTGATGTTTACTTTTCTGTGTGGACTTTCCTGTGTTCACTGTTTTTTCTGATACAGTAATTGGGATTGTGGTTGACCAATGTCGATCTCATGATTCACCATGTGTCAATATGGTTTCAGAATGACAATGCTTCTATACACAACCCCACAAGTTGTTGCTGACTGGTATGAGAATGAGGAATATTTTCTTTATGGCCCCTGGTCTTCCCATTTACCAAATCTGAACATTATTTAACTTTTGTGGGTCATTCTAGAGAACAGACTTTTCTGCAGATTAATGACGTATCCCTCCAAAATAATTTACTGTAAAAACCTTTGTATAAGTCTATTTTCTAGGTATTTTAGGGGGTCCTAAAAAGGGGGGAGCGACATACACCGGTGTGACCTATAGGCTTTTTCCTGAAATTGTTGTCTCATAAAGGGGGGGGGGGCGACTTATACACCAGTTTTTACAGTAAGTACTTTTCAGACTCACCACTAGGGCTGTGCAAGTACTCGGACTGTCCCTGTTTTTTTCCTCGGCAGGTATTAAATGAAGCCTCTCATAAGAAGAAAAGCTGCATGTACCTGCTGTACAATTAAGGGATTTAGAAGCACATTTTCCTTTTACCCAGGGTGCAGTTATGTTATTTTGACTTTGTGCAGGTTGAAAACTGACCTTGAAAAGTAAATCAATAATGACTCACACAAGATGGATCACGTCCATCTGCAACTGGGAAACCAGGAAACTGCAATGAGTACAATAGTATTAATAAGTCTGTAGTTATAAAAACCTAGTCTACATACATGCAAACTAAAAACTATGTATGTATGTATTTGAGTGGCTTATCTGTATAATAGATAGGCTACAAGAAATGGGCTATATTCTCAAAGCTAGTAACACATTGTCATTCACACTTTATTGGGTTTGTCTATCCTTTGTGAAAAATTGTGCGAATGAAGATCTGGAAAATAAACAGCTTTGAGAATCTAGCACATTGTGTTTTTTTTCATGCTACATGCAGGGTATTTCCCAACTGTTTTTCCCTAGACATCTATTCTGTGAAGAGCTCCATTTATGGACAAATGAAACTTAATCTTGGTAGAAAAGACAAACCACAGCTTCATTTTAGAAACCATATGTTTTTCAGTAGGAAGCCTTTCTTGTTGTATTCTTAACACAAAAGTTTGACAACTATCATTGGAAGATCATTGTTACATAGGTGTATCACCAGTAATGGCTGCACAGTGTATTGGACGTTGCTGGATTAAATCAAAGAGGATTATGGCATTGATCCACCGGTGTCAATCCGGAAAATAACTGTCTGCAGATTACCATCCAACCAGACCTGCAAATGCAAATGATATAAAAGTCACCTCGGCAATAAACTTATCAAGATTGATAGCTATGCCAACAGGCATATTATAATCAGGAAAGGCAAATTTTTGTTATGTAAGGATACAATTGCAGCAGTATGGCAGTAGAGATTTTAAAAGTGGAATACGTCACGGTGTTTGGTCTCTGATATTGATAAGCATATAACTGTGGGTGATGCACCATTTTCCTCTTGCTGTCACCAATTGAATTAACAATGAAACCAGGCTTCCTCATTGGGTGATTGTGATGGGGTGCAGCCTATTTTGTGGTGGTTTTGTGTTTTTTGTATTGTTTAGAGTGGATATGAGTGAGTTTGGGGTGTGGTTCAGTGAGTGAGTGAATTTGTGTGAGGAATGTGTGGAATGTGCCTGGGCTAATGGGGTGCGAATTGTCCAATTAGCCCAGGCACCTGTATAAAAGGGAGTGGTTGGGTATGTTAGTGGGTAAGTGTTTGTGAGAGGGAGAAGATCTGTGTGAGAGAGTGAGTGGTTCGTTTTGGTATAGTTTGTTTAAAGCCTGCTTTTGTGTTTGTCTTTTTGGTTGGCCATTGTGCCTTTTGTTTTGTGTATTTTGTTTAATTAAAAGTCTTTTATCTTCCCTGCACATCCTGACTTTGAGTCTCCTTACCTCGGTCAGCCTGTCACAGGTGGTGTCAGAGTGGGATAGTGCCTCTGGAGACTTGGAGCAGGAGTGCAGGATTTTTTTTGTTTGTTTTGTTTTTGGAAAAAACACAAAACCACCAAAAAATAGGCTGCACCCCATCACAGTGATACTCTTATACGCTGCCAAACTTGTTTTAATACAGTTCATTGTAGTCACTCAAGCACCCTCCTCAGACTGGCCCTGATTGGTCCAACAGAAGAACAAGGCTCTGTCACTGGCTCAAGCACCAGGCTTTCTGACTCAAGGTCGTTGTAAAAGCTTTGCTCACAGTAAACAGTAAAACGTTATACACATCTGAGATAAAGTTAAAACCAACTGCCTAAAGTAGACACACATTAACAGGATAAACTATTTTAGTTACTGTATCACAATTAAACACAATCTTTAGAAACGTGAACTGTTAATGTAGTTTAAAAGCAAATATATTTGTTTTTTATTGGGCTTGCCTTTCCTACCTACACAGTGTTTGAACAACCAGTTGCCTCAGGGCAGATACTGTATGTAAAAAATGTGCAGAATGTAGATTCTTTGATTAAGCATTACAAACCAGGAATGATGCATAAAACATTTCAACTCCTAAAACACTTCCCTGAGCAAGACAGTTCCTGTTAACATGAGTCTTTTGAGGAACTCCTGCAATCAATGCTAAAAACATCAACTGCTAATAATTATATTATGCAGTTTATTTGCATGCCTTCTGGAAACCAGTCCTGTCAAAATAATTTTTCATCAAAACGGAGACTCAGTCTTCGCCTACAGCAGCCCCTGCCCCCACCCTCAAAGATTAATCTCCAAGATTAGAGGTAGTCAACCCTGGCCATTCTAGCCGCGGTCTTTCCTCCAGCCATCCACTTCCTTATTAAACCAACTAAATGTAAAACTCTCTGACCAGGTTTAAACTACCGTACTTAATTGTTTAACTCTGCCTATTGTTATACAGGACCAGCTCGATACTTCCTGATTCAATAATTTACTAATTTGGTTAATTCACAGTTGGGCCATGTTGATGGAAGATTACTATATTTTACTGTTTAATCAGTGGAGGCTTCTTAACTTTACAAAGGTGCTTGTCTTGTGAAGGGGTCAAATGTGAAATGCAGGATAACACAGTTGATTGGCTGATTAAGACTCAGTTTGCCACACTAGATTATACTGAAAAACTCAAGATAAAATCTGAAGGGAAGCCATAACCAAAAATTGAAATTGCTAATAAGAACAGGCCCTTTCATTTGGCAGTAGAGCCAAATGAAATTCATATTTGAAAGGAAAATGTGAAACCTGAATTGTCACGCATACTAATAATACTAGAGTATAGGGCAGGGAGTCTTAGCTAAAAAAAAGATGTTGCTGGTTGTTTATGGTAACTTAAGACGAGACTCAACATACTGTGTTTTTTCCCCCCACTGTAACCAAAGTTACGTCACTAATGCAGTAACAACCTTTCAGAAGGTCAAAAAGAACTTTTACCAACAGAGAATCCTCAGCTAAAAGGCTTAGAAATTAAAAACTAGCTCTAAAGTTGCAAGTAAGTCCGTTAGTTCCCTGTCTCTATAGGTTTTTTTTTGTTTTTGTTTTTTTTACCGTAATGGCTGATGACTAATACAGAGAAACAAAATACAATAATTTGTTTTGTTGTAGTGGAAAAAAAAAAATAAATAAAGTATGTTGGTTTTTTTTTACTTATACAACCTGTTATTAAAGTTAGCCATACTATTTTTTCAATGTAATTCAATAAAAAAAAGACTTTTACTCCAATGCACACAAACTCAAACCAAATGGAAAAAATAGAAGCCTGTACTAGATTTACGGTTTTGTGTTGTTCGCTGTGTCTGCGGTGTACATAAGTTCATTTAAATCAACCTAATTACATTTTTTAACAGTAAAAACTGAAATCACAAGATTCTGATATAGTGCCCTAACTGTTATTTATGAACCTGTTTTTGCTTTAATTCACTGTCAGTGTTAATTTGTGACGTTAAAGCTGAGAATCATGTTAGAAATCATGTTAAAAATCCCCATTTCTATAATGGTAATAATACTAAATACAAAAAAAAAACTTTATTAAATGTTCAAACACCAACAATCTTAATCGTAAATATTTGACAGAAAATGGTGATGCTTTAGTTGGTAAACCTATATGGAATGCATTGATGGAAATGTCCAGTGTGGTTTTTGACGTGTCGTCCGATGGCTTACACCACCCAGTTACGTCTTTTATTTTATTTTTATGATTTCAAGGGGAATAAACCTGGCATGTTTTGTGATGATCATACCTTCTGTCATGTTCATACCTTCTGTAGATTATGTTTCCGTCAGTACAGCGATTGCCCAACCTTTCACAAGGTACCAGTTAACTTGGGAAAATGTGGCTTCGACTTGCACAGATTGTGCTTTATCATGTTCATGCCAGGGACATTAAACCTAATCAGAAACCAGAGCTGCTACACATCATAATCCACATGTAAAGTGTGTATACTGAGATTTTTTCCACCGATTTTTACCGATGTTTCAATTATAAACTATTTTTTACCGATGTTATCCCTATCTTAATATATGTAAAATAAATTCCAAAAAATTCCCGGACAATTTTTTTGAAGATAAAAACCGAAAACGTGGAACACTAGTTATACCGTACGTTCCCACCCCCTACAGCATTTTTGATTGGCATTTACTGATGTAATTTCCTCCCAGCCCAAATTGAGACTTTAGAATTCAGACCAGCCCGAGGAGTGGAATCGGACCAGATAATTCGGGCTCCAGTCCGAATTGGGAGCCAGCTCGAGTAATTTAAAATTGTGAACATGCAAACAGATGTGGGGGGTGGGGGGTGGGGGTGGGGGATGGGCAACTTGAGCACGTTCCCGGGTAATGTGATTCATGGAAATGTGGTATTAGAGGATGCCACAATGATAAATAATTTTGCTTTATTTATGTATAGATTTTGAGTAATTTGGTTTGGTATGTAAATATTCACAAACCACCATTTGCAACATCCCAAGAACGTTACCTGTACAGCATTTAGAGATGGAGGTAGAGTTACAACTACGGTACTATTAAAATGTTTCCATCATTTGAAAAAAGAAATTAAAATCTTTTTTTTTTTTTTTTTAATAAATAATTGCCAACCCTGCATTAAGGGCTTATATACGTTTCTGACACTTTTAACACATGGGTATGTTCAGGGAGTGTTCCTTTATGTCTGGAAGTCTGATTCAATAGAATAGGGAAATAATGCAGGGCATAAAACTGTGCCCTGTTAAATCTACGCATAAGTGTGTAATCTGAAGCTAGATCACAACATCTTTCATATGTTGCCAAAAGTATTATTATCAAATCTGATGATGGTGTTTAACAATGGAGGCAACACCTTCTGACTCCAGGCCACACAGATGTCTTCCTTATACAATGTATGAAATGAAAATATTCAGCTTCCTATAAAATGTCAGGGCTTATCGGCCCTCCCTAATGGCAGACCTTTATACACATTAGAAACCCAGTACCCAATGTGACATGTACAGAAAAAAAGAATGCCAATGAAAAGGAATGGGCATGCACATTTCATTCAGTCCATTTCTTCTTTCTGTTTTATCGTTTGTTTTTATTTAGAAAAAAACAAGTTAAAGGTATTCTTTAGACCAGCGATTCCCAAACCTTTGATTGTCACATACCCCCTTCCAGACCTATCAGCTGTCTGCGTACCCCTAGCATACAGGTTAATATTTTCATGTTATTTTTATTATATGCTTTCATAATACACATATTTATACATATACATGACTATAATCATATAATTGGGGCTTCTGATTTTTGGTTTTAACCGATAAAAAACGATATAACACCCCCGATACAAACAAATATGAAATCAGTGTATAGTCAATAAACACTGGAAATGGTTACTCAATTCACGTTGACTTCATCACCACGTTCCCATGGCAGCTGGGCAATGTCCGTCCTTCCTGACTTGTATCTATCATTGATTCGTTCTGAATACTTTAAACCCAACTACTGAGTGGCAGCAAATTCCTACATTTCTATTGGAGACTGTGCTTGCATGATTTAAAACGAGATTACAATTAGGAATGGAGGTGTGTTCACGGTATTTAAAGCTGTATTACATTTAAGATACAGATTTTAAAACTGAATTACAAATTGTGGCGAAATGTAAAAAAATGACTACACACAAAAACCCCAGAAGAATGTGCCCGTGACCATGGGGATTTCATTGTGGAAGACAGCAAAGGAAATAAGGTAAAACTCAAGAGCAAGTACTGTCGAGTTACTATACATATCGGTGACAGAAAAAAACGCCCAAGCATTTTGGAAAGTAATCGAAAACAATCATTTCATACAGTACATAAAAAGTGAAAGCCCTGGAAAAAAAAGATTTACATACAACTAAAAAATAGCTCAAAATAAACACCGAAAAATGAATTTAATAAAAAACGAAAAACAGAAGTCATAAATATAATAAATATAATATGCGCTGTTCGTCATTGTCTCTGTGTATCTTTGTTCTCATTGGTACTTCTTGGAGATTTGCAATAAACATGCGTGCCAGGGCGGTGAACCCAAGTGTCCCGCAGCTGTGTGATTGTCTTGCACCACTTAGCCTCTCTTTTTGTTTCTGCAACAAACTAGCGTTACGCACCATTTCACACCAGAAATTAAAAGGAATCCCCAATGCATTTTAAAGTGTTGTCCCAGTATGACAAGTCTTATGAAAAGGCAAAAAAATAAAAAAAAATGTTCGTCCCGCGTACCCCCTAAACACAGTTTGGGAACTGCTGCTTTTGACCATTCTACATTTTTGGGAATATCTAATTTCTTCCATGTTAACTATCCTATAATATTTCTGCTTAGATCGTTATTTACCAGGCTTACTAACTAATGTCGTTTTTCAATGACATGGGTTGCTTCTGAAGACTCCTAAATACAGAAAAATGTTTTTATAAGCGACAATTTAGGATGTGCAACTGTTATTTTTGCCCCCTTTACAATCACAGTTAGTGGTCATTTTTTTAAAACCTTCACCCAGAAATTCAGCTTTTAGACATCTTATCATAGATCTACAGTAGCTTGGATAAGTCAGCAAGCGCATGGTAAAAAGTGATCTCAGCAGAAGAAACACAACATAGGATATCAAATAGGTAAGAAATGAGATGTAGTGAAATCAAAATTGTAAAAGTATCCCTTTAAAAAAACAGTCCTGGAAAATATTTTCTAATCCCAAAAGCCATTTAAATTACAATATCTTGCGGATGAATTTCAGTTTTCAGTTCCTCAAAAACAATGTCAGGATATATGATTAAGCCTATACATACTGAAGGGTAGAAAAAAAATTCTCAGGGTAGTTTTCCTTAAAGAACAGCTTGGCACAGGTGTGAAATATCACGGGTATCTGAACGAATGTATTATTTTTGTTGTTTGGAATCTCTTTGTGTGTCATAATGTGCTTCTGTGTCAGAACTCTGCAGTTCCAAACACCACTGTTGCTTCATAAGGGCTCTCCAAGTACAACCAGTACAGGACTATAACCACTGATCTGTCCACTTGCACCAGGTGTGATACCTGAAACAAAATGATTATAATAGGTGTGTTGATACTCGTATTTTCCGAGTAATTGCCTTTAAGTTGGCAGGTATTAAAAAAATAAAAGCACACCTGTTTATTAATGTGTTGATTTCAAAACAAGAAAAGTTGCCCTTCCCTCACCTTTGCAATTCAATATCAATCAATGGCAATTAACTACCGCATCGAAGAAGCGAATATTCCTCTCATCTGGGGCGCCGACATCTGTACTGCTGTACTAAGAGTGTAGACTGACAACAAAAATATGCTATAAACTAGCAAATGCAGCTGATTCGTCACATAAACATGACCTTTCTTTAAACCTGACACAAGCTGTCGCTGGGGAAACTGGGATATGTGTTTCTTTGTCGGGTTTAATTAGAGATAACACCTTGCCCAGGGCTTCAATCCCAGAATTCACTGCAGAGATGACACATTTTTAAGGAAATGAATATCAAAAGGATAAAAGAACAGTAAGACAAATAATCACTCATAAAATCTAAATGAGGTTTAGTTAGTCTGATCAGGACAGGTTCAATGTTAAATAGTACTGTCAGATTGTTATAGATTGATTGATACTCAATAATTGTGTAAACAAGGGAAACCGAGGGACGCATTGTTTCGTGTCGAGTAAAGCCCCTTTTATTCCATTTAATTGATACCTGACCACTTCAGATTTCTTAAAGGTAATTACTCGGCACACCCCTAGTGATGATTATTAAGAACAAAAAAATACACTAGTTACATTAACTATTTTACTTTACTTTCATTGTGATTTATAGAAAAAGTTTTTTACTGTTTGTTGATTTTTTTTGTGTGTTGCTTTTTTGTTCACATAAAAATAACCCAATCATTTTCCCCTCTATTAATTACACAGGTTTCAAGTGGCTAATATGCGCAAAACAGGAATAAGCACATGGGGCCGGTATGGATATCTTCAGCAGCAGTGTCATTAGCTGAGCAGCAATCCATTTGGAATGGCATTGCTGTGTAATTTTACTCACTCTGCATTGCTTCTTGACTAGCATGTTTTTGTTTAAAGCGTTCTGCTTTCTAACATCTGCCCTAATAAATGCCCTAGACTGTGGAATGATTGCTTAGAGTGCAAGAATTATGACTTTAATGAAGCATTTAAGTAGAATGGTGAATATTGCGTAACTTGCATTGCGGTGATTACATAATATCTTAAACTCAAGGTCATCTGCAACATATTAAGAATCTGTCTGGGTATTTCTGGAAGAAGTATTGGCACATGTTTATCATTATTAATAATTTAATCTTTAGTTTTTGAGCATGTCACATAATTTAGAACTAAAATGAATTGTTTGAAGCTGTTAAGAGTGAAAGTGTCTTGTATTTGTGGAACATAGGTAATGAGGTATTGCTGAGATTTTTGGGCAAGGTGATACTAGGGAGCATGAATGTGTCCTGTAAGGTGTATCTTCAAATTCCAAAGATCAGGCTTGATTAAGGGATCATCTACAAATTCACAATTTAGTAAAAAATAACTAAGGGAGTTCAGTCAACCCCTGGTCCCAATACTGCATAACACGTTGCTGTTTAAAACATGAAAGGCTACTAAGGGATATTAATGACTTAAGACTGGGGTTTCATGTATGGTCTTGATGGGTAATAGTCGATGGGTTTTGAGCAGTTCTGTAGACAGTGTATGCATTGCACTCTGATTACGCATGTGGTCATGTTTAAACAATCATTCCGTATTCGACAATGCAATCTAACCTGTAATGTGTGTGTTAACTCTGTTTGTCTTTAATGTAAACCTCATTAACACCATTGCCTAATACAGCTAAACTAAGCATTGGTTTTATAAACAAGCCTGAATAATATTTAAGCAACAAAGACAATTACAGCCCTTCATGCAACAACATATCAAGTGTACTTTTTTTTTTTTTTTAAATTAAATGCAGCTTGATCTACGCTGCTAATCTGGAGGGAAATTGCCTGGGGATAGTTTGCCTCATTACACTGCACTGACCCTTACTGGCTAGGATGACACTAGTCAGTCTGGGCCTTGCCTTTGTTGCTTATGTACCACTAGAGAGTGGCTTCCTTATGAGATGGGGGCTTGGTCTTGTACCAAATTGAGTCACCAGGCACTTAAGATTATCCCTTTGCCATTGCCCAGTCTCTTTAATCCTTTCTTGTATGATTACCAAAATGTTGCATTTTAAAGCAACATATTTCTATTATCAGGGAATACAGTGCAACTTTAAAGCAGCAGGACGACAATATGTTGTTGACATTGTTTTTGCATGAAGGAATTCAATTGCGCTTGTTTGAAAAGAATGTTAACTATGTAACAATTAGATTAAAAAAAAGTTATATTTTTGCTTCTCCTGGCTTTTGTAAGTGGCCCTGTTTCCAGCAAGACAATGATTTGGTGTTTTAACACAGATAATTTCTACGATGTGATTCGCTCTTCAGTTCATATGATTGACTGATCCGCTGGTAGCACTTTAGGTTGAGTTAATATCTGCTGTGTTTTCACACAAACTTTCATTCTGAATGGTGATACAACATTTCACCCCCTTTTAATAATTCTAAAATGTAGCGACCAAAAACAGACTAGTTTACAATTACAATTTGTCATCAAGCCATTATACTATCGGGAATGTTGAACAACAATAATCAGTGTTGTGGTGGAGGCCGAGTTTAAACCCAGAAGGCTTAATGCTTAACAAATACCACCAAGCGGTATATTTCTGTATTCTCACTTCAAAAATACTAAACTTGAATTGTATTAATCTATTCTTAGTTTGTATATCAAAACCTTTGAAAGAAGTTGTTTAACAGATTCATCTTTTAACATTTTTGTTTAAATGGTCATAACCTTTTTAGAACTAAGTAGCTTTACAAAAACAACCCACAGCATAAGAAACACAGATAAGCACATTGGTATGTTGAGCGTATCAAGATATAACAAAATAACATTTTCATAGAACACTACTTTTTTTGGTTAAACAATTAGTAATGAACAGTTTTGGGATTTTTAGTTTACAAGAGACTTTTTTCAAAACGTTTTCAGTTTTCCATGAACAGTCTTCTTGTAATGTCAGAATCTTAAGGGTAGGGGTTATTCAGGTTGAAGATCTAGACCCTTTTATTGCTGTATTATTCCCAACGTACAGTACTCAAGGACATGTGTGTCAACTTTATGTTATCGACACAAGGAAGACATCAAATAGCTGCTGACCCGTAATGCTTTACATTTGGCATCATGATCTCTCTTTCATTAAAATATCACAGGCTAACCAACAAAGGACCGCCTTCTGTGCCCACAAGGGACTATAATCCAGGTAAGGCATGGATGCACACCATTTCCTGCATTTAAATGAGGTGGTATAGCCAGCAAATGTCTTAAGTTACAATAATACCTTTGCAATATCACTTTAAAAACAAGTGTTTCAACTAAGGTTGTAAATCTGCATTTTCACTTTTATACTTTACCGCATTTGTTTTCTGCAACTGACACCACTACTGTATGAATTAAAATGGATCAAGTTTTCACTAGACTTCAATAGACTGGTCTCTCTATTTTTCACCTTCACACTGAAGGGAAATCGGAGAGCAAATGCACCTCGGAACAAAATAATCCCACCGATGTGTAATTGGCAATGCGCGTACACATGGTTACCTACCATGTATTAACTTCTCACTCAAAATCAAAATGGATTTGGTGTTAATAACTACAATCCTAGTGTATACTGAACCACGGCTGAAGTTGTGAAAAGATCAGATTGAGGGTTTGACTGGTAGGCAATGCCAAACACAGATAACTTCTTTGAAAAACACACACTACTTCAGCATTTTGCAGGTTTACTGAAACTATATGCAGTAGCGACAGGCCAGAGAGCCATTGAACTTCACCACTGGTCAACAACTTCTTTCACTTTAAACATTAAATGGAACAAGATTTCAGTTTCTAGAATGAAGTATGTTTTATTTTTTAAATTCCTTTTAAGTCAATTTTGTAATACTGTAACCATAACTTGAAACACTCAAACATAAAAGGTAAAAAAGAAGATAAAGAAGACAAATGGCAATTGAAGGCATATTAAGTTTTCAAAATTAACAATCTTGAGAGAAAGTACTTCTCACTTACTGACACAAGTGTGTGCATGCCTTTTGGGCAGGTTTAGTGAACATGATGCTGAATTTAAAACTTTAGCAGCTGAAAAGCATGCAGGTTTAAAATAGACTGGTTAGCCATTGTCTTCAAAGTATAACATCTCATTTTAATTTTAATGTTTGATACCCTGCAAAAACATAACCTGAAATTAAGTCTTTTTTTATTTTTTTGTAGATGATGACAATGAAGAAGATCAAGAGTGGTCTGACAATGAATTTGTAAGTAAATGTAATCATGGCTCCTGAATTTAGCCTGTAGTTACGTATTCATGGAGATTTGATGAATCTTGAAAAAGATCAGTATTTGGAGTTTCAGGATCTGGCTGTTTAGCTGAATCAAATAGTCCTTATTGTGATTAATTAAGGTTGAGGTCTATTTAATTGATCACAGTGGCAGATTGTAACTTTCATTTAAATAGGACCTGGCATTTAAAAAAAAAAATACACACTTAAATATACTGAACAGACACACATGCACTGTTATATGTCAGCTCTTCAGAGACCTCATACACTAAGAGCCCTATATTTATAATCTAAACTGTGACTGTATTAAGATCCACCACTATTTAGATCAATTGACTTGACCCAATTTTGTACAGTTTGTTTTCCATTTGATATGTTATCATTTAACACAATTTATGCTGTTTTTTTGTTTTGTTTTGTTTTTTTAAACACAAGCTGGCAGTTGATCTTCTCCAAAACAAGATGATGACATTTTGCATATATGTTCCATTAGGTGTGATTCATTATCTGTTTTGCGTAGGTTGATTTGAGCCTTTCTGATTCCAAATATACACCATGCTTCGGTGGACATATCTTTGGTTTCCATGGAAATGTTTTGTATTACTGTCTAGCATTTTACATTAAGGGGATACTTACTACAACTGCCATTTGTATATTCATCTATAGAGTTAAGGAGGATACTGAAAGTATCATTAAAATACAATTATTTGGTGTCTATTTACAATATATATCCGACATTAGGCAAGGTTGTCTACATTCCCCATAGATAGCTTTAGCAGTAGGGATACACTTAAGATTCCCCTTTAAAACTGAGCTAAATTGTCATTTTTCTGTTCCTTCTTGCAGCAGTTGGGTGTTATAAATTACATATTCAAGCTATTTTCCAATTCACGGTTTTAATGTCATTGTTTTAAAATTGTTCTATGTAACATTGGGTACATTCTGCCCAAGGTAAGATTGCTAGTTGACTACATTAAACCATTACTGTAAATAATCTAATAGTGTGCTTAATGGTTGTGATCAAGCAGATTTGTCTATATATTGGATGAGGATGAACAATGATATATATGCTAATTTTTACTTATTATAAATACAAATGTAATTGTCTTATGTCCCTTGTTTTGTTGTTTATCTTTTTACTTTATTTTCACTGTGACTCAGGTTTTTTTTTTTTCCTGCTACAACAATGTATGTGTACTTCCTGACTGTGGGGTCCTATTACCTCTAACTTAGTACTTCCGCTAAACTTACTATTTTGTAGTGTAAAGCCACACGCATATTTTCAGAGAGGAATAAAACCAACAAAATGGTTCAAAACAAGAGAGTAACTACTCAGAACAATAATTGAACTGTTGCTTCCAGCAGTTAAGTTGTTCCTTTCCAGCTTTATACTACTACAGTTGTTTTATTCATCTCAACGAATTTGCCTTTGCCTCAAAATAGGCCCCATCGTGTTGCAGTGTTGTGGCTGGATAAGTCTGGAAGATAAATTCGTATTGTTGTTGATTAGTTCTACGCTAACCTGGCATATTCATTTTAGGACAGCGATTATGAAAATCCTGATGATAATTCCGAAACATATGAAGTTCCGGAACATGAAAATGATGATAGTTATGAGCCCCCTCCATGTGAACAGGAGAACAGGAACATTGCTCCAGTCCTTCCTATCTCCAATGGTGAATACGCAGGTAAAGCACATACAGGGGACTGAGTCAGTCTGTGCTACAGATCAGTGAAACTTGGGAGGCGGATTGTTTCAGTGATATATATGAATTTATAACAATTAAGTGATCCATTTTAAAAAAGGTACCAGGTATGTGTGTGTGGGTTTTTTTTAACATTGAAATTAGGTGTGGTGTTCTGTGAACGAGATCATAGCTGTGTGCAGGATAAACTGGAATGTATAATCCCTAGTACAGTGTATTATGTGTGTATATATTTAAAGTAGGAATAGTGATGTAACATGTCAGTTTTTGTTGTCTGGTGCCCACAGAAGTAATCGCAAACAGGTCCTTTCATTTGAAACTACATGGCGGATGGTCGATCTGACACAAACCTTTTTAATTTCAGACAACAGAACCGAAAGCAAGAGGCCACCTCCAAGAAAGCCCTTTCCCTTCATGCCAGGTCATTCAGCCAGTAAACCCAGGCTACCATCTCCTCAGAAAAAACATCCCCAGCAACACCAGTCTAAACCCAAACTAAGGAAAGAGGAGGCTGACGATGTAACGTACCCACTTTGTCTTTTACCAACTAATATCTGTGCAGCTGAGTATCTTAAAGAGTGAAAAGATATTCCAGTCAATTTTTCAAGTCATGACTTAGAGACTTAAGAAAGTCAGACTTTTGGGTCAATCTAGTATGTCTTGAAAGACTATTCCAATATGACATGATTAGCCTAGACTTGTGAAATTCACAAAATATCTTCTTATTATTTTAAGCCAATAAGTCTGAATTTATCTTTAAACACTAACCAGATATATATAGATACAAGATAAACCTTAACTATACATAAACCTTAACTCTTTCTCTACTGCAGTCCTGTATAGAGGTCTAGGATGCAGGTATATATACTGTAGGGACAACTAATAAAACAACGACAACTGTCTGTCTTCCCCTCCCACTCTAATACTATATTTGTGTGATGTAGATTCCTACAAGGTATGCTGTATATTTCTATTTCTCTCATTTTCTTTACAGTGTGATTATGTGTGCCCCAAAGATGATGATGATGATGAAGATGATAATTACATTGACCCCACAGAACAATCTGCTTCAGCAGCTTCTCACCGTGAGTTATACAGTATATCAGATTTTCAATGGCAATACTGTGGGACAACAATGACCATTCAATGACTCTGTACTAAGAAAGTGCAATGGTAGCACAAGTTACATTGATGAGCCCTGTTTCATATTTTGACATGCTAAGCACTTCTGCAAGGGTGGTAGCTGGCAGAGAAAGGAAAGGGGTGTGGTAACAGATTGTGTTATAAAGACGTAACCTAGGATACATACACTGTTACAAAATACACCCACCCCTCATTATATCGCCCCTCACTATACTGCGGATTCGGATATATCGTGAACCTGGAGTTGGCTATCCATTTTTACAGTCTAACTGCGCATGCCTTAGCTGCAATATATATAGGCAATCACACTTAGAATTACTGTTCGTTTTATTTCGTATTGCACATTACAAACAAAAATATACAAAACAAACAAAAACAAAGCATTAATATCATACTGTTATCATATGCGCACGCATTGCACAATAACACAAAGCAAATTAAATATCTATTTGCTGAAGCAGTTTTTATTTTAGCCAACAAGGTGTTCACTTGTGGAAGCAATGCACTAGCAGAAGTCACAGGGCAGTGATGTCAGCTCCCTAGCAACAAGCCTCCTACGTTTGGAATGGGATTCTTTCTATGCAGCGGGTTTGTGCATTTGAGAAAGGAGAGGAAGACTCATGAAATTAATTGGAGACTTAAGCTAATGAGAAGCAATTACCCTCCGCAGTACAAATTAAAACGGTGTGCTGCTTTTATATGAAAAATGAGAAAAAACGGGTTGCGTAGAGGGTTTATATTGGACCCTGGCGCCCCCGATAAAACGAGGGAGTGGTTGTACAGTATTTGTTAGCCTATTTGTTTTTCTATGGGTCTCTTGCTATATCACGGCCCTCGATATAGTGTGGATTTATATTGGACCCCAATACCCGCGGTATATCGAGTGGGTGGTTATATGTGGTTTGTGTGAGTTTTATTGCAACTGTCTATGACTATCGGTTTTAAATGCAATGGCAGAGTTTTGTAACTTGTGTTTTGCTTGTCCAAATGCACTTGCCTATTTAAACTATTTCAGACAAGAAAGTATATACAAGTGCTCTAAACAGCAGCCTATCTAAACTGGTATGATTACAAATAGGGCCCTTTGTGTACCAAAGTTGCGAAAAAATAGACATGCAAGGATACTGTCTTTTAAATGGTATAAAATGCCGGAGAGTGTTTCAACTTAAATGGCAGCCGAATCGCCACTGTTTGAATCAATGGAATATACTGGGCCTGGGTCAGTGATACAATCCTGACACACAACCAACTAACGCAGATTTTTTTTCCACAGCCCCGCCTGTTGTTAACAGGAATGCTAAGCCCACAAGAAACCATTCTCCAGCTCCCATCAGAACAGATAAGGTGGCTGAAGGTCCAGGTAAATTGTTTTTCTATTAGTGGAATAATGACATCTGAAGAGGAATACAGTACTTCAGACAGATGTTTTACAGGAGAAGTAATTTTGTTATGCTGATATATAAGAATGAATGTAGGTCTGTGACGGCTCATTATAGTAAAAGGATAAACTTGCAGTTGTAGATGCAATTTTTGTAAAACAACTGGGGGTTCTGATCAGTGGAACTGAGAAGTGTACTGCTGTATTACAGAAATAATTAGCTATCATTCTTTATTATTATTCTCATACCGTAGCCCTTATGAATGTAAATTCAAAGCTTTTGTTTTTTCTCCATAACTTTCTCCATAACTTGGTTATAGTTCTTCAATCATTATATATGTGGTATCACTGAAGCAGATAATTAGATCGCTAATGATTGAGAGAAAAAATAGAATCAGATCCCAGTAAATTTAACAAAAAAACCTGGACATTTTAAATCAGTTTTTTTTTAGGTACGTGGTAAGTACAAAGTCAGTTGGGCAGGCTGATCCCTTTTTTTGCACATGTAAAAAAATGTTGGTTGGAACATGACACCAGTTGAATTTAGCAGATTTCAACACATGTTGCTAACTATACTGAAAACGACCTTGTGTTGGTGTTGCATCATTTGTATGTGTATGCTGTCAGCTGTACATCATTTATAATGAAACTCATTGTTCATAATTCTCTTCCCTTCCAGAGGTTTATGAAGTACCAGATTTGGAGGTTGGTTTAAAATTATTTCATCATGAACTGTTTACAGATTAATGCTTAAACACATAATCATAAAAGTACGTACATCTGCTGTCTGTAGTGCAAGTTGGTGTAAATGGGATGTTCGTCAAGCGATTGGTCAATTTGGTATGCCAATGGAAATCTTGGCATTCTGTAGTACAGATGAACCTGTTTTATATCACCTCGCTTAATATCATACCCCGTTTATTAACACAATTTTTCAAAAACCACTCGCCATGCACCACAGGTTCTTTGGGAAATTACCCCTCTTAATATCATCTCACAAACCCGCTTGTCATGTTTTGTGCAGCCTGTCAAATACGTGGCCAGCCTTTACTAAGTAACCACAGGACATAATTAATTTCCAACACAACTAACAACCAATAATCATCTCAGCTGATAAACTGACATTTTGTGCAGCCTGTCAAATGCTGCATGGGTGGCCTTAACGGGATACAGTTCAGTTACAAAACACATTTTTTTCTTCTATTAACATAGTCAGTCTTATACAAATGTACACAAAAAAAACCACTAAGTTCAATGCCTAATTGAGAGCTCTAATCAGTCGACAATTCATGCCTTTTTTAGACAGTGATTTCTCACACTCGTAATGTGCTGTCATAGACAAACGTGAAACCAGGTTTATATCACGACCTGCTTTATATCACAAATTCTGCCTGCACTGCAATCATGATATAAAGTGTGTTCATCTGTATATAAGCTCTGCATCTCCCCTGTTGCTGGTCATGATGACAAGACAACATGGGCTGGTTGTAGGCACTTGGGTGGCAGGTGTTTCTTCAAGACTGAAGATTGATGTTTTGTATCAAAATTGTGATGAGAAGAGAATGAAAATATGGGACATTCATCATAGAGGATTAGTCACATGTTTTCTGGAAAAATGTCACTTTAAATCATGGGGCTTAACGTCCTAGTTAAAATTTGGTGTGAGGATTTCTCCTGCTATGACCCAGATTATAAAGGTTCATAGTTTGTGTTTCTTGGAATCAAAATACAATATTAAAATATTATAGCACTTCCATTACAATTTGCAGTGAGAACCCTTCTCTTTTTTAATAAAATTGATCCAACAGTAAGATAAAAATAAGTTCATATTACAGAAAGTGGCATTACTAATTATTAAAAAGTTGTTTTAATTAATTACCTATTTTCTTTTAAAAGGAAAAGCCGTCTCCACCAATCAACAGGTACGTCTATTTTTAAATACCTTGCCTCAGTGTAGACTTTAATTCATAGCCAAGTATTGAATCAATATGCTACAGTATACTGTAGTTTTTCATTTAAGTAATTCAGAGGTGAGGCATACATTGGTGCAAAGTGCATTGCAGTAGAAATTATAGAGAGAGAGAGAAAGAGAGAGAGAGAGAAGGATGGTGAAAGAGCTAAGCGGTCACATGGTTTGAATGGAATGAGGCTGTTCAATCCTGGCAACTCAAACCCAGGTAAAGACATCTAGAGAAAAGTGACAATAACTACATATTGGAATAACAGAATCAGGAACCCTTCACACTGATTGCAAACACCATGAACAGTAAGGGAAATGAAAAAAGGGTAATTGCATGACATTTTAAGCTACTTATGATTTGACAGTGTCTTGGAATCAGCTGCTAATTTAAGAATATCCTTGTGGTGTTTTACGTATTTACAGATCGAAAATGCCACTGCTGCCGAAGACACACCAGCAGCCCTCACCAAAAGGTTCCAGTCCAACAGACAGCTCTCGGTATGGTTTAATGTACTGCATATTAATGTACAAGCATGTCAGTGCCATTCTTCCCCCACCATTGTTCTATAAATGCAAAATGGGAGTCATCAGTAACATGAAAGAGTAGCTATCCAAGACATACAGATTGATAGATAGATCCATTCACCCCCAGACTATAATACAATCAATAACCTGTGATAAAGAAAGTCATTAGCAAGTTTTATCACAACTGGACAGGCGTAATACACCAGTCTCCACTATTTTCTCATTGCTGTATGATTGCCATTGTGAGAATCAATATTTTCATTCTGTATTGTTTAATGATGACAAATATGATGTTGAAGGCAATTACTTATTCAGGATTTATTCAGGGTTAGACCATAAGTTGCAAGTGGACATTTGACAAGAAATCCTGTAAATCCTTTAAAAAAAGGTCTTTCAAACACTGCTTATTAAATTGTGACTAAACTGGTTATTAACTGGGAGGATCCCAGTGTGCTAATTTATGGAGGTGTCTGTCTGTCTGTACATCCATCCGTCTGTATGTATCTTGAGAACGCAAGACGTTGTGCCAATCACTGTAAATCAGTCATGTAATATACTTTACCATGAAACCAACACCTCATGTGCTTAGCTAATGACATTTGGATCCTGCTATTTTGTTCCAGGTCCAGTTTTAATAGTTGCAATTTCTTATTCTATACTATTCTGTACCTACTGTTGATATAAGTCATGGTCATCAACCTTTGTGTCATACTGATGGCTCTAATTTTGTGGCAGGGATGTGTGTTACTTTAAAAATGTTGCATCGAAGTGAAGAATGCTAAAGATTGAAGGCCTCCAGGCCAGTGTAATTAGTTAATAGCTTTGTGGCTGCCTGTTAAGTACCCAGCAGATCATTTATTTAAAACAGACACTAACAGAGACAGCAAAATATGTCTTAACAATATGTCTTACCACAGCAAATTTGCACAGTAATTTTGTAGTTTTACCATGCTTTTCCCATAGTTATACTTTGCATTTACCATAGTTTACCATGGTTTGCCATGTCGTTTTCTTTTTTAACCATACTAGCATTCTCTGCTTTACCATGCTTTTATTATGGGAAACTTTTATTAGGGTTTATAAAACATCATTAAATAAAATAGTAAAATAACCTTGCCTATGTGCATGTAACATTTTTTTTTTTTTAGATTTGTAAAACCTGGGTTCAGAAAAGTGCCTCCTCCTAATCCGGTACGTATTCTAGATGTGAAGCTTAAATGTAGTCTAGAGTCCTTGAGACTGGCTTGAGGACGTTTACTTTGGCCTTGCCTTGGGTGCCGGGCCTCAGAAGCCCTTGGTCCCAAGACCGCAAAAACAAGGTCACACGTGATTTATCGCCCATTAATATAGCTGAGTTTGTTTGGTTTTATTGTTTCAGAAAGAAAAAAAGGTCCCTTTTTAATTACTCTGATGATGTAGTCTTTACATGAAATGTCTTTTTTCTGATCCTCTTCCAGGACACACTTTACAATTGTATACATTTGATGAAAACTTCCCCTTATAAACAGAAGTACATGTTTTCACTTTAACTTTCTCCTCTATTTGTAAGTATTCAAGGATCCTGGCCTTGACACTGATCTCAACCTATATATTACTTTTCAAAAACAGAATATATGTTGGCATATATATTTATACCACTTATGTGGCTACATTTTCACATTATTTTTATGTCATGAAAAGTTGGTGACCAGATCCTCCTCGCAATTACATTTTGTAATTTATTTTTCTTATTGTCATTGTTAAAATTCGCAATCACTCGAGGTCAGTGGATTTCATAATAGTTACCAGTATTATAAATGAAATGTCACCGGTTTGTAAAGCCCTGCCTAACTAACTTCATCCCTCTGTGTTTCTGTACAGGGTGGTTGTACCCTTTTGATAACCAGTTTAATAGTAAAAACAGAAATAAAATAGCTTTTCTATTCCTTGTTAATAATTTGCTACATATTGCCTAATTGCCTGATTGTTAGTATATATCAAAAACATTTTATCTTATTATTTTTCAGGAACCTGTAGATGACGATGAATATGAAATATGTGACCCAGATAACAGTAAGTTTTCTTTGCATCATAAATATACTGAAGGCATGGGGGGCCAATTACCTTAAGTTATCCTCAAGAATGTTGGCAAATATGTGGGTGCCCGTAATCAGCGGTGTAACTTTGGTTTCAAAAGTGTAGTGGACAGTTTCTGTAGCTGGGGCGTGCATGAAGATTATACCATCTGAAATAATAAAATATGTTACAAACAAGTATGACAAAACATTGCATCCCCTGTATGTCTAATTAAAAGAAACAAAGTCATTCCTGCAGCAATCAAAACAATACATTGTTGGCACAGTGTTGTCCTGAGTGATGTGTGTGGCAAATAGCTGTATTAGTCAGTCACTTCTGAGTCATGGAATTACGGAGCCATGGCTGCGAAGCCCACTGAAGCTCCGCTCAGATCGGACCCTGGATCCAGAACCAGCTCCCTTTAGTATAACCAGCTCCTGAGGCAGCGTTCAACGCTAGAGCGAGTGTGGCATAATGCAGATTTAATGAGAGGGATGAGAATTGCCCTTGAAATATATATATATATATAGAAATGTTGCAGTTTCCCCACAATTGAAATATCTGAGATTAAATACAGTTTGGGTATTAAAATGATGCTAGTCCTGTATTGGGAAAAGAAGGTGATTTTAAAACGTATTTTCAGCTTCCATCCACTTAAAATATGCAGATGTAGCTTGAAACTCAAACCGCAGTGTATCAATGATAATGTAAATAACACCAAGCTACTGACAATCAAACTTTAAACATGTTTACAGGTAAGAACTCAACTTTACTATGATGAATACGATAATGTTCGTTATGGTAATTGTTTATTATTAGTTTAAAAATGTTTAGTAAAATGTGACCAAGAGTGAGTTTTTGGAACATTTATGAATAGAGATGTGAGAGTCTGTGCGATGTATTTAAACACGCAAAATAATTTAGAATCAGTAATATATCGTGAGTAATTTGGTATAATAATTGTGTAAAACGTTCTTGGTAATGTATTTAGTTGTTATTGATGTCTATATTTATTTGCACAAGGCACAAAGGTCATTTTGCTGTTTTAAGTTTACGGTTTCAATTTAAAATGGAAAGTTAAACTGTAAGTAGACAGAAACCTCAGTGTGATAACATTAGTAAATAACATGAGCTTTGGCGAATTAAAAACTCCAGTGATCCCGGAACCAAACCCATTTTTCTTCCCATTGACTTATTTATTGACTAGTGATTATACCAATAAATAAAAGTTTTAGTACACCTGCAATGTGAGGCGGACGTTTCCCCATCATTGAAAAAGTGAGGGGGACATGTCCCCCATGTCCCACGTGTAAATTACACCTATGCCTATAGTGGCTTTTGATATGTTGCATACCAATTTTGCCAAAATTGAACAGCCACCATTCGAGGAGACCAGTTTCGCAGCCTATAGACACCCATCCCTTGTGTGGGGAACTGAGACAAGGCAACACTGAGTGACAAGCAGTAATGTTGCATTTACCGTACATTGAGCTTTCCAATTGGTTGTCTTTGTTGGCCTCACTCTCATTTTGTCAGAGGAGAACAGCGTCATTTTTTCTGTCTTGTAAACTGCTACTCTGTAGCGCCATATCTCCTATTTTTACTTACAGTAGTTTCAGTTATCTGAAGTGCTTGAGGTAAATAAATAAATAAATAATGGTAAACATTTTGTTTTATTTTATTTCAAATTAAGATACACAAGTCTCCAAATTAGTTTTTATTACTATTCTTTACTGATAGTCCAGAGTACCACAATAAAACACTCAGAATAGAGTGATTTCTGCTGAAATAGGTTCTTCCATCATTCCTGTAATTAGATTCAACTGTAAATATAATAGAGCTGTTGAGGTTTAAATGGTAAAATAAAAGACAGAATTCAAACCAATGCAATATTCATACTAAACAAATAGTTACTGTTTATGGGGATGTTGAATTGATTTTAAGTGTTCATAATTTATTGGGTTTTTTTATGCATTGTTTACCATCTGGAATTTAATACTGGTATGTAAAAATCAACCATTATTGAAATAAATACAAAAGTAAAATAAAAATGAGACTATCAAACAAAATTAAATATGCTTTTTCACTGAAAAATATTAGGGCCTTTTACACAAAAGGTTTAAACATTTCGTCTATTTAACATAGATTTATAGCCTTAATTTCTATTCTTACATTCCACTGGAGGTTTTCTTTAGCTCAGAGACATATTTAATATATTTTTTTGCATTGCTTATTCCAAGGAGACAGTGAATTATGGTGAAATAGTTGCCATTTCTGTTATATGCTAATGCTTCTGCAGTGATTTCTTCATTGGTATTATAATGGCATCCCACTTATAATTTTAAGCTTTTCTGTAAGAGGTGCAGATAAACATATCCGTAAGGTCATGACTTTTGGGATCAAAATCATGAAATTTGTATAGAACCACAATATACAGCTAATCTACAAAAATACATGTACAGCTGCATTTTGCATTATATACAAAAGGGTATCAAAAGACAACAGAACTAAATAGAATACTTTGTTATACAGGTATAAGCAATGATAATTTAGAGGATGCCAGTGCAGTCACTGTACTGAAAACTCCAATACCACGACCCAGAGAGGGGTAAGCTAAACTCAAAACATTCAAAAAGTTGCATAGGCCAATGTTACTTTAGCAACCTACTGTAATTGGATACATTTTTGTTTTTTTAGGAAACAAAATAACCCCCCATTGAAGCCAGTAAGTATATTCAGAAAAACCTGTTTAATCCAGCTCCTCTGCAAGACTAAATATATCATATTGAGTGTCTCATGTGTACGTCATTTTCTCATTACAGAAACCTAACTTACCATCAAAAGGTAAGTTTGCCTACAGGTGAAGGTAACATTGTTTTACATGTCATCATTTGTAAGGGATGCCCTTTAGATTATAGTTGACACAAGAAGACAGCAGAAGACAGTGCTTCATTGGACAGGTACCTAATGTCTTCAGAATGGAGTTAGCGATTGAGCAGCATCTCTAAAGAATATCGTCTTTTAATATCTACAGTACTGACCTTAATAATGTCATGGATGCAAAGTAGGACAAATTACCTTCAAATGATCATAGAATACATAGGATGCAATACACATGAAAACAAGAATGTGGCAATAGACAAGTTCATATCTGCAACTATTCCTATGCTAGATGTATAAAAGGTGAAACAACTTCCATAGAAGACTTTTGCATGCCATGTATAGCCTGCATTTCCGTCTAATGGACCCTTATCTTTTAAAATTTCTCGATCTTCCAAAGTGGAGTTGTCTGTTTTATAGGCTGCTCTTTGTTACCCCCAAGTAGAAACATCTATTTTTATTGCTTTAAAATGTTTGTTTCTCCCCCCCCCCCCCCCCAACAGATAGACCTGCAGCTATGAAACATAGCCCCCTGAGTGTAGCTTCAGAATTCGCTGCAAGAATCAAGTAATGCATTTTAGTATTTACTCCCATTCATCATTCAAATGCACACTTCAGTGCTTATCAATCCTAAACTGCATACATCACATTTCACAGGCCTCCACTTCCAGGGCAAAACCCAGGCACAACTCCACCAAGTAAGTAAAAGTCATGTCATTATAATAACAATTTGTATTCACTGTCAACTAGAAGGGTTTAACTGTAACTAGCAATTTGCCATATATGCTGGACAATTACCATTATTTGTTTATTTTACAAAGAATACTTGATACACACAAAAGGATGACCCAGCTGCATGTATTAGCCGTTTTCTGCCCCCTAGAGGTTTGTAAACAACATGATTTTTAATTGGTGCAAAAAAAAGTAGGTGTACTACAGTACGTAGGTCCTAAAAAAGTTACAATGTTATTTTCTAAAAAATATCTTCGTTATATATTAGCAAAGTTTTAGAACTTTGTTACAATTACATACACAGAACTATTGTTTTTACCATAAGATGTTTCCAAATACTAGTCCCATTGAAGTACATTGCAATATGTCACAAGCTGTAGGTTCTTCTACACAGTTTATTATTATTATTATTATTATTATTATTATTATTGGGATTAGATTGTATATCCATATAAAGCACCAGGTGTTGTCTGGTTTAGTAAAAGCTCATTCAAGGTTTTGTTTTGGATGAATGTCAAAAGGGAACACACAGATTAAATGAACCAGTGAATCTGTTAAGGTTAAGGCTTTTTCTTTCCTTACTGTAAAACATCTGTTTTCTTGCAGAAGTTCCTGCAGTCACAAATAGAGGGTCCCTACCACGGACTGGCCCGAGTTCTGCAGAACAGGTACAGGGACTGTACTTTGGCAGGGGATATGTATTTTACATTTGTTATACGTTTTGTTTGCCTAAATAATGAACAACCTTGTCATTATTTAAGGGTTCTCTAAATATCTCAATAGATTTAGAAAAGACGTGCCTATCTGTTGACACAGATTGTAAACCATACCGATATGTGCTGAACAAAAACCTAGAGAAGATTAATAATCTTCGTCTTTTCCTTTCCAAGGATGCTGGTGTTTATAATAAAGTTTGGTATGCCAGTTCCAGTGACCGAAAGACTGCGGAAGAGGCCTTGGTCAGAACAAACAAGGTATGCTTTTGTTGAAGAAAGTAATTCATTAAAATTCAAAGAGAAACTTGGTATGTTTTTGTGTAGGTTCACTTTGCATCAGTCTCTATTGAGGCAGCCTGTGGCTTCATCACAAAATCATGTCTAACATTCAAGTACATCAGATACGTGTGACAGTTACCCTGTCCCTCTGCAGCACTCTGACCCCCGTGGATGCAAGAACAACCACATTTACACCTTTGACATTCTTACATCCACTCGTGTGTTGCAAGGGGACAGGTTAATGGTTTCAATTAAAATACATCTCAATATTTGCATTTTTTTATATATATTTTTTTTTTTAAATAGGATGGGTCGTTTCTCATAAGAAAAAGCTCTGGTCAGGATGTAAAGCAACCATTTACTTTAGTTGTGTTCTACAAGAAAAAGGTCTACAATATCCCTGTGCGCTATATTGAATCATCACGGCAGTATGCTCTGGGTAAAGAGAAGACTGGCGAAGAGGTGAGCTGTTATTTCTGTTGTTTAACCATACATACGATAGCCACATTTTGACTCCAGTGAAACCAATTTATCCTAATACCAATACAGTATATTGAATTCCAGTCGCACCCCTGCTTGCGAGGCCAAATACAATTACTAATTGCATTCATCTCTTTACAAAAACACAAAATTACTCCAAGAAACTTCTCATTTCAAGGTGCCAACATGTTACAAAAATAAATCACTAGAGGATTAGCAGAAGCTCCAGCATAGTGCTTAACAGGAAAATAAAATGCATAAAGCAGCAATCCATGTAGTTTAGCTACTAAACTGAAATCTTCAGTTCACTAAACTTTTTATGCGTGATGTGACAGAATTAGATTTTATAACCAGGATACAACTCCATTCAAAGTTCTGACTCACTGAAGCAATGCTCCAAACTTCCAGTCACAACATGGTAGATTCAAGAGACCTTCTCAAAATGGCTTTGCACAAAGACGCATTGCCATCAGAGCTGGGCGTAAGCATAGTAGCTGGGAAGCAAAAGGATGCAAATTCTACATATGCAACACAAAATTAGGAACCTACCTAATCCTATGTAGTTCTACAATAAATGTGAGGCTCATGTAAGGTCTTATTGCAGTGGATTGTGCAGATGAAGTGGGTCTAACAAGGTAGCTGTGTAAAATGCCTTTGTTATTATGAGCACCTAATTTAAGAATCATTACATTTGAGGTAATATGTCGGGTGTTTATTGATGGACTCAGATTGACTGTTTATTAGTCACAGATATTGCGAGCTATTCATAAAGGATTTACCACTGTGCTAATTTTGCACCATTTTTGTAAAGCAGAATGAATAGTTTAGAAGTGCTCTATCTAACTTCAAAAAAGCTTTTTTCAATTAAACACAAAAAAATCTTAAAGGTTTTAATAATCTGGGGGTTATGTTCATGGCTGTACTTCCTTTCTTTCAGTTTTATCAACTCTTAAGTGATTAATAGCCTCAAATTGCATGACTGTTGTGTATTGTTGTAGCTCTTCTTCCCAAATTCGGCTTGGGAGACATTTCTAATAATTTCTAGAACCCCAATGAAAAATAATAGGCAGTGCAGGTCTCAGCATATTCTAAACCATAGTATTACATGTAGTGAAATAAAGAGTGAAAGTTTAAACTGTTTTGAAAATGTATCCTTGATCCTCCTGTGAATTGTAGAGATGGTTGAAATTGGAGCAAGCCTGAGAATGCAGAACATTACTGATATTTTTTAAGATACCTGACCCTAGTATTTGAATACAGAGACGTGTCAATGAGCCTGCATTATATTATTGACCAACCAAGGCCATTATGCAACTAACAATGCACAACATTTGTATAATATCTCTTACTTGAGCAGAGAACGGTTATGTAAAACTGGTAGGTATAATCACCATCATCCACAATAGGAATCATATATTGTAACAGTTGTAGTCCGATTGCTAAAAAAGCCCAAAGAATTTGTAAAAATGTGTCAAGGGACACACCACGCCAAAATTGAATCTTTCTCACAATGCATTTTTATCTTTTTGTATTTAAATGGCCACCCTTTTATGCTATAAACACTGTACATCATGAACGACTCAACTAAAACAAATCTAATGTTCAGGCTAATTCTTTATTTTTTCCTTCAATCAGCGTTTTGGAAGTGTGTCTGGTATAATTGAGAATCATCAGAAGACCCCATTGGTACTAATTGACAACCAGAGCAATACCAAGGACTCAACAAAACTGAAAAACCCTGTTAAAGTTTAACAACCAAAACCTTTTTCACATCATCTACTGTACATTCTTCTGCTAAATAGAGGTTCCAATATAGAATCTACTGTAAGCAACAGGATTGGATGAAATCAAATTGATGGCCAGGACAGATCTATTACTATGACTAGTTTTGTTAGCTCCATAAACCTTTTTATTTAAAATCAGGCATCAGAAGCATCAGACAAAACCATAAACTGAATGTAAATTGGCAACAAATAAAAATATACCGACTCAAGGATCTGTACAGTTATGTTTAATTTTAAATCAGATTGTAAGTATTATACACATACAAATTGTACCTAGAATGTGTAAACTTTTTTTGTATTATTGCAGTTAAAAAACGATTCGTACAAAAGCTATTTACTACAAATTTGGAAATATGTTATTTTTATCAATGTATTTATTGTTCCTCAGAGGCTAAGGTTAAGAGTAAGACTTATGTCTAATTCTGCAAATCTGTGAATAGCAAATGTCAAATGCTGTGTACAAAACATGACTAATGACAGTAATACTTAAACATTTTTAAACTCTGAAATGCTTGATTTGTATATATTTATAATAAAGAACTGTTACGGAAAAAGCCACAATTTTATAAATACTGTATACTGCAGAGATCAGCCTAAAAAAAACTTTAATCTTATTTTTAAAACATTTTAAACAAATGTCTAAGTTATAATATTTTGTTTTAAGGATTTTAACTATTTATTGAGCATGAACTTGATGTACTTTTGCTGGAAAAAAAATGTTTGACATTCATTTAAGTGTTATGTTTATGTAGTTTTTTTAATAATGTAGGCATTTAAATCTGCTGTCAAAAAAAAATTCTAACCAATGAAAATATTGCTGTGTAGTGTTTTAATGTAATTTACACAAGAAACCCCTTTTCAAGACAAATGTCGATTAGGGCAATTCATGCAAGAACACAAGGAGTCAGACAGTTTGGGCCAATCCTTTTGTTTAACTTTTTTTTTTTGTTTGTTTATTTCTTTTTTTTATAGCAGTATCACTATACAAAGTGTCATCTGATTTAATTATTGCCCTGTTCACTTTAAATAAATATATTTTATATTATATTGTATCACAAGCGTGGATATGTCTAGCGTGAGATACATTTTTGTTATTCCACTTAAGTGGAATAACATGCTTACCGGTACTATTTTCAAATGTATCTTTGCTTACATTCCAATCCAGTGGTGTGCTGCGGAAACCGACAGACTGAGCTCCAGGTTCTAGCTAAAGATGGCTGCAAAGAGGCCATAAACAGGGTTTGAAATTAATCTACGTCGAAGCATAGTCTGTTGACAATTTAAAAAAAAATCTGCCAGGTAAAATAAACCCTGAATTAGTTTATTTTATTTAAAAAAAATACAAATTTAATTATTTAAAAAAATATACTTGTAGTTTGTGGTATATAGTTTTTATTCGCATTAGGAGGATGTCCTTACTAGGACAACCTCCTGCGGTAAATAAAAAAACATATACGACGAACAATCATTCAGTATCCTCTATTTATTCAGTAAGAAGCCTGTTTTTAAATCATCAACACTAGTGGATGTGTAATATCCAATAGAAAATCATTATGGTGTCATACAGAAGAACTGGTCTTTTCAGGTAGGTAGTACAAGGGACAAAGCTTATTAGCTGCACATCAGAAAGTTTGTCTGATTGAATGATAAAATAAGAGTCCTCACCTCTATGATGCAATGTATTTCTCCTAGTACTTCAGCACAAAATATCTGCTGCAGCAGCTCAAAGAGGGACGATGCCATACATATTGAGCGTTATCCTATATATATTGCTCGAAAAATAATAATTATAAAAAACTTGTTGCACAACTAGTTTTCATGATGTTTTAATGAAGAGCCCAAGCTGGCTCAAAAACATCTTTCCTCTAAATTATAAACATAATCAAAAACAGTAAATGCTCAATATTTTCTATCAGAATAGGACAAATTATATTATAGACACTGTAATTGTTTAGAGTATTACTATAGGCCCCTCTGAGTGCCAAGTTCATGAAAATCAATCCTTTAAATTAGACCCACTCCAGAATTGTTCCACACATCTTCAAACAATATTAGAATCGAATATACAAAATTGACATGTTTTACAAGTATTTACATTTATTACGGTTCTCAGTGTACATAGTATAAACATAAACAGGTGTGTTTTACAGTACACTGTAGTGTAAGCCAGTAAGGGCACATCTTAGGCACTTATTCAGATGGAATTAAAAAAATATATTTGTTGAGCTATTTTCCCTGTGTTAGGCAATACTTTAACCTACTGATAGAAAGAAAAAGGAAAAGCATTGTGTGGTACACATTACTTAAATATCAATTGTAAAAGATTTAACTAAAGCATAAAATAAATATAAACTTGTATTTGGTTATCCAGTGCTGTTGTATTCTCAAGAGAACAGTAAACAGACCTATATTTTCCACAGGGATTATTTTAAATTTATATATACAGTACGGTGTGATTTGAAACCACTAAAGTAAAAAATGTCAACAAGACAGACATACAGTTAATAGAAAACTAAATCATTTTTATATCTATACAATATTACATCCAGTAAATTGATCTGTAAGCTAGTGTTGAAATGTTAGGGGTTTTTTGGGACCTATTAAAAATATGACCCAGAAGCACGTAGCATACCTGACATTTGAAGAGGATATTTTTAAATCAGCAGTTTGTCTACTGGCAAATAGATTTAATTACTTGCCTTTTTATATAAAGACATGTCCTTTCATTTCCATAGCAGTGGACAACAATGTCATTTTTAAACATTATATGTATTACAGGAATGTTGCTGCTCCTGCAAAATGAAGTTTTTCGTCACCTGAGTTATGTCTCAAAAGTCACCATCATGCACACACACTATATGCTCACAAGTCACAACCAACAGACACACACTCACATTATTCACCCTACAAATACAAGGAAAATCCTGACTGCACAGACAAAGACTTTCTTCACATTCCATTTGACCAAATAATTTAAACTTAAGAATAATAAAGTAGCTGTAATCCAAATACCAACAACACAGAATTGGATCAATCTTCTGAGTTTGTCGACAACCCCATAAAACTGATTACATGAGATTTAATTCACCAGCACTTCTCCATTTCACATTAAGGAATATTGTGCCAATGTTAAAGAAAAAATAGTGTCTGTTTTCACAATGGCTTTTCCAGTGCTACAGGAAAATAAAAAATATATATATATATATGTATTTCAACTATCACATATAAACTGATTGCATGACTGGGTATTAATGAACAGGCCTATCTTTGTAGACATCCTCATTGTCTTTGTTGGTTTAAAACAATGTGTTCCAGTCTCTGGTTGCTTCCATGAGATGCCGCTGGCCGTGCCCTATCCAGTCCTCCTGGTTTGTAAAAAGTCTGCCACAAAACCAACAGCTAAAGGTAGATTTCACAGAATTGTTGGAGGTAGAGTTCACTACTTTATATTTATTCCTGCTAGTCTTTTTAAGTTTTAATTTCAGAATGTATCTCTCCTTCACAGGACTTACAGGCTTAACCTTCCGTCCTCGAATTGACCGGAAGTGCTGTGATGTTGCCTGAGGATGAGAGTCGCATTCCAGTTCAGAAAGAGCATCTATTGTTCTTTGCGATAATGCTACCTTTAATACATGTCCTTTAAACTTGTTAATTGTCCGCATTACATTAACTACTTCAGGGACATCTGCGTCTGGGTGATTAAGAACAACTACTGGCTGGTTTCTTCGTGGGCATTTTATGAGCTGTGAAGGACTAAAGGGCACAAGCCTCAATGTCCTTTCAATGTTCTTTGGCACCGTTCTGCTAGTGTCGTGCATTACAAGTTCATCTTTTTCATTTTCTTTCTTTTCTTTTGTGTTTAATGCTCTCTTTGCCTTTGGTGGCTCTTTGCAGTCTTCCTCAGGTGTTAGTTTCCTTTGCCTCTTTCTATTGGCTTTTGGGAAAATTTGTTTTGGTTGTGGACAATCTTTCTGGAACTCCCTGCTTTTACTAATCACAGCAGACTTGTTTACTTCAGTTCCACTGGCTTGAACATTTGCCAGGGATGAACCTCTAAACAACTGTGCAACTGTAGACATTGATGCACTTGTAGAATTGTTCAAAGACCCAGATGAAATACTACTCATGGAGAGGTTTGCAAAGGACTGGTTCGATGACATCAGTATATACGGCGATTGTATAGCACCACTTGCCAGAAATATTTGCTGCTGTACCTGTGTAACAGTTCGAAGAACAGCCCGAGACTCATCTGCAGTGAAAGCTGAAACTTCTCCTTTGAATGGATCACCACTGCTGCCAACTGGTTTCTTATCAGCAGGACTTCTAACAATCTTTAATAAGAAATTCTGTGTACCGCCTCCACCATTTTTGACTGGTGAATCTTGATCAACTCTTCCTTCCATTTGACTGTTCAAAAGTATGCTCTGTTTAACTGGAGTTATTCGCTTGACTAAAAACGCTTGTCGTCCGCCAGATAAAACAGGAGGATTTCCAATGGGATTAATTGTCACTGGTGTGGCGGAACTTGTCTGTTGAACTTGAGAACACTGGCCAACAGAGGAACTGTTGTGGCCTGAAATACTCATACCCTCTGGTGGTGGTTTCTTGATGAAGAAACATGTTGGTAAGTTTGTAGTCTTTTCTCCAACTAGTGATGGGATGGAATTTGACAAGATTAAAGAGCCTTGAAGAGGCATTCCGTTCACAAGAATATGACCTGTGTTGGGGCTAACAGAATTTCCTATTTGTAGTCCAGACTTAGAAAGCACATTATTTCCATCAACATTAGCTGCCCTGTGACCTAAAAGCAGAGAACTGCTATCACCCACAATCTTGGTGACTGCCCCAATTCTTCCATTACTTATATTAAAGGACAGACCAGTTTGTTTATCAGGTTGTTTGTTTCCAGTGTGCAGAGAAGTTACATTTATTTGAGGAACTGAAACACCTGTAAGTACCTGCAGTCCTGATTGGCTTCCCAGTTGCAGTGGTAATAAAAGTCCATTCTGCGGAGACTGAAGTAAAACATGTTTGTTTCCCTCTGTTAGGTTTGAAGGCTGAAGGATCCTCATAGTTCCAGCAGACAGGTTAAGAGGTCCTTGACTGGATGTACCCATCCTGTCCTTTACCAACTGCTGATTTATTATTGCATCCGAATGCTTTTCGAGAATCTGACCTAGCACATCAGCTCTTGGTGTAGACTTATTTCCACAACAGCTTTCGCCTTCAGAAATGTCTTTAGCCAAATCAGATTTCTTCTTCTCGGTTTCAAGTTCTTGCTCTGGGTGGTGGTTAATGTTGAGGTCTGAATGGCTTGCATCACTTTTACTTTGAAAGGAGAACACTGATGTCATTTTTGACATTACAGGGGAATCTACATCATCTGGAGTTTCATCCAAAGCATCAGCATGCTGTTCAGAATTCTCTTCTGCAGTCGGAATAATTTTGTCTGTTTCTTTTTCATTGTCCGATTCATTTTCTACAGAAGACTGTTCTGCGTTGGAAGACTCCTGTTCAACATCTTCAATGATAACCTCATTATTTACATCACAGACTTCTGGAACCAAGTCCCCAGCTATTGTGTTCCCAGCCGGTAATTCTTTCCCATCTTGAAAATCACCTTTATCATGCAACTTCTGAAGCTCTGAACTCTCATCTTCATTTTCTTCTGCATCTGGAATGGTCTCAGAAAACTCACTGGAAGCCTTGCCTGTATCTTTGGAGTAGTTGTGGAAACTGAAAACTTCTTGGCTTGAAGAATTATGAAGGGATTTATTTTCATTCTCTTTCACAATGTTTTCCAAAGAACCTTCTGATGACTGTTTGTGTTTAGAAAGCACTCTTTCCTGTTCCTGCTCGGTTTCATTTGATAGCAGAGCAGCAGAGGATGGTTGGTCATTCTGAACAGAAATTTCACTTACAGAAAATATATTATTCCCAGCTTGCACTGTTGCATCCATGTCTGTACATAATTCTGAGGAGAAACTCTGACTTTGGACTTGAACTTCATTTTTTGCATGGTCTGAAACTACATTTACTGTAAGCTTTCCTGGGGAGCTCCTCGACTCCACAGTCTCTAAGCACCCAGATAATGAACCAGACAGAGAAGTTATTTTAGATGTTGCAGACTCACAATTTTCAGCAGTTGGATTGCTCTTTCCTTGCACTTCTTCATTTTGCACTTCAATTTGTTGATCTGTTTTTTCAAGGGTTTTCTCTTGCAAAGGGTCTTTTCCATCATTTTCGCAGGAAGACTGCAACTTTGGGGTAGAAGAGTCTGCCTTAGATGCTGGTATTACCTTGAGCACTAGGTGACGTTTTCCAGCTACCATCTTGAACCCCATAAATTTAGTGGTACAATTTGGTGGAATGGATATTTTATTTTTCACCATTAGCAGAGATGATCCATTGATGCCTGTTTTTATGAAACCTCCATTAGAATTTAAAACTCTTTCTAACTGTGAAGGAGTAGGCACGGGTACAGATACTGGACGTGTGTGGTGTTGATCATTCCTTTTCATTACAAGCCTTTGTTGAGCATTGTCTTTTTCATTAACCACAGTTCTCTCCAAAAAATGCTGCGTCTCTTGTAAAGTCTGTTCTGGGCTAGACAGTCTTCCACATTCATCTAGAATGCCTCTTCTTAGAGAATGCAGTGCTTTGGTCTCCCAATTTGCTTCCCTTGATGTTCCAATTGCTTTCCTAGGCAATAAAGGCATCAACCCTGTTGAAGTATTTGCCAATTTTTTTGTGCCGTCTCCATTTTCCTTCCACTTGCACTTTTTTTCAATTTGATCACTATGTAAAGCGGTCATATGCTTTAGAATATAGTCTTTACGTATTGCCCCATAGTCACAAAACTGACAGTAAAATGGAAATGAGCAAGTATGAACTACAAGATGTCTCTGAAACTCTCCTTTTGAATAACAGACATGCGAGCATTTATCACACTTGTACTGAATTTCATTATGCCTATGTATGTGCTGTACAAAGGTTCCTACATCTTTTGTAGAGAACTTGCACTTTTCACAACTGAAATGGCCGTTTACACTGTGTTCAATATTGAAGTGCCGAGTAAGCTGCAGTAAAGGGTAATGAACGCCATCATTACAAACATCACATCTGACCATTGTATCACGGTGTGTCAGCCGATGTTGCTGAAGTATTTGAAAGTCATAAGTGGAATAATTGCACATGTTGCAAGGATAGATAGGCGTATATCCCTCATGTTCTACTTGGTAATGTTTCAAGAAGTCATTTGGACTAAACCGAACATCATTCTTGCATAAAGAACACCTGAAATTTAGTATTTTGGGATGAACCTTCGCCTCTTCTCTGGGTTTTTTAGGTTCTAAATGCTGTGCATTGCAGGTTTCTGTTACTTGGCTTTCCTTTACAGATGTATTCCTTAAAGATTTTCTTGCTGTCTGCACTCTGCCTCTTGGTTTGTCAGATGCCTCGCTCGTTTCTTGACAAAGACTTTGATCCAGAGTACTTATTCTTGGTAGTACAACTTTAAGATGTTTCCACACAGGCTGACAGTGCTGCTGCTGTTTACCTACAGCTCCTGATGGCTGTGAGTATGAAGCGGCACTTTTCTCTTCGCCTCCGTCTCCATTTTCACAGTTTTGTGTTGCAGCAGTGTTTGTTTCGTTATTTTCTGGGTGTGTCTTCTTGTCTGGTTCCATGTTTAGTTTCCAGGTATCTACAATCAGAACACAAACATTATATCAATGATAATACCTGCACCCAGTCTTGTATTTTAGAACTACTATTAGAAATATCCATCTTACGTTTACAATGAAAAAGGCATAATCACTATCATTCTGTGTACTGTATTTTATCCTGTTTACTGCATGTTAACAATTATGGCCAAACTGTATTTATATAAATAAAAAAACATTAAAACATCAACATTAGCCTATTAGTTTTACACCCCCATATATTTTGTAATATTGATATATTAAACATGTTTTATTTTTTAATTATTACAGAATCATAAAATATATGCAGAACACAACAATATGTTTCATATTACAACAAAAAAACAATAACTGCAACCAAACTGCCAAAACATTTCTAAAAAAAAAAAAAAGTCATAAATATGATCATTTGACTATATATTTGGTCCCCAGTTTTCCAAACAAATTGTTAGTTTCCCATATGAAGAGTGGTATACAAAGATCTATAAAGCTTTCTGGGGTTTATTTTAATAGCAAATGTAAACAATGACACCCTTAAATCCAGCTTAATCCTCCTCACCCCCTTAACTCATTCAGCCAGGCAATGTGGATTTCAAATGTTGACGTTGCTGCCGACAACCCATTGAAATGGGTTTTCCCGGTTAAAAATTCTAATCTGTAGTGCAACATAGAACACATCCTATTGATCTTAACATATCTAAAGAAACATTCAAACCACATAAAAACCACAAACAGAAATGTTGAGCACAGACAGCGCTTTCCAATTGTGCCTAAAGTGGATAAAGTAACTTATTTTTTAAGGTAAAGGTGAAAAATTATTTTATAAAATATATTAAAAGGGCTGTACACACATGATTATCCCTTGTTTATTGTTGAAACTTTTAGAAATAGAAAAAAAACACCAGAGGGGAAGTTGCTCATCTTAAGACACGATTTTAAGAAATATCCTGTTTGTTTGTTTTTTTGTTTTTTTTTGTTTTGTTTTTTAACAACCGTGTAGTTTTCTTTCAATTTGAAACCAAAGGTAATGGTGACAACAGCAGAAACCAAGGGAACACTTGTTATGCATTCATAAACCTGCTCCCGCCACTCTGAACCTGTGCTGGAACCAGCAGGTTGGACAGATTAACCAATCAAAATGCTGAACCCAGGGAACCAATGAAATGTTTCTGATTGAACAGGTTAGAATCCAGCAGCAGACATTAAGAATTCAGAAGACATTTTAACAGGAAGACCTGAAGCATAATTGATGTGAAACGAAAATATATATGTTAATAAAAATATCAAAACAATCTCAAATATGTTGAAAAAGATACTGAAGGAACACACAACAAAGCAGAATGCTAGGGAAAGTAATGAATTGTGTTTTAGAGCATTTTTCATTTACATGCCAATATTCAAAAACCAAGACTAACTTTTTTTGTTCAGAAATTGTTCAAATAAGTACCTTTGTATAATCACCACAACCTTAAGTGTTATTTTGTTAAAAGGGGACACTTCAAAGTACTGTTTTCCTATATATTTTGGCAGGTTTTAACAGGCAAAGTGAGTGAAAAGTCCTCACGACATGTTGCTTAAAATTAAAAGATTTTGCATATTTTTGTAGCTATATTACTGAAACTGGCTTCAGTCATATTCTCCATGTACATTTTACAATTATATTTTTTGTTCTCTTTTTGTTGTTTTTAAAGGGTTATGTGTTAATCAACATGCCAATTTGAAAATGTGAGGGAAAAGTTTTTATATGAAATACATTATATAAAATACAAAAAAATATATAATAAAAAGAGATATAATTAAGCAAATCATATGCAACTAGAAACATATTAGTTGGACATGTTGGTGAAGCTCTTGTGTCAGTGAAGACACCTAAACCTTTAAAAATGTATCAAATAAAAAGAATGCAACATCGTATTTAGTCATTGTGTTTTCTTGCTTGAACTTTAAGAGCTTTGTCACTGGTGCACAAATGAGCACCTGGCGTTTCTGAATTTTCCTCAGTGTGATTGTGTCCTTCTTTCCAGGACACACTGTTGTTGTCATCTCTAGATAAAAATGTGATGTCCATTAGCCTCTTGATTTTGTATATTTATTTTCACTTTCTCTTTCTGTTTGTTGGTTCTTGCATCTCTGTGACAAAGTTTTTTGAGCAGAACATACCAGTCTGTACTTCTTCAGAGTAGATCATCTGAAACTGAACTGATTCTTTGTTGATCTTCCACCACTGTATTGTGCAAGAGTAGTTGTTTCCTTACTTCATTGATAACATGAAAGTGCTTCCAAAATCTCTTGTTCCAGGTGAATAGGTCAACTTTGGACATTTTGTTTTTATTTTAAATTCTGTAGTATCTCTTCCATTTTTCAACATCTCATTTTACATTTCTAAGTTGTTCTTCCAATATATTCACCTTCTGTGCTTTTTCCAGTGTCTTTTTATACTTGTATTTGGCTTGCTTATCATACTTTTGGTTATCATTGAAACCCACTGATGATGTTGGTGTTTCTTGTGATATTTGCTCTTCCTGTTTAATGGGAGCTCTGTCTTGCATTTCAGGAATTGCTGCAGAAAGGTGGAGTGACGGGTAACTTTTCCTGAAGTCTTCCTTTAGCTTCTCTGTACTGTCTCTTCTGTAACCTCCATTTCCTTTGGAAATGCCTGTGTTCCCGGTCTGTCATTTTGCTAATGTCCCTGTAATGCTTCCTACTTCTTTGTATTTCACTCTCTAGGTATGTCATTCTCCCTTACTTTATACCTCCTGTATCTTTCAGTATTTGTCAGCTTACTGGTACTCTTGGCTGGCATGATGACTAGAAAGATAGATAACTTGTGTTTGCTTTTCTTTACTGGCAAGGCTAGTAATGGTAGCTTAAGACACACAAATATTCTTGGAGATTCCTACATTTCCAAAGTTCAAGCTACATACACATTACACAAAATATAGGCTTAATTTACAGTTTACGCCAGTAAAACTTGATTTCTAATACATTGCATCAGAAGAAGAAGCACAAACAGACGAGACAAATAAAATGGCACAAACTGTAAAGCACAAGCAGTGGATAGATATTTCTGGGTATAGAATATAACATTGTATATAAAATTGCAGTTCTGCAACTTTACAATGTTTAGTTTTCACAATTACAAATGCAATGTTTGTAGTTATACAGCTTACTGAAGACTATTAAAATGTCTAAAAATGTCTATTTCCCCCGTGTTCTATGCGTGTTGGTAAAGACATTTATAAAGTCCCCACACTGAGGTTTCATGTAAAACATGACAATATCATGAAACCCAAGACAGGCCTTACCTCAGCACCTGCTGTTGTCCCTCAAGGGAAAGCTGACCTTGGTCACCCCAATAAAAAAAAGTATTTAAACAACATGGATCTGCGCAAACTTATGGCAAATGATTTTAGGACTGAATGTCCTCTCCGACAAGGGACAACAATAAAAATGCTACTGTAAGATTCAAAATAATGACAAGATTAATAAAGAATAATATGTCATACTTAGCTTTCTTTGTTCTCTGAAGAATGTTTGTCATCAGAAGAAAAAAAAAAGTTAAATGTATATAAAACTATACTTTGAAATGTTATTTGCAGAGCAAGAGACACATGTCGGTGAAGACATTTAGGTGTAAAGTAATGCAAAAAAGGAAAAAAATGTTTTTTTTATTTTGTTCAAAATGTCGGTTTCCCCAAATAAATCAATTTATGTTGTTTGCAAAAACATATTTGTTTGTGTACTTTTTTTGTTTAACTTGAAAGAAAATTTCTAAGGACAGATTATCGTCGAGTTCAATGAAAAAGACCTGTTAAACCCTACGGCCTGTTCAGTAACACAAAGGTGTTTGCTTCTAGTTTTGTGAAATTAGCAGCTTTTTTCTCCTTTCAAAAAAATAGGAGTTGATTAAAGACTGGAGTAAACGCTTTGAAAATAGAGTCCACATCTCTTACACAATGATAGACACCCTACACACAACATATTAAATCATTTTTAAGATTAAAAGAGTCTCCATAGTATGTTCTATTTCAATCAGATTACAACAAAATGTCAGCAGGAATAAAAAGCTATTTATATTTTGAAAAATAGATCTTTATAGTGGACTTGTTGGTGCCATTTTCAAGTTTCAGATTAGAATTTGTTTCCATATTTATCAAGATAAACTATACTTACTTTTTTGTTTTCCTTTCTGGACACTGGAAACATCCAGTTTCCTCTCAGCTACTCCCCAATCTATAAACAGAACACAACATAAATGTCTTTATTCTTTTCTTTGTTTCTGCTTATAATCTGTCATATTGTGAACAGCATAACTCAGAAAAAACTAACTACTGTACACTAAAATATGCATATGGTTATACGGTAAAACACTGCTTTTAATTTATCAAAGAAACAACACATTTTGGAAGCCTATTTCTTTTCATCTATAAAACTGGATTGCATTTCCACGTTTGTTTAATTTGAAGTGTTCTAAAGTTAAATTTCAGTTTTGGTTTGCTTGTTCAGCTACAAAAAGGCACAAGTAAACCTCATGTTATTACTTTATGAAAAAGTGTCTATGGCCACTGTTTACTGTGATGAAACGGCAATGGCAAGGAATAAAAAAAAATAAAATGCAATGTCAACTTTATGTACTATTTATTTCAGGAACAAACCAAACATTTAACTTGAACTGTTATTTGCCATTCTTTTGATTTGTAGTTAATTCACTGGGGTAAAGTAAGGCCTACACAACGTATTCTTTACTCCTGGGATATTTTTTTTTTACTTTAACGTGTTTCACATTGTAACATCTTGCTGTAAAATAATGCCCCCTGCCCCTGCTGCTATGCTGTCTCTGCCCATGTTCTGAGCAATACAATACTTTTTGAAAACAAACGAATATCCAAACGAATATTTTGTGTTCGAATGTGTTCATCCCAGAACTAATTATATCCCTATAATAATATACAATTCTTTGAAGTCTTTTTAACTGAAAAAAACTAATGTGGTATGTTTTACCAGTAAGGTATGAATAGCAAAAATAATTCAGTTATGGTACTTGTAAGGGTGGAAGAATCCCATTGCACAGCAGTTTGCCAGTCCTGGGTTTATTTTTTAAAATCGCAGTGCTGTAAAACTGATAGGACCCAAGAGCCTTCTCGAATGACCGGGGTGACTCAAAACTAAGAGTATGATTGTACTGTTGTTTTTTATCACTTTATATTTCTTAATCATGCAATTATTAATAAAAAGTGTGCATTCCTACTACATGCTTACTTTAATATTTAAATAGTACTGTTTCTTACTTGACAATTTTATGTTGAACTATTTTAAGGGTTTGATTTATTGTTTTTACTTTTATGGATGTCATTACAAGTCATTCATCCTGTCTGGGTTTTTTTATGTTTTAGAAACAATTTGTGTGGAACACCATTTGTTGAGTATTGTTTGCCATCAACCACTGAGCCTTTGTCTCCTGAGGTTTGTGTACATCTCAGGTCCAGCCAGTTATAGTTATGCATTGACTGACTCAAACTGCTTAAGAGGAGTCATACAGGGTTTAGTCAAAAAAGTAAACTTTACCATAAGCATTACAACTATTTACAACAACCATGTATCAACTTTACCAATTAATACTTTGGAGCCTTTCCAACAATCATATTCAAATAATTACAAAAAGATTATTCATTGATGACTGTTTACTAATTAATGTAAAACAAAAAAAATTGCCCAATAGTTTAATCTTCTTCCAAACCATACATTTGCTTCTACCTGCAGCAACAGGAGGTTACACAAAACATGATCAAACTTATTTAGACTGTAGCTCAAAATCTTTTTTTTTTTTATTACCTTTATCTTTTTACAGAAATACCTGCTGTATAAATATGATTTTTTTTTTTTTTTTATCACTGGTTCCTAATGTATCTGTATATAAAACTACTTGCAGCATTGCAAATTTAGTCTTGTGAATCTATAGGTTTCAAAAGATACAGTACACTGTTTGTAAAACCAATACATTTAAAATGTTTTAATATTAGCTGCATCACTTAAAATTCCCAGAAGCAATCAATGCATGTGTATGTCGATATTACAATGTAATACACTATTCACTTGAATTTCACCCAGCTCTATAGGAAAGACATAATTTCTCAAATGCAAAACGTTCTTTGTTTTAATTTCAAGATAAACACAAAAATGACGTGTCTTATAGAAAACAACGTTTGGGTTTCTTAAATTAAAAAAAATGAAACACAGTTTTAAAACATTTTGCAAACGGGCCTCCTCAAAAAATCGACTGTAATATTTCCAACTTGCAAACACTGGGCGGACGTATACATCCTTTCATGCCGTAAACTGCGAGTTCGTCAACTGTTGCTTTAAACAATTTACTAAAACATTCATGGTACCTGGAAGTAATTTACAATGTATTATTGTTTCTTTAACTAAATCAAACAGAGTGCGTTAAAAACTTCTCTACTTTAGACTTAAACTGGTACTATTTGTTTGCTGTCTATACAACACGTCCCCACCCATGCGCACGATAAAGTAAATAATAACGTATTTAAAATACACAAGTCATCAGTTCTGTTTGGCGAAAAAAATAAAACTTGAACAAAGCTATCTCATAGTCTCACCTAGCTTCCAAAACACGTTTTAAAAACCAAATACTTTTCTTGCAATTACCTTTCCTTCCTTGCTAGCTTTGCAGGTCACTTACAGCGGCCATGACAGTTTCATCCGGGAATCTCTCAATTTGAGTGCACTGTTGTGTGATTGTTTGGGAGACTCAAGCGGAGGAATATGGATTACCTGAAAGCGCCCTAGTAGAAGGTTGCTTGTTTTGTCTTTGCTTCTGGCTCTAAAGCTTAAAACGTTAATGCTAGGTTTGCTCATTTACTTTAGAAGGTTATAAGCTTCACTATGATTTGCTATTAGTATTAGCCCATAAACAACTGTCGAAATCAAGGCTTTGTAATGTCATTTAAAAAGAGCTGTGTAAGGTGGATATCATCATATTCTAGTAGTTTTGGTTGCTGCTGCATGGTCAAATTCGTTTTTTAATATAGTATAATTTACTTGGTAGATTTTCGGGATTTTTAAAATAAATTGTTCTTTATTTGAAGAACAAATCCTTTATCACCTTTTTTATTATTTATTTCCTCATCTTGTTTTAATAAAAAAAGAGATATGATCTGAGATATGCAATATGAGTTTTGTTGGTTTTTTTTAAAGGCATCTAATGGGAATTTGTATGTATTTATTTACTGTACCAACTGCTGCACTAAACAAGTTGGGAATTGAATCACATTTTCTTATTATGGTTTCTTTTTTGTCTAAACTACAGCATACCAGACAGCATTTTCAGTTGTTATTTATCAGCTATAATTATACAATAGTTTTGTTGGATGGCATTTGAAAAACATTTTTTAATAGCCATTCACATACAGGAGGACACAGGTGAAAACAGGAAAAAAACAAAGTGTCACATTGTGTTATAAGGTGGTTATAAGATTTCTTATAATTTAATGTTTTATTACTTGATAACTCCTGTTATTATGAGTTGCAGTCGCCTATTACGGTTTGAAATATAATTATTCAACTAAAAGTGTAACCTAAATATATACAACGTGGTATGCAGGAATATAGCTTTAGAAAACCTTTCTCTTTTTTTAAAGTTATTTAGATGATGGAAGTCCCCCTTATGATGAATGGAGGCTACGTTAGGCAGTTAATGCTACAGCACCCCTCTTGTAACCTGAGGTAATATTCCTAAAATCTTGGTGCATATCTTGTGATGCCTCTACTTGCTATTTTTATTTCTAACAGCAGTTACCAATCAACACTTTGATATCACAGTGGCAGAAGGTGGTATGGCCATGATTTCCATTTCCCCCAAAATAGAGTTTCACCTGCACATGCATTATAATCAAGGAAGAGTGTTTATTAAAGGTGTAATAACTAAGGCTTTAAAAAAACTCTTTAGAGGAAAGAGAATGTTGTTTAAATACTTTTTATATCTTTCAATTGTAAAAATGTGTAACTATGAGGCCACGAAATATAAATTGTTGTGGTTTCACAATATATAAATTGTTACTCTGAATTCTTTCTCAGCTACATACAGTACATTTAAAAGAGTAGTCAAGTTGAAATAAAATAAAAGAATGATAAGTTATGCAGAGGCTGTGGATTGTAACCATATCACCAAAGTCTTGCAAGCAGATCTTTTTTACTCTGCAGTGTTTTGCTCTTTTTTCATTTACAAATTGTTTCACTTATTTAACACAGTCGTCAGGTGCTCTGAAGAAGCTGTTTTATGTTGCTATCTCGATAAGGTAACGGTGGTGTAATTGGTAGAAGCATTGTGTTTATACAAACCATTTTTATCTGAGTTACTGTAGTTTGAGCTGCATGCATGCTTATAAATGTTTTATTAAATGTTTATGTGTTACATACGGCACAGTAACAACAACGGGAAGGGCTAAACTTATTACATCTCATGTCATTTGTTTGTATAAAGTAGAGGTATATACTTGTATAGCTGTCACTAGAAAACAGTTGGAAGTCTAGACAAGTCTAGCTAATCCTTGCTAAGATGTATTACTGCTTTAAATGTCACATCTGGTGCAGCAGATTGATTCTCTGAACTCGCCATTAAAATCAGACAATTCAGAAACATGGTTGCTGTTAGTCTTTGTTTATTCCAGCTAGGTCTACACATAGCCATTGAAGTTTTATAAGTTTTGATATCTGTTGCCTTTGTAATAAAAAGGTCCTGAAAAAACTAGGCAAGCAAATTTCAAACTGCACCAGTACCTTAAAGGAATCCCAACCAGTTTTTACAAATTAATTTCAAACAATGTCTTCCTGTAATTCAGACTTCAGACTGGAAGTGATTAGGCACCAAGACACAGTAATTTAAACTTTTAATTGGCTCATTCTGAACATATCAAGCACATATCCAACATAACTGCACAACAAAAGGAGTGTTAGTGATAAAGTGTAACAAAGGTTACGACAGTGGATTTTAAAGTCTTGGTTGTAACTTTATTTGTTATTGTTGTGTTTGTAAGAAGCTTGTGAAGCAGAAAGGTGTTAACCTTGCATATTTTTAAACATTTATAAACAAAATTAAATGAAATGAAGAACCTGGGATTGTTTTTCTATAGAGAAAACAGAATACAAAATGTGGAATGACAAAAAAATATCTATTTAACAAAGTATAAAAACATTTAATAAAATGCTGTAATATATGTTTTGAAAAGTATGGTATGGAATAAAAATGGGAACCAAAGTTTTAATGTAAATTAATTTTGTTTATTGGCATTTGCATTTGAACATGCAGATATTTCAAAGCCAAATCAGTTAATAAATCAGTTCTGTGCTGTAGCTGTTTCACTCCAATAGTCTTCTATATATATATATATATATATATATATATATATATATATATATATATATATATATATATATATATATATATATATATATATATAGTGAAAAGCTACATGTAGTCAACCTATAAAGTTTTGAAAGCTGCAAGATGAAAAGGTCAACAGCAATATAAGGCTACAACTTCTGGTATTAATTTACTTTTTTTTGGTTTGTTTGTTTGTCATTGGCCTAGAAGAAGTGAAGTATATGGAATTTGTATATTTGAATTTCTTTTTTTCAACATGTTTTAGTATCTGGTGTTACTATTCATAACTGTTAAACGCTTTTGTGCAGAAATTGGTAGGGCAGACATATTATACACAGATTATACATACCGTTTCACTTTTGAAACCTTGAAAAAACAGTTTGAAGTTCTTGCACGCTGTCATTTAAAGAACTAACAGTAACACACCTGTCATAGATAGATTATTTATCGACTTTCTAATAAAAAGAACAGTTTTCAATGTGATGGATTGAAACGTATACATAGATATCTTAATTGTTGATGATACATGCCACTAGGCTAAGCCTTTTGACCCAAGCTCTGTATATTGCGTTAGTTCTTCCAATCAGACGTTCCATATAGATGCTTTAGTATGGAAGGCCATCCGGGTCAAAAACGGGTACTTTAGTACGCGTGTCCAATATTTAGCCTCGTGCCAATCAGAATATGGAAGCCCATCAGGGTCAAAAATGTGTGCTCTTAGTACACGTTTCAAATAAATTACTACGTGTAGTACTGTGATACAAACGCGTTCTATTAACTACATGTAATATTTTTATTACACGTACACATTTAGGCCAATCAGTTCTTTAGAAATGAAATAAGAGCCAATGAATTTAAAGAAAATAGTTCGTGTTCTAAATGATCCAATGAAAAGTCGCCTCACATTTTCCATGCTCTTCCAAGTGATCTGGGAATCTGAGCCTTTCCAATTTTTTAACTTCTGTTTGTGCAATGTTTTTATATGCTTTTACTTTTACTATATTAAGTTTTTTTGTTTTTTTGTGTTTTTTTTTTCTGTCATAAAACTTCCAATAATCGCTGGGTCTTTTTTAAACGGCGAGTTACAATGCGGATCATATACCGGATGTGGTCTTTTTAGTGGATTGTATTGTTGTTATTATTATTAACAGTGGTAGATGCAATTCAGTTTTTCGATGCAGATTCCTTATTCTGTTTGTTCATTGTCTAACGTTTTGCATATACTTGTGTTATAAAATAAAACTGTTACTTAATACCCACTGACACAACCTTTTAACGATGTTGCTGGAATGTTGCAATTTAGTTGTGTTAATGGTATGTGGTTGTATGGTACAAGGGTTCTTCTCCATTGCATCTGAAGTAGTCGAAGATGTTAGTGATGTTACATAATAAACGCTGGGTCTCAGTAGTCGGCGGAGCTTCTGGGAAATATTGTAAAAAAAAACGCCCCGGCGCTATACAATATAATAATAATAATAATAATAATAATAATAATAATAATAATAATAATAGATTGTGATTACCCTTAGCCTACTATTTTTGACGGTAAAGCTGGAGACTGAGAGATAACAATTATTAACAAATGTATTATACTTGATAATAAACAAGGTCCCTGTCCGGGCCAGGACCACGCCACGTAAAATAACAAATGCCAAACCTCAATTTGAAGCTGCACTCAGCAAATGTATGCTTACAGCGCAGAAGAAAATCTTTTGCAATATTCCTTATTTTAAATTGATGTGTTCTTGTCTAAATGATACACCAAAGGTTATTACACCAAAGGTTATTACATTAAACGTCAGATTTTTCAACACTTGTTTAAAATTACATATTAATTGCAGTGGGGTTACCACTAAATTAAAGCGATTTCTAAGGCTCTGAAAACACAGGTTGACGCTCCTCTCTAAGGTTCAGGGTCTATCCATCTTTACACCACTTTACCAAGTGCCAAGTCCATACCGCCACAAATTGGAGGGGGGTGCAGATGTAAAATGACTTTTAATTGGATAATGTATATTTACAGGTAGTATTTTCTTTAAAATAATTGGTTTTCATTTCATGTTCAGTGATCTGATTGGCCAAATTAGTACATGTAATAATTAGAATTACAACACGAAACACAAATTAGAACATGTACTAAATACTTGAAACGCGTACAAAATAACATGCTTTTTGGCCCGGATGGCCTTCCATAACCCACGGCCGCCGTACAGCCAATCTTATTGTGCTACACGGCACTCACAAGGTATCTTTAATCAAAGCAGTGGCCGTTTTGCAAAATGTGACAGGGTGTCAGGAAGAAATCAATTCATTTTTCATCTCTTTGGTGAAAAAATCTAATGAAAGAATTCAAAACGGTTTCATCACAATGCAAGAAGCACGTGATATAGTTTTGCAGGACAAATGACATTTTAAGCACACCTACTGTAAAAAAAAAAAAAGAAAGAAAAAAGATATTTAGGTCTAAAACGTAAAAAATATATCCTGAAACAGAAAGATGGTTTAGCAGGTTTTGATATAACAGCGTAATAAGCTACTCGGTGTAATAGACAATGATCACATAAAAAATCGTCATACCTCTTAATCATAAAAACATGTATAAACGAAAGCAGTCTGGTAACAAATGTTCCAACAGTCTCCATAGTGATACAAGATGACTAACGCCAGATCACGTTCGTTGTCCCACCCGTTTCTTTCAGTACAGTGTTTGATAAGACCTACAGCATAGAAGGGGACCATATTGCATAGTCTGTGTGGGACCATATTTCACGGGGGGCCAAATTTCTCGGGACAATGGTAAATGCCAAGTAATATTGTGAAACATATAGGACGACTAACTGTTACTTTGCATATATCGTATAATATATTTATTAATATGTTTTCATTAAGATTAACATACTATGCCTATTTTATATACTTTTTGTTCTAAATATTCGACAATATATTGTAGCGATCTCGGTTAACGCAGGCAGGCGCATCACACAGGGCGAAGCAATCCACACACAGGCGGAGGGCGGGCGTGAACCCGGGACCTCTCGCACTAAGGCACCCCGGGACTCACTCGTCGGACTGTAGCCTGGTGAGCAAGTCCGGGGCGCACTTGAGGCTGGCAGGGGAGAGTGTAGCGTGAACGGGGGAAGACAGCAGCAGGGCGTATAGGTGACGTAATCACACACGAAGACATAAGCCCGATACACCCTCCCTCCAACGGAGACGGCTCTTTTGTACAGCGGTATCGGTGCTATTTAGAGTGAAAGGTCCCGGGTGTTCGCGCCTGCCTGCGTTAAACGAGATCGCTACAATATCCAATATATAAAGACATTAAAACAGACCTCGCAATGTTGTTAAAAAGTCTAGATATTTTCATGAATATAAAACTCAATCCATCATAGCAGTCCTTAAAACCCTTGTTAAGTTTTGTGTATAGGGCCCATTGTATTAACAACAGCTTGCCTATGTTGCGACTGCTGCAAATGAGGTATTGCACCTATATATTTATTATCACCTTCTTGTTTATCTACTTATAGCATAATCATATTTGACATGTAACTTCTACGATTATCTGAGACACCCAACAAATAATTAAATGAGTTACACAGTGTCAATGGGTTTATTTGTTGTTTTGAGATCCACTCCACAGACATAGGTAACATTTACAATCTACAGGAGCCTCTTTAGTTCAATTCCAGTACACTCTTCGTTTTCCTTGTGGGGTGTCAAACTTTTATCTTTCAGTGTTCTAGTGCGGACTTCAGTGAATCCCAAACACTGATTGGGTGCCCTGGGATAGACGTGAAGTGTAAGGAATATCCGGATTGGTAAAACTCCCCAGCATGTGTTTCTTTACTGGCTTTTGTATACATATACTTTCCACTTTAACAATGGATGAAACAAACTCTGTAGACTGAGTAAACTCAAACACGGAGCATTTACCTATTCCTCATACAGAAAAGAAAGAAACATTTTCCCGTTATCCATTCCAGCTTTACACGCGTTAATGTTTTTTTTTTTCTTTTAACGGTAAGTTTGAGCAGATTGGTATGTTATTCTACTAGTTTTATGTTGCTCAGGGATCAACGGGGCTTTACAGTGCCCTGATTACTGGTGTGGGAAGAGAAAGACAGCAAGTCTTTGTTTAAGGTAATGATAATACTTAAAAGTTAATGAAATATGCTAGCATTATTATTATTATACTAGAAACTGTGAATAGAATAGGTGTATTGGTCGACAGCACATCTGTTTCTTAATATTGTATACTTAGCGCAGATCATTTATGATGGGTATGATTGCAGTTGTGTTATGACAGTTTTGTGTGTTAGCTTTTATATCCGCATCATATGTATTTATTTTACTCCACAATTGAATGAAAACGGTTTGTTTGCAACATTCTTACTGTAAGTTATGCCAAAGTTGCTGAATGAAAGCTAGCTGATCGAGTGCTATATAGAAGAGGGCAATACCTGCGAATTGCAATGACACAATTAATATAAATAATAAGATTGGTCCTTACGTTTCACAGAGATGACATTGGAAGCTGGTTGTCGCTTACTTATTAACCACCCAATCTAAAAGTTAATTGGGGAAACTGCATCGCTGCAAGTAAGTTTCAACTGCATGAATTTAAGTCCCATTTATAAAACCTATATGAGTTGATTGTAATTGTCCCACACCGAAGGGAATGTGTGTTGTGTAGATTCAGCACGTAACCAGGTCTTTGCATTTAGAGTAGAGGTTTGTGAGAATTGTTTGCTCGGGGGTATGTTTAATAGATCTATGTGCTTACACTTCTGTTTAGTTACAGGTCACTTGCTGCACTTTCTGACGCCCTGTAAACAATGGAGCTGGAGGGGCAATGGTGGAAAGGACAGCTGGCTGCAGACATATACCAAGCTCTTCGTTACAAAGTATGTTAAAGCGATCAGTTACGTGACTTACTATATGCCATCATCTGTCCACATGAAATGTTCCATTTGTGCTGTGTGTGTGCGCAATGTATAATTTTATATAGATATTTTGAGATATTACCTTGAAATTTTTTTTTTTTAAATCTAACTCTTCAGTATCAAAGGTTATTATCTATTTTTTTTCCAACAAATTAGAGTTCATTTAAGGGGGGGAGGGGGCAGTTAACAGCTGCCTAAATTCCCATAGCTTGCTTTTCACACTTCGGCGTCAACTAAACGACTTCAAACCAATTGAATAGCTCACAAAACAATTCCGAATTTAAGTATACTTTAGTCGTTAGGTGTGTCCGAACGGTGAGGAATACCTGTTTTCTTCTGCATTTATTTAAAACGCCAGTCGCTGTCGGAAGTTAAAGAATGCTTCTGTTGTTAAAGAATGCTTTCTGTTGTTTTTAAGCGGTTATTCTCCAAGGCTAAAGGTTCGAAAACGCACCCTACCCGTGTTGTGGACAGTGTAATGGATGAAGTGCATCCCTGTGGGCGAAATTAAATGTTTATCTCACGATGATCTGGTTCGACATTGCAAAACGTTAACCGAATTTAAGTTATTTATGTATTTTAAATCACAAATCTTAAAATAGCGACCTTAACTTTGTAAACGATGTCGGCAATTCAGACAGTAATGGGTTATCTACTTCTATTATATACCTCCTATATTAAACTGCAGGAGGCTGTATGGTCCAGTGGTTAAAGAAAAGGGCTTGTAACCACGAGGTACCCAGTTCAAATCCCGACTCATTATGTGATCGCTTAACCTCCTTGTGCTCCGTCTTTCGGGTGAGACGTTGTTGTAAGTGACTCTGCATCATCATGATGCATAGTTCACACACCCTAGTCTCTGTAAGTCGCCTTTAATAAAGGCATCTGCTAAATAAACAAATAATAAAAATTCAAACACTAAAACGCATCCAGATTTTATTGATGCCACCCATACATGTGTGTTTTCGTAGGAGCTGAAAATGCCTTCCTACAAAGGCCAGTCACCTCAGCTGAACCTGAGACGCTATTTCGCAGATCTAATTGCCATTGTTAGCAATCGGTTCAGGCTGTGTCCACCAGCAAGGCACCTTGCTGTCTACCTACTGGACCTGTTCATGGACCGATATGACATCTCAGTCCAACAGCTTCACGTGGTGGCCCTTTCCTGCCTGCTGTTGGCAAGTAAGTCTTTTTCTGAAATGTGTGCATTTTAATAAGAATATTTGTTTATAAAGCAATGCTGGAAAAAAGTGAACACATCATACTTTGCTACAAAATGGCAAGTGTAGGTTTCTGAAAAATAATTCCTAAGGTTTTGGAATATGTGAGCTGGAAATTGAAAACATCTGAAATCATTTTAAAAATATAACAAATGTATTTATATGAAAATAAATAACTAATTCAAGCTTCGTTCAATAAAAAAAAGATCCCTTGACAAGTGTGTCAGTTCCATACATCCACAGCTGTAAATTCTAAATTAGAGCTAAGGGTATGATGAAAAAGTTGATGACCATGATGACATATTAACAGTATGCATTGAATAAGAATGAACAATTATATGTTTAAGCTCAATTTAATAAGCAATATGAGGTATGTAGACAGATGGATAAACAGACAGCCATTTCCATTTATCCCTAGGAAATAATGCTCTTATGCTACATAATGTTGGTATCAAGTTTCATGGTAATTTGATTATGATTCTCCATATATATGCAGAAATATGAAAAACATTGTATGTACAATCGCCTCCACTTTATCCCCTTTTCAAGGGATTTCATCTCCAGAGGGGATGCGAATGCACAGTTTGAATGTCATTGAAATACTCATGCTAATTACTGATTTAATAAGGAAATCCAATAATACAAATATTAATCTTTGTAGCAGTAGCACTGCTTTCAGAGATTCATCAAAGTAAATACAATTATTGGAAATGGAAAAGTTCAACTCACAATGCTGAGGTGAGCAGAGAAAATGGAACAGAAGCTAATTGAGGGTAGTGTAATGGATTTTGAAATATTCAGGACAACACATTTAATTTGTTTGTGTAATATCATCTAATTTGATGGTTTCATCATTTTAAGACTAACAATAACGTATACAGTAGCCAATTGCACATGATCTCTCTTGTATTATACATCATGGTTTTTCACATTTTATTCTTTGATATATTCAAGGTAAATTTGAAGACAAAGAGGATCACGTGCCAAAACTTGAACAACTCAATAGCCTGGGATGCATGAACAACATGAACTTGGTGTTGACCAAACAAAGCCTGTTGCACATGGAGCTGTTGCTGCTGGAGACTTTTCAATGGAACCTGTATCTGCCAACTGCTGCCCACTTTATTGACTACTACTTGTCGATTGCTGTTCACGAGACTGATCTCCACGAAGGCTGGCCCATGGCGTGTTTGGAGAAAACAAGATTATACATGGCAAAATATGCTGATTATTTCCTGGAAGTGTCATTGCAAGGTAAGTTCTACAGGCTGTGCTATGTAACACAATTGTATAGATTTGTAGATGTAAAAAAAAAAAATCTAATCAAAGGGACAATACAGCTTGAAAAAAGTGTTGAACCAATGTGGATCATCTAATGGTGTTAGAACATAAGAAAGTTTACAAACGAGAGGAGGCCATTCGGCGCATCTTGCTCATTTGGTTGTTAGTAGCTTACTGGTCCCAGAATCTCAACAAGCAGCTTCTTGAAGGATCCCAGTGTGTCAGCTTGAACAACATTACTGGGGAGTTAGTTCCAGACCCTCACAATTCTCTGTGTAAAAGAAGTGCCTCCTATTTTCTGTTATGAATGCCCCTTTATCTTATTTCCATTTGTGACCCCTGGTCCTTGTTTCTTTTTTCAGGTCAAAAAAGTCCCCTGGGTCGACATTGTCAATACCTTTTAGAATTTTGAATGCTTGAGTCAGATCGCCGCATAGTCTTCTTTGTTCAAGACTGAATAGATTCAATTCTTTTAGCCTGTCTGCATATGACATGCCTTTTAAACCAGGAATAATTCTGGTCGCTCTTCTTTGCACTCTTTCTAGTGCAGCAATATACTTTTTGTAGCGAGGTGACCAGAACTGAATACAATATTATAGATGAGGTCTTACTAATGCATTGTAAAGTTTTAACATTATTTCCCTTGATTTAAATTCAACACTTTTCATTATATATCCGAGCATTTTGTTGACCTTTTTTATAGCTTCCCCCCATTGTCTAGATGAAAACATTTCTGAGTCAACATAAACTCCTCGGTCTTTTTCATAGATTCCTTCTTCAATTTCAGTATCTCCCATATGGTGTTTATAATGCACATTTCTATTGCCTGCATGCAGTACCGTACACTTTTCTGTATTAAATGTCATTTGCCATGTGTCTGCCCAGTTCTGAATGCTGTCTAGATCATTTTGAATGACCTTTGCTGCTGCAACAGTGTTTGCCAATGCAAATTTAACAAGTTTGCTTACTATACCAAATCTAAGTTATTATAGTAGATTAAAAAAACAGAACACCTAATACTGATCCCTGTGGTAATCCGCTGGTTACCTCGCTGAATTGCATGTTACAGATGGTAGCAGGTATAAAAGGTCGATAGTTGAGTAACCTATAAGTGAGACGAGTCCTGAACAGATAGGTGCTCTGTGTAAATAGAACAAAATGCTGTCTGAGACGATTCACAATCTTGTAGAGGGTCTAAGTCGTCATCCAATCTCAACAATAATTCTATGATTAATCATTTTGTCATGTATTTTTTTTTTCTTCCACCAGATCATGTGTTCTTAAACTATTCTCCTTCACTAGTCTCTGCTGCATGTATAGCTTCCTCTAGAGTTATACTTCGGCTTTCACCTACGTGGCCAACACGACTGCATAGACTTTCAGCGTACTCTTGGGATCTTCTTATACCATGTGTGGAGCGTCTGTTACTGTAAGTAAGTTTGGTGTACACTTTCCAGAAAGCCTTTAGAAGATAGATATTGATGTGTGTTGAATTTCAAAGTTTCTGAGATATGAGGCCTTGTCAGTGTGGTGGGGCAGCTTCATCAAATGATTCTCATTCTTGAACATGACCAAATAAATATAGAATACATTTACAGATGCCAAATGTGAAGTGAATATGTCAACATATTTGGAGCACAAAAAAACATGACAGCCATATGAAGTCAAAAGTCAATGTTAAAATCAACACATTTCGCTATAGGAGTTTACAAAAAAAAAAAAAAAAAAAAACCCTAGGTATGGTGCATTTACTAAACCAATGAACACACATGCAGAGTGGCTTCATAATAGCCAACTATATTAATCTATAGGTAAAATCAAAAGTTTTTCAGATTTTGCCCGTAAGCATTCTTAAAGTCAATTATTAGTGCATACAGGTCCACATTTTGAGTGAGTAAGAATAGTTTTAGTTGTGACGGGTATACTATGAACTGCAAACTAAGCTTTGATTTATTTATCTTTCTGTATGTTTCTTGGTATTCAGCCTTGAGGACTTTTGATAGGGTAGTTTATGATAAGATACAAAGGAGAAATGACAAATGGAGGCTATAACTCCTGATTCTTCTTGCTGCTCTAATTTTTATATGTTCAATAATGAGTTTGGATTATTGTCTTTCTTGGCTTGAGAGGGAAGATGTAGATAACAATAGGTCTAGAGCAGGGGTCTCCAATGCAGGTCCTGGAGGGCCGTGTCCCTGCTGGTTTTTGTTACAACTGTATGCTAAATTATTTGGACCAGTTAAGCTTCTAATAAGCACTTAAATTAGTCCAATTAAGTAATTTAGGGTACAGTTGGTACAGTTCTCCTTGTTGAAAAAGCAACATTTTAATAAAACTTCATGCACTTTGGGAATGGTCTTAACTGGTATCATGGTAGTTTTAATACAATTATTGCTTTGTTCCTATCGGCAAATCTACATATGCCATTGCTTGAATCTTTAAGAGTGAGAGAACTCTTTTTTTTGTTTGTTTGTTTTCTTATTTTAGTGCACACGATAATGACGTCAAAGAAGCGAACAAGCAAAAATGCCAACAGCCAAGTCCACAGTCTGGTCAGACTGTGTACCAGACACACACCCAGCTGAATGCACCACCTCAGATACAGCAGCATGTCTCACAGTACCTGCACCGGCAGCAGCTTCCGTATCAACAGCAGAACTGCCAACCAATCCTTTCAACTGGATGTATGCCATCGTACACAATACAGTCCCATCCTTCGACTTTACAAGCCAGCATTCATCCTCATGGGCATGTACAAGCAGTAGCTGGCATGACACTACAAAACTCACTGGATGTGAAGGTCAATGCCCCCTACAATAGGGGCTTCCAAGTAAATGGACACTACACCTGTGCAGCACCTTGCTTTGATAGGTGATCTATGGCTCTGGTACAAAGACACCATAAAGGGGAGGAGATGGGGGCGGATGAAGTGAATGATGCCATTTTTTGATAAAGAAGAATTTTTTTCCAAGAATATTTGGGGAGGATGTTGAAGCCAAACTAAGGATTGCTTTGCTTGTTCTGTGATCTAGTTACTGCAACTGTCAGAATGTTACCAAACAGATTTCTTTTTTTTATTGAGAAAAACATCCAAATCGTTGAGCACGGTATTCCATGGAGTAAGACGTTAATTTGAACAGTTTGTGCAATATTCCTAAAGTATTTGAATTATGGATTATACCCTATATTCTTTTTGTTTCACCAATGTAAGCAATAACGTGTCTGACTTTTTAACCAGGATTATAAAATTTTAAAATGAATGTCTGCAGATTGAGATTGGTGAAACACTTTGGTTCAGGCATATACTGAAAATTGCTATCCAAGTCTTGAAAATAGTTCCACCAGTCTTTAGATCAGTATTAGTTTCTAAAAAGCAGCTTGCACAGTGAAATCAAAAATAGGTCCTCATAACCAAAAGTTGTGTTCAGAAAAGAAGCTACCTCAATACACAAATGAATATAGGGCTTTTGAAAAAATGCCCCTTTTTGGATTTAATATTGGCTTGTGTATTTTTATTGTTTCTTCTCTTGAAGTTTAAGTGTTAATACAACCTTGCCTTTATGTTTCAGCTTTCATTTGGAGCTTTTTCCTAATGTAAGTATAGCGTCAGGGTTATATATTTTTTAAATAGACAGTTTAGATGTACTTGTAGACTTTGCCTTCCAAAACACTACCTCTACAATGAAGCAAATTTGTTTCTACTAAGAATGTTAACACTGCATTTTTTTTTTTTTTCTTCAAAGAAACGATTTGTTAAACATATTTTTGCACCATATGTCTATATTAACAACACTGTGTACCGGTGGTTTCTGATGAGAAATCCAAGAATTTCAAGTGTGTTGCTGCATGTTTCTGAACATGGACATCCTCGGTGAGTGCTGTGCACTTTTTTTTTAAAAAAAAAAATAAATGCAAACTTTATCAAAACTTTGTTTTTGTACATTTTGTCTTTTTTTCCCCCAGTAAGTACGAAATACTATATATTATATTATATGACCACCCAAGGTTGAGGATAATTGACCCCAATTATCACCAACCTTGGAATACTTTACCATAGGTGAGGTTGTCCACATATATACATGTGTGTTGGAAAACAAGAAAACTGGTGTATGTGTGTATAATATATATATATTAAAATGTTTAATAATTAATTTGCTGAAAGGACAGGGATATAGGGACTTCAATAGATGTTACTTCATAAATCACTATAAAAGCTAACTTCAACTGATTTCATCATGTAACAAGAACATTTAAACTTTTAAATAATGTAGATCTCATTTGTGTATTTCTCCTGGCAAATAGTCAGTCAAAAAGTGGGGGGACAATTGTTTTTCTCCTTGTTGAATAAACATAACAGTAAAGGTGTAATTTCATCAAACTCGGCATACTTGCATAAAATTCTGTAGCACTTGCAGCATTAAACTCTTTAATTAACCCCATAGCCACTAGGGGTGCAAGTGGAAACATTGCCCATCCAAAGTATCTAAGTTCTGGGAGGGTGAGTAAGCCCCAGATGTCTTCTTTCTTTCTTTATATAGCTGATCCCCTTTTTTCTGACTTTTCTAAAAGGAAATGTTTGTCAGGAAATGTCTAGAAAAGAATAATGCTAATGTATGTGATGCACAGCAACTACTAAACCTTCCATGAAATGCATCATTTTTCAGGTACATTAATGTCCATCTTTGCTGTTTCCTATTGATGGTGAACCAAAGAAGCTAGATAGATCCACAAAGACAATATATTGTTTGGATAGGGATGAATGTAAACAGCAATAGCAAACTCTGTCCCAGGGATCTCAGTATTGTGAATACCAGTGCTGTGGATTGTTTCAATCACTGTCTTCATATCCGTGTACGGCATCTGAACTGGAAAACCAGTAACCTGCAACAAATACAATTAATAAGATGGGTTTTTAAAAGGGTAGATTAAACAAGACACAATTGAGACCCCCATTCTGAACATGTGACCAGAATTTTAATATGTATTTAGAATAGTATCCAGAATTTGTGTCTGATTGTGGCAAAGTGCCCCCCCGTGTGTATTTTGTGTTACGTGTTGTGTGTAAATGTTGGTGTATAGGCATTGGTACACGGGATATAAGCGGGTCTGTGTTTCACATGTGTTTAAATTGTAGATTTGTATTTAGGCACGAGGAGGGCACAAATCACATCACGCAAGTAAAAGTAATAATATGTGAGCACGGGAATTGCACTTAATTAATTCACGTGCAGTTGTACCGAGATTCCAATTGAATGATTGACTAGCAATCGAAGTCTCGCACAACTGCATAAAAGCTGTATGTTTTCACTCACTCGGGTTGGGTGTTCGTGAGTGGAGAACGGGTGTAGCGAGGAGGAAAGTTAAAGATAACAATTGCTATCGCTGCTGGTAGGACCAGCACGATACTTGTTTGTTTAAACTTACCGTGTTTGTGTGTCTGTCCATCCACCGCTTGTTAATGTTAGTCCGCTTTGTTGGTCTATTTATTTTGGCGTAAGTGCCGTGGTCCTGTGTGTTTTTGTTAAACCTTTTATTTTCTGTCTGTTTATTTATTAAATGCTGAGCGAAAGCATTCGGCCAGCTCCACCAAACTCCACCCTCTCTGTCGTTTTTTGTTCCTGCTTCTGCCGTGACGTCACCGCCAGTCGTCTTTGTGGCACGTGGTGTCAGAACCGCATAACAGCCTCCAGGACTCAGGCCAGAGCGGGAACCGCAGGTTTTTTTGTTTGTTTGTTTTTGTTTTTTTTGAAAAATAAAAGGGGAAAAAATGGAAGGCTGGAACTGTGGAGAGATGGCTGCCAGGATCTGGAGGTCCTCCTTGGTGGTCTAGAGGACCAAGGCTGGTGCCTTGCCTGTGGGGAGTTCGGCACCCAGTGGTGCGCTGCCCCTATCAAGAGGGAGAGGAGGAACTGGCCCAGGAGAGGAAGGTGAGGAGGAGGCAGAGAAGGGGAAAGGGAAGAGGAAGGTGGAGTGTCCACCGCCCAAGTCTCCACCAGCAGAGGAAGAATGCCTGCTGGTTTTGCCTCCACAGCCTGAGTGGGAGGAGCCCGAACGCCCCACGCCTGAGTGGGAGGAGCCCGAACGTCCCACGCCTGAGTGGGAGGAGCCCGAACGCCCCACGCCTGAGTGGGAGGAGCCCGAACGCCCCACGCCTGAGTGGGAGGAGCCCGAACGCCCCACGCCTGAGTGGGAGGAGCCCGAACGCCCCACGCCTGAGTGGGAGGAGCCCGAACGCCCCACGCCTGAGTGGGAGGAGCCCGAACGCCCCACGCCTGAGTGGGAGGAGCCCGAACGCCCCACGCCTGAGTGGGAGGAGCCCGAACGCCCCACGCCTGAGTGGGAGGAGCCCGAACGCCCCACGCCTGAGTGGGAGGAGCCCGAACGCCCCACGCCTGAGTGGGAGGAGTCGGAGCGCCCACAGCCCAAGAGGGAGGAGTCGGAAGCGCCCACAGCCCAAGAGGGAGGAGTCGGTGCGCCCACAGCCCAAGAGGGAGGAGTCGGAGCGCCCACAGCCCAAGAGGGAGGAGTCGGTGGCCCACAGCCCAAAAGGAGAAGGTAGAGCGCCCACAGCCCCAGTCTCCACTAGCAGAGGGTGAATTCCTGCTGGTTCCACTTCCATTGCCATGGGAGGACTGCTTGCAGCTCCCACCTCCACCAGCAGAGGGTGAATTCCTGCTGGTCCCCCGCCACCTCCATCGGCAGGAGCAGAGCAGCAGGAGCTGTCTCTGCCTCCGCCACCTCCACCGCCAGGAGCAGAGCAGCAGGAGCTGCCTCTGCCTCCTCCACCAGCAGAGGGTGAGTGCCTGCTGGGTCCCTGTCCACCAGCAGAGGGTGAATGCCTGCTGGGTCCCTGTCCACCAGCAGAGGGTGAATGTCTGCTGGGTCCCTGTCCACCAGCAGAGGGTGAAATCCTGCTGGGTCCCTGTCCACCAGCAGAGGGTGAATGCCTGCTGGGTTCCTGTCCACCAGCAGAGGGTGAATGCCTGCTGGGTCCCTGTCCACCAGCAGAGGGTGAATGCCTGCTGGGTCCCTGTCCACCAGCAGAGGGTGAAGGCCTCCTGGGTCCCCCACCAGCAGAGGGAAAATGCCTGCTGGTCTCCCCTTCCGAGGCAGAGCCGTACCAGTCCCCTGAAACAAGGGTAGACTACACGCCGCTCCCACCTCCGCCGCCAGGAGACTACACGCCGCTCCCACCTCCACTGGCAGGAGCAGAGCAGCAGGAGCTGCCTCTGCCTCCGCCACCTTCACTGGCAGGAGCAGAGCAGCAGGAGCTGCCTCTGCCTCCGCCATCTCCCTCGGCAGGAGCAGAGCAGCAGGAGCTGCCTCTGCCTCCGCCACCTCCATCGGCAGGAGCAGAGCAGCAGGAGCTGCCTCTGCCTCCGCCACCTTCACTGGCAGGAGCAGAGCAGCAGGAGCTGTCTCTGCCTCCGCCAACCCCACCAGCAGAGGAGGAATGCCTGCTGGTAACACTTCCCCAACCAGCAGAGGGTGAATGCCTGCTAGTATCATTTCCCCACCGCCACGAGGAGAGGAGCAGGAGCTGCCTCTCCCTTCACCAGAAGGACCAGGACTAGATGCTGAGGGTCCTCAGCAGCCCTTGCATAGGCTGCTGAGGAAAGCATGGGGAAGAACCGCCCGCCGCAGTGGCCGAGAAGAGGCCAAAACCCGCACCCCAGCTAGTCCTGACTCCTGCCACGCCGCCCAAGGATGCCTGCCTCGCCGCCCAAGGATGCCTGCCTCGCCGCCCAAGGATGCCTGCCTCGCCGCCAAGGATGCTTGCCTTGCATCGCCTGGGTGGCTTGTTGCCCGCATCGCCTGGGTTGCCAGCCGCCCGCATCGCCTGGGTTGCCAGCCGCTCCGCATCGCCTGGGCTGGCCTGTCGCCCGCATCGCCTGGGCTGCCTGTCGCCCGCACGCCTGGGGCTGCCAGCCGCCCGCATCGCCTGGGGTTGCCAGCCGCTCCGCGCACGCCTGGGGTTGCCAGCCGCCCGCATCGCCTGGGTTGCCAGTCGCCTCAGCATCGCCTGGGGTTGCCAGCGCCTCAGCATCGCTTGGGGCTGCCAGCCGCTCCGCATCGCCTGGGGTTGCCAGCCGCCCGCATCGCCTGGGGTTGCCAGCCGCTCCGCATCGCCTGGGGTTGCCAGCCGCCCGCGACGCCTGGGGTTGCCAGCCGCTCCGCGATCGCCTGGGGCTGCCAGCACCTCCGCACGCCTGGGGCTGCCAGCACCTCCGCGACGCCTGGGGCTGCCAGCACCTCCGCATCGCTTGGGCTGCCTGTCGCCCGCGATCGCCTGGGGTTGCCAGCCGCCCGCGACGCCTGGGGTCGCTACACTGTGGCCAGAACCCCATGAAGGGAGCTGTCGGCCATGAAGAAAGGGGGAGGTCAGGAGACCAGCTTCCCAGCCGCATTTCCGTGGCAGGAAACATGGTGGCCAGAGCCCCACGGAGGGGGCTGGCGGCCACGGAGAGGGGGAGGTCAGGAGACCCAGCCCCTCGCAGCAGTTTCGCTGCCGGAGATCGTGGGGTCGGAGCCCCACGGAGGGGAAATGCCGCCATGAAGAAGGGGGAGGTCAGGAGACCAGCCCCTCGCAGCAGTTTCGCTGCCGGAGATTGTGTGGTTGGAGCCCCATGAAGGGAGCTGCCGCCACGGAAAAGGGGGAGGTCAGGAGACCAGCTCCCCAGCCGCACTTTCGCTGCAGGAAATACTGTGGCTGGAGCCCTGTGAAGGGCAGCTGCCAGCCATGAAGAAGGGGGAGATCAGGAGACCAGCTTCCCCGCAGCAATTTCGCTGCAGGAAATACTGTGGCTGGAGCCCCATGAAGGGCAGCTGCCAGCCATGAAGAAGGGGGCAGGTCTGGAGACCACCCCAAAATTTTTCTGGCCAGAGGAGCCGGCCTGTGTGTGGTCCACTGGGACTCTACAGTTGTTTGGGTGGGAGGAGGACATCCCACCGTGGCCGCCACCTTTGGCCCGTTGCTGCCACTGTTCCTGAGCCGGGACTTTGGGACTGAGGGGAGGTGGCCATTGAGGCCATGTGTGCTTTGCACAAGGGGGTATATGTGGCAAAGTGCCCCCGTGTATTTTGTGTTACGTGTTGTGTGTAAATGTTGGTGTATAGGCATTGGTACACGGGATATAAGCGGTCTGTGTTTCACATGTGTTTAAATTGTAGATTTGTATTTAGGCACGAGGAGGGCACAAATCACATCACGTGCAAGTAAAAGTAATAATATGTGAGCACGGGAATTGCACTTTAATTAATTCACGGCAGTTGTACCGAGATTCCAATTGAATGATTGACTAGCAATCGAGTCTCGGTACAACTGCATAAAAGCTGTATGTTTTCACTCACTCGGGTTGGGTGTTCGTGAGTGGAGAACGGGTGTAGCGAGGAGGAAAGTTAAAGATAACACTGCTATCGCGTGCTGGTAGGACCAGCACGATACTTGTTTGTTTAAACTCACCGTGTTTGTGTGTCTGTCCATCCACCGTTTGTTAATGTTAGTCCGTTTTGTTGGTCTATTTATTTTGGCGTAAGTGCCGTGTCCTGTGTGTTTTTGTTAAACCTTTTATTTTCTGTCTGTTTATTTATTAAATGCTGAGCGAAAGCATTCGCTCAGCTCCACCAAACTCCACCTCTCTCTGTCGTTTTTTGTTCCTGCTTCTGCCGTGACATCACCGCCCAGTCATCCTGTCACACTGATATAAAGTGTTTACTACAGTATCATCGATATGCAACTCATACCTGCCAGTTTATTAAGAATAATAGAGCACTAACAGTGTCAACAAACTGTCAAACATTATTTTAAAGTCTTCCAGTGCAAACTGTGTAGATTTTATTAAGGCTGTCCCCAAGCATTACAACTTTACAATTAGTAGGTTATTGGTTTTTGAAAAAAAATGTAAATTCCATTAAATAATGCAGATACTTCTAATAATTCTGTAACATTACAAAACACTGCACAGCAATCAAACAGCGTACACCAACAATACAAATGAAGTTCCAAGTGCATGTAAAAGCAACAATTGAAGAGTACAGCAGTGTTTACTGGGAACTTGTAAATTACAAATCTGTGTTCTCAAGACACATGCATACAGATTCAGAGAAATGTACAGACAAGCACACCCATAGATACCACCAAAATCTAATACTTATGCTAAATGCCATTAATACCAAATTCCATCACAATTGGAAAAATGTTTTTTCACATATATGGAAAAATGTAAAATGTGACATATGTCTGACCAAGGTAATACCAGCTGCAATTTTTTTAAGCAGTTTTTACTATTACATAAATATTACATAAATTCTCCATTATGTATTGGAATTTATACATTATATATTGAGAAGAAAGTTCTTTAAGATACTTTTTATATACTTAAAATATATATATAGCCATACCTTGTATTCCTTAAGCACAGTTTCTAGTTCCAGTACCTGCTCTTCTAAAACAGCACCACCTGGGTTACATTCCAGCCTTGGAAGAATGTGTCGGAGCATTACAATGCACTGACGGTGCCATCGTGTCGGGTGGTGGGATCTCCATTCCATCAGTTTCATTTTTAATGTTTTTTCAATTCTGTAGAAAGATTAGCATTTCCATATGAAAAAGTAACAGATGTTTTTTTTTGCCACTACAATGAAGTGTAATCACATCAAAATATGAATCTGGATTAAATTGTAATCAAGAAAAATGTTGCATTGTAAAGTGTATGAATGCGTGCTGAACTATGCCTGATTAAACATTTTTTTAATTTATTTAACTGGGTTGTATTAAAAATATAAAAACAACTATAACGAGCTATTTACTGTTATATATTGTGGGTTCGGTGAGACAAACTGCACACACACTTTAGGGGATATTCCAAAACTGCCGATGGCTTGTTTATTTGCTGATTCCAAGCACACACTAACCAACACAGGCTCTTGCCCGGGTCCCCTATACACTACTGCATTCCCCAACTAACACTTCTGGGTGGAACTGAAACCACAATACCAAAGCTTCCTACCTTAATGACTATACAATACATTACAACATTTACTTTTTCTTCAGTTCTACAATAGAAATTCAATAAAATATAGTTAAGCAGGAACCCTACCTGCTTTCCAACTCTTCAACAAATCTTGTATCAGTTGGACGGTACGATATTTCTGATGGCTAAAGCCAATGAAAATCTTTGTTAAAACTGACAAATTTAAAGATACCAATAATCTCAACAAATATATGTACTGTATGTGTTTTTTTCTTGTCGGTCTTAAAAGGTTATCAAACATAACATAAGGTCTGGCTTTATTGCAAAGCACTAATGCTTTATTAATACATTTAAGTATTAATTATAAACGGTTTCCAATTGACATCAAATTGAATTCATGAGAAGAAAACTTTTAAAAGCCATCTACACAACATTTATACCATCTACACTTTCAGTTTACCTTCTCGGGTTACTACCAATGCATTTTTGCCCCCTTTCCAAATGTGGCATCTGAGTTAATACATGGAAAATCTAAACAAAATCCCAGTTTTAGAAGGGACAGAAATGACAGCTACACACCCCTAAAGTATTCCAAAGGATACATTCCAACTTTTTCCATATTAATCAACATTAGAAACCTCAGAACTTCCATATACCAATATGAAGGCTCCATTCCAGGGAATTGCCACCTGGGAGATAATCACAGAGCATTGAGCTCTTTCTTTCCCTGGTCAAGCAGCAGACAGTAATGTCCTCTAACTGAGATTCTCGTGTTTAAATAATTTATCATGAGCCAAGTTTTATGATCTTTCTGTGTATTTAACAAACTATACAATCCAAGTCTAAGAACAATTTACCTACCTGTAATGAAAGTGGTACAGAGGATGGAAAATCAGTAGGGAATAATGGCTTCCAAAAGGCCTCTTTTGAAATTTCAAAATTCACATTCATCAGGGAGTTATGTTGTTGTAAATTGAACCATATCTAAAGAGTAATAAGTTAGAACACATACAACAGGTTTTTGAGGTTTTTTTACAGAATTAAGTGTTAAACAGATGTACGGTGACTCACTGAGGAAAGGGGTAAAAAATAAAATGGTTGTGTCGAGAGCATAACATAAATGATCTATTTGTTCTCAACATAAACCACAGTAGTTATGTGACGTGATTCCACTGTCATGTGTAGTATCCTATATCTATCTTTGAGATGCTAATTTAGCTGTCTATATTTGTGTTTATGCTATTTATGCAAATATTTTGGTAGAACGTGTAGTATGAAAACTCAACTACCAGCGATGCACAACTTTACTTACATTGTGTTCACTGATTAAGCAATCAGCAGTCTGCAATGGACAAAATACATCAAACTGCTCATAACATTCCCCAGTCCTAGGGTTCCAAAGCACATAGTCTCGGTTTTCTTGAGTCACCACGTAAGCTGTTTCTCCCTTTAAAATAAACAGGGTTGTCTTTGAGAATAAAGTATCAATGATTTATATTTTAGAAATTATGTCATTTTGCATTCACTTGGTTATTGCATATGTATTAATTATCAATTAGACATTTAGCAGATGCTTTTATCCAAAGTCACTTACAGAGACTAGGGGGTGAACTATGCATCAAACTGCTGCAGAGTCACTTACAATAGGACCTTGGTTTTACATCTCATCCAAAGGACAGAGCACAAGGAGGTCAGTGAGTTAGTGGCTGAACCGGGGACCTCCTGATAACAAGCCCCTTTCTTTAACCACTGGACTACCATGCCTCCATATATACTATATATATATATATATATATATATATATATATATATATATATATATATATATATATATATATATATATAACAGCTTTACTGTAGTCTATACTGGTGGTAAGAAGACATTTGAATTTAAAGACACTGAGATAGATTTCTAGTACAACCATTTTACTAAGTTTCTTTTAGTTTTATAGTTAATTGATAAATGAGACAAATCAATAAAAACGTGATTACACTTTCATAATTATACATTGAGAAGGACTTCTAGTCCAAACATTGTACTGCATTTCTTGTAGTATTAATACTGTGCATTTAAAGATATTACATCATATACAACATACTTCCAAGACGGAGGTTCCTAGGAGCAGCCATGTTTTCTTGCCCATATAAAGGAAATAGTTACACAAGAGAACTGCCAGCCCTGCTTTGGTTCCAACAGCAAAATCAATGCATTGCTGAAAATATAAAACACACTTGATCAAATAATAGTGATGGATGTGCATTTGAGCATTTGAACCTTAATGAATGTTAATGTAAAAATAACAAATTATTCCATAAATCTTACCTGTTTTGCACTTCCACTAGCTACATATGTCTCAAATATGCAGTTTTGAAAGAAATACATGTTATAGCAAACATATTATCTGGTACTATTTTAGATTAGGTAAAGACAGTTCTCAGTTTCCATACCTTATTCTTAGGAAGGCTGTTACACGTCTTCTGGGTCAAAGCAATGTTACTGGCTGAAAGCATGTCAAGTCAAAAGGGGAAGCAACTCATTGCTTAATGACAGGAAAAAAGCCATTGAAGGTTAGGGGACAATTTCATCCTCCAGGTGAAATGACCAAACAACTGCAACAATTACTGAAACATGGCTTGAGACTTATATAACAAATAGAAGTCCACAACAGGTAATATTTAAATATTGTTTTGTAATTTAAGTTAGTTGAACAGTTTATCCTGTACCATGCATTTACCATTTTTTAGGTATTTGTCATACTTGTCCTTGCTTTATCAGGCTTTTACTTTGCTTTACAGAAACTTCAATAATGTCATCACGTCAAACGTGTCTTTTGTAAGAAAATGTACCGTTTAATATTTTTGGAATAATCCATATCTCTTAATACTTTAAATTCAAATAAACAGAAAAGAAAACTACCTCTGATGTGAACCACATTTCCCAATCATCTCCAATATCAACAGTGTATGGAAGTAAGGGAATCAGAGACACAAATCTAGCCACAAGATCCTGAGAGAAAACACAAAGAAAATAATTATACATTATACTGCAGACAGGATCAAGTTTAGGTTTAAAAGTAATTTTAAAAAACATATGTTGTACTATAAAACAAGGCCAGTACTATACAAAGCCCAACTATTAAAAGGTTAACAATCACTCACAAGGCACCTATATATAATTTCTTTACTAAAAACATAGGCAAAGACAACAAAATATTCTGTAAAGAGGGCTATTGTCTTAATAATGTTAAATGAATACAGATATGTACCACATTGAGTTTCTACAGTGCTCAATATCAGTACGGTTGACGTCACCTGCTTTAAAAAACTTGAGATACCTCTTGGATTTCCTTTCAACTGGAAAGTAAATTCAAAAGGGTGACATTACAATGGACCACATAACTCAGCCACTTAACGATATTTTTTCCATCAACCTTTTCCAACATTTCAGTGAAAATCACAATGGGCTAGATCAAGTCACAGATATAACACATATATAGCTGTATTTTTAACTTGTATATTAACAATAAAGAAGTATATGAAAGGGTTATAGGACTGTGAGCAAACTTGCTCAGTACACAAGAGCCTTGACTTTAAACATAGGACTGAAGTCATTGTATTTTGTATCTTGCTCTTAATTGTACTGTAATTCTTGATACGTATTTTTTGTATACAACTGTAAGTCACCCTGGGTAAGAGCGTCTGCTAAGAAAAAAAAAATAATAATAAATAAATAAATAAATAAATAATAATAAACTGTCTTCATTTTTATACATTTAAAAGCTTACAAAGGTCACTTGCACTCCCTCAGAATGAGCTTGTAGTAGTTCCTGGGGTGGAGGCAATGCTTTTATGTATCTTGTTGCAAGCACCTTTCTTCCTTCAGTATCAATGACAGTGGTTAGAAGTCTTCTCCGAGGGTGCATGGTCTTGCAGTGTTTTTCATATGTATATGCCACTTCTAACAGCTTCTCGTCTTCGTTTGTAGCAAACTATTATAAAAACATTTCACAGGTCTCATGATTTCAATACATTTTAGAAATGTGCATGCCATGCTTGCCTGGAAATAGCCATTTAAACTTACCAGCCACATAGGTTTCTGTGGACTTTCCTGTAATGAAAAAAAAATAATGCATGTGTACAAGTAATTTGGTAGTAGCTATTTAACAATAAGTTTGATTGTCAATTGAAAACAAAAATTGTGTAAACTGCATTATGGTGAAAAGACCTTGATAAACAGGCCAATTATATCTTAATATATTAGGATTTTAGTGTTAAATATGGATTGTTTTGATTTTTACAGAAGACATTACCGGTGTGTTACATAATTTAATAGTAACCTATGGGGAAAAGGAAGGCAATACTGGAATGTCATGAAGTGCCAGCAATTCCTGAAGGTATACTGTATATGGCATTCCAGAGTTGCATTTCAAGTCAATAGATGCATTTTGGAAATAAATGAGGTCACACAATAGTTTAAACACAGTTATTAGAAAATGTAAGGTGATGCAATACATAACTATGTAGTCTATAGTACCTTTTCTGTGTCAGTTTCATTAGTGGATATCTGTGGATCAACCGTGAAAAAAATTGTTAAGAAGCAACTTTCTGTTTGACTGAGATAATTGTCTTGTGCATCAGGTAGCATATCCTCCTTTTTCCAAGTGTATCCCAATGAGATGAGGGGAGTATTGAGACGGAATGTGCCACTCACCTGTATAAGACAATGCAAGTTTGTATTCCACAGTAAAACTGGTACATTTTAAAGTAAAGTAAGTACAGTCTTCTACCATGCTGGTTATTAGTTACCTTTGATTGCTGAAGGACAGAACTGAAAGGGAGGGCAATTGATCCAAGCCACTGCCTTCCCATATATGTTTGGACACCACAGCCCTGGACGCAGTGACTCTGTTGAACCACAATGATAAAATCAACTGTTAATACTGATAGAAAATAGTGGGCGGCACACGTACCTACCAGTTGTCAAGTACCCAAACTTGTCCTGGATCTCTATTTTTTAACACTTATTAATACAACCTTTTCCATTGGAATTGTTTGTGTCAATGTCTGAGTTTCTGCAGCAGCATCCTTTCAGACAGGATACATACGTGTAAAGGATCTCAGTGTAACAGCCTATTTTACCATGGGATATAATGAAACAGAGCAACATATGTAACATATGAATATGGGAAGAGGTCAAAACAGTGTGGTCGTGAAAATGTTATTTTATTATTGGACAACACTGGTAATGGAACTTGACATAGAGAACCGTGGACTATAACAGTGTACCAAATGTGATATCACAATTTCAAAGCGTGCAGTCTGAATCATTGATATAGGCAGGTTAAAACAAAGTGACAGGGAAATGGTTCACTTTCTTGAAAGTTGACCTTCAGACACATAGCATGCATCTGTTTACTGAATATAAAGTCAACGTTAGGTCTTTATCCAGAAACCAACGAGTCACATGACAATAATATAGAAGTCACAGGTCAAAGTGAAGGGCAGTATTAGATACCATCCAAGGAGTTTCCACAACATTGAAAATAAGACATTGGCATCTCAAATTACATATTACAGGGAGTACATATATTTAGTATATACACAGTATATTTGATTATATGATTTTATTTCAGAACTGAGCAGTTAATGTAAAATGGTGCTATAATACAATGCTACAAATGTTTTAAACATACCTCCTGTACATCAACGGCAATTTCATCAAACACATTAATAAATATTTTGTCCTTGACTTTGGACAAGCCTGAATAGCTGTAATCGCCTCCCATTGATCTAACAAAAAAACATAGATAATGTAGCTCACTTACCATGCCTTACATTTAAAGTGTAATTAAAATAACAAGTTATTCATGTTATTCATGTTCAGCAAACCTTTCTTAGATTCTACTGCCAGGAATTACACTCTCCCACACAAATAATAGTGATAACCCATTATAATATCAGAGTATTAGTCTGCAGGACCCATAACAGTACAATGAACAGACTTAGGCAGACCAGCTATGGCAACTCAATGGACTTGGACAATTATAGAACAGCCGTACTATAGTATACAGTATGGTACCATGGTACTGCAATAAAATACAGGTGTGTAGTGGTTCATATCATTGAAAGGTTGAAATAGCAATATGCTACAACTGTGCTACCATTTTACAAATGGCTTTTTAGATGTCATTACATTGTCATTGTAGTGCCAAAGCATTGCAATTGAAGACCTTTTCGTAAGGTTTACACTAAAGTATCAGTAGAATACACAAACACACACTGTGCACACACCGTGCAAATCAGTAAACTTATTTTAAAAATGCAGAATAATCTATTTCTGGTGATGCTTAAACTTAAATGTAAAACTGAATCTATAAATGTATGCTATTTGTAACAAATGTGTTGCTAGCAACTAACAAGTGTAGGTGTAGATGTTGCATCAACTATTTGTGAGAAGTTGCACAGCTGGCTTCCACTTCTGAGCAATCAGCTTAGTCATGTTTAGGGCTCTTTGTTTTATTTTTTTTTAAATTTTTGATCACGTGATGTCCCTTTTTTTGATCCGACTCCATTCAATTAAAATCTTGGAAAAGTGTTGATTGTGAAATCAGTTCACTTTTGTTTTTTCTCCTGTAACTTGAATGAGACTATGATTTTGTTGCATTGATAACGTACAAAAATAAATAAAGGCAGCTCCTTATTTTTAATTCAAACCGAACGCAAACAGCGAGTGAAGTTGGTTTAATGAAATCATAATTAAGAGAAACTATTATTTGCAAAACAGGTTATAACATTTTTGTTAAAGCAATTTAACTGAACTAGTTTTTTTTTGTTCGGTTTGAATTCTTGCTTTTCCAAGAGTTTAATAAAGAAACAGAATCGGCTCAATATAACTTTAAAGGGCCATCACGTGACCTAAAAAAAACCCCTGCAAATGAAGAGCCCTAGTTGTACATGTCCACTTCCTGAGGGTCTGTTCCAGGTTGGCTGTAATTTCCTCTGCCCACCACATATGATATGGCACGTGTGGATAATGAGGTTTCTAGCAATGTGGTTGCGCCACTATCCATGCAGTTACCCAGCAAAATGGCTTAGGTTACTTAAATTGTACAGCTGTGGAGCTTGTGAAGTTAACTTGTATCAATACTATGGTGCAAGTAAAACAGCATTTTCAAGTGCTGCAGTGGGCCAAATTTCATGTGAAAATCTGACATTTAGCTTTTGTAAAAAGTAATTGTAGATAATTAAATATTGCCATAAATCTTCCCTGTTTTGCACTTCCATTACTACATAGGTCTCAAAATGCAGAGTTTTGAAAAAAAAACACAGGTATTTTAATTTTAAAACATGACACATCGGTGTCCTTTGGGTCAAAGCATATTATTGGCTAAAAGCATGTCAGACAATAGCGGAAGCAACTGGTTGCTAAATGGCATTGATGGGGTGGGGTCAATTTCACCCTCCAAGTGAAGTGACTGATTGTAGGAGGAAACATACTTGAAATCCAATCGGAGCTCCTCATTCCAACAGGGCTGTGATCCAGTTGCTGTGCTTGTACGATCCACCGATTGCTGAAATTCAACTTCTACAAACGGATGTATTGGAACCTGTGCACAGTACTAAAGATAGTCATTGTTCATTATGATTCTAGATACATTGGCACAAATGTTTAACGATTTGAATTAAATACTGATTTCATGTACAAACCTGTAATACTAAAATGTTTATAGCTTATGAAACAATTCCATACATCTCACTATATAAGAACATAAGAACATAAGAAAGTTTACAAACGAGAGGAGGCCATTTGGCCCATCTTGCTCGTTTGGTTGTTAGTAGCTTATTGATCCCAGAATCTCATCAAGCAGCTTCTTGGAGGCTTCAACAACCTTACTGGGGAGTTGGTTCCAGACCCTCACAATTCTCTGTGTAAAATAAGTGCCTCCTATTTTCTGTTCTGAATGCCCCTTTATCTAATCTCCATTTGTGACCCCTGGTCCTTGTTTCTTTTTTCAGGTCGAAAAAGTCCCCTGGGTCGACATTGTCAATACCTTTTAGAATTTTGAATGCTTGAATTAGATCACCACAGCCTGTCTGCATACAACATGCCTTTTAAACCGGGGATAATTCTGGTCGCTTTTCTTTGCACTCTTTCTAGAGCAGCAATATCCTTTTTGTAACGAGGTGACCAGAACTGAACATAATATTCTAGATGAGGTCTTACTAATGCATTGTAAAGTTTTAACATTGCTTCCCTTGATTTAAATTCAACACTTTTCACAATATATCCAAGCATCTTGTTGGCCTTTTTTTTATAGCTTCCCCACATTGTCTAGATGAAGACATTTCTCAGTCAACATAAACTCCTAGGTCTTTTTCATAGATTCCTTCTTCAATTTCAGTATCTCCCATATGATATTTATAATGCACATTTTTATTGCCTGTGTGCATTACCTTACACTTTTCTCTATTAAATGTCATTTGCCATGTGTCTGCCCAGTTCTGAATGCTGTCTAGATCATTTTGAATGACCTTTGCTGCTGCAACAGTGTTTGCCACTCCTCCTATTTTTGTGTCGTCTGCAAATTTAACAAGTTTGCGTACAATACCATAATCTAAATGATTAATGTAGATTAGGAATAGCAGAGGACCTAACACTGATCCCTGTGGAACACCACTGGTTACCTCGCTCCATTTTGAGGTTTCTCCTCTAATCAGTACTTTCTGTTTTCTACATGTTAACCACTCCCTAATCCATGTGCAAGCATTTCCTTGAATCCCTACTGTGTTCAGTTTGAGAATTAATCTTTTATGTGGGACTTTGTCAAAAGCTTTCAGGAAATCTAAATAAACCATGTCGTATGCTTCTGAAAGACTCCTAAAGGTGTGCAGTCTTTCACATACTGTATGGACTTCAGTAAACAGTGCAATATTAGCATGTTTCCCCAACTCACTCTAGAAAACCAGCCTCAGGTGCAGACTTTGCTTGTCAGTAAGCATGGAAAACAATAGTCAGTCATACAGAACATACCATGATATGATATTTAATAGTTAAGAAACAAGACATTAGGGAAAATAACATGATATACAAGAATTAATTCACTCAGCCTTAAATATATATACTCAAAAATCATAAAATTAAGAACTGCTTTTAGATTTCACCTGATTATTGTCGTCTTCCGAGGTACACATCCTTAGCATATGTTTGCTGCTAGATATTCTTGCTAGTGAACAAGCTGATCCATAGATAGAGGGCCCTCTGTTAAAATTAAATGAACATGGGATATCTTGATACAGTGGCTGGAAAATTTCCTGTACAGATCTAACCAAATAGACTATCAATCTCATGCTTTGGTGATTTCTGAACTCATATTTTATTTAAAATCCTCATATTAAAAATACTTTCTTTATACAGTTCACAACAAATTTAAAAATCACATTATATTATCAAATTGTAAGTGGTCTAGTGTCTACTGATTTTATTTACTTAAAAATGATGTAATTATTACAGTGCTGCATTACCTACTTTTAATCAATCAATCAATGTCTCTCCTTTTCTGGCTTTTCTACAAATTATACTGAACACATGCACACCGCTACTAGCTATTTGCCCACTAGGTTTTTTCTTATATCTGTACCCTTTAAGAATAGATTGGCAAACGCCACTGGAATACCATTATTGTACTAGCGTATTATCCTAAAGAAACCCTGCACATTAAGAGAACACCCGAGCAATGGTAGCATAATGAACCCTGACAGAGTAGTGGTCCTGATATGCTACAGATATGTTACCATGGTAATACTGTACACTGAATTTCCAGTGTGAATTGATCTAATAATTATAGCTGCTCTAGTGCTACCATTGTATTTTAGCAGAGAACCATTGTGATGACATAGTTGTAATGGTATTGCCAGTTTCAAAGGGCAATTAAAATGAAAACATGCAGAGATAAAAACAGAGTGAGATTATTGTGACATGCTACCTAGTAAGTGAGTGTCTACGAGCCGGTATGTTGTACGCTCTGGTTATGGTTACAAGCAGCTTGACGTCTCCATCTGAAAGAACTTGTGCAGGAACTTTCTTCCTTTCCCTCCTCGTGGGCTTAAGGCGGTGCTTATGTTTGAATATGGCGAGATTCAGCTGCCTGTACAGTTAAAGACATAACTGCTATTTTATCTAAGTAACATTTTAAAAGCACAATTTATTTCGTATAAAAAAGAACAGGTATCTGTGTAACATTGCTAATAGCATTACATTATGTTTTTTCAGATTTTTTTAAAATAATTTGTTCTTACGTGACAGTGTCAACTTGTTCATATTCAGCCACAATATCCGACAGCTTATATCTGCATTTGACTTTTAAAAGTCTTTTCCTCGCTAGGTTTAACACCTATGAAAGAAAATTGCACACAATTGGAATTAGATTTCTGCAATAAAGCAGGACGTTGTGTTGTTTTACTATGTAAGTGTTAATGGGTATTTAACTTCATTTTTTGCATATCAAAACACGCTACAGTATATGTGTGTTACTTCTCACCTCAGCTCACCCAAAGACTAAATATTAATTGTTATAAGGTACACTACTCTATAATAAGACTTTATTGCTCTATATATCCAGAATTACAAAGTGCAAATTAGAAAAACAACATGAGTAAATAGGAACTAATGTCACCTAAACTGTCCTTCACAAGATAACATTCAAAATAATTGCAGTGGTACCAAATCGTTATTAATATTCCTTTAATGCTGATATATAGGTATCTCTAAATAGACATGTATCCCATCTTTTGGTCCTATAGGTATAGTGGTATGAGTTGAACATTGACTCATCACCCTCCACCAAGCAAATGGGTTTTCAGCAACTCTACACATATATTCAGTCATCAAAATAACACATGGTGTATATCCAGTATGCATATTTGAAAAAAAAGAAATATAATTTCTCACCTTTCTCACATAGTTAACAGACCAAATTCTCTGTGCTGTAATTGGATCCTCATCAGTATTCTTTAATGGCAACTGAAACTGGAGTTCATACTCCTGTTGATAATAATTTGTTCAGTTTTTACAAAAAAAAAAACTCCATCACATCCTATATTTACTGTTTTGACTTTTAAATGCATCTCATTCATACATTATATAGCACTTCTTCTAAAATGTGAATACTTGATTTTCACACAAACGGTACCTCAAAAATGGAATCTGGTATCTCTCTGTCATAAAGAGGTATTTGTTTGAAGCTGCAGAATTCAGAGACTTCAGAATTACGCAACTGCAGGAGCCGGAAGCGTTTTGAACTTTCAAATTCTTCATCGGTAACAAAGTTGAATTCTTCCTGGAACTGTTCAAGACGAAAATGCTTTGCAGCCACCTGCCTGTCCGTCTCTGATGCATACTAAAGATATGAATACGATTCCTGAAATATTTTGTAAACAACTGCTTTGTTGTTATTTCACACAAGTTTAGAGGTTTTGTGTCGATTATTGAATTTTGAGAATTCTGCTTTGACCTAAACATGAAAAACATCTTACCACAACTTTCCTATTTTCCTATTTACGAAAACTATAGAAAACATTTTACCACTAGCCTAGTAGCAAGTATTACCCTTAGAATAGTCATAACATAATATTTGTCTACAACATACAGTACTAATACTACAGAAAGATACAAATATTCACTAACAATGAATGATTTTAAAAAAAAAGTTAGATTTAATCTTATATTTCTAAAGAAAGCAGGGAGATCCTCATTTAGCTACATCATCTGCCTGATCTATATATATATATATATATATATATATATATATATATATATATATATATATATATATATATATATATATATAGTCAGTGTTAGTCATACTGTACTTGACAATACATATGCTGAAGACAATGCATTTACTAACCATCATGAGCTGCACTAAGTCAGTGTTCTTAGGATCATTGGGATCAATTTGAGCTTCTTTAGCCCATTCCACAAGTTTCTGTTTATTGCTGAGCCATGGATCTACATTTTTTAACACACTGAAATAAGGTAAATAGCACATTATTTTGTGTTGTAAGTGATGTGTAATATTGTGATCTTATCATTATGAACACAGGGAGTAATTTATATTTATGTAATTGCAAATCAAAACTGAACCTCTCAATTATACTTGGTTAGACCAAAAAATATTTCCTGTTGAATTCTATGTTCTTTATAAACAACTGCAAAGCATTTAAAACAAAGAAAAAAACAAAGTAACGATGTAAAACACAAGAAAAGTCAAACAAAATAGGTGGTGTCAAAGAATGAAGTCATTCTGGGAAATGGTGTATCAAGGAACAGGTCAGAATCTTACAACGTTCCTAACTGCTTGCAGCTGATTTGTAGCTTCATCCCCACCCCCCTGCTCAGTGAAGATTTAGAATAAAAACAAAATCTGTGTGGTCACATGGTGTACTGCATTTGAAAGAGACGAAGCCCACTGTCTGTAGGATTCTCTATTCCTTAAACCAGCTTCATTGGCCTCTTTTAACTCAAATTAATGATTTAATGCTTTTAAAATGCATTATCAAATTCTCTTAACACTGCCTGTGCTCTTGTGTCACATAAATTATGTTGACAATTTCTAAAATAAACCAACGTAATACAGCATTGAAATCTATATGTTTTAATATAATTGCTTCTTTTTATCCTTACCCGTTAGCACTTTGTTTAGGCTGAGGCACAGCCGGGCCAAGCGCTATGCCATTCTTATCCACTGCCCAAGATACTGAATAAAAGAGTTTCCCAGAAGTAAGCAAACAGGGTCCCACAGTACTGTCCTCCTCAGACGAACAGGGAATGTCTGAAATTGTCACATATTACCAATCAGCAATCAACATATGATTTCAGGTGTGACTGAAGGAACAAAAAAAGGTTGAAAAGGACATTGAAACTCTGAAAGTTATATCAATTATATACACTAAAGATGCTCTCCTTGAAAAGTAGATGAAATGGGATTTAGCTGTTAAAGTGGTGCTAACAGATGAGTAGCATCTAAAAGCATACATACCCAAGGGAAAAATTAAAAGGCAATTACCTGGTTTATAGAAATTAAGCAATAATATATTGCTAATACATATGCTGCAGCTAATAACTTTACTTGACTTTTTTTAATACCATTGGCAGGTCCCATGCAAGTTTTTGATTCTGTCATTTGAATTGGGTTTTGTGAAAATGGCATCCACGACAACAGCCCGGCAACAATAAATATGAATCTAAATATGAATCAGCCAGCAACATGTTTTGATGGACAGGACACAGTAGGAACTCATATTTGAAATTGAGATACATTTAATATCTGTTGGAAGAGAACGCTACAGCCTGGAACATAGACAGCGTTAAAATAGCTTTCCATATGTTGTCATAATCTTATTCTTATATTGTGACTTACTACTTCCTACACCTTCGTGATTGGTCATCACTATCTGGTCACTACTGAACTCTGCCTGATCAAGTACAGCATTGCCAGACAACACATTTCTGTCAGGGATAGGCACGTAGACATTTGCCAAAAGGTTGCTATTTCTTCCTATGTTTTCACAGATCTGAAAAAAATAATACAAAGAAATAAGAAGTAAGATACAAACAACTGGGTTTTATGACCCACCTTACTGTATAAGTGAGAAAAGACTCCACACTATGGATAGCACACAGACAGACTGTGGAGGGCACCTTTATTGTGTACATTTTGAGAGTATTTGGAGAGTGTTTGTAGTCAAGCTTGTTTGAAGCACCAGTATGCTGTGTTTACTACTGGAGGTAGCCCAGGAACTCTTCTGTGTTGAAGCAATGTTTTCCTGTACTGTGAAACCACAACCTCTGTCAATCCCTATTACAGGCCTTAGTCGCAAACTTTAAACTTTTTAATTTAACAAGAATTGGTATTCAAACATTTAACAACCATTTCTAGAAAATGATCACAACTAAGAAACAGTCTTCAATTAAGGAAAGCTTTGAATGAACTTAATCAAAATGAGCTTTAAAAAAACAGTCCTTGACAAAACATTAATTAAAACAGTTCTTAAAGTTTTGTGACCAGGGCCTGAATACATGTGGCAGTGTTACATCTTCTCGCCTTATTTAGGTAATATATTTTACCTGTACAGGTAATGTAGAATACGTATCATATTATGAATACACTGAAGCTCTTGTGCTTTACATGTTAAGCAGAGAAACGTGATTTTTTTTCCTTACACACATGACAGAATAGCTCTTTGATTAACAAAAACCTAAAATAATGATCTCAAATATTTACCTCAAGCCTAATGCTTTCTGGCAAGTACATTATTTGTATGCTGAAAATCTGCTGAAACTCTACTGTAAAATCAGAGCCCAAAAAGGAGATCTTTGAGCAAGAAACTTGTTTTTCATTGTAAAATATTTTTAAAAGAAACCTGGTCTTCTGTATTTCGTTTCTTCTTCTCTGTTCCCCTCTAAAAAAAAAGAAAATATAGTTTGTGATATTAACTAGTTTTTCTTATTAGAAAAGAAAGAAAAGAATATATATATATATATATATATATATATATATATATATATATATATATATATATATATATATATATATATATATATTTTTTTTCTTGTGAAGAATTCAGTAAATAAGATCAATGAAGCATACTGCAATATTGTACAACTCTACAGAAGACTATAAAAACATGACTTCTTACAATGGGCATTTTTCTGTAGGAGTTGCTTTCCTGTTCATGGTCAGCACAGGAACCAGTGCAGGCTCTTCTGATTCCTGATGGGTTTGAGAAACTTGTGACTCTCGTTTCTCTTCAAGATCACAGCACATATACAGCTCTGTTATTTCTGTGTTTTTGGTGCATTCCTCAGTTTTCTAGTAAAAATCATGTAAGTTAAAAAGACTGATACACTGACATAACAGTACCCAACTGTATTATAATAAACCAATTGAATGCAACATTATCCCATTCATGCCATTTGTTTAGGCCGATATAGAACGTCCTACCTACAAGCTGTTAGATGTTAGGGATGTTAATAGTTTAAATGTTTAAATGTTTTCCAAGTCTTAAACATTTCAAAGTTGTCAAAGATGTCAAATATAGATTTGACATCATCGTAAGTATTTATACAGTAAAGTAGTATATGTATAGTGTAAATCCATTTATTTTTATAATCAATATATAGGTATTTTCCTTATACACATGAATGTTTTACACATGTAGTCTCATACAAATTAATGGGGAAATTAAATTAAACAAAAAAATGTTAGAGGCTTATAATATAACATTTGATCAATAAACCACACAAATCAACAAAAAATAACTTTTTTTGCAATTTGAATCTCTTTTTTTTGTTTTACTAACAACATTATATACTGTATGTCTCAAAGGTATTAATTTAAACAGCATGAATGCAATGCGCACCTGTTTATCTGTTAACTTGTCCTTGTTTAAAGGATCCTGTTCTTTCGCATATTTTTGTGCAGAAACCTTTTCTGTAACTTTTTCTCCAACTAGCCTACAATCACAACAATACTGTTATGTTAAGGTTAAAGAAATAATTTATGCACTTCATGGAAGCAATAGCACACAACAGGGTGTTACCATATCTGCACATCTAGGGATGTTGCACCTAGGCTTTGCCTTGTGCCATTAAACAGTCTTGGCCTGCAGATTTTGGGCCATATTTTGGTGTTATTATACATAGTTTGATAGAGCAATGTATGAAAAAGTGAACAATACAAATACAGTTATACTAAAAGGTTATGAATGCATTTGAAAAAAGGACATTTCTTGCATACACCTTTTCTCTGGAAAATGTAAACAAGCCTTCAGAAAGCATAACTAAACAATTGGCAGTCTTCGGAGGAATTGGATACAGTATACAAGTGTGCAATGTGTTCCCTTTTCCAATTTGTACTGTAGAAAGCAGCACATCAAGAAAAAAAGGGCAAACATGCACAAAACACAGGTAAGCAAAACTAAAGTTGAACTTTCAGACCCATTCATAAACACTTTAGGACAGTATTTAAAATATTTATAAAATTAATTAATGCACTAGTTGCTCATAGTTCAACTTCAAATAAAATTAAAACTATTCGAAACTAAGTCAAGTAGACACAAACGTTTCAGCTGGTGCCTTTATTAGTAAGAAACTCCATCAAGTAGACTGCCTTTGCACAAGCCCAAATGTTGGTTCACTTGACTTTTTCTTATTGTTTAACCTTAGAAGTCTGATTGAGAGTTCTGAAGTTCTGATTACTAAAAACACACCTTTGAACCTGCAATTTAACCATTGTATTAGCATATCCTTGGGCTTTTCTCAAGGACTTGATCTGTTTCCAAGTCATCATAATATTCTTAAATAGTGAAATATCTGCCTGTCGCTCGTCTTCAAGTATCTTTCTTGTTTCTCTGAAATGTAATGGTATAAACTATTAGCCTCTTAACAAATTTTTTGCAATCACTTAAATTGCATGCGTATGTTTGTATGTTTCTAAAAAAAAACAGAATCACTCATACCTTATTTGTTTCTTAAAATCTTTTACTCTGTGGGAACTGTCATTCAAATTAGTTTCTGTGCTTCTTGCAATATGCTTTAAAGCTCTTAGCTGTAATAGGCAAAGAAATTGCAAAATTTATAAATATAAAATCTGTGACTGTGTGAGTGCATGTGTGCATCTCCAATATTATTCATAACAAAACAATCATAATAGCAACCTTTACAATGAAGTCTGGAGGCAGAAAATGGTCTGTGATATGAATAGAGGATAGGCAGATTTGAGAAGCTTAAAGCCTTCTGTAAGTTAACACTAAGCATGCATTTAATGATTCCAATTCCAAAAAGAGAACTCAACAGTGAAATATAAAGTGGCTGTACCTAGTGCTGACTTTCAAAAATGTACAGAGTACTAAATACCGTATTCCTTCGAATTTAAGTGCAGCCCAAATTTCCCACCCTCAACTTAAGGAAAAAATAAAAAATCAAATAAAGATGCATTTACAAAGATGCATTTATTCATATAAGAAAACGAAGTATGGAGGCAGTCTGCTGTCACACAGAGCATTACAGTTATGACCTGCTTCTCATATGCGCTGCTTCTCATTTTATGAGCCGTCACCAACATTGACTAGCCTTGGGATAAGGAAGGTTGCTGAGTCTTGATTTGCTTGATAACTGGGCTCACCTTTTCTGACAACAGTTGAGTGAGATTCTTCTGCTGTCGGCATAGGTAATGGTCGTAAAGTTGGATTAGTCTGACAGCCAGGACATGCTCACGGCTAAAGAGAGGGTGATGGGTAAATACCAGACTTGAAATATTCAGATCCAGCTGGCACACCAAACTAGAGCTTTCAAGATCACAAATAACAGAACGTTCCAGTTTGGATTTGATTGCCTGCAATAAGAGAACAAAAATAAGTGTTATTTCCATGACAGTTAAAATGAGAACATTTTGTTTATTACATTTTTATAAAGAAACAAAAAAAAGAAACATGCAGCATAGTTCTTGGTGACAGTATTTCTTTACTTAATGACATAACAGTCAGCTTGGAACTAAGGAACACAAAAAGAACGCTATAGTGTACGTTAGTTAATATGTAGTGTTGACCCTGTCTCTTATGGTAAGTGACTGTATTCTCGTGGTCTTTGGATGGGCAAGAGTACCGTGAAGCGAAACGAGAACACGCTCTTATATAATCAGACAGGGTGAACAGTACATATTGACTTAACTTAACTTATTATAAATCAGGTTTTCATTATTAGAAAATAACCCATTACAAAGTTACTCTACCAGGCATGAGACAATACTTTTAATATGTACTGGAACATTCTGAAAGCTGGAGTTTTGATCGTCAGAGAGTAGCTTCCTGTTTTATTTTAAAATACAAAAATCAAAAGAAAAGAAAACTGACTTTCTTGTATACAGTCTTAATAGCAGGGTCACGTTCATCAAACGGAAAATCCAGTTTGTTACTCCAAGACTGTCTTATTGGATCAGATAATGCAATCAGGTTACCGTCTTCTCCAAACCAGTGGTTTCCCTGAAAAAAAAAAAAAATTAGCAATGTTCTGTTTTTTTTATTCTCTCAAAACTTTAATAATTATTATATCAGCAATCTTTTATAAAAGAAGATATTCGTCTATTTAACTAATTTAAACAGTGCCCTAACACTTGTCCATCTGCTTTATCGCAGACCTCATTCTTACATTTTATTGTATTTAGTGATGCTTATAAAGGGGTCTTATAATGTTTTGAAAATATAGTTTGAAATGCTGAGATCCTGTTCATTTATTTTGTGATCTTATTCTGTTCAAAAACGATATTTTAAAAAAAACAACCTTTTCTTGTTTAAAAAGACGATTCTCCATTTTATTCCATATTTTTCTGGATACTTCAGGTCTCTCACGAACATACAGCCCTTCATCCTGCAGAAAGCGTGGTTTGACGTTCGGTGGCATTTTCTCACTAAAAGACACTAAAGCAATGTGTATGAGTTTCACAGTTGACTGGCAACATTCTCAAAGCTTTTTAGTCCAAAGAATGCACACAATAATGTTATCAGAGATCATCTGCTCCAACATTTCTCTTAGCGGCTTGTACATATGTTAAAGTTGTTTCTTATTAGTTTTAGAATCATTTTAGATTTTTCTACTTAAAAGTGATGCTAACAATGATTTGTAAAAAGCCTAACTAGAACTTAACACAGAGAATGACAATAATTTTGAAGTAGAACACATTTATTGAACATATTTATAACATAAACCCTGGTTGGCAGCAAGGGCCATCTGCAGCCAACCACCAGATGAGACAGATGGGACAAGAACATCACATGCAATAGTAGTTTGACATTATTATATACAAGATATCACATTATTTTTTTACATACAATTACCCTTTTATACAGTTGGGTTTTTACTGGAGCAATCTAGGTAAAGTACCTTGCTCAAGGGTACAGCAGCAGTGTGTACCCCAGCAGGGATTGAACCCACGACCCTCCGGTCAAGAGTCCAGAGCCCTAAAATTGGACACATGGGCTACCTGCAAAATTTAAAACTGTTCCCTAATAGTTATTCAAATTCATGATTAATTATGACTAGAACAATTCTTAAAAATATCATACCAGGTGAGCTGCCAGGTACAAACAGAAACTTTGCCTCCTCTTCAATCTTTTTTTCAATATCTACATATTCAGCAGGCATCATTTTAAAAACATCTGAAGACAATACTTCCATTTCCTCACCAGATTCTCCTGTTTGCTTTAAGTCAGATTTTACCTTTGTTTTAAAAAAAATGTAAAGTGTTTATTAAAGCAGTCCTTACAAAGTTTCAAAATGTATTTTCCTACCACTTGCTTGGATTATCACTAGTCCCCCTTTTCTTATTTGCAAGATCTTTTGTTTCTTCCCTGTCCATACTTATGAATATAGGAGGTTTTCATGTACAATACGGTTTCTTAATGCACTGCACTATTGGTCAAATGGCCTGAGACTATTGAAGCTATAGCACAGAAAGTAGGATCAACTTTTAACTGTCTGTCTTTGAGATATCTAAAATAAAAGCAAAGAACCAATATACCTTTTGCTGTGAACATCATTGTTGTGTTTATGAACCATGAATGGTGACTGTACTATTTGGTGGTGTTGTGTTGCTTGTCTCATGAGGGTATATTGAAGAAATGTATCCTAGATTGATAATGAACAGTTCTTACAAATATTTACTATAGTAAAAGTATAACAAAGTGTAGCATAGTGAAAGCATGGTGAAAGCCTAGGCAGGCATTGTAAAGCATAGGCAGGCATTGTAAAGCAGAATAAATAAAACATTGCGAACCATGGGAAACTAATGTAAATTAATAGTATAAATTACAGCTAGTATAAATTTGTCATAATCTAATGCCAAAAATATTTACTTTTTGGGGATGCAGGTGCTAGATTTCCATTTTAAGGACAAGATAGACTGGCCATCTCGCTCAGATTTCTATTCATATACAGTACCTGTAGATACAAATCTAACACAGACTTGGACATGCAGCAAAGGAAAACAGTATGCCTATGTTGGTGTTAGGTTATCAAAAAAATTCTTGTTTTTCTTACCTCTGTAAAGTTATCTTTGAGATGAAGTATAAAATACAAGCACAATTCTCAACAGAAGAAATGTGGAACAGTGACAATATTGCCAGTGCTGATCAAAGGGTAAGAAAACTTTGTTGTTTTTCAATGTGACCTGAACTCCCACAAATTAGCTACTGACAAAACTGTTAAATGTTATTTGTAAGAAAAATGTTGAGTTGTTTAATAGTTGAAAAAAGTTATGACAGATGAAGTTTACCTGACTGATGGTGGTATTCAAAGAAGAATCAGAATTAAAAGGGACATCACGTTCAGGTAACCCATCAAAATTAAAAGAAAAGAAACGGCAAATCTCTTCTAATACAATTCCATGCTGAAAAAAGAACAGTATTAACAATACTAGACAGGACATTCAATTACAAGACAAAGAAGATTTATAAAAAGCTCAACAAGATAACCAATATTTCACTTACATAGGTTGGCGCAAAAGTTAGAAACACACTTTTTTTGTAAATGGGCTGTCCCTTATATGACTGATGCATTTGTTATGTAAACAGAATCCCTGGCATGTATTCTGGAATATATAAAAGCTGCATTTCCCTGTTGCAAGTGTGAAGAATAAAGGGATCTACACACAGGTCTGCAGGCAATCCTAAATATCACACTAGGGATCATACATGGTCCTTCCAGCTATTTAGATTAGCCAACACATGTTGCACTAGTGTAACTAAGATCTTAAACTTTAGGATCAACTATCTTAAGCCTTAGTACTGTTTTTACCATGCCAGCTCTGCAAGTCTCTAAATCTCTCTCTGCCCACAGTTCTGCTCTGCAGGGCAGGTCCTTCATTATTAAAGGTGCAGATGTAAAACTTTTGCACAAATAATATAATACCAGGGTTCCTTATACAAGTCAGTTGCTGTCACAGCATAACAAAATATTTGACCAACTTTGAAAGAGGGCTCATAGTAGCCATATCCATGACTGCGCACATTTCTGATGTTTCATCATGAATTACATATCATATTGGACACCTTGCAGACTTGCCGCTGCACATGGTGGCAGTGTATAATGATTCTAATTGTCTGTTCTGCTAACTTTTTACATACACAGACAATAAAACATATTTATGAATTACCTCTTCTGTATCTTCAACAAATCCTTCAGCATCTTTTATTGAATAAATAGTTCTGTCTTTGTAATGCACATTACTGTTCATCTAAGAAGGGAGAATCTTGTTATTAAATCATTTTCAGTTATTTTTATATTTTTTAATGTTAATTTTTTTTTCAAACAGTTTTATTTTTTTCAGCTGCTCACCACTTCATTAAATCTTATTTTTGAATCCCTTCCTCTCAAACTCTGAAGACACTGTGGCGCAGTAATTGTTTCTTCAAGCGCAACAGAATTTGCAGTCTTTGCCTGCAGGCATAAATGGTTTATTTAATCAAATATAAATAGCATGTCTTCTTGTCTGTTTACTACATTCTTCCTTCTGTGTGCTTCTTATTCAGAAAAAATACCAATTATAGTTTTACCTTCCTCCCTTGTACACTGCTGGCAAACAGCAACTTGCAGGAATAGGAGGTTATATTGTACATTGCATATTAGGGGTAGCACCGAATAGTGGGCTAATTTACTAGTCAAATCGTAAAGCGACGGTCAACCTCAGAAACTGGTAGTTGACTAATCGCATGTCACGTGATTTTGAAGTAATTCTGCAGGGTACAGTTTCAGATGCTTTTGCAATCCCTTAACATATAAATTTCATTTTAGAACATAGTTGTTTTTTTTAAAATTAGTTTTAAAATATAGTGCATAAACAGCAAAGTGTTATGAAACAGTAAGTTCACAAATTGAGTACCAGTCATCAAATACATTATTTATTACATTTTTTTTTAAATCGGCAACCAGTTGGCCTATCTGGCCTATTTTTACCTATTAGACTATTCAAATTAGTACTCGTTCTACCTCTATTACCTATTCAGGGGGCTCGGTAGCACCGAGACTGCTTCTCCAGTTTCCTATGTCTTAGGTTCCAATCCAGCTCAAATCACAAGTGGAATGAGTAGACATTAAAAAACAAATTTAACACCATTGGCAGCCTCTGCTCAAGAGGCCCAGAACTAAATGGAGGGAGTGTTCACAGAGACGTGAGGGAACCTCTTATTGGACCTTTAGTTATGCACTTACTTAGAAGTTTAGTTATGTTATATATTAGAAGTTAGTTATCTACTTACTTTAAGCTCCTTAAATTTCCCTCTTACCCTGTCCCTCATTGCTTCAGAGATAATGTTTTTGCTTTCCAAGGTACCTACAGGTAATCATATTGTGAAGTTAATATACAATATGAATCCCTGAACAGAACAGCTGTTAAGCTACTGAACAATATGGGGCCTAGCAAAGGCAAAATCAATATATCACATGTAGCTTTGTGAAACAGTAGCCTATTTCTCAGAAACACAGTAAACGGTAAATGGTTATCAATGTACTGTAACCTAAAAATTGTATGTAACAAACGTCAATGTTCTACTATGACCCCTGGTGCCGAAGTGTTTACTCCAGTCTTTCAAAAAATAGGAGTTAATTGCTGGAGTAAATGCTTTGAAAATATGGCCCAGTATACAGCATGCGGATAGGTTGCAAGAGGTTATAAAAACGAGGGACTTGAATGCTTTCACTGGTAGTGATCTACAAGTATGTGCAATAACATTCAAGATTATATCAAATGTGATTTAGGCAAATGGTTCTCAATATATTTTCTTCATAAATGTCATCACAATTCAATGAACAGTTTGAAAGATATGAATATGTGCCATAATTTAAAGTATTAAATCACTTCTTGTAATAAATGTACTTTACATACACAGCCTTGTGAACATTGTGGTAACGGGTACAAACAGCAGTATCACTATCACTATCACAATCTCTTTTTCATTGTTGTGCCATCGCTACTGCTTTATTGCGGAAGCTAGAGAATATACAAATTTCCTGTCTGACACTGAAGTTACTTCCTGGCCGTTAAAATAGTTTGAAGGATTTTCATTCAAAGTATAAAACCTCTACAAGCAATATTTAGGATCTACTATATATTTGAAGGAATTCTTTCTTAACAACTTTTTTTAAGAGAGTTTATAAACATTCTTTTAGATAAAATGCTGCTTTGAAAACTGAGAAACCCTCTCTAAAAGGTTCCAGGAACTGCAAAGTTATTTTTATAAATCAAAGTGAGCTTTGAAAAAACATTAACAAAACATATATAACAACAAAAGGGTAAAATCTATAAAGTAGTGCAGAAACTAAAGTTTAGGATAATGTTTGGGAATCATAAAAGGCCTGTTTTCCCCCATGATAAACACTGCTGAAACATAGTGTTTTGGAGGCTGTATTCTTAAGTTGTGTGGAAAAGCTAGTATTTGTAAACCTACAGTACGTGGTATGAAGCAGACATGGAGAGATCAGTGCATGTTGTCTAACCACTGGGTCATATATTCCAAAATATGCCTCACCAAACATGAACCAAAAAAGTCCTCCATGAATACATTGGTTTAGCACTGATGTAAACAGTTACAGATTTCCGTGTTGGTGTGATAAACACACCTGTCTAGGAAAAAAGGCACAATGCATGTGGGGTGTACAAAGTCATAAAAGCACACTTCATCGTCCATGTGTCCACCTACTCAATTCCAGCAGTAGCAAGGAAACTGTCAGAGCAGTCAAGCAGAGTAGCTCACTGTTTACCTCAGGACCATTTGAAGCACGACTTTGATGACACTCCTTTTTATGAAATATTAAAAACATATACACAGTACCTCTCTGTAAACTGTGAAGACTTTCTTCTGACTGCATTTTGGTTAAATTCCCTAAATCAGACAGCTGGGAAATGTTTTGTTTATTAATAACACTGAGAAATACATTTTGCTATATCAATATTGTTATGTAATGTAATGCTATTGTACTTTTTTTTTTTTTTTTTTTACTGATCAACAAAACAAGTCATTAAACTTTTGTTCATTTTAAGTAATGAACAGTATTATAATTAGGTTAATAATAATTTTGTTGTAAGAAAACATCTGAATCGAACTGCATCATGTACTTAAAGACTACTCGTTTATTTAATGTATAAATACTGGTTTATTTTTACAATTGATTTGACCTTTTTTCTAATATTTTGTCTTCCTGTTGAGATGCTGTTCCTCAGCCTTTCAGTATCAACATCTTCAGCGGGTACAGTCTGAACAGTCATAGATACAATGGTATACATTGAAGACATTGAAAAAGACTTTTCATGGAAACCTTTGTCATTGAACTTGTGTTTCTTTGAGTATTTCTTAAATGGGTTACAGTGAATGTGGACTACATGCAATAGAACACTGCCCACTCTGGTTTGCCACTGTAATTTTGTAATTTACAATGCATTGGACACTATAGTATACTGTATGATATGTAAATGGCTTTGTATGCGTCTTCCATTACTTACACAATTAGCATGGTGTTGGCAATAGAATCGTGTTACAAAGAAGGAATATTGTAGCCTAAGTCATTGTAGAGTTTACTCTTAGTATTACTTTGTATCCCCGTTCCCCCACCTCACCCCCTCAAAAAATAAAAAATAAAAACCCCGAACCATTTTTGATTTATAGTATCTTGGTTCATTGTAATCCACTGTAATTATACTATGGCTGGGACCAAATCAATACTTTGACAACCCGCTAATCGCACTTAACAAAACTGGCATATGTATGTGAAAATAATAACAATAATAACACAGTAACATTCTAAATAAAATATAAAGATGACTTTAAGTATTAAATCAAGTTAACAGTTTAGGAGTTTAAAGTGTAAACATTTCATCCATTATACGCACTGTAGATTTATAGTCAGTTGCCTTACCCATTTGTCTTGATTTGGCGGTTGAACTTTCTGATCATCGTCTGCTTCCTGGTCGTTTGAAAAACATGCTCTAATAAATTATCATATAAAAACAACAGCACTAAATCAGTCCTACTGTGTACAAGATGTACAATATATTAATGTAAAAAGAAAACAATACCTATGAAAGTGTGCAGTTTCCTCATGCTTTACCCATGGATATACTATGCATAACTATACTGTAGTTTATACTGTTTAATGTGCTTTACCATTCCTCGCTGGAATTTACAAATTCACATTTAAAAACTACACCAACTATACAGTAAACACAACCCAAAAGTATCCGATTTATGTAGCCTCTGTGACATGGAAGACGGGTATATTGTTTTGCTTTGAAACACTTAGGAGCAATGTCAGCTTATTTGATCCTATCCAGATCCTTATCTTTAAATGTACTGGTTGACCTACAATGTGTAGATACCTGAGAAATGAAAACAAAAATGTGCAATTTACTCATTCTGTTTTATTACCATTAGGCCTACTGGTTGATCTAATAGATAATTTACAATTATCTAGATCAACCAGGAATGGGAATACTTTAAAAAGAGTAATGTTATGTTTTAAAATGTATTTGATTTAACCCCTGTTAATTCCGGTTGTTTTCTTTTTCAGTTGGTTGTCATTGTTTTGTACCTGTGATTTGTACGTTACATAGTAGTGAGTCGGTTTTAATAGACATCACCCAGGAGTTGAGCAGGGCCCGCCCTCTAGTGGTTAATTTAACTCGAAGTACAGTATTATTTTACAGACAACTTTCCGTTTGAGTGACTAGTAAATGCATTTTATGTATTTTCATGACAACTTTATCCAGAATACGGGAAGCCGGTATTATTGGTATCAACTTTAAAAAAGTATTATTGTAGTTATCCCTAGTAGTTTTGCTTTTTATGTTCAATAAAAACGTTGCCTTTTTTAAATATTACTAGTGAATCACAAAGCAAATATTGATGTGCACAGTAGTAAACAGTATTATGTATATGAGCAGTAACAAAACATTTAACTAAAGCAATACGATTCGCGAAGATAATAAACATACATTGTTTACAAATAAAAATTGGTATAGGCTACTTACACTGAACTAGACATTTCAAGAATAGTCGAGTGGTATTCAAATAACTGGAAATGGATACCGATAATATAAAAACGTTAGGTTTGACGACAATGCCGCAACGTAGTTTTTTTTTGTTGTTGTTTTTTTTTAACCTGTCCGAAGTCAACGTCAGTTTCAGAAGCTGCACGTGGCCAGTTTGATACTGTCCAGTTGCAAAAAGTACAGTCAGCTAAAATCTAAAACTTTAATTTAATTTGGGGAAATAAATAAAAATAAGGGAACACCTTTATATCGCGCTAATTTGGACGTACTAAGATGGTTAGCACAAAAACGATACAGTTATGTATTGAAACAGTTAGGACGAGCTTGAGGTTGCGGTCTGCATCCTGTTGCATTGCTAAATACCAGTGAACCTGTCGGGTGTTCAGTAAAAACGTTACGTTCTTACACAATTATTATTATTATTATTTCTTTTCACATTTCATAAACAATGCATTACATAGAACGACGTCCAAGTAAGTGGCTTAATAATTACAAGTACTAAGAATGTGTTTATTAACATGTTTGGATAAATTACAGACTCTGCTTGTTTTTCTTACCTCTGCTTGTAGTTAATATTTTCATATTTGCAGATATGTCATAACGCTATTGCATCAGCCTGGTAGGCCTTACTGTTATTAGGTGCCATGATGCATAAGGTTGTCTAAAACGTTTGACTTATTTGCACGTCTGAATTCACATTTAAAAAGTATTGCTTGAGGCAACAGTAATCTTCAAATAAAGGGTACTCTTTAATGTTGTAGAAAGAATACATGCAAATAAATAATAATTTGAGTAACACTGCTATTCCTGCACATTACATGTCTTGTAAATGTACTTTAGGATGGGTAAATTATCTATTCTTATCTACCAAAGGTGTATGAATGGGGTAAAAGAATAGTAACCCAGTCCAAAGTCATTCTGCAAGCGTCTCTCTGTCCCTTGTTGGAGGATAGTGTCAATGCTTTCTAGACAATGCTGTGTAACTCCATATGTATCAAATACTACAGCATGTATTTCATCATATAATTATCATTCAATTCATATTTCCAGGCTTTGACCTTTTTCATACTATTTCATGCATTCCCCCCTCCAAATTACAATACAATCACCTAATGATATCCTAATGTTATACATTCTTAGTATTGCCCCTTCCTTACTCTATAAGCACCCTATACGACATCCACTATTTAGTATAGTTTTATTACACTATTGGCTCAATTTAGTGTTGAGGAATATAGCATTTAATACAGTCTAACATATCCACAAATGATTGAGTTATTCAAGAGAACAAAATAAGCAAAGAACAATATACAGTTTATACAAAATGTTATATTTAATAATGATGGTTTTAGCTAGAAGTTAGAAACATGTTATGCAAAACTGATATTCAGCCATGTTTAGTATTAGGAGCAATTAGGAGTCATTATATAAAAACAATCCCACTGTTAACACCCCCGCACTGGTAAGCATCCCACCAGCACCACAACAGAAAAAAAATTACTAAACAAATTATTATTAGTTTTTAATAGAATTGGAATGCTCTTTTACGACAGTATAATTACCCTATTTAAAATATACAGCCTCTAATTACATTTTCCTATATTGTTTACTGTCCTCTAAACTTTGTATGGTGTTTGCAATCATTCTGAGTGGAGCAGTCCTTGAGTTGGGGTTGCCAGCATCTCTTCCACCAGAGACATTTAAAATACAGATTAGATCAGCAAAGTGCCTCTTTAGGATTAAGGATCAATTGCTGTCAATACACATAAGCCGAAATGGCTTGCATTACATATCACGAACTAGAGCTGAAAAGCTGCTCTTCAATTCTGTTGAAAGTCCAGTACCTTAACCCAAGAGTATATCCAAGATTGACTTTAACGCAGTATTTAAGTCATTGCAATAAGAACCATTCCGAATGTTTGAAAACGTGAGGGAATTTGACAGTACCAAAAAAAAAACATGAAAATATAATTGGAAGCTATTCATGGTTGGTTTCACAGACCCTGTTTAGCACTAATCTTGGCTTGCCTGATGTTACACTGGGTAATGTTGGTCTGCTAATCAGGCTCTGTGAAACCAGCCCTAAATATTTTCTTATTTTTGAGAATTAGCTGCCATTGGGTCTTCAGGATGTTTGCATTTAAACTGATAGGCTTTCACCTCTTCCTCGCCTGGAGTTTTTGCTTCTTATAGACTGCTGGAGGGCAGCCTCTGCTCATCCATCTTCAACAGAGCCTTCAGTAACTGCTCTTCCTCAACTGCAAGAGCCTGAAAATATTTTAAAACATATGATATACATACAGGGCAGGCATAAATGAACTGTATTACCAGTGCTCAGGATCCTTTATGCTATTAACACACCTTTGTCAAGGGAATGTGTGTTTGAAAACAAACAGTGGAGGTCCATTTTAGGATTGAGACATAATTAAAACATATATATATATATATATATATATATATATATATATATATATATATATATATATATATATATATATATATATATGAAGCAAAGCTAATTAATTCGATAGGGTGATGCAAAACTTTTGACTGTAGCTGTGCACTCACTTATTTCTATTAAAATCTATAAATGTGCTTGTAATGTAATTTATGTGATTTCCATTACATGAAAGTAGATGTTAAAACTTCATGCTGATTTTAGACTCAGCTCTCACAGTAAACTAATGTGATCCATCTGTGTTTCCATCCATTTGCGTTTCCTTCCATCTGATGATGTAGATATCCTTGCCTGGTGTTGATGACTAAAGTGTAATGCTGGCTCCAGGGATCAGCTTATCTTGCCTCCCTGGTGCATCAGCACACACAATGGCTGCGATGCTGGCTCCAGGGATCAACCACAGTGCGGTCTCCCCAGAGCCTCAGCATGACAACCGTCTGGATTGAGCTAAGTAAGATACATCTCTGGGGTCTTCAAGTGGGCACCTTCCATCCTTGGTGTTTCATCGAATAGCCCACGACACCTCATGAGGGCTCTACGGTGACTCTGGCATCCCAGAACCACCCCTCTCTGTCCCCCTCTCAGCCCAGCTCAGATGACTTACCTGTGCATCAACGTTGCTTTCTTTCTATTGTGCTTGAAATCCCAAACCAGAATCTTTCCGTCTCAACCACAGCCAGTTGCTGCTCCTCTCTGCTGCTTCAGATAAGTTCTTCACTGTGCGGCGCAACTCTTGACCACTGAATCAGACGTCTCTGAGAAACCGGGTTGTAGAGTGTGCCACAAATCCTCGACAACCCACCTGCACTGGGTAAAGCGGGACTCTCCATCCTCGCTGTTCCGCTTCAGCAGCTAGTTGAGCATACCGAAGTTTCTTCCTCTCATATGCCTCATCCACAGTATCCTCCCATGGCACTGTTAACTCTACCAGGTGAACGAGGCATGCTGATCCAGACCACAAAACAATATCTGGTCGAAGGTTAGTGGTGACAATCTCAGGTGGAAAAATAAGCCATTGACCAACATCTGCCAGCATTTTCCAGTCTCCAGCAGCTTCCATTTGTCCTAGACGAGGTTTGGTTTTAATGACTTTTCTTGGTGGTTGCTCCCCTGGACAGAGCAATTTTGTCCTTTGTGTGTAATGTTTTGATAGAACAATGTAAGGCCAAACAACACAGCACCTGGTCAGACACCAAGTAAACCATTCTGGGCTAAGACCCACCTTACATCCTGTCAAAATGTGCCTTAATGTTGCTGGTGATGAACACAAAGGACATGACGGATCCTCTCCTACCCATAGGTTTAGGTTCTGTGGAGATGGGAGAACATCATATGTTGACCTGATGAGGAAACTGATCCTGCTCTGTTCCATTATCCATAGGTCTCACCAGCCAATCTTGCATTGTTCCACACTCTCCCATCTCATTCATTCTCCCTGCTTGGCCTGGGAAACTGCCTTTACACACCTCATTCTCTCCTCCTGCTTTTGCACCTCTTTGACTACCAGTCACCTGCATTGAGCAATGTAGGAGGAGCTGAACTGAGACCAAGACCTTCTCTTCCATGCTGAACTTGCCCCATGATGTCACCAATTTGAAGGGCATCTTCCATGGCTTCCTTTGCCGCCCACTTCCTTCCAGTTTTCAACACAGTTGCTGCCTCCCTTACGCATTTATCGCATGACTCTAATAATGTAATTTCCAGTCGGACCTTGGCACACTTAAACTCCTCTGTTAGAGACTGATAGCTGCAGTATTCCTTTACCATAAAGTTCCGCTCTGCTGAGGCAACGTGGAACTTCCAACCATTTCCTGACGTATGAACTGATTAAAGTTTCCAGCTTCTCTACTGTTGTCAAGGAGACCTTGTACACAGTCAGTGGCCACAGCAGCCTTTGCAGTAGACCAAACTGAAAGCACCAGAGTTTCAATTTGCCCGGTAAAGCACTGCTGTCTATGCTCTTGAACCCTTCTGCTGCTTGTTATCTCATTTCTTCCACACGAGCTGTGTCCTTTCGGTCCCCGTCATACCATCTCCCAAGACTTTTCACTGGCTTCTCAAACACTGTACTACATAGTTAATGGTGTAACGATCTTCCATTCCTATCTATTTATATTCTTAAAGCTGTAAAAAAAAAAAAAATTATAGGGCTATAAATTCAGGCAATTAACAGGCAGCTAATCATAATGTGTCACTGGAATTGAAAACCTAACGCTATCACAAGACTTTACTCCTTACGTAAGGGGCAGTTATTGCCTTGCTTGAGTCTGGGAGCTTTATGTAAAGCTGTGTTGATTGAGCTTGTTGAGCTTTTCTCATTATCATCTTAAGATCTGTGCGCACGTGTGCTCAGTATTATGAGTACAGGATGTAGGCTTTTTGTTTTAACCCTAGGAGTAAATGCAACTATATCACCACTGGACTTATATTAGTTTTTAAAAACTACCAAATAAAAGAACAAACCACAACTGTGATGTGATACAGGTACCTGCTGGGTTTTTTTTGGTGGGGGGGGGGTTGGTATTCTTGCAGTGTTAACATTAATTAATCTGACACAGTTATAATATTCTCAATTTTTTTTTATAGGCCTATACAAAAAAAAATGTCAGAAAAAAAAATTAGGTGGCCTGTAATCAATGTGTATTCCCACTTTCTTCTTACAAAAACATGTATATGTAATGAACCAATTCTTGCTAGAATAAGATCTTTAAACAAGACATATCCATTGTAAGCAGGGAGTTGAAACATTATTTTAGTATTAGTCAGGAGGGATTGTAATCACAGCAGAATTGAATTGACTTGTATTGGAATGCACCCATGGCAACAGGGTTCTCCCGTCTACTATTCTTCCATAAATGACTATGGGATCTTTAATGGCTTCTCTCACCTCCTGCTGTACTGTCCAGTACACTCTGACACCATGCTGGCAGGGGCGCTGAAACTAGGGGTGCTGGGGGTGTGGCAGCCCTGGCTTTGCATGACTTCCATCATATACAGGGGTTATGGTTTTGTTCAATGGCTTTCAGCACCCCCACTTTAAAAATTGTTCCAGTGCCACTGCATGCTGGGTGTGGAGCTCAGGGAAGAGAGCCCTCTACTCCCTTTTTATAGCACCTGATTCTCCATGGAGGTCCAACATCCAGGTATTTGTCTACTGCAACTGGTTTACAAGGTGTCAACTTTAGGTTATGAAACCTGAGCAGCTTTTTGGTCATATATCGTATCACAAATGCATATTTTAGACATGTTCATGGTACTTTCTACAAACTGACTGGGGGCATCACAGAATTAAATATATACATTTGTATTTTTTCCCCACCAATATTACATTTGTGATTTATTTATTTAAATACAGCTCGTAATATTAATCACGCAAAGGCTGTTTAGTTTTTTTTTCACAACAGTAATATAACAAAATTGACAGAACACAAACTTTAAAATAAATAATCCTCCATGTTAAAATGGCATGAAAATGCCAAGCCTTATATAAATTATGTAATAACATTAGTTTACTGTAATCTTTGTATATTCAGCAGGGAATATTTCATATTTCTGAAATATTCCCTGCTAAACTATATTTAAAATGAACAAATAATGTTAGGGTTTGTAGTACATAATAATACTACTACAAATAATAATAATAATAATAATAATAATAATAATAATAATAATAATAATTATTATTATTATTATTATTATTATTATTATTACAGGCTGGCCTTTCAACTGAATGTGACACATTTCTCAATGGATTAAGTAGTACTGCAGCTTTAAATTCAGTGGCCCTGTCTTCTTCAGCCGTAGACCAAAACAGCTGGATCCCTTCGAGTCCTCCGGTCCTCCCGTTTCCATAAAACGTCTGCTCTGATTGGTCTTCCCTTGCCCATGTAACCAATCAGAGAGCGGCTCCCATGGAGGAAAGAATAAATGCAAGATGGCTCCTCATATAAAATCAGGCTCCTGGCTTCTCTCTAGTGAACTTCAAAATTACTCTTTATTTCTAATTAGAATTAAACACAGTTTTGGGTCCAGTGCAGAGGGGTAACCCAGAGTTTGAAACCGATATAAAAGTATATTAAAGCGTGACTATACATCCCGAGATTTTAGGGAGAAAAGGGGGACCTTTTTCAAGCTATGAATTAAATGCAGCATTTCGTCTGTGTCTGACTGTGGATGGTGCGAGACAGAGCAAGGGCCTTTTCCACCAACACCGCCGGAGCGTTTGAGATTTTAAAAAAAGAATTGAACTATTGAAAACACATGGTGGATATTTGGGGCTAAACCGATCACTCAAGATCAACGTTTCGTTCCTAATTCAGCATCATGGCCGTATCAAGGTGGGGACGTTATTTTTAAACTGACAATGAAATGTTATTTAAATTCTGTTTCTCAGGCCCAACTGGAACTCTTCTTTCTTCCTATATTTAAAGGCGGATGTGCAATTATTTTATTCACGCAACCACTCTCAAAATTGTTGATAAATGAAATGTCATATTTAATAATGAAATTGTTAATCTATTTCTTTGGAAATATACTTTTAAAGCTAAATTCACACCAGCCTTCTATTTGATCTGGGTTATATTTGTCAATAATTAGACATGTACAGTATTTTAAATTAACTTTTTTTTTTAAACAATGTACTGAGGCCGAAAACATCAGTGCGAATGGAAATGTGTGAACTATGTCGCGTCACACTTAGCTGTATGTTGTGAATGTTATCTTAATCATTGTGATGCTGTTTTTATAATCTACATCTGCAAACTAAAGCTACACTGTTTGTTTTCTCCAACGTGTGCACCAGTAACCGAAATGGCACCACTGTGGGTCCCTGCACATCAATCTAGATTCCAACCTTATTCTGTATTAATATGGAAGTCATCGATATTTAATCCTGGGTCATTGTGGCTTCATTGAATTTTAACTTTCTTTTGGTAGGTTTCTGTTTCGCGTGTCAAACATGCCATAACACAGCAGCTGGAGAGGAAATCAGAGAGGGTATTTCCAGATAAAGATATTTTAAGTGGCATGTAGGCAATTTAATTGATGTTGAGACTTTGCTGTCATAGTTTTGGCATTGTAGAAATTGGAACTAAATGTATTTTTGTCTTGCCTTTAATCTATAGCTTGGACTATCATACTGTGTGTTTTTGTATTTGTCAGATTTATAGATGAGAAAATTAAAAATAATATATAATAAATATTCAACACCCTGGCGTCACCAGACTCTTATCTCTTTTCCACTGTACAACCGAGCTGCGACCTCATGGTAGGGTTATGGCAGGGGAACCTGGGTTGTTTTTCCACTGCAGAGCCGAGCCGTGCTAGTGACGTCACACGCAACGAAAGACAGTTGTTATTAATTATTGTTATTTAGTTTGCCAAAAGATGCAGTACAGCAGTATCTTGTATCGCTATATTTGGTAAATATATTTAGGAATTTCTTTAATTCACAAATGTTACTGATTTATGTCGACTTACTAAAGTTAAATTAGTTCTGTTGAGTGGGAGTTAAGTGTATTGTCAGAGATTCAGGCATTATTATTATTATTATTATTATTATTATTTCTTTATTTAGCAGACGCCTTTATCCAAGGCAACTTAGAGACTAGCTTTCTCATTTCTGATGCATGACTCCAGATCTTCCTGAACACTTCTATCTGCCCACAGAGAAACTAGAGCCTGCACTTCCTCAGCATCCCAAGGCTGTACTTTTCTCTCATCTCACTCGCTGCCTGCCATGTTTGTCGTTTTTCTATCTGGAGTGTACTGACCAATGCAACGTAATGACGAAAATCCTTAACCCCGCCCCTGGCTCGGTTCGGCTCGCAGCTGGATTCAGATGTCTTGTGGCTAGTTTCACGGTTTGGTTCTCGCTCGGCTCGACAAATAGCCAGTGGAGAACCACCTGTACTGTACCGAGGACTCACGGGTCAGATGTGCCAGTGGAGAAGGAGTAATAGTAACAACAAAACGGTCAAGAAAACAATAAGAGTTTTGTTGTAGAATGGTATGGTTAAAAAAGACACTTGTTAGTAAGCTACTAAATTATTCTTCAAAAACTATTTTAAGGGAGCTGCTGACACTGATGATAGTGTAATGTAATGGAATGTGTTTTACTCTCAGTTGTGGTGTTTTAGGGGAGAAAATTGCCTGTCATCTTCTCCACTTCAGTCTTCTCAATGTCGTCTCCACTTCAGTCTTCTCAATGTCATCTTCTCCACTTCCATCTTCTCAAATGGCAGGATGTGTATGCACATGAGTAATTGCCCATAGGGTTCTTGAAAAGGAATATGTATTGCTTGCATCTTTAATTTCAAAATTAAATATAGCACTTTTATTCCTTAAATAGATGTAACAGGTTATGAGAATAATGGTTAATCATGGATGATATCTTTCCTGATTTTTACAATTTACAGACTTTTCTGGTCTTTCAGTTTATAATGTAATGTGTAATAATATTGCAGTTTACACTGGAAAAATAAATCCCTTCATATTAGGGGGTTCATCCTTTTACATTTAATAGATAGTCAGTTTCAGAAGGGGCAGAAATTACAGCTGCATACCCCAGTGGTAGAAAAAATAATTGTTCAGCCTAGTGAATCATGAATTGTTAGCAGAAGCAATACATCTATATACACAAATAGTAGTTTGGTCATCTGCTGCATGGCCCTCCACCTATGGCAACACATGATGAAATGTGATTTATAGTTGGAAGAAGTACACACCCACCATCTCATTTAACTTTTTACTTTAACAAAATATTTTACATTGAAGTATTTGTAGCTAACAAGGTAGTGTTACGTTTTCTGCTCAATATTCATTATATAGGTCTCAAAAGTGGTTAATTTGGTTTTAAACATGTATTTTTGTTTTAAAACATGATGTCTGGTACTACACTAAGAAATCTGTTTGCAAGTCTAGCTTTTAGACTGCTGAGCACTTCCTGGGTCGTTTCACCTAATGGGTACATTTGACCCCACCCCATTCGCTGGCTTCTGTCCTGTAGATAACTAGCCAGCTTTTTCCTCTGTTGACTGACAGGCTTTCATCCGGTAACATGCTTTGATCCAGAAGACACTGCTAGGGTGCAGTGATCAAGGCAGTAAAGCAGTAACAGGCAAGACAAACAAACTGATGGCTTTCTTTAGCTTAGTGGAGTACCAGATGTCTATTTTAAAAATAAAATGCATGTGTGCTATAATGTGTTTCTTTCAAAACAGCTACATTGAGACCTATGTAGCTAACAGAATTGCAAAATGAGTAAGATGTACAAAATTATTTTGTTAGCTGCAATTAATGTTAAAGATGTTTAGTGCTTTAAACTTTTACATTTTTAAAAGTTTAGAATTTACCCTAAACAACGATATGCAGGCCAAATGTAGATGTCAGCTGTGGTATACAATAGGCTATGTACAGTGTAAATGTATTCCTTCAATCCACATATATAGTCATTCATGTTAATGTTGCAGTGCATCATAAAGTAGCAGCACCCTTATGGCTTTTTTTTTTTTTTAACCCATTAGGTTAAAAATGTTCCAGTATTTTAACGCATCTTAAATGTTTAGGAAATTAAATGGAATTTAATATCACTAATTAAACCGCTGATTCTATTACACATACCAAATAGCCTATCAGGACCAACATATGGTGTCTTGACCTAGTTTATTTGCTTTGTGGTTAATGTCTATTCCACATCACTTGGCATCAGCCTGTAGTTTTGTATAATATGATATACAGTAAGAAATCATTTACAGGATTTTGTTGACAGTTTGTCATCCAGGTCAATCCACCATGCAGATGGTGCTATAATAGCACCTCTATGTTCTGCTGTCTGTTGCTCGCTGATAAGGTTCACTGCTTAAAGCTAATTTTTCCTTGGCATATAAGGTAAAGTGATTTTTGATCTGCCCTATTGAAAGAAAATGTGGGGGAATTTAAACATGTCTGTCTTGTTAATAGGCTTGATCGCCTGTTTATTTTGCTGGACACTGGCACGACTCCGGTGACTAGAAAGGCAGCAGCACAGCAGTTAGGAGATGTGGTCAAGCTCCATCCTCATGAGCTGAATAACTTGCTATCTAAAGTAAGTCTGGACTTTGCCAATTCTAACTGAATAGGCATGACATTAATGCCTGTGTCTGAAAAAGACTTTGGAAATCCTTACTTCCTTGATAAAATGTGTTTAAAAAAAATAGGCTGATGATTACAAACCTATTTAATGATTGTACCACAACCTAGGAATCGAGTTGGTATAAAAAAACAAATTCTTAAATTGTGTAATTAACAATTCGTTACGTAAAGAGTGGACCAGTTTAGTAAGAAATACATTATTTACAAAAAAAAAAAATCAAGTAATAACAAAGCTAATGAATAATGTATTAAACGAATGTAGTTGCTGTCTCGGAGTTTAAACATATAGGCAATAGTTGTAGTAATCTGAATCTTGATCAGGTTTGTGTAAAACAGACAAACCTTTTGGCTTCACTGATGAAGGTATGAGCCAAAATGTGCTGACTGTGCTGAACTAGCATGTTTTGTTTAAGTCTCTTATTAGATCCTTGTCTTTCTTCTAAATTTGGCTCTCACTAATAACCCAATTAAGCTTGATTGTGTTAAACTATTAAAATGATAATAAAACAATTGAATGCATATTCTTTTAAATAATGTATAACAATGAATTACTGCAATAAGATGTTACAGGAATGAGGATAATCCCTTGAATTGTAAAGAGCAGTACATTGCAATGTGGTTAAAACTGGCATATGTATTCTACCCAAAGGTTTTAACATACTTAAGGAGCCCTAACTGGGACACCCGCATTGCAGCAGGCCAAGCAGTAGAAGCCATTGTAAAAAATGTTCCAGAGTGGAATCCTGTCCCCAAACCGAAACAAGGTATTTAATATTGTAATCCATCTATGTCTTTGATCTTGGTAATGATTTTACCTTTCAGTTCACTATGATGTATTTTTTTGTTATAAAAGTAGATATAATTTTTTTTTTTTTTTTTGGTTAATCACTAGCATGAAGAAAGTCCACTTGCTACATGGTTAAACACAAGTTTATATTTTATTGATTTGTGCACATTAATACCACTACTGTACATCTTGTAAGTCTGCTCTAGCAAGTAATTTTTTCACCATCACATTAGTCGTATTGAAAAGGAAACGCCCCACGGTCAAAAACACCATCAGCAATTAAGAGGTGGGAGGGGAGTAATTTATACAATTAGCCAAAGTGCCAAGATTAACCTTAGAATCCTAACCAATGCTTTAAAATCCTACATATTACTCTTCAGAGAATTCATGTATGTTCATTCTGGATCTGCAAATACTTGAAATACGACTAGTGTCCTATAAACTACTGCTTCCTGTTGCCTTTGCTTTTGGCCACATTATCTGATTGCAGCAATTGCAGTAAGTTTGAACAAGTAATAGTCTCGGGGAGCAGCATCAACTTCTCATAGTGTTGTCTTTGCATATTTCAAATAGAAGTACAATATACAAGCAAAGAACCAAAAAATCCAAGGGTTATGGATTTGAATTCGCTATTGTATATGTTTGTTTTATTTTTAAACAGAAAGTGTATGTGTTGTACGAGGATCAAATGTTTAAGTTAGGGGTGAGTCGGTACATTGGTTTTGTGGTTTAGGTACATTACGGTATTGACACTGTTCCTGCTCTACACTGCAAATATCATAATTATCGTATGCAACAGTTAACGCTATGTTTGTGTTCCTATGAAGGAAAAGGCAACTTTTATACAAACACCTTTTTATTCAATGTCCTTTACAAAACAAGTCTCGGTACTACTTGGCTGTCTTACCTACTGTAGCCTCACACTTGAACATTCCATCCACTTCTACATTGCTGTCAATCACCACCATGACCAGTGTTTTGCCTTTGCATTTTTCTACTGCAAACATTCATCTAAAGCAAGCGACAATGCAGCCTTAGCAAAGTGTCTGAGGAAGATCTCTTTTTGTGAACTGATGCTGTATTTTGATAATGGTTTTGAAGGAAACTCAATGACACAGAACGCAAGTTTCAATGTCTCAATTAGCAGAGACAAGTGACTACAGCGGAATAACTTGAAGTAGTTTTGTTTAAAAGTTATTTGCAGTATTCAACCTTTTTTTAGATACACAAAAATCTTGTTTTATGTACAAACTCCACATGTATAATAATCACTAGTAATAACATTGGAAGCTTACTTAATGTAATGTGAAATGTAGATATTTTGTTTTAACAGTTATCCAAACCATGCACATTTTATAGCTGCCCATCCCTACCAGTGGACTTTGAAAAGTCCTAAGCAAGATAATTTGACAACATTGTTTGGGACCAGGTGTTCAGAACAGAATTGAGGTGCAGAGCTATGAGACGTTTTCATGACGCCTAACCACAGCTCATTTTATGAGCGCTAAAATCACAAGTGTGTGTATAAATACAGCAAACTAGTATTTGGCAGGGCTGTCTTATTCTCCATAACACTTGCTTATAAGCTCACATATTTGCTTCTCCAAATATCTTTTCTGTCATTTCAGAGTCTAGCTTAGACAGTTCCATGGAGGAGGTACCTTCAGATAGGCTTAGTTTCTACAGATTTGATGTCTCACGACTTTTAAAACATGGAGCCTCTTTGTTGGGATCAGCTGGTGCGGAGTTTGAGATCCAGGACGACAGTTCAGGTAATCTGATCTTCTCTGAGCTGATGAATATTGATTGTGTGTTGCTACACAATGGCTTTTCATTTTCTAAAGTGAGCACGGTGAAATGCAAATATAATTTATTTTTGCGGCACATGAAGGGTGCAATCGAAGTCTAGGAGAAAAGGGAAATATTCATATTCTCCTCTAGTTTGCCCATTTACTGAACTTCAGTGTTATGATTAAGGAGCATAATGTGATAATGCCAATGGTATGGAAATGATACTGCACCAGCTTTGATAATCAGTTTAGTAACAAAATTAAACACACAACCTTAATTGTTTTACATATTCTACAGAATGCAAGGGAGTGGATTCAACTCTATTTTGGAAAATACAAATTTTTCACACATTCAATAAACCGCAATGTGTTTGTTTTTTATTCCAAAGGTGAAGTTGATCCCAAGGAGAGATTAGCTCGACAGAGGAAGCTGCTGCAGAAGAAACTTGGCCTTGATATGGGAGCTGCCATTGGCATGAACACAGAGGATCTTTTCAATGATGAAGACTTGGATTACACTCCCTCCAAGAGCCCAGCAGCTAATAAGCAACCTGTAGGTAGAACCTCAGGCTGTCCAACTGCACGGAATCACACAGTGGGTTAACTTCATTAGTATTTCTAATATCAAGACAAACAATGTCTTTGGATGTTGAAATTGAATAAATGGAAGTCCAGCACTCAACAATGCAATTTGAAGCTATTTGCGTTCTAATTTCGTTGTAGTACTTGCTTTCTAGTTTCATTGTTGTAGATTTGAGGCAGTTATTACCTGTCCTGTATTCAATTTGTAAATTGGTTACCAATTACACTTTTATTTTTTTAAGTTATCTTGACAATTGAACACTCCCTCATGACCACTGGTAGCCATGTAATGCATTAATACTTAGATATACTACATGATCCTCTGTGAAAGTTGGTTTGGTGCAATTGTTTAGTGCCTCCACATTCAACAGTTGGAAATGAGACTTCCTCCGTATATGGTGCTTATATTGGTACGTGACCAAAAGCAATACATTTGATTTGCGATTTAAAAAAATATATATATGAGAGATGTCTCTATTGATATATTCCTTTTACCTAAAGAACCCACTATATTGGACCATTACAATATGTAGTGACAGTAGTGTACTGTTACACCTCTAATAATTTCCCTGCATACTTAGTTGGCAGTGGCTTTTAAGAAAATTTGAACCAATATATATCTCGACAACTACACTGTTGCAGTACTGTGACAAGTCACTTTATCGACTACATTTGAAATCCTAAATAAGTTATAAATACTGTGTATGTTTTGATTCCTTTACAAATTATATGTCTTGTATATGTCAAGAAGTATTTGCCCCCACCAAACGTCTTTTAATTATAGCTCTTTTCTGTATTGTGTGTGTGTGTGTGTGCTTGTTAGATAGAAATAAAAGGCTGATGAGTTTGGAAAGTCAACTTTTAGTCATTTTTATTCTATTTTCAGACTATGCTGGCTGCTGAATTAATTGACACCGAGTTCCGCCCAGGAATGAGCAACCGGCAAAAGAACAAAGCAAAGAGGATGGCAAAGTTGGTTGCCAAGCAGCGATCAAGAGATGTAGATTCCAACGAGAAGAGGTAATTTGTTGTGGGTCTTTTACTGAACAGGTTCTCAAATTGTGAGGAATACCTCCCTATGGGCGTAGTGCCTTTCCCAGCCACCTCTTGTTTAATTAATTAAAGATGCAGCTCTCTGCCACTGCAACGTACAGACATTTAGTTTGGAGTGATTCAGACAATAAGCAGACACCAGAGTCTAATACGTCACCAGCTGGGCTGAATCTCATGTTTTAAACCCATTGTGCAAGATTTAATGCCAAGTGGCGCAGAACAGCTGCTGTTATAAAACCCACAAATCAAGATCAAGTAAACTAAAGTGCTAACCCTTTAAAACAGTGGTTCCCAAACTTTTTGCTGCACCCCCCTTCAGAGATTTAGTTTTTCCTGTCCCCCCCCCACCCTTCTAGTAAACAGTAAAATATTTAGAAAATATGATTTTGGTAAAATAACATATTATAATGTCACGTGTAAAATTTAAAGCAGGCTCCACACAGGCAGTAGCTTCGTGATTGAATTCAGCAGTTTATTAGAACAGGACAAATAAACAATTAATAAAACCATGCCAAAGCAAAACAAAATCATAAAAACCTATCTCTCTGTGCTGAATTCCAGTCTACCTCTCGCTCTCACTCAGACAGCCTCTGTCACTCACTTGCACCACTGCGCTCAGACACGCACTCCTATTTATCTTTTCGCAATAAACCACGCCCTCTATCCGCCTTCACCAATCCCGGGCGTGCCATTCGGACCACAATTTCCTGCCAGCATTCTAGGGGTACAAATGCATGTCCAGGATTGGTGAACACGGACAGACTGGCAACCAACCCACCCCCCCTCCCCCCCGCTATCTAGTGGCTTGATACAGCAAAACATTGTGCAATGCAGAAACATAAGACAAACAAACGGGCTGCAGGTTGAATAATAAAATGAAAATGAATACAAATTGGTTTAAAAAAAAAAAAAAAAAGAAAAAGGTGTGGTGTACGTGAGCAGAAGCGTGGCTTTGCAAGCTGCGCAGGCGTCTAGCATCTTTTATATATTACATTTGTTGTTCAGTTTGTCAGGTAATAAAGGGGAGATAGAGGGGTAGGGGTGTTCTACCACAATGTTTGAGAACCTCTCACCTAGAATATTGGTATGTTAACCAATTTACATTCATCAATGTCAAAATAATACATAAACTGTAAAATATAAGCCCCTGAAAAAATTGTAAACAGTTACATTCAATAAATGTGTGCGCAGTTGTATTATGTGCTGTTGTTTTTTGTCTTGTGTCATTTTTACAGAAATATACATATTTGTAGGTCAGCTGCAAATTTCTAGTTGATTTCTCACTTTATTTACCTTAGTTAATGGTTAGTTTTATGATAACTGTTTCTGGTGTTAATTGTGTGTGTGTGTCGGAATAGCTTTCTTAATGGTACCGGTATATACAATTAGCATTTCCTATTTGACCTTAATCACTTGGCAAAGGGCAGCAGTACTTTATACAACAAGTGGCTATACTTAGAATCTGAACTCAAAGGCTTCCAATAATTGGCTTCAAATTACAGAGTTCAGCAACTGCTCTTGAGTTCTAACTCTATCATATATATATATATATATATATATATATATATATATATATATATATATATATATATATATATAACACAGACAAGCTATACAATGTCTGAATAGCAGCATCTACATATTGACAGCAAACCAAAGGAAACTTTATGCACTAGATGGCCTGGATCCTAAACAAAGAGAGACATTGCAGATCTAGCCTGTGTTGCGTATGTATATGGATGAACCTGGCAACCGGAAACCAGGATTTGCTCCTGAACTCTAGTCAAAGCTACTAAAAACAGATGAACCCTAGAAACCACTGAGAGGCCAGTATAATAAATATAACAAAATATCATTTGAATCTACTTTTAATTAACCAGCTTGAGGTTTCCCCCCCTAGTAATGACAGTTTTGATGGAGAGCCTGAGGAGAAACGAAGGAAAACAACGAATGTTGTAATTGAGCAACCGGCAACAGACTCCAAAGTCTTAATAGATAATGTTCCTGATAATTCAAACCTGTTTGATGAGGTGAGTGAAAAATGACTTGATGTCATTCTCCTTGCCTCTTTGTTCCAGAAAAGAACTGAGTTTTCTTAAAAAAAAAAAAAAAAAAAATGTAATATTGAAAATGAATACTTAAAATGTAAGTGTTGGAAGCTTAGCTTCCATTCTTCTTTAATCATGCCATTTTAATTGGCTGTTATTTACTTTAAAAACATTAGGTAGTCATGGTTAGCGATTTCATCCCCCAAAAAATAAATAAATATAGTGGTACTTTTAGAAATACTAAAAACATGGAAGTCTTTCTCAATGTCAAACTATTTGTTAATAAAGTTTATTTTAGTATTTCCAGGATAACCAGGGTCTGTGAAACCAGGTGAATGTGATAAACCCCTAAAGTACACATTTCAGTTCAGAGATTTTTGAATGTGGTCATTTCTCTTAAATGATGTCTGCTATGGGTATCTTGAGTTTGTGTCTAACCAGCGAAAGGGGAGAGTCCTGTTTTGTGGACAGTTTTCTGTTTCATCAGGAAGCGCTGTGGTAATGCAGCAAGCTGTGACCAATCGCTCCAACATTCCACACAAAATGAATCCTTATTAAATGCATCATAATGTGATAATGGTGCATTTATTTTATTCTAATATTCTATTTTATGATAATTCTTTAATTGTACAATATTAAAACTGGTGATTTCAAGTACAGGCAAAACCATTGTATGTGATTGCATTTTTTTTCTTGATCACAGATTAATGAATGGCCATTGGAGAGCTTTTGTGAAGAGCTTTGCAATGACCTTTTTAATCCATCGTGGGAGGTAAGGATTTGCTCGTTCATCATTGCTTGAACATTTGACCTGTAACTTTTGCACACTAACAGATGGCAGTGTTGCAAACTTGTCTGTAACAGACAGCAGTAAGATCACATCAGCATTATAAATACTATTTTATATATATTTATGTACCAAGTCCTGTGTACGAGGTTAGTTATGTTTTCTCAAAATAACCAGATAAAAAACCTGGTGATTTGCAGCTTTAATTCTGTCCTTACCTTGTTTTTAATTGTGTTTGTTTCATTATCCTTAGATTCGACATGGTGCAGGAACTGGACTCAGGGAGATACTGAAGTCTCATGGTATTGGTGGTGGAAAACTGATTGACAGCACTTTAGATGAGGTATGACATGCAAGATGGGGATTGCTATTAAATACGGTATTTAACATTATTTCTAGGTATTCTGTTCCTCTCAGAAGTCTGGTGCAAGTGTAACAATTAACATCTCTTGTGTCTTAATTAAAAGGATCTGTCGGAGTTACAACTTCAGGTGTGAGGCTGTAATAAACCATTTCCTTGCTTCTCATTTGCACATTTCTTTTCTTTTTATTTTTTTGCTGCTGTTTTTTTATTTTATTTATTTATTTATTTATTTATTTTTTACTTTGGCTCTGGTGAATCTTGCCATAACTCTGCAAGTACTTAAGGTTTTGTCTCTCCCCATTTACAGAATTACAATATTACAACAGGTAATGGGACCCTATTACCTGTCACCCAGTGTAATTTTTTTAATTTTTTTGTGGCATAGAAAATGTACTTCACCCGAGTGAAACGAAAATTGAAACAGGAATCTGAACTATTTAGTCTTAAACAGAAGGATCAATGTTTTTAAAATTCTAAAAATGAATAGCAAAGTCCACCTCAATTACTACTTCAAACTTGGCACAGCAACAATGGACATATTTTGATGCTGAGTGGAGAGCGATTCAGCACTGAGCGTTGGAGGCACTTTCACACAGAGGGTGGTGGGTGTACGGCTTAGATTGGCAAACCAAGCTATTGCTTCTGATTTGGGAGCTTCAAGAGCTGTCTGCAGGCATCTGTTATGAATTTTTCTAATGTTCTTACAAAATTCCCCAAAATAAAACTTCTGATGCCTATGTAAATATATTTTATTAAGATGTCATTGGATTTTCGAGTATAATACAATACAATGATGCACTTGTCTTTCCTGTATGTTTGTTTCTCTTGAAGTATTTTGATTTAATAAGCGATGTATTTACGTGTTTCTCATCCCAGATGGAGCAGCAGCACCAGGAATGGTTAGAAGACCTAGTCATCAGACTTCTGTGCATCTTTGCACTTGATAGATTTGGAGACTTTGTTTCCGATGAGGTGAGACTTTAACCCTCACAGCAGGTGCATATACAGGCGTCTGCCCAAAGTTGTATAACTCCTCAGGCAAAATCTAACGGTTCACTTTGACCTGTGACCTAACATGGCTGACTTTTTGGTTTCCGGATGATGAAGACCAAACACTAAAGCCCCTTTCACACTGGCACTCCTACCCGGGTCCCGACCTGGATTCTGGCTACGAGCGACTCGCCTCAGGATGTGGGTCGACACGCTTTGACCCGGGTCGAGCGAGACAAAATGCATGACAGCCGTCCGTAAGCCGACAAAGTAACAAACAGCCCCGTCCTGTATGAAGGTTTCACTTCTGCAAGGAACATTTCTGTTTATCCTGTTTAGCCTTATTTTTGTTGGTTTGACACACCATGAGCTAGTTTGCAGCAGGGATGAAGAAACATTTGCTCTAATCAACATTTGGGCTGACGGTTCAATCCAGAGAAGCTTGGATGGAAGCGTCAGTAACAAGCTGCTTCCAGGGCATTGATATGCCTGTTGTGTATTTGCTTCTGTCACACAGATCGACCCTGCTTCTTCAAAAGGAAGATAAAATTGCGTTGCACTAAACCACCTCTGCTGCTATTACTAGTACCACTACCACCACCAATATAGGCTTTGGCTTTTTGGTATTCGTTGTGGTTCTGTATATTTACTTTTGAGATTATATATATATATATATATATATATATATATATATATATATATATATATATATATATATACAGTACTGTGCAAAAGTTTTAGGCAGGTGTGAAAAAATGCTGTAAAGTAAGAATGCTTTCAAAAATAGACATGTTAATAGATTATATTTATCAATTAACTAAATGCAAAGTGAGTAAACAGAAGAAAAATCTAAATCAAATCCATATTTGGTGTGACCACCCTTGCCTTCAAAGCAGCATCAAGCATCAATTCTTCTAGGTACACTTGCACACAGTTTTGAAGGAACTTCGACAGGTAGGTTGGCCCAAACATCTTGGAGAACTAACCACAGTTCTTCTGTGGATTTAGGCAGCCTCAGTTGCTTCTCTCTCTTCATGTAATCCCAGACAGACTCGATGATGTTGAGATCAGGGCTCTGTGGGGGCCATACCATCACTTCCAGGACTCCTTGTTCTTCTTTACTCTGAAGATAGTTCTTAATGACTTTCGCTGTATGTTTGGGGTCGTTGTCATGCTGCAGAATAAATTTGGGGCCAATCAGATGCCTCCCTGATGGGATTGCATGATGAATAAGTATCTGCCTGTACTTCTCAGCATTGAGGAGACCATTAATTCTGACCAAATCCCCAACTCCATTTGCAGAAATGCAGCCCCAAACTTGCAAGGAACCTCCACCATGCTTCACTGTTGCCTGCAGACACTCATTCGTGTACACTCTCCAGCCTTTCGGCGAACAAACTGCCTTCTGCTACAGCCAAATATTTCAAATTTTGACTCATCAGTCCAGAGCACCTGCTGCCATTTTTCTGCACCCCAGTTCCTGTGTTTTCGTGCATAGTTGAGTCGCTTGGCCTTGTTTCCACGTCGGAGGTATGGCTTTTTGGCCGCAAGTCTTCCATGAAGGCCACTTCTGACCAGACTTCTCCAGACAGTAGATGGGTGTACCAGGGTCCCACTGTTTTCTGCCAGTTCTGAGCTGATGGCACTGCTGGACATCTTCCGATTGCGAAGGGAAGTAAGCATGATGTGTCTTTCATCTGCTGCAGTAAGTTTCCTTGGCCGATCACTGCGTCTACGGTCCTCAACGTTGCCCGTTTCTTTGTGCTTCTTCAAAGAGCTTGGACAGCACATCTGGAAACCCCTGTCTGCCTTGAAATTTCTGCCTGGGAGAGACCTTGCTGATGCAGTATAACTATCTTGTGTCTTGTTGCTGTGCTCAGTCTTGCCATGGTGTATGACTTTTGACAGTAAACTGTCTTCAGCAACCTCAGCTTGTTAGCTGAGTTTGGCTGTTCCTCACCCAGTTTTATTCCTCCTACACAGCTGTTTCTGTTTCAGTTAATGATTGTGTTTCAACCTACATATTGAATTGATGATCATTAGCACCTGTTTGGTAGAATTGTTTAATCATACACCTGACTATATGCCTACAAAATCCCTGACTTTGTGCAAGTGTACCTAGAAGAATTGATGCTGTTTTGAAGGCAAAGGGTTGTCACACCAAATATGGATTTGATTTAGATTTTTCTTCTGTTCACTCACTTTTGCATTTAGTTAATTGATAAATATAATCTATTAACATGTCTATTTTGAAAGCATTCTTACTTTACAGCATTTTTTCACACCTGCCTAAAGCTTTTGCACAGTACTATATATATATATATATATATATATATATATATATATATATATATATATATATATATATATATATATATATATATATATATATTTATATTATTTTATTTTTTTTAAATAGGTTGTGGCACCTGTACGAGAGACCTGTGCTCAAACCCTAGGAGTCGCGCTGAAGCACATGAATGAGCGTGGAGTTGAACACGTTGTAGATACCCTCCTGAAACTGTTAACAGAGGAACAGTGGGAGGTGAGGCATGGCGGGCTTCTTGGCATAAAATATGCCCTGGCTGTGCGACAGGTAACATAACGTGTTCTTACATATTTGGGGTGCTTGTACGTCTTTTCTATTTTCCAGTGGAAAGAATGACTAAGGTTATCTCCTTTGTTAAATCTTAATGGGGCTGCTCCAGTGATAGATATATCCAGGAAGTTGTGCTGTTGCCTGGGAACACTGGGCTGCCAAAGAGGTGTTAAGTTAATGTTCAGCTGATTTGTGGTTTGAGCTGGATATCACAGAAATGAAATATCTTGGTTTGACAGTTAAAGTACCTTGAAGTATTAAAGTAACCCAAAGATTCCAATCTCTGTACTGTAATGCCATGAATAACCTCTTTGCCTTTTACAAACAAGTATAACAATGCTATTTTCTGCAGTGGATTGATACAGAATTGTGATTACCTTTACCCTTGCATTACTTCACCAAAGTTGCAGCTTTTGTTTTAGCACAATGTTTTAAACTGACTTTTCAGCACCACGATATGCACAGAGTAGCAGCAAATAATTCATAAACTGCTCTTGATCCCTTACAACCATTAATGTACAGGGTGGATTGAAAGTCAAGTGGCCTCTTGTAATGTTCTTCGGGTGGAGCAGGTGTTCTTCTGCGGTTTGTTTGACCTTGACAATTTAACCCTTCTGCAACTCAAATGGTTCCCAGAACTGCCAGTAGCAGTGAAACTTCATACATCAAGTGTCGGCTACGCGCAACACATAGTGGTTTTCCTATCTCCTGATACCGATCATTAGCTACCTTCCCCCAGACAAATTTCCACAATAGCCGCAAAGTGTACAGGTGACTTCTGTGTGTTTTACTTTATCTTCTGTTGTTGAGGGTGTGAATGAGTATTCGTATAATGACAAGTTGTTATAAAGTGTGTTTACTGTGGGGAATGTGTGTGTGTGTGTGTGTTGTGATTCCAGGTGGTTTTAAAATGTATTTGTGGGAGTGTGTTTGTATGTGTGTGTGTGATCCAGGTGGTTTTAAAATGTATTTAATTGATTTTTCTTCCAGGACCTGATTGGTGCGTTACTACCGAAAGTCTTGCCTGCAGTCACGGAGGGGCTGCAGGACCTGGATGATGATGTCAGGGCAGTAGCCGCAGCAGCACTGATTCCAGTTGTGGACGGTCTTGTACATCTTCAAGCTATTAAGGTTAGCTTAATTCACACATCTTAGAGCATGAGATGTATACCAAGCCGCTTTTTTATTATAAATGTACCAATTGATCTCTCTCAATTGATTGACACCAAAAATCCTGGAAACTTTTTTTATTTGCATTTACAGTGGGTTTGATTCCAGGATATGACTCCTCTTATTAAATGTATCAGAGGAGGAGATTACACATCTATGAAAAAATATCCCTATTACAACATTCAAAGTTGTAAAATCAACGGTTCCAGCAGGTGTATCTAGGGGGGAGGTAACCAATGCCTCCTGCAGGATGTATGTCTGTATTATAGAGGATAAAGCCTGTACAGGCAAGCCATTGAAAACAAAAATACTTTTGCTCATTGCTGTAAAATATGTCAATACAACCTTAATACATTTGTAGTGCTGGGACAATGTTTTTGTTCCAGCACTAATACTGTACATTATGTAACGTACATAACATTTTTACAAATACATTACCTGGATAAACCAGTTCACATTAAACATCTTGTTTACAAGAATATAACACCACAAAACATATATTTAACATGTGTAACATGAACTGATTTTTATTTTTAGGGTCCTCATTCAAATAAATGGCAACCACCGGCTATACTGTGCACTCCGAACCTATAGCTGGATTGCATTTGGCTATAAACTGTTAAACTCTTGATTTTTATATAACTATATGTAACTGTTCAGGTAGTGTAAGATTTATGAGGAAAACAACTCAATTCTGTTTTGTAGGTACCTTTCATTGTAAACACGCTATGGGATGCCCTGCTGGAACTGGATGATCTTACAGCCTCAACAAACAGCATCATGACCCTGCTGTCCTCGCTACTAACGTACCCTCAGATTCGACAGTGCAGGTGAGTCCTGGTTCCTTATTTCTCATTCTGAATAATGGCTTTCAAATGAAAATTGATGTGGAGAGACTAGGCTCAATTTGCATTTGGCTGTTTGTGGTGTTTTTAAAGCTACATTCAGTAACTGCGTATGTACTGGTGTGTCACTTAATCATATTATGTAATATGACATGCTGTGCTTCTATATCCCTGCCAATCTGGTTAGTTTCTGCTCTAGCTGGTTTTCACATTGCATTTATTTTCTCTATGCCCCAAATCCCTGGTGATTGGTGAAGTGGCTTGTCAAGAAGCCCTTGTATTCCTCTTTTTAAATCTGAAGTTGTTATCCTCAAAGTGCATCCACAACTAGCCAATACAGGAGCAGTCTGTTTTGAAGTGTTTGTAGCAAAATACGCACAGCCAGTTAAATATCACCAATATTGCTCATCCCTTCATTTGATTTCTGTGTAAAATAAGATGTCCCAATACGATCTGTATCATGATACATATGTGATGCCATATGTATCCCGATCAGCGTTCCCTCCAAGCTTTTTAGATACTGAGAAACTTGCCGTTTTCACTGAGAGAGGGAGGGTATTTATCAGTGAGAAACCTTCGGCCACGCATTAACCCTTCTAACATACAATTTTGAAACAATATTCCAACACAAGTATCTCACTAATTTTACAATTTGCTTTAAATTTAAACAAGACATTTATTGCGGCTCTGCCTCTGGTTCTGAATCATCCTGGGTTTTTTTTTGTGGTTTTTTTTTTGACCAAACATGATTATTTTGAAAACCTTTTTTTTTTGTTAAATATATTCTCTACTCTACCACATATAGTATGCCTATTAAGTTGTGGCCTTTCATTTGATGTTACATGCATGCAGTACAAGCTATCCAGACAAACTATCTATTTGTCACATACATAAATGAAAAATGTGAAAAACAGGCGGAAATAGGGCTGAGTGTAAAGAGTTTTAAAGTCAGGCAATGGCAAAAGCAATGGACAGTGCTCTGTCTCACAGTGATGAACAGCTGTAGGTCTTGTGAAAGCAGCTTATTTTAAAGCAACACCAGTGTGAATGATGATGCAGTAAAATATGTATAGTTTTTATATGCAAAAGTGCCTTTTCTTTTGCCATTCCCCCTAAAATTTTGGAATCCCCATTGGTTGCAGCATAGGGGGGAAATCCCCCCAGCACACAAATGAAATTCAAGCCCTGAATTAGGTATTTAAGTGCATATGCTTCAGTCATAGTCACTCAAGCGTGTCATGGTCAAGGATGAATGATCGGGTGATTTATAAAGAAACCAAAAACATTTTGTCAATGTCCATTTATATACCTTATTTTTTTTCGAAAATAAATGTTATCGTGGTAAGTTTCTTTTGTTGCTTGGTATATTAAAAAACCACAGGACCAACATAGACGCTTGAGCCTCTATTTAAAAGTAAACAAACCAGGTTATGCGCCCACACGCATAGTGATCTCTACGGAAGTTCATCTGGGTCAAAAACACGTTCTGCTGCTTTAGAGCGAGACAGAATCTCATGGGACAGAAATTCAGAAAAAAGGCAAGCATGTCATTCTGAAATCTCTGCTTAAACATTGCCCAACTTGCTGGAATTGTTGTGTAGTGATTTTTATAGCTATTATATATATTTTTTTTGTTGCGACTTTCTGTTATGGAATGTAGTAAGAGAACCAAAAAGGTGAGATGTTGTGTGGGGTCCGTCCCCCTTCATTTTACAACTCCATGTCCACGTTTTATTTGAAGAGTTTTATTTGAAGGAAACACAAGCTGTTAACAAAGAAGTACATCTGAGTTTTGTAGCCTGTGATATTGATGGTACCGTATTTTTCTCTTTGTAGCATTCAGCAGTCCCTCACAGTCCTTGTCCCACGTGTTTGGCCATTTCTCCGCCATACTATCTCATCTGTACGCAAAGCAGCGCTGGAAACTTTATTCACCCTTTTATCGAAAGAGGATCAAGTAAGTTGTACTACTGTGATTCTGCATTTGCCTGTACATACTTTTAAAAAAAAACACCAAAAAAAAAAAAAAACAAAAAACAAAAAAAAACTGCTGAGCAAAATAACAATTTGATAATGTTTATTTGCTTTGTTTATTTCAGAGCTGTGCTTCATGGCTCACCCCAATTTTACAAGACCTGCTAAGGCATATCTTCCAATCCTGCATTTTGGAAAGCAGCCAAGAAATCCTGGATCTCATTCAAAGGGTGTGTTCTCAATTTTAAAATATACTGAAAATGTTTTATTAACAATTTCATTACTGATTTTATTTTTTTTTATTTGTTTTTGCTGGAGCACCACCCTTGGTGAATGTTTAAAAAATGTGGGGATAACGTGGAGGCTAGCATGGAGGCTGGGTGTCTCAAATATATCTCCAGTGCTTGTCTCAAGTATTTCAGACATGTCAGAAGATTGGGCCGCTCATTACAGGACATTGATGTTCAGCTGGAATAAATGGTTTTGTGCATGGTCGGTCACTGTCCTGCTAGAAATAAACCACAAATCCCCTGGTGCTTCTGCAGGAAGAGTACATATGCTAAGTAGACTTCTCGTTTGTGGCATGGCTGGTCACCTAAACTTCTTACATCTTTCAAGTGTTCCAGCTCGGAAGCCTCGGCAATATATTTTACTGTAAATTACAACCAAAAGCTGTGTGGTCAACAATTGGTAATAATACTGTCTGCTTAGTAACACGTTTCAAGACAATGTTCTGAAAACTGCAATACATACATAGCTATTCCAGGTCAACATTACATTTCCTTTAAACTGATGTGGTGGTTTCTGCATTTCCTGAGCTGCCTTAAAACAATGCCTCCATAGTGACCTTCTGCATACAACTCAACTCAAGTTTGATTTGCTTATGTTTTAAATTTGCATACCTTGCCCCGCATGTTTCGGTTGTTTCCCCAGGTATGGACGGAGTTGATCCGCCAGGCTCCGCTCCAGTATGTGGTAGCTGCTGCCTGCCCGTGGATGGGAGCTTGGCTGTGTTTAATGATGCAGCCCTCTCACATGCCAATTGATTTAAACATGCTGCTTGAGGTCAAAGCCAGATCAAAGGTAATAAACATAATACATACTGACACATTACAGGTGTATTTTTAAAAAAGATGTTGAAATATTAGCCTTAAATGGCTTGCTTATCATTTTCATTGCTACACTGCAGTTTTGATCCACAAGTGTTAAGTGCCCCCCACCCCATGCGTTCTGTTTGAGGGAGGGTCTCTTTCAAACACAGTATTGAACTTGATGTGTTACGAGACATCAAACAAGAGTGGTGTGGACCAACCTGGTTAAGGCTGATCTATATTATTGTACCTTCAATTTTCAAAATGAAGAAAATGTATTTTAAGTAAAGTTGCTGCTATTGGTGAGATGGAAGTTAATAAAGGGTAGGATGTGGATTTTAAATCTCTAGAGATCACTCTTTCTTAATCGGGAGGTTTGACATTACAAGTGCTTGAAGTTGATTGTTTTGCAAAAATGTAATGTCTAGTTTGCCAGAACAGAAGCCATCTGAACCAATCTGAATCATTTGTCCTGCTGTACATGACCGCTGTCAGCAATTTAAAGCTAGATTTGTGTCTGTCACTTAAGTGTTTTACATACATCTAGAGACAAGCTTTAACGTTTACTGTTTTATATTGTGATTTTATTTAGTTAGGACCTTTAGCGTGAGTTTTGTGACACTGGGGATGTAAGAGACATCCTGACTTACAGATTACATTTTTACATGTGAATGTACAGTCGGTCTGAATTGTCTCTTTGTGTATGTTATATGATTTATAATTCTGTATTTATCTCACTGACTATTTATTTTAATAGGAAAAAATTTGTGGGAAACCGCGTCAAGGGCCGAACCAGGTAAAAGAGGTGATCCAAGAATATATAGCGGGTGCAGACACAATAACTGAAGACTCGGCTACCAGGGATTATTTTGTTATGCGAGCTCGTATGATGGCAGCAAAGTGAGTTTTAGATTTGTATTTGTTTTGAACTCCACTGTGAAACTCACTGTTATTGAGAAATGAGGCACAAATTCAAAGACATAGGGCTTTGTACATATATATATATATATATATATATATAGCAGATTATAATAGGAACACTATATATTCTGTTAAATTTGGTAAATGCTTGAACTGTAGGATTAACCTGTTTGTTTTTTTAACTTATTTTAAATCTTTGGAGCTAATAAGAAAACCCATCATGAGAAGCTGTTTAGTTTAAATAACTATGAAATAAAATTGTCTTACAATAAACACATACATGAGCACAAATACCAACGTCTGTTTGACAACATGCATATTTTGACTATTTAAACTGTGAGGAACAATTTTAAAAGTTTACCACTTGAAATGTGTTTAAACTCAACTACTAACACCTCTGTAGCTTTTTCAAACTGTTTGACTACTCAAAAGTGATCTCCTCGCTATATATTTGTTGATTTCAATTCTTCAAGACATGTACAAACCTATTCCACTACACACACCAGCAATGCAATGGTGTTATTTTGTTGTATATCCCATTGCAAAATGTACATTGTTCATTTGCCGCCAAAGATATGAAAAATCAGCATTTTGAAACATAATTTAAATTTATATTCTTCACTTAATCAGCCATACGTGAACTGACCTATAAAAGACAAATAGCTTTGGATAATGCTTTATGTTAATAAATAAGCACATACATTTTGTATGTTTTTTTGTAAAAGTATCTTGGTTTCTCTAGATGTCTGAAGTGCAGTAGTGCCCCAGATGTTATCCTCAAGTACTGCTCTGCGTACTGAATGTTTGTTTTTCTTTTTGTTTTGCTGTTATTGAAGTCAAATTTGAATCTGTTCTGTTCGTCTCCTGAAGGTTACTGGGGGCCCTCTGTCGCTGTATTTGTGACCCTGTTGTTAATGCCCTGAGCCAGGAAATCAAGCCCTCGGAATCACTGGCCCAGCTGCTGCTGTTTCACTTGAACTCTAAATCTGCCCTGCAGCGGATTGCTGTAGCATTAGTACTTTGTGAGTGGGCAGTACTGCACAAGGTAAGGCAACAGTTCATTGTAAATATAGCCTTTTTAGGGAAATGGGTATGCGTTTAGTCGCTATAAGAATATAATTTCCTGTTTTATACTATAAATCTCCAGAAGGCTGGAATTACCAGGTCTGCCATCTGCAAGCATAAAGAGGCTTTGCTCTGGGTTGATGAAATCAACTTTTTAAATGTTATTGTGTGTTTGATCACAGGATTGGTGTTGCATTATTTTATCATGCATCCAATTAAACATGCAGAAAGGAAAACGTTATCACAAAAAATCTCCATGACAACCTCAATCAGACAGGACACATGAATAGTCCCAAACCCCTTTGTCAATATGTAACATTTTGTTATCAAGAAATGATCAGTGAAGCAAGATGGTTATTTGCAATTTCGTGGACTGTGAATTAATGATAAATTCATTCATTTTTATAATAAGCTTCTTTTGTAATTTCAGATGTTTACTGACCTTTAGGAATTATCAAAGCGCACCAGCAAAACAATAATTTTTTGTTTTAAATGTGCAATGTAAGATGCGAGTCCAAATATGGTATTAAATACAGTACAGTTCTCATTTTAATCAATATTACTAAATGATCTGCACCATTTACGCAGAATACTGTGGCTGTGGTACAATAGTGTATTTGCTATCAAATTGTGTTGAATATTTGCATGTCTTTGTCATACATTAATTATGGGGGCATTTATTTAGGGACATTTATTTAAGGTAAAACTTTTGGCAGAGTAAAGCAGACAGACATTTTGGCTAGTTTCTTTAAGGTGCTTGATGCTATTTTATTTGAGATATAAACTGTTGAAGTATAAGTTCAAATGTATGTGAAGTTTTGACTTTATATTGTATATCTGCAGTTTGCTCTTATTACATATCAAGTAAACCTAGAGGGAAATACAAAAACTGTAAGAGCACCCAAGGTGAACAGTATCCATATGACTTCTCAGTTTCCTTGGCAGAACTCTTATGCGTGTACCTTTTTTGTGCCAGTTCTGCAAGCAGTAACCAAGATTTCCATCTCCTGTTCTGGCGCCAGCCCAAGGCATGGGTGCACTCAAGTACAGCTGCACACCTTCTTGTGTGTTATTTATTGCTCCCTTCCACAGTATTGCCTGCCTGCTGTTAATACATAATATATATTAAAAAATTATATATTAGTGCTGGGACAAATATCCGAGTAGTCGAACGAATATTTTTTTACATGTATTTGATACAAAAATCAGATGTTTGTATTCGCCACAAATGACAAAAATACCTTCCATATATTTACCGTCTCACCAGAATTTGCGCGACAGTTTTCAAAATATGACAAATGAAAAAGAGCTCAGTGTGATTTGTGAGATTTTATAGTGCGTGGCTAAGAGTGTGAACTTGCCTCGTGCACTGAATGTGTGCATGCCACAGGGCTCCCCTGGGTCCTAAGCCCTGCCAAGTACAGACAGGGAATGCAGTAACCAGACCGGCCATGAATTTTGCAGACATTAAAGGTTTGCTGACTCTAAGGGGGTTTAACAGTAGAGTTTTGAGAAATATAGGAGAGAATACTGTACCGCTGTTATGTGGAATAGAGTCCCCTGGCAGTATTTGGCACTTAACGCAGGCAGGCCCGCAGGCTTCCGGCCAGTTTCCAGGGGTCGCTGGTGCGCGGTGAGCCGAGGTCACCCTTGCTGACCTAGACTGTCCCCACCCTGGCGGCGCTCGGCCAATTTCTTGCAAGAATGACATTGTTCAGACTCTTACCCTTTGGCCAAACCAATGACGCAGACGACACAGATAGTGTCTTTATAGTTGGTACACAGCTGTATTTTCTGATTCTTTCAAAGTTCCATTAGACTGTGTCAAGTGAACCTCAACTACTTAAGTATCGCATAGTTTTAACCTCGGACCATATTAATGATGCAGACCACTTGCTTTCAGACAGTGTATTTGCAGCTGCTACACTGCTGTTTTCTATTCTCAGGTGGTGTCAAGTAGAACTTCAGCATTTTACTTGTTTAAACCTCTGGGCTATCAATGATACTGCTTTTTCACAGATCCATACTTTTACAATCTGTTGAATGTGATATTGCAGTAAGGCTGAGGCGATACATCGATGTATCGCTACATCGTATCGTTTGACAACTATCGATAGTCAAGCCAGTGTATCGTTTTTGTGTAAACGGTTTTAACAAAGGAAAATTTACTTATTAAATGTGGAATCGGCAATTTTTTTTGCATTAAGCGCAGAGCTTCTCTGCACCCCTCAGGTCTGACTCTCTGAATCTGCTTGCGATTGAGTTCACCTTCACTCCCCTGCCCCGCCCGCTGTGAGTGTTTACGGATGGGATTGGATCTATGCAGGAGTCTTCAAAGTAACAGAGCAAGTTAAGAGCATTGTGGTAGAATTACAAATACTGTATCGACCTGAGCTACAATGCCTTTCGATGTTTGGTAATTATTTTCTAAAGGAAGAAGGCAAGAAAGAAAAGTAAAGAAAGCAATGTTTGGGATACTCCGGTAACGCAACTAATTTGTGTGACCATTTAATGAGATGCAGAGGTTGCGCTAGCCTTTAAAAATGTGCATTTGTAAAAAGCATACCATCTCAAAATCTGCAATATGTAAAAAACGCATCAACATTTATATTCTTTTTCCAGTGTAACTATTTCAGATTAACAAAGTTAACATGCAAAGCAGTACACAGTATAAATAAAGGTACCGGTATTAGAAATAGACATAAAACGATTTCTTTGGAAAATCCCACCGTTCACGACATAAAAATCAGTGTTGTTGAACATGTACCAGTGTCTCTGCAAGTAGGAGCTTCCATTGAAATTGTCATGTTTTAAAATGTGTTCTCAATGTCTTTACCTGGTTAAATAAAGGTTTGAATTGAAGATGATCCTCACGTAAACGACAGCGTTTGCTGGTCTGCCCTCTGTTCTGACAGCTAAAACCCTGTTCTGCTGGTATACTGCATGGGATTTTTTTTTTCTTTTAAGAGGATGCAGGGAGCAGTGGAAGCATTTTTACACGTTGCATTGCATAAAACTACTTCGTAATATAAACCAAATTATAGGATAGGGATAAAAAAGGGAAATGTCTTGCATCAGCATTTTAAAAACACACTGCTGTTGTTATTTTGCTTTTTATTAATGTCCAGCGTAGTTTTTCTCTTGATTGGTTGTTAATCTGACTGGTTATGGATTTAAACAACTTTTTATTTTTATTTTGCTTTGACCCCCAACTGGTACAAATCAACACGAATAAGGTAAAAAAATAAAATAAAATAAATTACAAAACTGATGTAATCAATTTAATATGCATAATAGTTTTTAAAGTGTTACTTGCAATGTTACACAGTAATCCACAGCTCCACATGTATTGCGGGTTTTTTAACCCTTTCATAACGTCGATGCATCAGTTTTTTTGGAGAACAATATATCGATCGTAAAAAAAATTTAACATCGCCCCAGCCTTATATTGCAGTCCCATTAGATTATGCACGCGACGATTCTAAACTTTTATCTCTTTCCAGGACTGTAAAGCAGTGTCTAGTGCAGTGCAGCCACGGTTGCTGGCTATTCTATCGGAGCATCTGTATTATGATGAGATAGCAATTCCTTTTACTCGAATGCAGAATGAATGCAAACAACTGATGGCTCTGCTAGCTGAAGCAAATATTGACGTCAGCAACAGAGTAAACTGCAGTGTGTTTACAATAGATCAAGCTAATGAGCTGGTAAGTGGCAAAGGAGAGACGAGGTCAGATGTTTTCTTAATGAATGTTCATTCACATTATTCAGTGGGCAGTGGCATAGTATAAGACATGCATAATTGCTTCTCTGCTGTTAGTATTTAAACTGCACATCAAACCCTAAAATGTCAAGATGAATTTATTGTAAATCTCTGTCTTACTAGGTGGCAGCGTAATTTTGAATTAAGCATAATGTGTTTCTTGGCTGCTGGCCATAAAAAATAACTATTAAAGCAAATAGGATAATTGATGTAGCCCAATAAATAGTTTTTTCTGATTGATGTCTATGACATTGTAACACACTTTTTTTTGTGCAAGTGTTTAAGCCCTCCTGCTTTTAATGTGCAATACAAACCACATCCCTGACATGCTCTGTTTAATATACAGAGTGCTCTATACATCAGGCATCAGCTTGTTGCTGATGTGTTACAGGGAGCAGCCTCAAAAGTGATGACTCAATGGGCCATGCTGAAGGAATTGAGCCACTAATATTATCTTGTTTGTATGCACACCCCAAACTGATTCAAGCTACCTATTGATCGATCATTAAAACAAACTTCTTTGTAACAGTTTCCTATGAAGAATTGAATTGATCAGTGAAGCAAGATTGTTATCTTGGTAAGAGAAATAATGTATGTGGCATGCAACTGTTGTAAATGCTCCTCCTCTTTACTGCAGGTCACTACCATCTTCAGTGAATCCACAACAGCAATAAACCTGAAGTCAAAACCATTTGAGCAGCTGGATGGTAAAAGGCAGCAAGTCCAGATGACTGTAATGGAGACCAATCAGGAGTGGCAGATGCTCCACCTGAGAGTTCACATGTTCACTGCCTGCGCTATTGTAAACTTGCAGCTGCTTCCAGACAAGCTGAACCCTGTCATCAAGCCGCTGATGGAGGCGGTGAAGAAAGAAGATAACACACTGGTGCAGAGCTACGCTGCCACCTTCATAGCCAAGCTGCTACAGCAGTGTATCCCCAGGACTCCCTGCCCCAACCCCAAAATCTTGAAGAACCTGTGCAGCTCTGTGTGTGTGGATCCACTGGTCACCCCCACCGCTGGCTGCCCTGTTCCAGCACCCATCAGTCAGGAAAACTCGAAAGGTAATCCAGTGAAAGCATCATTGTTAAATACCATGTTATAAAAGGGCTTGTAACCAGGAGGTCCCCGGTTCAAATCCCACCTCAGCCACTGACTCATTGTGTGACCCTGAGCAAGTCACTTAACCTCCTTGTGCTCTGTCTTTCGGGTGAGACGTAGTTGTAAGTGACTCTGCAGCTGATGCATAGTTCATACACCCTAGTCTCTGTAAGTCGCCTTGGATAAAGGTGTCTGCTAAATAAACTAATAATAATAATAATAATAATAATAATATAAGGCAAAAAAGTCTCTCAAACTAAGGCGGTAAGGCAAACATTTAAACATCTTTGTGTTTTATTTTTAGCAAGATTTATATTCTTGGCTTTGGTAATTTTCTAAAGGGCTATCCATCCTGTGTGTTGTTCAATTGATCTGGACGGCAGAAGATGCACTCTTCCCTATCCATTTAAAGTTTTTCAGTTTTATATAAATATACAAGTATATATATTTTTTTCACTGCATGGTGGCATATTTAATTATGCAGCATACATGCATTACAGAGCTTGACTAAACAATGTATACTGCTTAGATACAGTAGACGCTTGTAGAAGATTTACAGGAATTGATTACATATTTATTTACTTCATCGCTTCTGTGATGAATGGAAAATGACTATCAAGCTGGGGTACTGAACTACACATTTAAATCCCATTTGCTTTACGTATTTTAGTGACACTAAACAAACAGCAGAAGCTATTGTACAATATTAGAATTTCCATTGCAAGCATCATTAATATGGATCTGTAACGAGGCAATTTATAGGAGGCGCTTTTTTTTTTCAGTTGAATCTGCTAAAAGGTAAATTGAATGCTTCAGATAAGGTTTTTGGAGGTAATCATGCTTATGCAAAAGGCTTAATATAACAAGATCTTATAGTAATAAATAAACATTTTGAGTGTTTTGTATAACCTTTTAAAAACATGGATTTGGTGTACTTAATTGGAGATGCAAAAGGCTTAATATAACAAGATCTTATAGTAATAAATAAACATTTTGAGTGTTTTGTATAACCTTTTAAAAACATGGATTTGGTGTACTTAATTGGAGATGCAAAAGGCTTAATATAACAAGATCTTATAGTAATAAATAAACATTTTGAGTGTTTTGTATAACCTTTTAAAAACATGGATTTGGTGTACTTAATTGGAGTAACAGAAGGATGCTGTACAAGTTTGGTGTGTGTACACGATCATGATCTATAGTACAGCTTAACAAAAAAGCACCTTTCCTTGCGTATTGTTCTTGAAGCCTCTGTAGTAATAAATACTAAGGACATTGCTAATTCTAAACACAGATGTTAGTCTCTCTCTAGGCAAACTGTGAAAGTACTCTGAGGGAATAATGAGATTCTGATTTTGAAATGGATATTCTTAGCAGAGGTCCTGCTTGACTGCAATTAACAAAGGCAATTAACAAAGGAAGACAGACAGACCATTATAACCCTTAAAAGTGTAGGTCTTTCCTTTAGAGAAATTGCAAAGAAAGCCAAGGTGTCAGTGAGTACAGTTTCCTACACCATCAAAAGGCACTTGGAAACTGGAGGAAACTCTGACAGGAAGAGGTCTGGCAGACCCAAAGCCACAACAGAATCAGAAGACAAGTTTCTGAGAGTCAACAGCTTGCGTGATAGGCGGCTCACAGGACAACAGCTTCAAGCACAGCTTAACACTGGTCGAAGTAAGCAAGTCTCAGTTTCAACTGTGAAGAGAAGACTTCGAGCTGCAGGTTTGACAGGTCGAGTGGCAGTAAGAAAGCCATTGCTAAGATGGCAAAATAAGAAAGAGGCTTGCCTGGGCCATGAAGCACAACCAGTGGACTACTGAAGACTGGAAGAAGGTCTTATGGACCAATGAATCAAAATTTGAAATCTTCGGTTCATCACGCAGGGTTTTTGTACGCCATCGAGTAGACGAAAGGATGGTTCCTCGGTGTGTGACACCAACTGTCAAACATGGAGGAGGAAGCGTGATGGTCTGGGGCTCTTTTGCTGGATCCAGAGTCGGCGACTTGCACAGAGTGAGTGGCACCCTGAACCAAAACGGCTACCACAGCATTTTGCAGCGCCATGCAATACCCTCTGGTATATGCCTAGTTGGTCAGGGCTTCATCCTACAGCAAGATAATGACCCAAAACATAACTCCAGGCTATGTCAGAACTACCTTAGAAGAAAAGAACAAGACGGTAGGCTTCAAATCATGGAATGGCCAGCACAGTCTCCAGACTTAAACCCCATCGAGCTGGTTTGGGATGAACTGGACAGAAGGGTGAAAGCAAAGCAACCTACAAGTGCAACACATTTGTGGGAACTTCTGCAACAGTGTTGGGAAGAACTTTCTGAACAATATTTGATTTCCATTGTAGAAAGAATGCCACGAGTATGTTCGGCTGTTATATCTGCAAAAGGTGGCTACTTTGAGTCAAAAATTTAGATTAAATTTTGTTAAACAAAACGATTCCATGATTTCTTTTTTATCTCCAATTGTTTATTTGTTGTATGCTTTAATTTCAGAGTACATTGAGACATTAAACTGTGTAAATTTCAATAAAAACTGGAAAAATGGAGGTGTTCTAAAACTTTTGACCGGTAGTGTATAGCAAACTTAGTTGTGTAATTGGGCTCTGTATAAAACCTGGAGAGGCTCATAATTCTGTGCAAAGGAAGTCTTTATTTCATCCATGCATGCAAATTGTAGAACGCCAATGGATGTTTTTATTTTTGTATTTTTTTTGTAGGCGTCAACTCTGAAAAAGATGGCATGCACCATACAGTTAACAAGACAAAAGGAATTATAACTTTATACCGGCACCAGAAAGCCGCCTTTGCGGTTACCAGCAGACGAGGTCCTACTCCCAAAGCTCTCAAAAGCCAGACTACAGACCTTCCTGCTGGAAGCAATGCCTCTGGAGAAATCGATGAGGTAAACCAACACCTGCTATGCAGATGTACTGGGTCTTCAAAAGGAATGAACCCTTTTATGTGTGTCATAAAAACAGCAGTAGTGAGGATACAGTGGAGTTGCCTCTACCTACAGTTTTTCATATATCTAGAGAACCGCTTCTCCCGGTGGGATGAAACTTGGTTAGGACATTCTTAGCACACGTGTGGGGTGGGGTGGGGTGGGGTGGGGTGGGGTGGGGTGGGGGGGAGGCGGATCGTTGACCTAATCAAATTAAGCTCATGGTAAAGCTACTATGCAATGGGAGTTATTTCAATCCGTGCCTGTCAATTGGTTTAAGTTGTTGAGAGTACCAATTGATGTCACTACTGTGCTATATTATGCCTTTCATGGTTCAGGATGCAAATATAGCCTTTATCCATGTGGTGTGTGGGGTTTTTTTGTGTTTTTTTTTTTAATATATATATATATGACCTCTATGCAATTCATATAGGCTTCAACCCTTCAGTTTTACATTTTCGTAATACATTAATTTGATTAGTTTCAGAATGTGTTTCATTTACTCTACCTTTTCTATGTTTTATTTTAGGCAAAGAAGCCATGCCTAGTGCAAAGGAGAGGGGCTGATTTTACTCTCACTACTATAGCGCGACACTTTGGTTCAGAATTCATTTCAGGGCTGCCGCATCTATGGGACTCTATGGTTGGACCCTTAAGGAGCTCAATTGATGTAGAGAATTTTGGTACGTTACTTTTTTTCTTTGCATTAAAATCAACAGGCTCATCTGTTTCTCTAAATATTATATATAGAGCATAATGTAGACCACACTACTTGAAACGTTGATGCAAAAACAGTTTCAAGTTACTTAAATGGAGGCATAGAAGTTTCTGAGGTGCCAGCTCAGCAACAACTACTGTTCAATTCATTTGCAGTTCATTTGCAGTTCATTTGACATGTTTCTCAGTTTTGAAAAGTGGGTCTTTTCTGGGACAAGAGGGCAGCCTAGGTGTTAGCATTTGATGTAGGGAATGGAGTGGCTGGTAACTTGTTAAATTTCCATGTTGAAATTACAATCTATCTTTGAGCAGATGGGGAGATGCTGCTGGAGAAAGGAGATGGTGCAGCCCAGGAGCTGGTAAACTCATTACAGGTGCTGGAAATCACAGCAGGGTCGATGTCTTCTGAACTTCATCCTTCGGTAAGAGGGGATTTACAATTCTAGGTTAATTTCTGACCCCTAAACTACTATAGCAGATCCAGTAAGCGACATCTGAATTGTTCAGGAGACCTGCTTTTGTAAAACGCTGTTCTTTCTAATTCTCTCATGTTAAATGGATCCGTTTTTTAGGTGTTTAAGGCATACCTGTTTGTGGGGGTGATTTGATAACATTGTATTTTTTGTAACCTTTACTGCTGCATGTCCCAGTTGAAATTACCTTTGGGGGAAATGCTGAAGTGAATTCTATTTTAGTGTGAAATTAAACATGATTGCGGGACACAGCAGCTTCTTAGTCTATATGAGATGCCTAAAAAAATATTAACTGCAAAAAGATTTTTTCAGTTTTCCAGCAAATGTTACTGTGTAGGGCTCTTCATAGACTCTGTCAGGGAAGCAGGGCGTTCATAGTAATAATAACTTTTCACTATAGTAAATGACTCATCCCTTCACCTTGTACTTCCCTGACGTGGAGTTTAGGGAGAACCCTGATGTGCCATAACTTGTATCAACAAGAAATATCTATAAATGCTTGTTAAACACTAACCTTGTTCAATCTGGGCTTTAAGTTAGGTAACATAAATATGCTGGGCCTGATCAGACAAGGGTATTGGCACACAGGCATCCTGAAGTTGCACTGCACAGTAATTTAAATAAAGATCTTGGGGCATTAAAGTCTTATTTGAAAAATGATAATCTATTTCTCTTCTAGCTGCTGCAGCACCTGCCAGATCTGTGTACATGCTTACAGCACCCATACACAGCTGTGAGACACATGGCCGCGCGATGCCTGGGTGTCCTGAGCAAAATCGCTACCATGGAAACCATGAACGTCTTTCTAGACAGAGTCCTTCCGTGGCTGGGAGCGATCAATGACAACACCAAGCAAGAGGGAGCAATTGAAGCAATGGCTTGTATCCTTCATTTTGAGATCTTCTCGAATTAGGGCTTTGGTACCCCTTGCACATCTTGTGTGAACTTTTAAGAACAGATACATAGGTTTTAGCAGTTATGAGGCTGTGTTTTGAACAGAAAGTAATTTAGTATTCTTGCTTTAAATTTTAATCGCACAATGAAAGTGGTTCTCTGGTTATTTTAAGCTCCTGTTTGATCCTGAAACTGTCTGAAATGTAGGTCATACTCCTGTTAAAATCCTTAATGTGAAGCCTAATGAATAAAGGATTACAACGTGACATTACTGTAATTCCTGTATTAGTGGTTCTGTAAAACTTGATGCCCAACAATTTCTTGTCTAACCAAGCTTTGTATGTTTTTGGATGCATGTGTTTGAATGCCAGTTGAAATTGACTGGTGGAACTAAGCACAGTTGACTATCGGGAGCACACCAATAATCTGCAAACCAATATTTTAAAACACAGAAGGGTTGAAAAGAAATATACCAGTTTTGCTGCTGAGCTTGAAACGTGATACTTGGTAATTGTATGGAGTACAATAGTGTTCAATAATAACGTTTGTTTTCAATGTGTAGTGTACAGCACACCTGCTGTACAAAAACAAAAGAAAGCTGATGAATGTGATTTGATATGAACATGAGTGACAGTAACCAAAGTGACATATCAGACACTTGTCCCCATTGACTCCCATCATATTCTGTGCAGGCCATTTCAATGTGGTGATAGTAAGCTTGGGTGATCGTGACAGGAGTGATACAAAGTAGGTTTGGATTTATAACCTGTATTCCCTCGTACACACACTTTGGCTATTTTTGCCTTAAAGACTTGAACCCTTCAGGTGTAATGGAGCAGCTGGACGTGGATATCGTCCCGTACATCGTGCTGTTAGTGGTGCCAGTGCTCGGGCGGATGAGCGATCAGACAGACAGCGTGCGCTTCATGGCTACGCAGTGTTTTGCTACACTCATCAGACTAATGCCTCTGGAGGTAAGGCTGAGTTGTGGGTAGGGAGTTCATAAATCAAGTTGTTCCCTTGTTGAGAATACCAGCTCTTTAAGCTGTTTCCTGTAAGACAGTGAAGCTCAAATGACCCCATTTAAATAGCAAAGGCCTATGTTATGGGGAGTGTTCACACAACTTAAATATCTTTGACTGCTTTGTTTATAGAAGACTAGATATATTAAACACTCCAGTTCCATTAAAACGACTCTTGCACTGCAGATTTTAGGTACTTTTGAGCCACACAGTTTATGGTGAAATGTCAACTTTTCACCAGCAGATGGCAATATCTCATAGCTTTAACTCTGCCTCTTTTACTAGTTGAATTGACAGACGAATTGTCCGGGAATTAAATGCTTCTTGGTGCAGTGCTAGTAAACATTCCAGTGATGCTTTCAACAGATACATTTTCCAAATGCCATTTTTATTATACTGATTCTATTTTACTCTTAGTGACAGGTGTTTAAAATATGTAATATGTTAAAATATATTAAAATATGTAATTCTTGACCTGTATGGGGCACTTAACCTAAATTAAAACCTTGCGGATCGTCTCAGCCAATTGGTTGTCCCTCTAAAGCAAGTTTCAAGATTCAAATGTCTCATTGGCTTAACGTAAATTTGAAGCAGCCAAAGTAAATCAGTCCAAACTGAGTTGGATGCTTTGCAGCCCACTGTCTTCCTATATTTGACATTGAGAAAATAACTTACCCTAGGCAGTAAAGTGTTAAAGCTAAACTATTATCTTGCACCAGCCATTGTTAACACCACCTTGTGCTTACTTGCTTTAAAAAACAAATTGTCCAGAGTTATTTTGAAATCCTGTGTGTACTATCCTTATCCTGTTATCAAAAATTGTTCAGACAGTTTCCTGTTTGCATAGTGGGTTTAGTTTTGAAACAGGATAGAATGTTCCAGCCTACATGCATTTATTTGAGTTCATGCATAATACATTTGTCTGGCATGCCTATCTGACAGGTAGAGAATCTAGTGCATTTACATAACATACATATAGTGAAATGTGGTTTCAGGAGCCCTGGGATTAGACTGATTTTTAATGCAATTTTCAACTTCCAACTGTTTAATCTTCATTCCCAGGACCTTTACTTGGGGGCTTGAATTACATGTCTTACCTTTTTGTTTGTTTCTGTCTGGTTGTTTTAAGTCTTTAAACATTACTCAATTGTTTTCAGGCTGGGATTCCAAATCCCCCAAATATGTCTGAGGATTTAATCCGACAAAAAGCCAAGGAGCGTCACTTCCTTGAACAGCTTTTAGACGGGAGAAAGTTGGAGAATTACAAAATTCCTGTCCCAATTAAAGCAGAGCTCAGGAAATACCAGCAGGTGAGGTTTTTTGTTTGTTTCTATATAGATATATGAATATAACAAGACTAGAAATTATGTGAAGTAGACAAACATATTTCCTTAGGTAATTGTAACATTTAAACTAATTCAATGCAGGCAGATGGAAACCCTTTAACCCTTTGCGGTCCGTTGTCGGACTGGGTCCGACATTGCAATTATTCCTATCAGGTCCATTGTCGAACCCTGTCCGACATCATCCAAAAAACGCAAAAAAGTTGTTTTTTCTCCGGAAAAAGCCGAGAACCATTCAATGGCCAAGTGGGAGCGAAAGGAGCCGAGACAAGCCGATATAAAAAAAAAAAAAAAGGGCGTATCTCATGAATAGTCATACTTGCCCCTGGCATCAGATAGGGGCGGTCATAAGGAAACAAGCTGGGTGTTACTGTATCGGCGCACAGAGACTATCACGGACATTTGCAGAGCTTTTTCGAGATGTTATAGCAATAAAATAATGACTTGGATTGCATTTTTGAGGAGTTTGGTAATAAAACGAGTCATCTGGAGATGATTGATCGGTATGTACGACTATTATTATTATTATTATTATTATTATTATTATTATTTATTTGTTAGCATATGTGAAAGCGATAGCAAACGAAAGGGTGGGGCGGGGCTGGAGATGCCTAGTGAGTGCTTTGTTGATAAGAGGGCCATTTAAACCCGTTTGACTGTGGAAAAAAAATACTTTTAAACAGCGCGTCTAAAATTAACTGCGCGTGTGAAAATAAATTAGACCTGGCGAGCCTGACGCACAATTAATAAATGGACTGTAAAGGGTTAATGTATTTTTTTGCTCATATTCGATGGTTGAGCAAGTATATTGAGAAATCATAGTTTCATATTTAAACTTCAAAGGTCCCACTTTTTTTGCACTGAAGATCTCTTGTTTCATTGCTTGTTTTGTTGAATCATGTAAAATATCTTTGTTGACGGATAATATTTTATCTTTCCCAAGGATGGTGTGAACTGGCTATCTTTTCTCAACAAATATAAGCTACATGGAATTCTGTGTGATGACATGGGATTAGGAAAGACCTTGCAATCCATCTGTATAATGGCTGGAGACTACTACCTCAGGTAAGCACTGAAGACAAAAAAACTTAAATTCCTAAATCAAGTGTCACACGAGTTTTTTTTCATATTTTTTTGTTTTGTTTTGTTTGGAAGGGCTCAAGAATACGCCAAGTCCAAGGCAGCTGACTGTAGCCCTCTCCCTTCTCTGGTTGTCTGCCCTCCGACACTGACTGGCCATTGGGTGGATGAAGTAGGCAAGTTCTGCTCCAGGGAATATCTGAATCCTCTACACTATACAGGACCTCCCACTGAGAGGGCAAGGTAAACACTGTTTTTAAATGCAAGGTAATGCTTCCGGGTTAAAGGTGTGTTCTTGTCAAAGAAACTGGATCAATTATCTTTTGATCCATGTCTTTTGAAGCAACATTGGCCTTGAAAGTAGACCTTCCAAGTTAATGCAGTTTCTTGGTATGCAAATATGCAATGTCTTTGAAGAAACATCACGGATGTGTCATGGATGTGTTCGCTGTAATTGTTTGAGGCTTGCACTGACACTTTCAGCTTGTTGGCGGTCATCAAAACATTTGTCTGGTGATATTTTTAAAGGCTTCTGGATCTTCATCCTTCAATTCAGTTCCCTCAATAGACTTGTTGCAGCCCATAGAAAAGGCCTCTTAGCAGTACACTGTCTAACCAAGACATGCATTTTTTTTTTCTTTTTTTTTTGTGTGTATGGATGTTTTGCTTTCTTAAAGAACGTTAAAAGTTCAGTATACAGAAAAGCGGAAGTTGAACATCAGTGAAAGGAAAATGTGAATTGTTGATGCCCTTCTAAAATAATGAAGAAATGGAAAATTAGGTCATGAGAATGAAGACTAACCAGTGCAGCTGTACTGAGCTCAGAATACCATGTAGGACAAAGAGTGATCAAGTCTCATGGGTGGCTGATATGATCCAAAAGATTTATGTCTGTCTATAGCAACTGCACTCTGTTAACCCTTTGAGGTCCTATGTCGGACCTGGTCCGAAATTGCAATTATTCCTATCTGATCCAATGTCGGACCCTGTCCGACATCATCAAAAAAACGCAAAAAATGGGTTTCTAGTTGTTTTTTCTCCGGAAAAAGCCGAGAAAACCATTCAATGGCCGAATGGGAGCGACAGGAGCCGAGACAAGCCGAAAAAAAAAAAGGCATATCTGATGAAGAGTCATACTTGCCCCTGGCATCACATAGGGGTGGTCATAAGGAAACAAGCTGGCTGTTACTGAAGCAGCGCACAGAGAATATCACGGACATTTGCTGAGCTTTTTTGAGATGTTATAGTAATAAAATAATGACTTGGATCGCATTATTGAGGAGTTTGGTGATAAAATGAGTGATCAGGAGATGATTGATCGGTGTGTGTATTATTATTATTATTATTATTATTATTATTATTCTTTATTTATTTATTAGCATATGTGAAAGCGATAGCAAACGAAAGGGTGGGGCTGGGCTGGAGATGCCTAGTGAGTGCTTTGTTGATATGCAGGGCCATTTAAACCCGTTTGACTGGAAAAAAAATGCTTTTAAACAGCGCATCTAAAATTAACTGCGCGTGTGAAAATAAATTGGACCTGACACGCACTTAATAAATGGACTGCAAAGGGTTAATGCTAGGGTATTGGAGCTCTCACTGTCTGTCTGGTAATAATTGGAATTTCCATGTATTTCCATTCCAGGTTACAGCACCAGGTGAAGAAGCACAACCTTGTGGTAGCCTCTTATGATGTTGTACGAAACGACATTGACTTTTTCAGGTACAATCATTTTAAATGTATCTTTCTCAGATTCTCACTCTGTAACAGCTCCAAAGATTGTGTTCTTACTAAGGTTTTTTTTTTTTTCTTTCTTTTCAGACATATTCAATTCAACTACTGTATTCTTGATGAAGGCCATGTTATCAAGAATGGAAAAACCAAGCTCTCAAAAGCAGTAAAGCAGTTAGCAGCCAACTATAGAATTATTCTTTCTGGAACACCAATCCAGGTAACTACAGCAAGACAGCTGCAGACCAAATGTGTAGAAAGTGTATTCAAACCGGCTGCCATTTATAATAAAACACTCAGTCTTTGGTATTGCTGAGAAACATTACAGGAAGTCTGGTTGTTTGAAGTTTTGCTATCAGACAGCATCTTTTTGAATGGAAATTGCAAGTCTTTCAGAAAACTGGTTTGAACTGTGAAATTTAAGCAATATGTACAATTTAAAAACAAATCTGTGTGATTGGCGGTACTTGGTTTATTTTCTGTTCCAAAAGATTTTATGATTAACTGACGTATAATTCATGGATAAAATATTCAGAATATCCTCTATCCAGATTGAGTTTGATTTTGAGGAAGGATTCTTTGTACTTGCATTGAATTTAGAATAGTCCTGTTTGATGCAATTGAAAAACTGCCAGTGCAGTTAAACAATTTTCAGCCTTATCGCCAGCATTGCAGTTGTATTGTGGAAGGAGAATCTTCTATACTGTCAATATTCTGGGATGTGACTGGTACCAAAAAACTAAAAAAACATAAGCAGCATGGATAAGCATTTAAGGGCACTAAAGGAAACTCGATACACTTCATGTTAAATCTGTCCTATTTACAGCCTGTATTTTAATGCTGGTCCTGGAACTTAAACTTCCTTAAAGAACAATGGGAGAACCTTGAATGTATTGTACTTTTTTGAAAAATGCAAATTTTCCCTTTTTTTTTTTTTTTTTAATATATAGAATAATGTATTGGAACTTTGGTCTCTGTTTGATTACCTGATGCCAGGATTTTTGGGCACTGAACGCCAATTCGCAGCTCGTTATGGGAAACCCATATTGGCAAGCAGAGATGCCCGGAGCTCTTCTAGGGAGCAGGAGGCAGGTAAGCTGTAAAGGACTGTCTGTCTTCCTGGCAGCTGAAACTTTTCCGGCTGGTTTCACAGACCCCGAATCTTGGTCTACCCTGTCTAAGGTTATGTAGTAGTCCCTGATTTAGTGGTTTAGTAAAGTCCATCAGTTTGTTTTTACAAACAAATCACTGAAAGCAAATCGCTGTTAGTGCTAAAGCCATCTGTTTTTAGCAGGTATGAATATTTTAATGCGAGAACGCTTGTTGAATATTGTATGTATTAATAGTGTTTCACAATGATTCATTTGTTAAGGTGTTCTTGCAATGGAAGCATTGCATCGCCAAGTCTTGCCTTTCCTTTTGAGAAGAATGAAGGAGGATGTCCTTCAGGATCTTCCACCCAAGATCATTCAGGATTATTACTGCAATCTCAGTCCATTACAGGTGGGTATGCACACCACACTCATTTACTTAACAGAAAAATATTACTTGTATTGCAGCCTAAAATTTAAAAAAGCCTAATGAGAATGAGGTAATGAGAATGACTGACTGCTTGACTTAAATTCTGTCCAAATATCGTCCTACAAATAGCCAATAAAATAACTGCAATTATTTACAAGGACTGCAGCGCTATGAGTTACTACTTGTGCTGAATATTGCAGTGGTTTTATGACAGTCCAGGTAAGCCATCAAACTCATTTTACTTGAGCGGGATTGAAACCCAGGCCCCCAGATGTGAAAGACAATGAATGAGCCGTGGAGCAGCTGCAGACTTGCATGCAGCTGTCACCTGCCGGTGTCCTTTCCCTGGTTCAGCAGCGTACTCTGGGGCTGTGTTCTCTTAATCCCAGTTGTTTCCGTTTGTCCTCTGCATTGTAAGAGGCCCTTTTTAACCAATTCAGAAATGACAGCAGGGCCCAGTAAACCCTAGCACCGGCACAGTCCTATAAACTTCATTTTATTTTCTCTAAAGTTACTGTTTATATATTGGTTCCCTGTACTGAGTGCCAAAATACTGTACATAATCTTTAATAATGCAGTTATTGTATTTTATGTTTGTGGAATATGCACATTTGATGCACCTTTATGTAAAAAGAAACTGCTTACTGTATTTCTGGCCTTCAACCCAGACCTACTCCATATTTCACTACATGCATTTGAAGGTAAATAGGTCATATTTTTTATTTATTATTTATTTCTTAGTCTCCCTTATCCAGGGCGACCTTACAGTTGTTACAAAATATCACATTACAGATAAGAGCACTTATAAAATACAATAGTCAGTAGTAAGAGCGAAATCAAATAAGAGAAAATAAATACAGTAAATTACGGTTGAACGAGTTTGAGTAAGAGCAGTTAAACTTAGAGTAAAATTATTTGCTTAAGAGTAAATTCCATTAAAAGTAAGTACAATAAATGGATAAGAACTATTTCAAATAAGAGCAATTACAAAACGTGAATACGGTTACCTTTAGGAGTAAAATCAAGTACAAGATACAGAAAATATAATTGTGTATATATAGTACAAGATGATTCAAGTATTGATACGATTGGGTAATAATATTTAGATCATCTTTTGTATGTATATAATATTTATAATATTGAAATGGAATATACTGCAATAAGCACATCTTAAACATGAACTGCAGATTTACAGACTGCATGGGTTTTTAAAATAGTTTTTTAAAATGACAGGATAGTGCAACCTCTAAATATGTTTGAACTCCTGAGGTAATTCGATAGTGTTTAAAAGTTTCATGTGGGTCAAATGCCATATATTGCATAACTGCTGGCTTCAATTATTATTATTATTATTTGGCAGACGCCTTTATCCAAAGCGACTTACAGAGACTAGGATGTGTGAACTATGCATCAGCTGCAGAGTCACTTACAATTACATCTCACCCGAAAGACGGAGCACAAGGAGGTTAAATGACTAACCCCACTTGTATTAATGTTCTTCCAACATCATTTAAAAATAGTGGTTTTCTTCCTGGAAACTCCTATATTGGCACCATTCCATACTCTTTCTGAAATAGATTTCTGAATAGAGCCCAGCCACAGTTCTTGTGTAATAATGAAATAAAGATCTGGTTTCCCTGCAATTCATTAAGCCTGGGGATCCCCGGACAGCCTCAGCAGTATTTGTTTGTCTGTCTTGAGACTAAATGTGCAATACTCCCCATTGCGCCATTCTGAAGGAATGCTTGTTTAAAAGGGTAGGGGTTGAAATTGATCTCCCCCTGCAAAATATGTGATCTCAAAATACTGTGGTCTTATGGCTGCCCTGAAGTTTCTCACTGGTTAGAGTAGGCATGGCTTAAACCCAAGCTGTTTCGTCCCTTTGTTGTTTTAGGAAACGTGAGCATCCAGACATAGATTTCTAAAGGTATGATTTACAGTGAAATTAAACTGATTTTTTTCCTTTTTTTGAATGTAAAGATTCAACTGTATGAAGATTTTGCCAAATCTCGAGCGAAGGTTGACCTCGATGACACGCTGTCTACTGCTACTGCCCCACAAGAGAACGAACAGCCAAAGCTAAAGCCTACTGGTCATGTGTTCCAGGTGCCTGTTTTGTTGCTTCATTGATTATAATGAGAGATTTGTGTTTATAACATGTGTTCTCTTCTTGTCACCTCTACATTTCTTACCTGTTAAATCATTGTGTGTTGTCTATATTTCTCTTGCTGTTTCTGCTTTAGTTAACTTGTTTATTAACAAGTGTCACTATAATATCTACCAGCTGTGCAACTGTTGAAAATCTCGATACAAAATCAGTTAAAGAGGAGACACATTCAATGTTTGTTTTAGTTTTTTTTTTTTGTTCAGCTATTGTGTGTGCTTCCTGATCTCTGAAAAACCTGCTTCTATTTAAAGAGCCAGTGGGGCTGACAGAGGTGGGAGCCTGGCCATTCAAGCTTTTTATCTGTGATCCGGAAGCACATACAGTACCCAAAAAAGGGTTTTTTCCAAGTGATCTGAAAGCTATTTGATAGCAAATATCATAAAAGAAAAGGGAATGGTAAAAAGGTCAAATTGCTGTATTTGAATCTGTATACCCATTAATGAATTCATACATCCTTGAATGCTATTTCATGAACTTGCGACAGTTGTGTGTATGTAATTGCACACAATGAAGTTTCAAAGATTGCCTCTGTACATAAATCATAGTCTTAACCCTTAGCGGTTCATTTATTCAGCACGTCTCAGACGCGTCAGGTCCAGTTTATTTTCACACACGCAGTTTATTTTAGACACGCTGTTTTAAGTGTTTTTTTAACAGTAAAACAGGTTTAAAAGGCACTGCATATCAACAGGGCACTCAGTACTGCATCTCCAGCCCCGCCCCAACCCTCGTTCGCTATATTTTTCAAATAACTCTTAATAATAGTACATACTGATAAATCATTTCTTGATCACTCGTTTTATCACCAAACTCCTCAATAATGCGATCCAAGTCATTATTTTATTACTATAACATCTAACAAAAGGTCTACAAGTGTCTGTGATATTGTCTGAGCGCTGGATGCGGAAGCAGCTATCTTGTTTATGTCCGTGTTATCTATGTGATGCCGGGTCTATCAGTATTCATGAGATCGCCCCCTTTTTTGGCTTCTCTCGGCTCCTGTCGGTCTCACTCAGCCATTGAATGGTTTTCTCTGCTTTTTCTGGAGAAAAAAAACTACTAGAGACCTGTTTTTTGCGTCTTTTTGATGATGTCGGACAGGGTCCGACATTGGACCAGAAAGGGAAAATTGCGATGTCGGACCAGGTCCAACATAGGACCGCAAAGGGTTAATGGTGTTTTTATAGCTTCTAAGGATGAGAGAGATTATTCAGTCCAAATAAGGAGATGGTCGTGATGTTTTTTAGAATAGTTCATAGTCATCAGACTCTTACAAATTTAGTTGTATTGTTTGAATAATTCATGCGCTGCACAGAACTCAAGCTGGAATTGGAAAATATATTGGCTGAAAAGGTCTGTTTTCTCACCGGAATGATAGAGGCTGTTTTCTATATTGTGTTACTTAAATTTTCCGACACGTTGAACGAATCCATTTCTCTGCCGTGATCAAGATGTCTGTAATGTGTTAATTGTTACTCTACTGGATTAGTATTCATCACATAGCCCTCCTGCATTTTACCAAGGAAAAATTCTCTTTGATAATTATTATTCTGCTGTTATGCTTCACAACACAGGGAAATTGAGTTCCCGCTTCAAAACCAATTTGTTTATATATATATATATATATATATATATATATATATATATATATAGTACTGTGCAAAAGTTTTAGGCAGGTGTGAAAAAATGCTGTAAAGTAAGAATGCTTTCAAAAATAGACATGTTAATAGATTATATTTATCAAGTAACTAAATGCAAAGTGAGTGAACAGAAGAAAAATCTAAATCAAATCCATATTTGGTGTGACCACCCTTTGCCTTCAAAACAGCATCAATTCTTCTAGGTACACTTGCACAAAGTCAGGGATTTTGTAGGCATATAGTCAGGTGTATAATTAAACAATTATACCAAACAGGTGCTAATGATCATCAATTCAATATGTAGGTTGAAACACAATCATTAACTGAAACACAAACAGCTGTGTAGGAGGAATAAAACTGGGTGAGGAACAGCCAAACTCAGCTAACAAGGTGAGGTTGCTGAAGACAGTTTACTGTCAAAAGTCATACACCATGGCAAGACTGAGCGCAGCAACAAGACACAAGGTAGTTATACTGCATCAGCAAGGTCTCTCCCAGGCAGAAATTTCAAGGCAGACAGGGGTTTCCAGATGTGCTGTCCAAGCTCTTTTGAAGAAGCACAAAGACAGGCAGCGTTGAGGACCGTGGACGCAGTGGTCGGCCAAGGAAACTTACTGCAGCAGATGAGACACATCATGCTTACTTCCCTTCACAATCAGAAGATGTCCAGCAGTGCCATCAGCTCAGAACTGGCAGAAAACAGTGGGACCCTGGTACACCCATCTACTGTCCGGAGAAGTCTGGTCAGAAGTGGCCTTCATGGAAGACTTGTGGCCAAAAAGCCATACCTCCGACATGGAAACAAGGCCAAGCGACTCAACTATGCACGAAAACACAGGAACTGGGGTGCAGAAAAATGGCAGCAGGTGCTCTGGACTGAAGTCAAAATTTGAAATATTTGGCTGTAGCAGAAGGCAGTTTGTTCGCCGAAGGGCTGGAGAGCGGTACACGAATGAGTGTCTGCAGGCAACAGTGAAGCATGGTGGAGGTTCCTTGCAAGTTTGGGGCTGCATTTCTGCAAATGGAGTTGGGGATTTGGTCAGAATTAATGGTCTCCTCAATGCTGAGAAGTACAGGCAGATACTTATCCATCATGCAACACCATCAGGGAGGCATCTGATTGGCCCCAAATTTATTCTGCAGCGTGACAACGACCCCAAACATACAGCGAAAATCAATAAGAACTATCTTCAGCGTAAAGAAGAACAAGGAGTCCTGGAAGTGATGGTATGGCCCCCACAGAGCCCTGATCTCAACATCATCGAGTCTGTCTGGGATTACATGAAGAGAGAGAAGCAACTGAGGCTGCCTAAATCCACAGAAGAACTGTGGTTAGTTCTCCAAGATGTTTGGGCCAACCTACCTGCCGAGTTCCTTCAAAAACTGTGTGCAAGTGTACCTAGAAGAATTGATTCTGTTTTGAAGGCAAAGGGTGGTCACACCAAATGTGGATTTGATGTAGATTTTTCTTCTGTTCACTCACTTTGCATTTAGTTAATTGATAAATATAATCTATTAACATGTCTATTTTTGAAAGCATTCTTACTTTACAGCATTTTTTCACACCTGCCTAAAACTTTTGCACAGTACTGTGTGTGTGTGTGTGTGTATATATATATATATATATATATATATATATATATATATATATATATATATATATATATATATATATATATATATATATATGTATATATATATATATATATATATATATATATATATATATATATATATATATATATATATATATATATATATATATATATATATATATATATATATATGTATATGTATATATATATATATATATATATATATATATATATATATATATATATATATATATGATGTGATAATGTTGGCTAAAGTGTAGGTTGTTTTTAATGGCTACTTTTGTCTGACACTTATCTGTTACAAAATGAATTAATAATGGGTCATTTATTATCTTATTATCATACCACTTTTATTATATAGCATTAGCTTGTTAAGATAACGATTTAACTCAGCATTCTGAACAGAACGTGGAGTTCCAAAGTGAAGGAGCTTAAGAACTAAATGTCCTCGACCACAGGTTTTTAAATGAGTTCTTGGAATTACCAAACAACCGTTCTTGTCAGATCTGTCATGACAGTTTGTAAGGAATCAATAACAGGCTATTGTCCTACAAGTAAGGAGCAACATTTTTAAAATCAAATCACTAGAAGCCAAAGTAGGGATCTTAAAACTAGGGAATTGTGACAGGTAGACTTAGTATGACTAAGTATTCTGGCTGCAGCATTTTGAATTTGCTGCAACCATCTGGGAGGCCAGCAAATAAATGATTCTGTCTGGTTTTGTAAGCTCTGCAAAATACCTTCAACTACTTTTGGTGCAGAAATGAAGCGGCAATTTGAAATACTTTTCTAGAAACAGGCTTTAATACATATACCCAAAACAGACAGCAGTACTGCTTTGGCCAGGTTTTCATTATATGATATAGTGAACCATTTGTCTACCTTATGCCTTTCAACTCTAGAAACAATAGTAGAGTCACAGCAAAACATCACTTCAGTATGTCCTTGCATGAATAATTACAAAGTGTATCTCTTAACTCCAGGCTCTGCAGTACCTGAGAAAGCTGTGCAACCATCCAGCACTGGTTCTGACACCACAGCACCCAGAACACAGGCGGATTACAGAGCAGCTCGCTGCCCAGCGGACCACCCTGCGAGACATTCAGCATGCTCCAAAGCTCTCTGCACTAAAGCAGGTAGGTGGATCACAGCTTTTTGGGGTGTCACTGTCTTTGATTCAGGGAAAGAATACCTCAGATCTGACAAAGCTGAACTCCATTATCCAGTAACATGCTACAGAAGTCTGGTTCGGTTTTGCTTGTAACTTGCTTCCTCCTCCCTCCCCCAGCTTCTATTGGACTGTGGTTTGGGAAATGGAGGCGCCACAGAGGGTGGCACGGAGGCTGTTGTTGCTCAGCACCGAATCCTGATTTTCTGTCAACTCAAAAGCATGCTGGACATCGTGGAGCACCACCTCCTGAAAGCTCACCTGCCTTCGGTCACCTACCTGAGGCTGGACGGCAGCGTGCCGGCTGGACAGAGGCATTCCATTGTGTCACGGTACTGAAACTGCATAAAGCAATGTGGGACTTTGCATTAGGATTTGTTAAGGAATTCTGTTCTGTTACATCCTTGGTTATCTACATATCTCGTTTAAATAATCTTTTTGATTGCATGCTTTAATGCATTTGTAATGGTAGTTAGTCACAATAATGAGTCCCCTTTCACTTCTGTAGACCTTTTATAAATCTTCTTGTATGGCAAGTTACTAGAATGTTCTATGACTGAATCTCTTCCTTGATTCCAGATTCAATAATGACCCCTCTATCGATGTGCTCTTGCTCACCACTCATGTGGGAGGGCTGGGTCTGAACCTCACAGGGGCTGACACTGTTGTGTTTGTTGAACACGACTGGAACCCAATGAGAGACCTGCAGGCCATGGACCGAGCACATCGTATTGGACAGGTACTAATTCAACTGTGAAGCAAACTTGCAGAGTGCCATTGACACTTAAGACAGGGGGCTTTATTTTGACTCAAGTACAACGTTTCTGGAAATATATTTTAATCCTATAAAACTTGAAAGACAAACTATCAACTACAACTCAAAAGTTGTATTCAAGTACATCATATCAAACATCTGCACAGCCAAAACACCATATTTTAAATTAACAATTAAACATAAAAGGGTTTATTTTCTAACTAAACTATAAAAACAAGAGTAGTTTAATTTAAAACAAAAGTAACATATTTTCTCTTGCATGTGTGTCACTCGGTGCAGCACAGAATCTAGGTTGAGCTGCTGTAGCCTGCAGCTTTGCAGTTTTCTGATCAATGTTTCTGCCGAAGTGTTGTGTCTAGCTTCTGATAATCTCTCTTACTGATGCCTTCCAATTTTGATAACATTTAAATGTCTCTAAGCCTTCAGTTTAGTGCTTCTAGTTTAAGCCACTTGCTGCAATGTCTTTTGTTTACTTTTCTTCCAGAAACGTGTTGTCAATGTGTACCGGCTGATCACAAGAGGGACGTTGGAAGAGAAGATTATGGGCCTGCAGAAATTCAAAATGAGCATAGCCAATACTGTGATTAGCCAAGAGAACGCTAGCCTTCAGACCATGGGGACAGACCAGCTACTCAACCTCTTCACTCTTGAGAAGGTTAGAATGGCTTCTTCAATGTATTTAATAGGGGCATTGATTTGGAGTTTCAACTAAGAGAACTGTGTAACCATCCAGCACTGTTTCTGACACCACAGTAAAAACACTCGGGCCAATAAGAGATTTCCTAAAACAACAGTTAATCCCCACGGTACTTCTAGCCTATACTTCAATATGGAACTGAATAATGATGACTGCCACATAACTGCCAAGCCTTTTTAAAGCAAAGCAAACGTTTTGTTTTTGCCAAAAAAACAAAATGAATGAATTCTTGTAAACCATGTAATTGGTTTCAGCAAAATTGCCAACTTGAGGTATTTACCTAGATTAATAATGGTGTGTTGGGTATAAAGCTGTGAAGTCATGTCCTAGTTTGTTTTTGTTTGGGGTCGTTCTGTTTTTTTTGTTTCAACAGCAAGCCAGTTTTTGTGTACGAAGAAAGCTGTCGAACATGCTACTGTGCATTAGTAAGGTTGATCTGATATTACAAATGCTAGAAATGATTTAGAAGTTAAGTGTGTTCTGCTTTCTACTCAATGGTTTAACATTCTGTAGGCCAAAAATCATTTCTTTGTGCATCTATCCGATATAGAACTACGCTGATGATGCATTTTGTTCTTTGTTTAGGATGAGAAAGTGGAGAAGGGTGAAGCCCCAGGCTCATCAGCAAAGTCTGTCCTTGACAATCTAGGAGACCTTTGGAGTGAAGAACAATACGACACTGAATATAACCTGGATAGCTTCATGCATTCTTTGAAATAGCATGCTGGTCTGAGTCAAGTCTGAAGAGGTTGAATTGGCATCCATTTCCTGCTGATATTCAGCATACAGTACAGTGAACTGTTCATGGGTGTGGGAATACAAATGTTTATTTTGGAAGAAACAGATTGAGACTGATACTTGAATATCTGTATTATTGAAGGGTGGCGGAATAAAATGTGTCTTAAAGAGTTTGCACGGTTTCTGCAAAGGTACATTTATTTGCAAAACTATCAACCAGTTAACAGCTTACTTGGGAGTAAATGTCCAAAAAACGTGTGGGGTACTTGTGTCATAGTAGTTTTTCAGCAGTCTTTGCATTAAACCTGTTAACAGGATTTCAGTAAATTTAAGTCGTAACATTGAGCACACATTATGAATTAGGACACTGTTTTATCCTTGGAGGTCTCAGGACTCTCTTTTTTAATAGGATCAGTTGGCTCAAGACTAGGTTATTAATACAAATGAGGTGGGGCTGAATTGGGCAAAGATCACCATTTCAAAATCTTTGACCGAAAATTTAACTAACCTTTTAGGTTTCAAGTATCTAATCTCATACTGGAAGAGTAGGCATGGAGTGGCAAATAGCAGGCTTTATAGCTTGCTGTGTACTTGGGTGTAAAAACCAACAACATGAGCCTGGGCTATTGTGAGGGATGAAAAGCCACAACAGCTTTCAACAGATTAATTTTTTTTTTTTTTGTAATTATTATTGATTTTGTCTCAGCATACCGAAGAAACATGACTTACTCTTTTTATTTTTATTATGAACTGTCAGTTGTTCATCAGCCTTGAGTCTAATAAAAAAAAAATGAAAGTGAGAAGGCTCTTTGGTATGTGTTGTAAACAGTTGTTTGTTTGTTTTTTGTTTTTTTACTCTAAATATTTTACTTTTTTTTTTTTTTTTAAAGTGTTGGGAGCAGCTATTTCAAATGTCCTGAACACAGATGCTAAAATCCCTATTTTTAGTTACTTGTAGCGTTTTACTTTTTAAATGATGACTTGCACATGAACCAACAGCAGTTACACTGGTAGAAAATGGGGAACAGTGTTCTTGCTGTTTCATCTAAACAGATGGAATTATAATCCATTCTAGAGAGCTTTCTTTTTCCTGTCTTTTTTTAATATATAAATCCTATACAAGATACATTTTACACATGTTGGATTTTTGGTGTGCAATTACATAGGTTATAGGAATGGCCTGCAGGTAGCTGTCATTGTCAGTTAAATTGTACTCTACCCATTTGGAATAAAGCTATTAATGCCAATAACTATTGACATTAACTTAAGGTCATATAGCATGTTTAGCACTAAAAAAAGATTGAGTTACGCAATGGGTTTCCCTTAATATATATAGATATAGTATATAGATAGATATGATTTTTTTTTTGACAGTCAGGATCTAAAAGACATTTTCCAAAAATATTTAAAGGTTCAGTTCCCACAATCGGTTATTATAAAACTGATTTCTGAGCAGCAGTTTGACTGTCTTCCTAAGGTTAACCTTGAAAAACTGTACACTCAAAGCACTCTCTTGGTATTGCCTAAATAGAAGTTTGATACATGGGGATGTGTTTTATACTAGTAATGGCAGCTTACCATAAAATGCTGCCTTCCAATTTTGATAACATTTAAATGTCTCTCTTGAAATACATTTTTCAACATTTCAGGGTTATAGAATTCCAATCTTGTTTCTAAAAAGGCCTTTTAACAGACCTTTTAACTTAATTCTGTGCATCCAACGACATGTAATTAAGTTTTAAGAATGAAGCCTACTGTTTGGTATGCTGTTGTAAGCCAGCAGTTTGTCAGTCCCAGACTGTTGTGAAAAATGATATATTAAATAAACAAGAAAGAAAATGTGTTAATCAGATTATTCAGCCTTTTATTGCAACTGTGGTGAGCGAAAATTGTAAAAGGTACTTCCGAAACCTCCGACAGGAAAAGAAAAAAAGCTTTAAAAAAAAAAGGCTGAAAACCCCTGAGCTAGCCCATTAACTTTTAACAGCTTGATGTGCTGGAGTTTTCAGGCATAATGGAATACTGCTTCGTCCTTCAGCCAGATCATTCTTGCAGTGCCTATCGCAAGCTCATTGTGAGCTGTCAGCACCTGCATTTCTGCTGCGTTCACAAAAGTATTCGCTGGATAATGGCATTGCTTTGTTTTTACTTTCAGCAGCACAACTGAATTGAAGAAAAGCAAAGCTCGAACAGGAGTGAAAAGAGGCATGCTAGTCTATAAGAGTGCATTGGCAACGGAATGTTAATGACTGAATGGGTTCACATCCCTTGAGACACCTTACAGTGTCTATGCCACGTTGTGTCAATTCAGTGATCAGGGCAAATGATGGCCCACCCTGATATTGGGTACCGATCCTAATGAAGGCCAGTGTACAGATACTGCAGAACTGTTTCAGCTCAGTGCTCTATTTCATCGCATGTTTTAAAAATGGTTAATGTAGCGGGATGCCTACCCTGCCAACATCTAATTTTAATGCCATTGTGCATGTCAAACAATACATTTTCAGATCGTAATTTTCAGTGTTGTGGGTCTTATTTTAAAGCACTTTGCTTGATGGAGACCGTTCTGTACGAGTGCATTCCCATGTGTTTTGTGCTCGAAGCTGCCCTGCAGTATTGCTGGTTACAGGGCTGTGACTGAGACAAGCAGATGTTCCATTTCTGTGACTCATTCCCCTATTATGAACACTTGCTGCCAGCATGAGACAGCCTTGTTATAAAAATCAGGTAGGTGTTGAGATAAGCTAATGCTTTTTCAGTTCCCCCCAACTGGTTTACTGTTCAATGTTTTGCTGCCCACGTACTTTTCTGTTCTGCTTGTATTTTCTAGTGTCGTCTCAGGGCTGTGTCTGGTGAATCTCATGCAGTGCTGGAACTGGCTTGCTTGTCTAGTATGCTTTTAAGTACTGTGCTGATTTTTAATCCCCCTTCTACTGCCTTCATTTTCTTCATCTTTCTTTTAATCTATTATGTTCGTGTTCAGTTTTATTACAGCTTTAATATTGTCTGCAGCTGTCATTCACAGGCCTTCAATGGACAATGTGAATTGCCACTAGAAGAACATTAATCATGTTTCTTCATTTTTGTGATTCAATGTTCTGCAACTATGGGGCTACACACAATGTGTAACTTTGTTGAAGTAACAAAGACACCACTACAGGCCTTACCCAGGACTGAATTCTTCCTCAGTTTTATATCCTTCTCCTGTGGTACTTCAGCCAGGGCTCTACCAACCCTTCTAAAAGTTTACCACTGTACTATTGCAGTTTTACCTCGCTATATACTGGGAAATGCATTTACCATAGTTTTCCCTGGTTTGCTGTGTTTATTAATAGGCTTTACCGTACCTCCCTACTGTTTTACAATGCTTACCTATGCTTTTTACCATGCCTTCACTATGCTCTATTACACTTAACAATGATTTTATTATGGTAAACTTTTATAAGGGAACTCACCATGCAATATCTGTTTTGATTGACAATGTGGTTCAGTGATTTTTTAATTTTAATAGACAATGTTTTTGTTCACTAAAATAAGTATTCTACGGTAAAAACGTGTGATTTGAAACAAGTGTCTAATTGCATGACTCCAGCCATAATATTTACATGTTGACGATTCTATAAAATCTTTTGAATCCAGTAATTGTTTGAAAATGGCTAAGTTCCCAGGGAAAACAAGGAGCTTTTCATTTTCCATTTCTGATTGCCTGAAGACATTAAACAAAAGCTGCAAATGTGTGAAATAAGCGTCACTCAAGCAAAATGTGTTAGGCTAATTAAATTAGTCAGTACGGGATGCCATGTTTAGATTTAATTACAGTACTGTAACCATCTCAATAAAAAAGACTAGAATTCCGATTTTACGAAAAATAGCAACCCTTAGGGATGACTCAGGCCAACATGTAGAAATACATTGAGATTCACAGACGATTTTTGGCTAATGTACTGTACAGTGAAAACATTGACACAGTTATTTCAAAACTGGATGTTTTGTAGCAGCTCAAAGGCAGAGATAGCTGTGTGTTGTTACCTGTATTAGACATTCTCCTATCTCACCTTTTAACCCTCTGCCAGCATTAATTAAAGCTGGCAATTCTGTTCAATAGGAAAGAGATTTCTTGGTGAATATTTCCCACATAACTACACAGTTTATTAGATACGTGGTCATGCTGGCCTTCCAGTTGGTTCAGCTACATCCCTTAACTGTATTGTCGGTTTGGATAAACCGGCTTCTTCCCTCCTTGCAGCTTTCTTGCACTCAAAACAGGCATGCTTACACTGTTGCCTGCAGTAGCTCAAGGTAGAAAAACAACACCTGGTAGCACAACTGGTAATTACTGAAAACTGATTACTAATGTAATCACAGGGAATCACACTTCATTTGCCTTAAATGTTTTAATATTTGTGTTTTTGTAACTAATAAATAAAGAAACAAACAAACATTACTAAAAATGAAATACAATTCTAAATTGCTTAAATCTCCTTTCGATGACAAACTTCTATAAATCTTTCTCTATGTCTCCGGACTCTGCCTCGATTCTTTCAGGAAAACCAAAGACATTGAGAAAGACTTAGTCGTTTGACAGCTCAAGTTTACAAACACAAAACTCTTAATTTTTAATGTCGGGAGCACTGCACTTTTAAAAGCTGCTTTAAACAGTTTGCAATGTGAGTTCTTGCCACCTCCCAGTCTTTTAGTGCAGGGTAGTGTTTGGAGAGATGCTTCATGCACCCTAATGGAAGTTATTTGGCCTCCACGTGTTTGGAAAGCAACCAGAAGATACAGTAGTTTTGCAGTTTGCTGTGAGTTTCCATTGATGTCATTGTTGAAAGTAAAATAAGCCCACGTTTTCTTTGTATTTTGTTACGGATAAGCTATGGTTAGAACTCCTGCTACCAGGAATCTGAAGCAACCATAGATTACTTCTGAGTGTGTCTAAGGCTCAAGTATGGATTTTACTTGTAATTTATGACTTCACAGAAACCCTAGATGGAATTATTTTCCTGAAGCCCAACTATTATTCATTCTCTCTCTATCTTGCTATAGATAGATATGATCCCTTAAGTATGATGGGGCCAGACCATTCAGGGCTTTATAGGTTAATAGTGGGACCTTAAAATCAATTGTCGACCGCACTGGAAGCCAATGTAGGGCTGATAGCACAGCAGAAATATGTTCACATTTTGTTGTTCTTAAAACCCTGGCCGCAGCATTTTATACAAGCTGCAATCGGGATAAAACATAGCTTGGGATCCCTGAAAACAGGCCGCTGCAATAATCAAACCTAAATGATACAAAGGCATGCAATCAATCTCTCAGCATCCTGCAGCAAAAGAAAGTGTCTTACTTCAGCAATATTTCTAAGGTGAAAAAATGACACTTTGGTTACATTCCTAATATGGGGTTTGAATGAAAGATCTGGGTCAAAAATGACACCCAAGTTCCTCATTTCAGCTTTCAGTGAGTAAGGGAAGCAGTCCGCTGGAAAAACACATGGATTTGTATTGTTTTAGTTGATGCTTTGGTCCCAAAAGCATTACCTCTGTTTTATCTGAATTTAACAATGAAAAGCTTAATATCAGCAAGGCAGGTAGTTAGAATATGTGAAGATAAAGTATCACCCGGTTTTAGAGACAAATATAGTTGAGTATCATCAGCATAACAATGAAAATTGACCTCATGTCTATGGACAATATCGCCCAAGGGTAGCATGTATAGGGAAAACAAAATTGGTCCGAGAATAGAACCCTGGGGGACGCCACGTTACAGATAGAAAGGAAGAATCTTCCTCAATTTTAACATATTGTAGCCTTTTTGAGGATTTAAACCAGGACAGTACACTATTAGATCTTGTTGTGCAGTATGGTGAAGCACTGTGGGAGGTATAATGTTCAGAAACCAAGATCATTTCCTTTATGCTATTAAAACATGTAGACGGGGCTGCAATCTCACATCTGCTAGTCTGTGGTTACAGAGTTACTGTGTATCACAGCTTGAGAGTAAGCTAAAAATGGGCAATTAAAAAATGTGGTTGCAGGCCCACAGTACACAATCTACCCACAAGAATGGGGGATTGAAATACATGTTGGTACACTTGTAGTATTGACACTGGATAATGAAATGTTACACTGGATATTTCATTAGCTGACATTAAATTGAAATGCATCTATGACAGGCAAAGGATAGCAACAACCAAACGAGCACGAAGGGCTGAATGGTCTCCTCTCATTTGTAAACTTTTTGTAAACTTTCTTATGTTCTTATGACACAGTGCTGGAATATTCTATTTGGTCGACAAATAACAACCCTACTTACCATAAAACTAGCAATTTTGTATTTTTTTTCACCTGGTTGTTCTTGTTGCCGAAATTGTCATGATTAATGGATTCAATGATCTAGCGCAAGAGTTCAAACTTGTTTTCCACGGACTGCGCAGTGACTAATACTAGGCAGCACTTCTGTTTTTAATCTGGAAGCAGGGTGGTCCACTTCACAAGACAACCACACAAGCCTCTGCTCGGCTGTTGTTGTTTCAAATTAATATTGTATTTTAAAAAAAAAACACACACCTTTCATATTTCTGCTAAATTCGTCAACGTATATAAATTTAAAAAAAAACAAAAAAACTTTTTAGGTTGCTGTTTGCTGTCATATTTCTTGTAGTCAGCTATGGAAAGAGACTTTTCCGTTTGTAAGAACAATGCTGCTTGCTGAACTTACTGAACTGTGCGTCTAATATTAATAATTAAATTCCATGAAGTTCCTCCACACTTCCTTGTAAACCGGTAGGTGTCTAGAGCACAAATCCCTCACAAGCAAAATGTTGTTCAACTTGTTAGCTTCAAATAACATTTCCATAGTTTTGATGTTGTTGGTAATCATCCGGAGGGATTCTTACTTGTATACTTTTTTGGTTTTTTTGTAAAGTATATGTTTAAGGTTGCAAGCAGCGTTCCATTTATTTAGGCGAACACAGCAGAGCAGAATTGCATACGCTTCACTAAGCAGACGTTTCAGTATTTCTGGAAGTACAGGGTTTGTTTATGTTTTGCTCACACTTCTCACCCCTAGCGTCCAAAACTGGAACCTTAGGTAAGGGGCCAACCGTTATAACACTAGGGTCACCACCTGTCAGTTTTTCCTGGATAGTTCCGGTTTTGGTGAAGGTGTCCCAAGAATTCAACATGCCTTCCCAGGACAATAAATGCCAGTACCATAAATTGAGCACAAGTTACATAAATTGGGTTACAGCAATGGATGCACAATATTAATTGGTTGTCAATACTATAGTAGTAATATTATCAATGCTTTGGATGAATATAGAATTTAAGAGAGTTTTACTAGGTGAAATGGTAGCCGTATCAGTCTAGAGATGATCGCCAAAGGGGAGTGGTCATACCTTTTATTGGACTGAGTAAACAATAATTAATCACAAGCTTGCAAGACCTCAGAAAAGAGATTGATGTTTAGCAATAGAGGCACCATTTACTGTATTATTAAGGAGGCAGTGTGGTCCAGTGGTTAAAGAAAATGGCTTGTAACCAGGAGGTCCCAGGTTCAAATCCCACCTCAGCCACCGACTCATTGTGTGACCCTGAGCAAGTCACTTAACCTCCTTGTGCTCCGTCTTTCGGGTGAGCTGTAGTTGTAAGTGACGCTGCAGCTGATGCATAGTTCACACACCCTAGTCTCTGTAAGTCGCCTTGGATAAAGGTGTCTGCTAAATAAACTAATAATAATTATTGCCATAAAACCCTGATTAGAGGGCATGACCTAGGCTGTTGATCTTGTCTGTATAGTAAGCGCACTACCCTCTAATCAGTTTGAATGGTTACATGAATACTTCACATTTTTTGTTGTTTTGGATATACAGTGGAAGTTGATTGGCATTGTACATCTCCCTCACCCAATCTTGATCATCTCCTTTACATTCCTATTTTGAGACCACAAATCTCAGCAAGCCCCTTACTTTGAATGGAAGTGTAAAACCTTATGAAATATTCACAATGCTTAAGAGAAAGGGCCACCCTTCATCTGTCATGAGCAGGTATGATAAATGTCAGTGGATCAGCCGGTGGGCAAAGCATTGCAGGGACACAGCTCTTTGGCTTTACTGAAAAGTACAAAGACTTCTGACACAGATCCACAGGCTTTCCAAATGGCAGACTGTGCCGGTGCCTGCTGCTGTGAATGACATTATTTAAGATCTAGTGTTAGTTTCAGAGTTTCCGTCACTCTCCAGCAACAAGGATCAATCATACAGGACCTGGAGCTTGAATAAAGTTAAATATTAATCGTCTGCTTCAGTTACTCCCTTTGTAAGTACATGCAAGGGTGATGCTGGAAAAGATGTATTTAGAGATTATTGCAGTATAGTACACATTATAAACTACAGTGCATCCCATGATCCATGGGTAGGATGTTTATTTAAACAATCAGGTTTTCAAAGACTTGATTCAGTTTAAAACCTACATACCTGTACATTTTGGCATTACCTGAACCCAGTGCTGTAGGTAAGCATGGGCTGATTTCTCTTCAAAGTCAAAGTCATTGTGTTTTGTTTCCCCAATAGAAAAGTGCAACTTTTGCAAACCTCATTAAACTTGTGAATGCCAGCAAACTATGATATTTTTTAAAATGTTACCCTCTATCAAAAGGTAACATAGCAGAAGTGGAGCTTGTTCAGGGCAAAATGTTTTTTTTGCATCCAAAGTACCCAGTTAGCAGGGAAATACACAAAGGCATGTCAACAGAGAATTGTGTGGTGCAGCAATACCAGCCATTAATTTGATCAGTTTCACATCCATGTGTACTGTAATATAATGTTTGTTATTTTCATTGCTATTTTTTTTAGTTTACAATGTATTTGTAATGTGCAAGTGACCCAGGACACATTTCTCATTTATTCATTCCATCACCTACCTCCACTAGTCTTCTGATGGAGTGAAGTCTTTTTTCTTCTGTTGTCCACAGTTATATATCATCCTTCACATAGGTCACTCACTTCAACCTTCCAGTTGTATCAGCCCACAATCCGAACTGAGACTGTCCCTTCTCATCTCCATCTAGACTGACTTAAAATGGATTCTTCTGGGATACTACGTTTTCACTGAACCCATGCAAGTAAATATACACAGGATTATATGGGAATAACTTGAGAATGGTTTTAAGCAGGGGGCCCATAGTTGTGCAATGCAACATTTACATTGTTTCTGTTTAGCAGCAGTCTCCTGCAGTGCAGTGTCACCAGGGGAGTTAATTATGAAATGTAAAGTAACTTGAAACAATCAATACTTACTACTACATATCCCAAAATCACAATAACTGCAATGGGGAGGATCAAACTGTGATTTTCATATATGTTATATAATAGAGTAAGTATGATGGTGTACAGGGACTGTTTATGCAAGTTTCAAACCATGTCATGGTTACAGACCATACACAAGGTCACGCCATTTAAACAAGCACAGTGTACAGTATATGTACTTGCATGGGTTGAGTGAAAATTCCACCCTGCACATTGTGTTTCAGAATACTTGAAAACATGATTTCCCCATGTGACCACACCAAAAAAAAAAAAAAAAAAAAAGTTTAGGAAATTACTTACCAATCTGTTTTCTAAATTGACTGGAAACTCATTGTTTCCAAATAAAAACAGTTCCACCATCCTTTAAATTGACATTTTCATAAGATGAGGTTTTTCTTTCTTTTGAAATCCTGGACTTATTCTCCAGCCATACTACCCACAGAAGTTTGACTGCAGTGTGAGTTTTCCATTTCAGAGAAGCAAAGTTTTCAAAAACAATTTCCCCCACTACTGATTACCCATCCAGACCCATGCAAAAGATGACACGTGTCAGAGCATCATACAACTACGTTTAATAAGAGTTGCTTGTTAGTACAGAAAAAATAAAAGTCCAAACTACAAACTTTAAAGCACTTGTAAGCAATAGCAGCATTGAGCTCCATGTTTAGTCACAGTACTGCAGTTCAATATAAGCATAGGTCCAAGCCAAAAAGGTTCAAAGCATTGTCAGGATAACTAGCAAACAAAAAAAAGAATAAAATAATAAATAAAACAACACGTAATTCAAAAATTAGTGGTTAGTTTGAGATACAATCCGTGAACATCTATTGTCATTCATTTACGACAGAAAGATCACAAGCACATGTAATACTGTATACCCCAACAGAACAATGTCCATGAATGAATGTGCTTTATAGTACTCCACTGTTACCACTACAAATGTATGTTTAGGAGTGCCCCCAACAGGTACTTGGATAGTTTGTTAGGGTATAAAGCAGATGTGTTATGAATTGTGTAAACTTGTGGTCTTACACCAACACTATTGCAGCAAAGCTGGAGAGAAACTGCTTGGTTAGTAATTAAGAAAATAAATATTAGATTAAGATTAAGACTTCCATACAAACTAGTACAAAACTGCAAAAGCTACAAACAAGCCAGCTGTAACAAAAACAAGTTTTCACAAAAAGTGACTAATTTTGACATTCTGAATAGGGATGTCACAATAATGAGATATTGCTAACAAAAGAATGACATTTATGGCAACTGCTTAATGCATTCTGTATTATGTTTTCATATACCGAACACAAACACACTATACCCACTTGTTCCAAAGTAAATATTTGAATATGAAACAGGAATAAGGCAATGATGACACTAAAAGTACTTTTCCTTGCAGCTGGTTAGGATGTGTCGTATGACAGATCCAATTACCTGTTTCTTGGTGATTTTTTTGCTTTTAATATATGGTAGTAATTAAAGTGTGAAATTTCAGAATTTTAAAACAGAGACAAGGTGAGGATTTCCAGTAATTCCAGCAAGTATTAAATGTTGTGCCATGGCAGAATTTTATTAAATCATTCCCCTATATAAAACGTAAAGCTCACAGTAATAAAGAATAAGGCTTTGTATTAGGTTTGCAAGATGGGGCTTGAAGTGAGTGGTTTACAGTACAATAGGGTACAAAACAGTCATTTGAAGACAGATCATGCAACCATATTGTGACATCCCTAGGGCTGGCTCAATGTACCTGGTTTTATATAAAAACCAAATTAAATGAAAAATACATCACCCCAATATAACAACCACATTTTTTTGTGCTCCATTCTGGGTTTTTTTTTTTGACCATTCATTCATTACATCTCCAATCCCTTTACATAACCAGGCTTTTTTTATTTATTTATTTTTTTTAATCATTGCCACACTAGTGTAAACCACATCAGCAAGTTAATACATAAAGCTTTGCATTTAAAAAAAACTAGACATTTTAGTAACAATATACAAAGGGCTTTTTTTCAGCTTCAAAAATAATTAAATTAACAAAACCGAAAAAAATAAACTTTTAAAAGAATTAGCATCATACAATTAATTTATTCCAAGTAAAAATACAATAATAATAATAATAATATTGACCAGATATGAAAGTCTCTCCCAGAAACAACTATATTAATGGTTGAGAAAAAAGTCTGTAAAGAAAATAAGAAAAAAAATTCGAAAAATATGTAAATGTTAATCCTTTTTTTTTTTTTTTTTTTAGCAAAACAAATCAGTATAAAGGCTACAATACTACTGAAAAAAATACTAGCATGAAGAATAGGTACATATACAGTAGAAAATGATCTTTGTGAATCAATGTTTCCAATGAAAATAAATTTGCAATAAAGATTTATGCTTTTTTTTTTTTTTTCTTACAAACAGTACAAACAGTATTGCACATTACAACAAATAATCAAGGTTCTGTTCGCCTTCAGCAAATCTGACTAATTCAAGTGTCACACAAAGAAAAGGCCACCACTGGACCTGATGCACCAAGGGGCTCTGAATCAAGTTAGTTTAAATACTTTCAATTTTAAAAAATAACATTCTTTTTTTTCTCTCTCTCAAGACCCTCAAGATTTTTTTTTTTTAATTTATTTTTTTAGTAACATCAAGTAAACAAAACCAAGGCATGTTACTTTACAAAACAAAAGGAGTACATACTTTAAGAAACATAAAAAAAAGTACTCTTTTTAAAAAAATAACATGAACAGAAGATTTCTTTCACTATTCTGGTCAGCGTAATAAATGATTAATTATAAATATACAAAATAAGGGAAATATCTTAAATTATAACATTCTTTCAGCACCAAATGGAGACTTTTTTTCAACTAATATATATATATATATATATATATATATATATATATATATATATATATATATATATATATATATATTTTCCCCGAAGGATTAACAATATTATTCTTCCGAATTTTACCCTGATTTCTACTCAAGGTGTGTGGGGGAATTCTTTATGAGCACATTCCTGTAATAGGTAGATTCTGTACTTCAGCTAACTACAAATCATTATATTAAAGTTATAAAGCTCTAGCTCCTTCAGTTAAAAAATAATAATAAAATAAAAAAGCAAATAAAGCATGAAAAAAATAAAATTGACCATCTATTAAATCATTTCTCACAGAATTAAATTAATATATATATTTTTTTCTGAATAAACTTAGAAAATATCAATTTCTCTCCTATATTTCAAAATTGAGGTATTGCAAAAGATCATGTCAGTCAGAAAGCAAGCGTTATCTTTTTTTTTTTTCTTACAAAACCAACAAAAAAACCCAACAAAAACAAGAAACAAAAAATAAAATAACTGACTGTTGAAAACTGTCCAGTTACAAAAAGTAGTGCATAACAAATGTCTTTTAAAGATAATGAAAAAACATAGAAAACCCATCTGGGCAGGGAAAGCAATATCACAAAGCCCAGAAATATAACCTTCGTCAGGATAATAATAATAATAATAATAATAATAATAATATACCACTTTTTTTAAGTTGCTGGTATTTGTTTTTTGTTTGTTTTTACCAGTAAAACTTTTCAGAAACGAACAAAAATCCATTCTAAACCCAATACTTTGCAACTAAACCATGAAAGAAAAAGACTAAACTGGACATCACAAGACACAAAAAGATGTGACATGTAAATCTACTAATGCGGTGTTATATCCAGTCAGATTGTCCCTAGAGCTGCTAAAAACAAATAGTGTACCCAACCCTCCCCCACAGCCAGGCAACCACCCTCACACCCGCCCTCAATTGGACACGGAAGCCTACACTTGGCTTCGTATTACTAAACAGCAGCCCTCATCCCCACGCACAGTTCATGCTAGAAAATTCCCATCTTATAGCAGGTCATAATTATTAGTTCAAGCTTTACAGGATACATCCAGGGATATACTATGGAAGTTCAATTCAAAACCACAAAAAACAGACATCTCCATTTTGACTTTTGTGCAGACAATTCTTTAGCATTTTTTATTTTTTAATTCCTCCCCAAAATAATGTGCCTACCTTTTATTATTATTATAATTTGTTTATTTACCTTGTCAGTCTGACAGATCTATTAGTATTATTATTACACTGGTTGTGTCTGTGTGTGTGTGTGTGTGTATGCATATACTGTATATATAGATAAATAGAAAGATAGCTATATAGATATGAGCTCTTTGGTTTTCCAAACAAGAGCCAAAGCTATTAGATGGTGCAGGCAGCAGAAACAGTTAAACTTGAGCTCACTTCGTGTGTGTGTGTGTGTGTGTGTGTGTGTGAATACACTGGTTATGAAGCATCACATATGTTCTATGTCAGACATAAACAACAGTTAAAGCAGATCACAGTACGAGGCATAAATCACCCTACTATATATATATATATATATATATATATATATATATATATATATATATATATATATATATATATATATATATATATATATCTATCTATTTTTTTTTTTTTTTAATGCACAATTATTATATATTAAAGTTCACCGCAAAAGTACTTCACCTACCATAGACAATTGTTTTTAAGGATATGCTACATCTATTTCTCTTAAGTACATTATCTGTATTACTTGTTTAATGCTTAAAATGGACAATGACTCTAAATCCAGCAGCCTTTAGCGGAGACATGCCTTCCTCCAGTCGTTGGCCAATTCCTTATATTTTTCATTATTTCCCCCGGTTGTTAATTCAGTATTTTGTAGCCCATGTATATTCATATAATTTCTTTCTGCACTGTGGGCAAAATATTGTAAAATAGATATGATATACAAATTGTATTGCATGCAGCAACCTGATTTAAATAAACATGCATTCAATAAATCTACTGACCTTGCATGGAGCATGTCTCCATGCTATTCTGCTCTCTGTACAGCAGCAATTCCGCTTCATTATTATTTTATCTTGATTCATTCATTAATTCATTCATTTATTTACTGTATATTTGCTATGGTTATTTTATTTATTTTATTTTTTTACACCCTAGTCTGAATAAAGTACTATGGTATTAGTAATATCGTTCATATAGCAGCAAAAAAGCTATTGCAGCATACATTAACTATAAAAAAAAAATAAAAAAAACCTAACCAAAAAAATTAAAATAAATAAATCAGATTAAGCTCATGAGGTATTATTTTTCCCAAGTCAAAATGGAGAGCAAATAAAGGCTAATTAATCTAATAAGGATTTCCTTTTCCCCATTAAAATGTCCCAAACTCAATATTGGTTAAGCTATTTATGCTACACCATATGCCATCTCCTAGTGTGTTTATGTAGTTTTTTTGTTTTTTTTTTACCTTTGGTAAGTTCCTAGGGGCAAAGTTCTAACTTTCAGAAAATAAGTGCATGTTCCAGTCACATTACATAACATACATATATATATATATATATATATATATATATATATATATATATATATATATATATATATATATATATATATATATATATATATATATATATATATATATATATATATATATATATATATATATATATATATATATATATATATATATATATATATATATATATATATATACACACATACACATACATACATATACATATACACACACACACTGTATCACTTCAGCCTTAGCCTGGCAGTGGCTGTTGGGAGTAGCGGATTACCAAAACCAAGTGACTTATAAAAAAAAAAAAATTAAAAAAAATATTCCTGTACTGAGCAGATATCTTTCTTGTGTGTTTACGTGTGCCAAAGTGCAAATTCTTTACAGTTAAACTTTGAAGGTTTTTATATAATATACTGGACAGCGAGTTCAAAACAGTAAATTAAAAAAAGACCCTTTTTTTTTTTCTTCTCTCAAATCAGAGGAAGTATGCACTGATTTCCAGAATGCTCCCAGCCCTGAGACAGCAGGCCCTCTTTCTCTCTCTTGCTCTTGGTGGAGGGCCAGGGCTGGTTGCTGCCGCTTCAGCTCCATCGGAAGGAGACGTGGCGAGGCCGGTCACCCCCCTCCTTGACCAGGGGCTTGTGGAACTCCCGGCCGGCGCGCGAGTGGATGCTTGCCCAGCAGTACTCGCAGTAATACTGCAGACATGTCACGTTGGCACAAAAGAAGGGGGCAAACTTCCCACCACAGCGAGCACCCTGGCATTCATCACACATCTGGTCATCCAGGACGTATGGCTTTACTTCAACCTACAGAACAATAAGATAAAAAAATACATTAATAACAAATACAATACTCATTTAAAAAGAGGCCCATGGTGCATTTTCAGTTTTACTGGGCCCAATTTTGAGCCAGTGCAAAGATTTTATGATAGGAAGAATTTTAAATGGTAAAAAAACTACCAAGAAAATTCTCAGGATTTATAATTCTCCTTCCAGTGGTTCTAAAAGAAAATCTAATACATTTTACAGGCAAAAATAAGTATACCGTTGTGTTAGGGATGGGAATTCAAACTTGTTTAACACACGAAGCAGGATTATAATTGATCATGTATGCAGATTGCTGATGACAGACTGAGAAGCCCAGTCCTAAAAGGGATCATCACAGAAGCAACCTGATACACAGAGCTCACACTTTTTTTTTTTTTTTTTTTTAAACACATCATAGGATTTTAAGCAATACATTATTCACAGATTTGTATTTTTTCTCTCTCTCTCCCTACCTCCCTCCCTTTAACTGTTGACATACAAATGTTCCTGTTTGGAAGGACAACAAACAAGTTTCAAGGTGAAATAAAACAAACAGTCTAAACACAAAAAGAGAAAAAAAAACCCAGCAAAACTGTGCCCATCAGTTAAGAGAGTGCTGTGTTTGCTTAGGAAGCACACTGTGCAACTCTAAACCAATATGAGCTTGCAGAATGCAGCATTGCATTTCCACATGTATCAGTGCCTTTGAGTGTACTGTAACTAGCGAGTGTTTTAATACAAATCCAAACTACTAACTTTGATTCTAACTTTGCTCCAGATTAAGGTACAGCCCAGTATAGCATGACAACTGTTTTGTTTGTTTAACCTGTAAAACATTTTAGCATTTAACCTCTAGGGATGAAACTTGGTTATCAGCACATCATTCCTTCACTGAAAATAAAGAACTCAAAGTTCATTAAAAAAAAACCCAAAAAGATACAGCAGCATTGGTACTCCACCTAGTATAGCTCTTTCTGAATGGAGTTCTACAGTAAGCAATGCAGAAGAAAAATGTGGCAACAAATAACAAATCAGAAATCTTAAGAATACAGACATCAGGTATCAATATTGTCTGTATTATTAATACATGTATGGAGAATGCAATTTATTAAAGCTCCCTGGTGGTCACCCACAGTGCAATTGATTTAAGAGGCCCACAGTAAATGAGGGCTTTGTTTGCTACCTGAATACCATTGTACTAAGTAAAACGAGGTTCTGTAACACAAAATATAAAGATATTTCAAAGAAGTCAAAGCTACAGAATAAAAATGGCTGTTGCTTCTGGGTACCTATTCACTTCCTGTGTCAATTTTATGTTTAATGGTCTAGCAGCAACCAGTAAAAAAAAAAAATAATAATGTAGCATTGTACCTGTATGTCCTGAAAGGAACTAGATTTTCATCACAAAAAAGGGGACCTGTGATGAAGATTGGTCAAGCTTAAAAAATTAGAACCCTTGTGGTCTGGTTTATAAGGTTAAAAGGTCATCCAAATGGGCATTTTTACCATCTTGAGACAGTCTCAACATGCCAGGCATGAGTTGCACTGCTCTTCCTTTTGAATCCACAGGACACCTAAGTTGGAACCCATTTCTGCATCACATGTGTTTTTGTATCAACCACAAATGAAGGAAACACATCCCAAGGACTTGGTTGAGTTGACCCCTTTCTGAATTTCGGAACCCTGATAAATCCTGTATTTAAAACCACTTGGTCATGTGCTCTTACCAGTTCGATACAGGTAAATAACAAGGAGCTGCCACACCTGTTCACACCATTTGTTGACTGGGTAATCCAGGTTTCACAGCTATGTAGAATATAGGAGGAGGTTTTTTAGTGCTGTTCTGCTCAGGAACCGTGCCCTTAGTCCATAATTGTGCCAGGCTACAACTATGACAATGGCCTTCAATTAATCAGTTCCTTGATCAGATGTGATTATTCTGTACATCTGCTGCTGTTATTTTGGCTCGTCCTCAAGCAAGGAGACTATATGTTTATGATGTGTTTTATTACTTAAATGTAGACTCAACTTCCTGCATTCCGATTCCAGAATGGCTATTGGCAAAGTATGTGGTCAAAATCCCTGCCTAATGTTCTCAGCCCCTTGTGAGCAAGCATAGCATAGCAGAGAGAACACCACATCAGTCCTGCCTCTCCTGGTGCCAGCCTGCCTGCCAGCAGGTTCATAACACAAACTCCCAATGACCTTCAGAAAGAATACAACGGGGATTCTTCCAGCAAAACAACCGCTGCAGGGCTGCTGCAAAGAAGAATCAGCCCAAATAAAGGGAAGCCTTATTTGTTTTACCAGACAGGAAATAACAAAGCCGGCTTCAATTTCTTAATCCTAACTCCCGGGGGTGAAATAATGTAAAACAACAAAGCATCAGGTAAAAAGCACAGTCATGAAACTATTGTCTGTGTGGAGCATTTTGTACTGCTTTTTCATGAAGAAAACCTTGTTGACAAGACTGCTTAGTTTACATTCCCACAGCAGTTTCAGCTTTTGGGACACAAGCTTCCACAAAGCTTACCTTGGCCAATATTTAAAACACAGCACAGACACCAGGACCAGAAGATATTGTTAGAAATTGAGTGGAGAAAGATTTAGGTCAGAAGGTATAGGAGGAACTTATTTGCAGCAGCTCCCCAAGACAAAAATACATAAATATAGAGTTGTCGTTTTTTATGCCCTTGGCGTTTTGCCAAGTCTGTTTCAATTTTCTAAAATCACACCTCAATGTCACTGAAAAAGCATACAAAAAACACTCAATGGTAAAATATGTAGTAATAAAAAACAACAAATCCCTTGAGAAGACACTGTTTCCAAGATATTTCTTTAAAGTTATTCATTTAAAAAAAAATATTTATGTCAAGAGCTTTAGGAGGGCTTGTCCTGTACACTGAAAACAAAAAACTGGTCTAAATTATCAATGCAATGTATTCATAAAAAGGCAGCAAACAAAACAAAGACATCAAAAGCAGGTTTATTTTAAGCTGTCAAATTAATGTGGTTTTAAGTGAAATGGACAAACATCAGAATTCTGAACAATGCAATTACCAGTAAGACAATGTATAAACAATGTTAAAAACCCATTTCGCCACAGATTAGATGTAGTATTGTTTACATTGGCCCCAATTGAGAACCAGTGAATATAGGATTTAATTTATACTAACCAAGGCCAAACCAATACCCATGGAAACCAAGCTCATATAAACGTCTGCGGTTTCCCAGAGAGGCACAGCTGCCGCACACATCTCAACTACACCCTGACAGCTTAATAAAAGGCTTTCTATCGCCCAGGAAAATAAAAACCAAGACCTCAATTTCTCCTCAATGTGTGGGTAATAAGCAGCGACTCAAAGCAGCAAACATAACACAAAAAAGAAGGTCTGACATACCAGCTTCACTCAGGGTACAACACTAGCAATTAAACTGCTGTCAAATCCCATTACAAACCTGGTCTGGCTTACAAATGGCTTCGAATGAAAACACCAAGGAGATTTATGGCCATAACTTTAGACCCGGCTTTGGTGCCTTACTGACAGACTGAACTTGAGTGTGTGTGTATATAGCGCCTTTCATAGTGGACCACCATCATAAATCGCTTTACAAGATACGAGACTAGGGTGTGTGAACTGTGCATCAGCTGCAGAGTCACTTACAACAAGATGCAGTCTCACCCGAAAGATGCAGTACAAGGAGGTTAAGTGACTTGCTCAGGGTCACACAATGAGTCAGTGGCTGAACTGGGATTACAAGCCTGTTTCTTTAACCACTGGACCACACAGCCTCCTATGAGACTGTGCAGTTAAATGTGATATAATTGAGTCAATTTCTGCCCAGCACCACTTTTATTCCACTTACCCGCTATTAACAACAACACTGGACTTTTGTCTTTTTTTTTTAGGTCACTAGGGAGACAAACTAAAGCCACCATTATTATTATGTATTCTGCAAGACTCTAAACCGACATTACAGGATAATAAATGTTGTGCTGGGAAATAGGGCAGCCAATTTAGTACAGAGGCAGCAGATCTCATTAGGGGCAACACTAATGGAAAACGAGAAGTCTTGCTGTTGCTGTGCTAGAGTGTCAGTATGTGGCAGACACTGCAAACAGGCCTGTCAGCCCATTGGCCTGAATAATGAATGGCTGCCTTATGAGAGCTCCCTCAAGTGGCACCAATGAACATTCTCAAACATAGGCCAAGCGAACGCAGTTCCTGTTGAAATCCTGCTCGCTTTCTCCATCTACCTCCTATAGTTCAGCCCCCTGCTCCCCCTCTGGAAGAATGCCAGGGGCAGTATTGAGAACTGGCAACTAACCAACATCAATATGGATTAACAGCCTTTCTCCTATTCTATTATGAAGAGGCTAAAACCATCTCTGACACTTCTGTTTAATGCCCAAGACTAAAGTTATGGATAAAACCTCAGTTGCAGCTGTCTAGCCAATAGCCTCATTTCACCTGATAAACCTAAGCAGGGTTTGTTGCCAAGCTACTGAAACCTGGCGATGAGGCCTGAATGGTTTCCTCCTGATACCAACTACATGTCGGGTACAATGAAACCCTTTCAACCTCACTTCAAAAACGGAGTGTAAATGGTGACCAAGCCAGATTATAACCAAGCAACCATAAGCTTTTATGTCTACCAAAAATAACAAAACAGAAAAAATATATATTTTATGATGCGTGTTTTTTTTCACTGTGTGAGACATTCCATTAACTGTACAATACTATGTTCTAACCACCGCATTACCCATACTTGGAAATATATTATTTCAATTTAGCACTGTGTACGATATTGTAATATGTAAAATAAAACTGGGAAAAACTACCAAAGCTATTCACTCCCAACATTGAATACTGGAGTGGAGGGAAAACCCCCATTTAAAAAAATAAAAATAAAAAATAAAAACTTGAAATAAACTGCTTAAAAGGGCTCTTTATTTAACGTATTTCTAGTTTTGGCAAAAACGGTGCAAATTATATTTTAAAATAACATCCAAAAGCTGTATACATTAACATTGCAATGCTGTCTATACTGTACCGTGTCGGCACATGTCTAAAGCTTACACTTGAGCTATCCAATATTATTTTTTTCCCCAAAAAGGTGGGGTGGAAATAAGTTTATGCAAATTAACTGGAGTATCTTTGTTTTTTAAATAATTTCAACAGATTTTATATAATTTAACCTGCAAGTTAAAGCAGTTTCATTGTACAAAGCCTGTTTGCTTTCCTTGCCAGAAGAAATAATAGGTCTGTCTTATTTATTGTTAAAATAATAATAATAATAAAATAATAATCTTTGCAATATCCCAAGGGAAAGCAACACCAGTTAGATTTCACAACAGATGTTGTATTGCAGAACACCATTTAAAGCTTTCAAGCTTCTTCAGAAATAGAAAAAAAACCTTCAGCAAAGCCCTTCAGTTGCACCTAACCTCATTTCTATTTGATTTTCATATGGCTAAAGTGTTGCTTATATAAAACAAGTCTCCGACCTCATTATAATCCTGCTTTTTTTGTTTTTGGTCTGCATTAAGATCGATATGATAATAAGACAGAATAACCATATTAAATACAGAACTACATAAGGGGATAGGGATCGGCAAATGGTAGACTAGCCTGTTTGTCATTCCAGAATGCTTGTATTTGTTTAAATTAACAAAAAAATATGGTTTCACATAACTGTACCTAAACCGAACAAGAAAGGTATCACCAATAACACCAAGTAAGCAGTATTTATTTAAAAAGTATCATACTTCCAATAAGCTGCTCCAATTCGAATGTGTTTCATTCTATTGCAGTTTACACTATTAAAGCAAAGAGTTTTTATACACAAAGATTCAAAAGTTTCTTTTTTTTTTAAATTTTGTCTTTCAGTGGGGAGTCTCTAGATGCTCAAAGTGATAACTATGACAAAGTAAAAAAAAAATGCTATGTAGCATTAATGTTTACAGTTCTGGGGTATAATGGTGGGAATGTCACATTGAGTACAAGCAGACATGCCCCTAGACATATCACTATCTTCCCCTTGGTCATCAACTACCTGCCCAGTTTCAGTGCTCTGGCAACCGAAGATAAAGATCAATAGATTTCGTCCTGTGTGACTGCAGTAGGCGAATTGATATTTTATATCCAGCAACACAATCTAATGGATGTTAGTTTTCCTGCTGCAGTATATCCATCCAAATGGGCGGATCTGCTTCTCTAAACTACTTGTCCCAGTAGATAATCTAGCTTCTTAGTGGCTATGTATCCTTGAGAAAGGATTAAATATAGAAAGAGATTAAAGAAATAGAAGTAGAAGAGCCAATGCATTTCTCACAGTGTCTGCAAGTGATAGCCCATTCATTATCGGATGTATTTAAATGTTAAAAGTTGAAACTATAACTGTGGTTTACATTTTGCTTAAAAATACAACGTGGCCTGACTTGCAAGTCTTTAATGAGAAAGACGAGTAACTGAAGGAAGTCTAGCTTTAGTGAAGCATGCGCTTGTTGGCAGATGCAAGCAGTTCATTGTGGTCATAGTTTGGTATAAATTGGGGAAATAAACCTAAAATAGCTTGGCTGAAGAAACGGGCACAGATCACTGGGATGTATATTATAGGAGCATTTGAAAAGGACCATCTAGTAATTACCTTAACAGAGCCACCATGGCTTCACAGGCTTGTTGCAAATCCAAAAACCTATCTAGCATGATTATATAGCCTTGTTTCCTGCATACATTATATAAACAGTAGTTGAACAGTAAAACTGTTTGGACAAGGAATAAAATGCAAAAATTAAAATTGTTAGGTTAATTCCTGGGAAACTGAAAACATTGAATGTATTCATGAATTATTTTGTTAGGGCGGGGAGGGGTTGTTCGCAGGTTTTGGAACTACAATTTCATTCACTTGGATCTCATGTCTTTCAACAGGAAACAGGTTTGCCATGGAAAGTATTGTTGTGTCACAGCTGCCTTCTGGGTCACCAGATAAATGCGCTCTATACCCAAGGTTCCAGATCCTACTGATTGCCATTAATAATAGATATTTGTCAAGGGTACTAAACATGATGCCCTAGCCTAACTGTTCTATTGCCTGTACAAAGGATAGCAACTGAACTACAAAAATCAGAAGCCTCTGTTATTGTCTGCTGTTATGACAAAGTCAGTCTGATGCAACATGTGTTCTGGCTCCCTTGACCATGTGAACAGCAGGACACATTCTTTAAAAACCAGAAGAAAGGAAAAACACGTCAAGATTCACATTTACATAGCCCAATTCAATCAACTTCATGCAGGGAGGCCAAAAAGTGCTTGAGAAGCTTTGCTGTCGCTCTTATTTCTCTGTAGCAACTTAATGCAATACTGAACAAATATCTACTTTCATGAACTGGTTACTTACTTCTACCACATTGTGTTGCGATTGCATTTATCTTTGTAGTTTTCATTTAAAATAGAGCAGTGTTTGGGGAGGATCTTCCTGTGTTATGGTTCTCCAGCAAGATGCTTAATACTCTGATAGAACTTATCAAGACACTGCTTTGAAATCAGGCAAGCAACTGTCCCGAAACTACTGTCTGTGTGGAGGCTAAAAGAAAAGTGGACACTGATTTTTAGGCAGGGCTAGCAATTCTCACCAAATTCAGCATCTGTGTTGCCTATTGCTACTGGGCTACATCTTTCTTTAACTATTGGACTTCCACATACATAAAATATTGTAATACTGAGGGCAGTGAATTAGTTCAGGGTCCTTACACTGTCAACATGGCCTAACGAGGAAATAAGTGTACTGGAAATATCTGTGTTTTATTTTAAAACAGTACTACAAAGACCTCACAAGGAAGTAACAGTATAATTAAGTTGTTTATTACAACAATGTACATAATGTACTATATTGCTTTTAACAAACTATAATATCCAGTATGCCGTTGACGTCACAAGATTGAAATAAAGGTGTTATGGGTAAACCTCCAAGCCCCCTGGGCATTACCATTTACACAAACGGTAGTACAAGCTTATTAATTGACAGAAACACGTCAGTATACAATAAACACATTATAATAGCATTTACAGTATAACCAATGTATTTCCCCAGCTTGCCCATTTACAAGCATCCATATTTAACATGGACATGCCTAGTGTCTATGTACTGCATACATGCCTTGTTTAAGTGTACAGTCCAATCTAAAATCAGGTTCAAGTTCAGGAATCCAATTTGAGGAATCCATTCCTCAATAGCCTGCATGTAAATCAGTTTTGAGCTAGAATCAGGTTGGGGGTTTATTCAGATTCAAGTGTCTAGGTTCAGAAGCATTGATTCCTGCAAACCCGACTGAGTTTGGTATGTAAACTCCGAACATTTGTTTTCAGAGTGCAGTGCAGTGGCGACGGGTTTTAATAATACATTTTATTCACAAGTAAAATCAAATAAAAATAAACTAGATTTAGATACACCTGCAGTTTATAAATGGGGGGGGGGTCTTAGCTTTTAGTTTAATTTACGGGTTTTGCTGCGGGAAGAAGGTAGAAAACTGACAAACAAGGGTGCAATGTTTTATTAAATAAATCTTTTATGAAGTTATAATAAAAAATTACGCTGGACAAACATTACTACTAATTACTATTAGTAATTGCATTAACATTAATAAAGACTAGTCACTTATTAAAATGTTGCACCCTTGTTTTCTCGTTCTTTATTTCCACTTTTAAACATGAAAGTAAGGACATGGGGGATTTAAAAGCCCATTTATTTGTTTCACAGCAAAACACTGTAAATTAAACTGATTTTTATTTATTATTATTATTATTATTGAATTGTTAATACAGTATACTGTATTTCACAAACAAAAAAATAGGAGTGCATGTCTGAGCGCAGTTGTGAGAGTGTATGACAGCGAGACGTAGACTGGAATTTAACAGAGAAATAGTTTTTTTTTATTATTTTGTTTTGCTTTGGCGTGGTCCTGTGCCAATAACTGCTGATTTTGAGCACAAAGCTACCGCCTGTGTTGAGCCTGCTTTCATTTTACACGCGACGTTACAATATGTTTTTTAGGAAAATCATATTTTTCTAAATATTGTACTGTTTACTAGAAAGGGGGGCACAGCACAAAAAAAAAATTCAAGGGATACGCAGCAAAAAAAGTTTGGGAACCCCTGGTATAAGGGGAGAAAATATTTAAATGCAAATTAAATATTATTTTCCATGCTTTACATGATGAGGATCCATGTGTCACACACAGTGAGGCAGATTAGTTCAGGGCTGATCCATCACCGTGAACAGCGTCTCACAAAAAAGACACATAGAAACAAGGCAACAGAGAGAGAATGTAACTGAATATAAATTATCTCCACTACTCCACTACTAAAACAATCTGCTTCTTTCCCTTCAGTTTCATTAACAGCAGTCAGACTGTGCCCTTGCATTCTGCTTACCCGTTTGTCAATGTCATTGTGCTGGAGCTGGACAAAGCGAGCACTGATAGCAGCAATGTAGCTTTGTTGATTGGAGAAAGCCACTCTTCCAGCTCCCTTAGGGTACTTCAGCTCAGGATCGGTGTCAATGCCGGCATAACAGACCCCTCCGTACAACCGGTCCATGATCATCGCTAGTTCAACTGCAAGACAGAAGAGATCCCTATGAGCCATCCTGATGTCCATATAAAAGTACACACACACACACAAAACATGTTCTAAAAAGAAATTATATAATAACTGCACTTCAGTCCATCCAAAACCGCATGCTTCACAATTATTCGCTTTTACTTAAAACAGCTGAATTCAGTTCAAATATGACATTGCTAGTTCGCTACTCATATAAACATTAGTCTATACTACTAGTTAGGTTGACTACCAGTTTCTGAGGTTGCTTGGGTCTTTTCTGTTCAACTAGGTCGACTATTCGGTGCTACCCCTTATGAAATACACTTACACAAGCAATTTGCATATTTCTGGGCATACCAGCAATACAGAACCTTTAATTGCTGGATTACCTGTAGATAACTTCCTACTAATACCGACATATGTTACAGTAATTGCATACATTTTAAACAGGACAGTTAACAATCTGTGACTGGGTTGCATGTGTCATAGACATATATGCCAACTTTATAATGTGAGAGTATGGCCGGATGACTTAATTCAGACTGCCGTCTTATATTTGAGGAGTAACTTGCAATACAAATTCAAGCACCCAGGTCTTGGTCTCCAAAATAAGAGCATGAGATGACAGAGGGGAAAAAAAGACTCCAAGCAGAATGCAGAATTATTTTGTTGAGTCCAATTACCATAGTAATTTGAACATCAGGAATATGACTCATCCCTGCTCACAAAGCAGTTTTGTGTTAAAGCAGAGATGCAGCAATTTTTCATCCTTGACATATATTATTAAAAGAACAACACTTATTCAAGCCGATAGTCAGACCCATTTACACAGCTTTCGAAAAGGCTTAAAATCAGCAAATAAAATCCCAGCAAAACAGCGGATTACTGTAAATTATATTTCAACCTGCAAGATCATTTAACTCTTTCCATCTTAGAAAAAACAGCCAAAAAGGAGAGCACGATGTCAAATTCATGTGTGTTCCAGTGAAAGAAATTGCTGGCAGCAAATTATTTTTTAAAGGGTAACCGAAGGAACTCAGGCTGTTTGAAAGACTTTGAGCATTATTGCCAATGAAAATGTATTCACATAAAGCTTTTGGAAAAGCTGACAAAACAAAGCAGAGTTCAATTGCTACGTGAACCTTTGTATTGGTGCTTGGCAACTCCCTCCAGGCATACTGACCAATCTCTGTTAGATAAGCAAGTGCCCTGAATTTGTGGAGCCCTATGCAAACGTTCCCATACATTCTCAGATCCTCAGTCTCACAATGGAGTGCTTGCAACCAAATTACTCCAGACTGCATTAGCTTCTTTTTTTTTTTTTTTTGCTTTTGGTCAATCATGCCAAAATAAAATACCACTGCAGCAGAAGCAGATATCAAAGTTATTACCACCCCTTTTGTGTGTTTGTGCTTTCCTCACAAAACACAATATGAAGCTGGGATGCAACAGAACTGTATAGCAGACAGAAAACCAACTGAAAGTGTTGTGGTGCCACCAGGGACTCACGCTCTGTAATCTCCACTCACCAGCTCTGAGAGGTCGGGGAACTCCACCTACAAAGATGGTCTTCCGGGGATCCAGGGGCTGAGAACCATCCATTACAAAGTCACTGTCACTCAGGTTCCAAGGTCGGATTTGCACCTGCATGGGAATAAAGCAAACTGCTATGGGCTGCCTGATAGGAACGGGAGCTGACAATGACTCCCTTTGTATTTAGCTTGCAAGAAAAAAAAATGCTTTTGTTGAATTACATTGCCACTGTGAAGATAACTCAAAACTATTTTATGCTTGTTATCAGCCTTGCAAAATATTGCTGCAGAAAATGTACGGTCTTAAAAGGTTTTAAAATAAAATTCCCTTTTTTCCCCATACCGGTTTTCCATGTTTAATTTTTTCAGTATTAAAAGGGAACTCCACTATACTATATATTGCGCTTTACAAATGCTGTGACATCCTGCTTTACTGAAACTGTGAGACTTGTAAATGTACCAGTTGAAATAGACACTAATACCTGCCGATTGATGCAAGGAGAGTGCTGAAGTTTCATATTTAATCAAACTGATCAAGAAGGCAGTGATCAAGGAGTTTTAGTAATTTCACAAGGTTAAATGAAATATACTGCATATGTTTAGTCTTTCTTGAACCCTGCAGAAAGGTATGCAAGTCTAGGAAAGTCTTTCTTCAGAAGAAACTCCTAGTACATCCTAGCAAAGATATCTCCACCCTCCTCCCACCTACTGCATACAATATCTGGACACAAATTATGAATCTAGGTTAACTTAGGTTTTTTTGGGGAACATATTCGGTGGTTTCACAGACCCTGGTTATCACGTATCTTACCTCATGTTCAAGATTAGTGCTAATCAGGGTCTGTGAAAGCCATTAGTGTTAAACCCCTTTAAAAATTAGTATGGTTGAACTATTGGGTCCAATTCACAAAACTTTAAGGACTGTTTTTGAAGTGTCTAAGGTAAAAGATTTTTGTGAATTATTTATTTATGTATTTATTTTAAATGTATTTAGCCAGAACTAGGCAACTTAGATTTTAAATATATATATATATATATATATATATATATGTTATTTTTCTTGGTGAAGAAAGAGGATTAATGCCTGAATAGAAAGAAGAAAAAAGCGCAGATACAGTGTCACCTTCAGGAAACAAACACCGTGTTTCTTTGTGTTTGCTCACAGCACTGGAAAGCATCGGGCACAAAAGCTTAATTAAACAGTCTGCCATTTGTTAATAGCTTTCCAAGACCCTGTGGTGGGGATCTACAGCTCTGCCCAGCCTCCCCCTCTAAAAAGGTTAATTGTGATGGCGCTGTGTGTATTCCGGTTACAGGAAGGAGGATGCTGGCTATCGGAGCTGCTCAGAATGTTGGCTCTCGCTCTGAAGAGGGGGGAGCTGCAGGCAGATGGCAGGGCCTAGCTGGTTGCCGCAGCGACGGTGCTTACTGGTTTGTCCTTGATGGTGGGACTGGAGACACACAGATAGAGCTTTCCATCTTCCTCAATACAGGCGTCAATCAGAGCTTGAACTGAACTTTCCTCCTGGAAAAGCAGAAAGGCATAGCCTGGAGAGAGACAGAGATATATAATATGGAGTCAAACACTGAAATAAACAATACCATTTATGTAGTGCCTTATAGTATCCTGCAAATCTTTTTTACAGTAGAATACAAAATAAATCTTTAGACAGCAGAGCAAACCAAGTACTACTAAAAAAAAAAAGTCAGAAAAAACCTAAAGTCTTCAATTATTGTCAGTGGCATCTTATTCCTGTGTAGAAGGTACCTAGCGAAGGTGCAGAACAGATGAAGGAATGGCTTCAAACAATTAAAGTATGGTTAAAAAAACAAAACACAAAAAAGCTGTGGTAATGCAGATAGACATCAGCTAAAATCATCACCTGCTTGACAGTTTAGTTATACCTCAGAATGATCATTAAAATTATGGATGTACAGATGTTATAAGAATAAAACCCAAAAGACTATAAATAACAAATTAGTCACCATAAACCCTTCCTTTTTTTTGGTGTGATGTATAGGGGTAGAACCATATGTTCAAATGTCCATGCAAAGTTTGACTAAATTCAGAAAAACTGTTCAAGATACAGCCTTCACTTCGTAACGAATCACACCCAGGATACCCTGCATTTTTCTACATACAATTTTTTTTTTTTTTTTTAATTTTTTTTTTATTATTTTAAACGAAAATAGAAGACAGAAGATACTGTATAGCCTTCATTAGCTAGCGCTTCTAATCCTCTAAAGAACTTGTGCAAATAAATGTATGTACCAAATTTCATCACAACTTGATTACTAGCAATGTAACATACATACAAAAGGAAGCATGACTGGCTAAAATATTGCCATACTGAAAATGGTACTACTCCACAATACATGTATGCCAATCAGTAAGCCAGGGAAAGATTAGCACGGCAAACAATGTGACTGGCTTCATTCCTAACAATGGTGTACTCCAGCAGACTGAGACATGCACCTCACTCAGCAGGCTTTTTATCATTCAAAATAACTTTGAAGAAGTTGTTTATAACATTTCAATTGGTCTGCAATAACTATCAACAAAACGGTTTACTGACACCAATATGATGGTCATAGAGCATTTTTGAGTTTTAAGGTGGCTTGCAGCAGTTTATGAAATACATGTCTTAAATACACAGATACAACCCTGATTGATAAAAAAATATGCCTGCATAGTGTAGCATTGACTGAATAAGATGATATTTCATGTTATTATGTATTATAAAAGTATGATTCAAAACGTGAAGCAAATACATTGTACAGAAAGCCTTTTATTAGGGTCACAGTGAATAAAAAGAAGCAATATTGAAATACCCTGGCCACTGGTCTAAATATACACACTGTCCTCACTAGAAATAAAATAGTTTGGGGTGCTGACTCTCCAAAACTTTGAGCAGTCAGGTTAATCACACAGGGCCTAAACTGGATTGAGATGTGCAGGCTCCCCACTGTGCTATTCAAACTGTCCTACCTCTGCAAAACATAGTTTTGTTCATCCTGTGTCCCCTGAGGAATGAAATGATGCATTGCAGCATCTGCCATAATATTCAGGTGCGACCTTGGCCTGGGACTGTACCAGAAAAATAACATAGAAGTCATGTGTGTAAATCAAGCTTAAAAATCAAGCCAATATTTCACTAATTCCAGTACTGAAATGCAACTCACTGCAGATAAAATATATATTTTTAAATCTGCTGGTAAATTTCCTGAATAGAACAGCTCCTTTATATAATATATCTGTTTTGTGCTGCCTACTAGGAAATTCTAAATGGTTTTTGTTTTTTAGTTTTTTTTCTCTCCGTGGAACTGTCATATTGAATAACCGTCCACATTTTGTGATGCTTGTACTATGCAGCACATTTTACTCTCACATTTCTAATGGAAAGCTTCCTGTTAATGTATGATAAGCAGGATTTGGAATTCCAAATGAAAGAGATTCAACTTGTCATACAAAGCTTTATAATAGTCTCTTATGACATAGACTGACAGTGCTTCAAGCTAAACATTCCAAATACAAGCTGCATATGTCATTAGAAACCCCTTTACTTTAAATTGATGGTTTCTGGACAGTTACTTGGATATTGTGCTTGCTTGAATACATTTACTACAAAGCAATACAAGTAGACAATTCTGGAGTTCTTGAAAATCATTAGACATGCCAAAGAGAAAATCTAAACAGTGGGCGCTTTAACTACTACTGTATACCAATATTAAAGTCAGTTGCGCTTTTATTTTAAATGAATTATCACATTATGATGCTTCAAAAATAAGAAGTGACAAACCACGAAACAACCCTTCGTTGAAACTTTTGTCCACTTTAACTCACTTTTAGTGTTAATGCACAGCTACTGTAGCACACCCTAGAAAACAGTCTACAGGCTGTAGCACGCAAAAGGTTAATCGCAACAGGTTCATATAAAAAGAGGATGTGGAGGGATGCTTTGCATGTAAATGCCAGCATTCCTCCCTGAAATGGGTCAAGAAGTCAGGTTGGTGAGTTTTCCAGAGTGTTGTGCCAGGGCACCAGTATTCAGCCAAACCTGATCTGGCAGCCACTTGCATCAGCAGCTGGCAAGGAGTGCTGCCCACCAAGCTGAACTAGTGACAGCAAAGGAATGCTATCCTTAGCCTTCACACAGGCTTCAAATTATCAGCAGCATATGACTGGATGACGTCTCCCCTTTCAAAGGTCAGAATGAATTTGAAACTGCAGACTTTGACCTGTAATTTGAGCCGTGTTGTGACAACACCAGTCTAGGACCTGTGTTCCAGTAAGACAAACAAATAAAGGAACTCTGGTTTGGAATTTCCAACTCATAGCAGCCACAAAATGTGTGTGTGTGTGTGTGGTTTAGAAAATGATATACAAACGATATGATATGCATTTTCAGGGGTATCAACTACCCATGCGATAACCCACCGCCAGGTTCAGGAAAAAGCAAAGCTCTTTTACAGGCAAGTGAAAACTTTGAGAGATTTAGCACCTACCCAGGGGAAAGGTCACTCAAGGTGGGGCTGTACAACTCTGCAATCTATATTACACACAGCAGCATGAAGTGACCCAGAAATCTGTTTTCACAAGGATGGAGATTTGCTTTGATTAGTATCAACACTAAAAGGGTTGTGTTTAAGTTCACAATACCATGTTTTTCATACTGTTACAAATTGATTATATGCCATAATAATATATGAAAACCTAACACTTTGCAAGCATTTCTTTTAATTAAATCATAGTTAAAGTATGTAAAAGAAAGACTTTGTCTTCAAATGAACCATCAAAAATATCATATAGGTCAATTATAGAAGAAATTAACCAAGACAACAGGATACTCGACCTCTAACACACTTCTGAATTAGTAAAGGAAAGTGGAACAATCTCTGGTGAACAGGAACATCCTTGCTCTTACTGAACTAGAACTGTAACCACTTTAGGCAGCTCACATGACCCTTTCCTTGCTAAAGAAGTACTAAAGAATTACATTGTTAGTTGAATAAATTACATTCTTTAACCTAGTTCCTCAATGGAACATAAGAACTTCAGCAAGTTCCTCAGTTACATCTGAGAAAGTGTCACAGTTAAACTTTTGAAGAAATAACAATGCTGACATTCCTTTGGCTTTTTTTTCATAGGTTAGGCCTAGAACTGGTGTGTGAAAGCATTTGCCTGCTTTTTGCAAATTCATTTTGTACTGGTACCTTGAAAGTATATGGGTGCAGCAGAAGCAAGCACATAACCCTTGCATTTAATCATCAAATCTTTCATTATTCATGTCAAGCAACTTTACAGCACAAACCGACAACCTTTTTAAGGTCAAATATGAATTGTTCAGGGTGCAGCAGAAGCAAGCACATAACCCTTGCATTTAATCATGAAATCTTTCATTATTCATGTCAAGCAACTTTACAGCACAAACCGACAACCTTTTTAAGGTCAAATATGAATTGTTTAGGAAAACCTCATTTATTGCATGCAACATGATTTTTATTATAGTTCTGTATCGTGTTTGTTGACTGTATCTGCTCTTATTAAAATTCAATATTCTCTGAAAGCATAAACAGATGGGAGCCAAAACACAGTAAGCATACAGAAAAATGCAATAAAAGAGAGCTCTTCAGTGTAGAATACAGCTGAAGACAATGAACAGTTCAGACTCAGAAATCTAAATTTTATCCATACAATAAGTAGCTTCAGGGCTTAGTGTTTACAACTGTAAAGGGAGTTCGATTAGTTGTGTGGGAAGGGATGAATACAAAATCAATATTGACAACAAACTTTATAAACAGGGAAAAGCAAAATCTTGGTATCCTGAACTGAAAATCATGCCTCCAGCTGGGCCTTTATGATCGAGCTCTGTTATCTGTGTCGCAGAAGTGTGCTCAACTCCAAAAGTCACAAATAGCACTCCATTGTGTGTGCTCTGCGAGACGGAGAGGAGTGAATCAGCTGTGAGATGAACCTACACACCAAGCACTTTGAAGTAGTGCTGCTGTAGACGATTGTTTAAGCTGCACATCAAGGGAGCCTGCAAATTTCAAGCACACCAATAGCAGGAGTAAAATGACCGTCTACAACTGACCAGTTTAGCAAAACTACAAAATGTTGTATCAACAAGGAGTTGTGAACATTCTTAAAGTTGTGAGAACCACATCCTTCCACTGAACTACAATTCACTTCCTGTGCCTTATAACCGTTTCTGCAGTATAAAGGACCACTTTATAAAAGGGGAGCGGTGTACTGTTGCTGATTTTCATAACTGATAGCTCTGCTAAGTTGCTAGTCAGCCGTAAAACATTAGGGAAACCCTTACAGTAAACATTCCCAAACAAATTTGTGAAAGAGAATTTGAATAAACAGATTGTTGCTATAAAGCACCACAGAGCAATAATAAAATGAGTCCAATTTAATTTACTGCCAGTGGTATGCACAATTACACACACACACACACACACAAAACAAGCATGTGGGATGTGCAAAGCATATGCCATTGAGCCAACATGTAGAACCTGAGATTCTGAAGCATTTTTGACATGCCTGGGTATGGGAGCTGGAAAATTCTACTTGCCTTGAAGAAGCAGCCAACACTCTGGGTCAATTCTTTCCCTTTTATGGATCACTTTAGTAGAATGGAAAAAAAACCGTCTACTTCCCAATTCTTAAGTCTTAATTTGGGATCAGACTGCGACGACACACCACAAAGAAACATTTCCATTTTCTGCCATCTTTGGCAACTTTGCTGTCATATGTTGTTGGTTAGGCTGTGAAACAGTTAAAACAGTCGATTCATTTAAAAAAAATAAAGAGAGAGAATCTTACTACAGTACTGCGATGCAGACATTATATATATATATATATATATATAAAAAATTTAAAAAAATGTATTCTTCTTGTGAACCCTTCTGTTCTTGATCACTCATACCTCTGTCATCTTCATTATTTTAAGTGCGTAATTATTGTTTGGACTATCTGCCGTCGAGCAAAACCTGCCTGTGCATTGAGACTTTCCTTTATTTGGTAACACTAAAGCTCTTGAATGTTTAGTTTGTTACGAAACCAGAGTCAGCTGCTTATAAAAAACAACACTTGGGCTTCACACTTAAACTTGTCTGTACAGTTACAGTTTAAACCTTTTTAGTTTTCAACTGTGTGTCTGAATATTTAAAATGAATTATATAATAGGTTTAACCTACAACCTTGAACCTACATTTTGATATACATTTTTTACTTAGTCACAGCTCTGTTTTTTGTAGCACAATAAAGCATGCTTGTCCAGGCAGATATTGGTTGTTATGCTATGTATATTGTCTAGATGACATTTTTCAGTTACAAGGTCGTTTCGTATTGCTACAAGAATAATCCAAACATATTGCATATTTATAACTAAATTGCCTTTCTTTGTCACACGGAATTGCTTTTCAAGCCTTTGAAAACTGGAATGGCTTGACGGATATTTACAGTAGGCACTTTAGGCTCAATTGTTCTAAAAGCTACAATACTACTGCCTGTAGCTAAATGCTATATACCTGTTATCGGCTCTTGAAATGAATGAAGGAATGGTACACTGGCCATGTGTGTATAATATATATATATATATATATATATATATATATATATATATATATATATATATATATATATATATATATATATATATATATATATATATATATATATATATATATATATATATCTTACCAGGACCTAAATGATCTTCTTCCTGGTTAAACATACAACACTCTCCAAGGCTCCTAATACAAACACCATTAAAAGTCTTAATGTCTGTGACCTCTTCACACCAGGGGGTAAAGTTGCCAGGCTCATGCCATGTTAAACAGTTTTACACAAGGCACCCACATGATGAAAAACCAAAGAGGTTCATATAACTGGTCCTAATAAAGGAGCCCTTACTGAACTTCTAGGGCTGAAAGAGTGACACTATGTCAGACCTGGGGTCAGTTATAATTCTAACTACAATTAGAGCAGAATTGTTTGCTAAAACTGCAGTTACAATTACCATGATTTTGTTCAATTCCAATTAGTTACAATTATGCACTAAAAAGAAACAAACAACTCCACACATTAACATGTGTACTGTATTTATACTAAATAACCAAGTGATAATCACAGGTACAAATACAGAAATATACTATCAAAGAAATGGGGTCACCAAAAGTGGTTGAAATACAAGAATAAAGATCAATTGACAAATAAATACAGAATTGAATTCAAATCGATCAATTATATGCTATAATTACAATTACGCAGGTGTGCCAAGGTTCAACTACAATAACATTGTAACTGCAATTAATTACAAATTACACAATTACAATTGTCATTGACCCCAGGTATTCTCTATGCACTAGCCCTGGTTTCTTGATCAGCAGGTATCCTAGCAGAAGTGACTAAAATATTCCCCCCCCCCACACACACACTGAAACCAACAGCTCAGAATGAAACACTTGAGAAGCTTCTGTTTTCATATTAACTGAACTGAATGTTGTGGTTGTACCTAGACTTTAACCACAGGCACCAGGTTTAAACTGTCAGGCACTGAAGTATAAACACTAAACAGTTTCCAAACCTGAGTTATGGCAATGCTATGCAGACCCAATGGATATGCGTCAGAGTTCACAGCAAGCTCCCCTGGTTTCTGATGTCTGTTTAACATCAAATGCTAACCTTTCAAAATAAGATTAATACTTACTTGATTTGGACTTTATTTATAGAGGGCTGCTTGCTGCTTCTCTAATGATACAACAGTGATTCAGAGGAAGGTAGATTAGATTAATTCTGCACATGGAAACCAATATAGTTAAAGGGATGCAGTTATCTATCTAGAAAATGACACCTGTGCTGTAAAACGCCAACAACCTGCCAAACAAATGAAAGTGATTCATACAAAAGCAGCGTGGCTGTTCTAGCGAAACCAAAATCAATTAATATTTTTTTTATTTTTATTAAAAGACAAGTCTATAGGCAGGTTTACAGTTTAACTGTGATTTCTACTTGAAAAGAAAGGTTTCACAGATGTATTCCTTAAATCAAACTGCATGGAGATTAAGCTTCTTGCATAAAGAGCATTCACAATAGGACAAAAGATTTTTTTTTTTTTTATTAAAGATTTGAAACAAAAGTTATCAAAATGGAGGGTGGTCACAGAATCAGAGGTTACCTGCCTATAGTGAGAAAAATACATCTTTATATAAGCATATCTTAAAATAGCACACAAATGTTACTGACTCCCAGCTAGCCAAGGTGGAGAGGTACAGTACTTTCAGTGTGGCACAATAGGCAGTCTTGAGAGACGCCATGGTTAGGACTGAGGTGCGCTCACTTACAGAACTAGAGGGAAGGCTTACGCCATTGTCCTTCACCTTTGATGATGAACATACAATACAACACAATATTTGGCAGAAAAAACACAACATGCAAGTGTCAGACCCAAGTGTTAGCACTTATTAAAAAGACTGGCTCCATTTTTTGTAGTGGCTGTTCACTACAGCATTTGAATACAATAGTACGTCAAATAGTTTGAGTAAATGGACCAACGTAATTGGCAAGGGATTTAAAAATGAAAAAACACAGGTACTAGTTTTAGAAAAGTGACCTCAATCTATCACAACCAGTGGTGTACCACAGGGATCAATATTAGGTCCTCTGCTATTCCTAATATACATTAATGATTTAGATTCCGGTATAGTAAGCAAACTTGTTAAATTTGCAGACTACACAAAAACAGGAGGAGTGGCAAACACTGTTGCAGCAGCAAAGGTCATTCAAAATTATCTAGACAGCATTCAGAACTGGGCAGACACATGGCAAATTACATTTAATAGAGAAAAGTGTGAGGTACTGCACGCAGGCAATAAAAATGTGCATTATAAATATCATATGGGAGATACTGAAATTGATGAAGGAATCTATGAAAAAGACCTACGAGTTTATGTTGACTGAGAAATGTCTTCATCTAGACAATGTGGGGAAGCTATAAAAAAGGCCAACAAGATGCTCGGATATATTGTGAAAAGTGTTGAATTTAAATCAAGGGAAGTAATGTTAAAACTTTACAATGCATTAGTAAAACCTAATCTAGAATATTGTGTTCAGTTCTGGTCACCTCGTTACAAAGAGAATATTGCTGCTGTAGAAAGAGTGCAAAGAAGAGTGACCAGAATTATCCCGGGTTTAAAAGGCATGTCGTATGCAGACAGGCTAAAAGAATTGAATCTATTCAGTCTTGAACAAAGAAGACTACGCGGTGATCTGATTCATTCAAAATTCTAAAAGGTATTGACAATGTCGACCCAAGGGACTTTTTTGACCTGAAAAAAGAAACAAGGACTAGGGGTCACAAATGGAGATTAGATAAAGGGGCATTCAGAACAGAAAATAGGAGGCACTTTTTTACTCAGAGATTGTGCTTGATGAGATTCTGGAATCAATAAGCTACTAACAACCAAACGAGCAAGATGGGCCGAATGGCCTCCTCTCGTTTGTAAACTTTCTTATGTAACAAGGATGACAGTGCATTAAGTGGATCCTGATTCAGCTTTCACATGTGGATGCATTAATGCACATTGACCCACTGGGACCATTCACAAACAGCAAGAAATCCATTCTCCATGCTAATTCAATTCAGGGACTTTGCTACAAATTGTGACAAAGGACTTCTTGAGTGATGATTAGTGACACTTCAAAACAACATACTGGCAGTCAGGAACATTCGGAGAAGGAAAGGTGAGCAGTTCTTCAGCAGAATATAGCTAACAACTAGCTTGTTAGTTTTCAGTTTCATTTTGTAGTCGGCTTCTATTAAAGCATTTGAGTTTTAGCTGCCATGTTCAAACAGAGTAGGTATTTTCTAGTGGTCTGCAGCCAGTTCATCACATCTGTAAAACCTATGGCTGGTATTTAAATTTGGCCAAAAGGGTACACAAAAGAGGATTCAAGTAGAAACAATGGAAATATGTAACATTCTTAAAGATCAGACGATAACGTGTTACATGTGGAGAATTGTGAGTCTAGCCAATTTACCTTTAGATTCTTCCTTCGCCCAAACCTCAGAAAGGGAATGCTGCATATTCTTACAGGAATGATTCATAATGCAGCATACTTTCAATTATTAATTCCTGACAGTGAGCTGTAACTGTGTAATTCTGTAATATCAGTTGGCCACAGGGGAAGCCGTGTAATGATTGTTAACATGTGCAGTGTTAGTGTAAGGCCACCGACATCTTTTTAATTGTTGTTGTACATTGAGCCTATTTAGTTCAGAATGTATTTAGTTTATTTTGTAAAACGTCTTCAATTTGATTTCCTGACTGTCACTAACAAACCACAATCAAAAGGGTAAGCAAAAGTTGCCATTGGTATTTAAAAGGATTTTAGAGAAGAAACATTTTATACAACAAGTAGATAAAGGACATAATGTGACTGCAATTCACAGGCCATAGATTTGGAACTCTAAAAACACCAATATGTTTCACCCAAGTTGGGTTTTCATAATAATGTGTGTGGCTAGATTGTTGATCAGCCTCTATGCATCTGCTGCTGCACTGAACTGATGTGCTGTTAACACCTGAACAGGGGATCCCAGTATGCCCCTACTTATGTTGCTATTTCAGTAACGAAAGCGGTCTTTCAGCAGCCTCTTTCTATTTAAAGTCTTGTCAGTGGTAAAGGAAATGGCACCCAGCAGTTGCTTTCATTGCATCAACAGCAAGTCCCAAATGTCCCAAGCTATTTCTATCTGGCAGAGGAGGTTATTACTCAGGGATTTAACTTCACGCTTTTAACCACTTCAAAACGTGCTTGAAGCAAAGACTGAAAATGAAATAGATTTAACTGCAGTGTGAAAAAAAACAAAGAAAAAAAACAAAAAAAAAACACACAACATAGGCAGTGACGTTTTAAGATTCTTCACTTAGTGTGAAGACCCCCTCCTGTTCTCTGAACTGGTTTGCCTTTTAATCTTTCTATCTGGATTATTCCAAACAGGTTTAATTCTTTCAACGCTGCAAACCCGTATAGAAGTGTAGGAAAGATAACTCAATATTACAGGCCGTTTTTGTAGCAAAGATAACAGAAATAGCAGACCAGTAAACTCTTGTCATCAACATCCCACATTGTAATGTCCAATTGTTGGAGAGTTTATCAAAAGTATATGCTACTGATCAATGAAATGTGGCATGTAACAGTAGGTCTTGGAGAATAGGTATGGTTTATACTTGATCTTGATGATATAATATCACTTATGAATTATTTTACCTCCCCTTCCCTCACCCTCCAGGTTCTGAAAGACCAAGCACACAGATCTGCTCACAGCTCTGATAAATGATGCCTCCATGGCACTGCAGTGTGGTATCAGGGAGGCAGCTAGCATGCCACGAAATGTGCAGATAACACATTTTAGCAAAGATAAACCATCAGCAGCTGATGATGTTCAAGCCAATGCTCCTACCTCCTGCCTTAAAATATTACAATTAGTACTTTACCAGATTAATATTTTTACTGCCACGTGAATTTTAGATTATTAATTTTTTTTGCACTAGAGCCTTATAAGCTGAAAGAGAGTACATCTCAGCATGGCTGAATTACTCAAGTGAAGGGGATGCTTCAAATGGCTTGCATACTTCTGTCTCATGCCTAATCTAATAAGCACACGTGCCTGAAGGGGGCTGGATAGCAGTCTTGTGAAGGCTATCCCTTTCCTTCACGTGATAATGTGTGACACAGAAAGCTACATTTACCAGCCCTGGGAATACATTTGATTGTTTGTTTTTTTGTTTTTTTCCCCCCTTTCTCTTTCTGCACAGACTGGAGATCGGAAACACACAAGGCTGTAAGGGGTATCAAAGGAGATTTGAGGGAACAAAGGAACTGAAGTGTTAATATGACAGTCGTCAGATGTTAATTATTTGCAGAGCACATGGTTCTCCAGATGGCTTCCCAGTTTTTAAACTGGAAGAGTTTTGGATCACAGTCGCTGGCTCCAAGTGGGTTTAGCACTGGAGCTTCTTGAGAGGGATGGAATTTTCTGACCTCTGCAGCTTATAAATGTAGAACTCCCCTTGTGCATGGAAGCAGATTAGTTATTTATTTGTATCACCCTTCCCCCATCCAAAGTAAAGTTCCAGTTGGTGAAAGAGCTTATTTTAAGCCCTATGGCTTTTCATTTTTGTAACCATTACATCAAGGGATGGAAAATTGGCCACAGAAGGGTGGTAGGGATTGTTTCCTTTGAACTACCGAAGAAAACCGATAACATTTCTTAACTTTCACTCCAGTGTTTCGCCAGGAGAATTTAAATGATGAGCTTCAGTATATCTGAATCATGCTCCTCCTTTAACAACACTGGTGTTCCAATTGAAATGAATGGCTATTGTGGGAAACAAGCATATAACATAAAAAACTACAGGGAGCAGGTTCAGCATACACTACATACTCACTATTTAAAAATATACTCTTGTGATATAGGCAACACAGAACAGAGGAAATGTAATGTGTCTCTTGTAAACACTACTGTAAGTCTTACTACTGAACTACAATGGAGTCACTGAAGGAAAAAAAAAATCAAAAAAATAAATCAGGTGGTATAAACAAAAAAGCATATATCCAGCTTGCTACAAAAAAAGCTGTAGGTTTAAACTATTATGCACTTACCTTTGGGTGGAAAGTAAGATTTGCTTTCAGCTTTGTGTGGCCAGTCCACCACAAGATGTCCATAGCGACGAAAGCTGGTAGTGATTTCGTCTGGAAGGAATAACAAAAGAAATGCAGGTATACGATAAATGTGAGCAGTTATGGTAAGGGAATGGGTAGGTTTCCTTTTAAGATACAAATTAAAGCAGCATTCAGAAATCTGAATTCCAGAGTTAATTACATTAAGTACATTTCTACTATGAGTACATATCGGTTTTTTCCCCCCACCCGTGGAGAAGAGGTAGAAGATTACCTTCAACCAAAGCACTTCACATAATACATTTAATGCTTTGGCTTATTTAATGAGGTGTATTTTGGATTAAAAAGATGATGTTATGACAGAAACAATGCAAGACAAGTCTTTCCCAATGCAGTACAAAAGTCTTACACACAAAAGAGTATTTAAAAACCGGACCAAACCCAGCCAGGGTTTAATCTTTGAAACTCTGCAGTGCATTCAGCACCCAACCTGATATTGTCTCAGGAACTTAAACACACAGTAAAACTTAAAAGGCTTTTTTCTTTGGTGATAAGCATAGGCTGTGTACAGATTATGTACTGTAATGCATTACAGTTATCCCTGCTGTGCTAATGAGCGGAACCCAGGCATTTGGATTTCATTATCAAATCATTCCATAATTAATAGGCCAAGCACATTGCGGCTATTTGTTTTGGGTGTGAGCGGCAATTCTATTATTTTTTTTTTGCAAATGAAAAAGTGAGATCCAATGGCAAAGACACCTTACTCCTGACCTGAACCCCAGCTGCCATTCAGTTCTGGGCCTTCTTTCATATAGGCTTAGCATGTTATACAAACTATTCATGTTTTACATCACAGACGTAACTATACTGAACAGCTGCTTAGTATAACCCTCTCTTTGCTTTATATATTGTAACTAATAAAGGTTTAGTTGTATGCATTGTATGAACTATAAAACTGACCCTTTACTGCCTCAGAACAATAATAAAATCACTGAAATGTTCGTAGGTGAAAGCAATGTGACATAGAACTTTATTGATTTAATCTATTAATACAGCTGTGTATCAACTGTAAAGATGCCATCTCAAATGTGTGCTTCGTATCATTGATGCAGCCAGAGATTAAACAATGTGGCAGTGTAAACAGCTCATTTTCACTGGACAACACCAGAAATGGAACTTGACTGGTTTTACAGGCCCTGACTAGGTTCACACACTGTGGTAGCTTTGTGAAATAAACTAGCACAAGAGAGTTATTTCTTGTACAATGCCCATGATCACACAGAATCACAGTATACAGTTGTGTACCGAGTATGAAGCTGAAACAAAAAGAGTCTCATTATTCCAATCTGCCATATTAGGTCACAGGAAAAGATATTGTTAGATTTTGAAAATAAAAAGTCTGCATCTTAAAAAGGTTTATGAAATACTGTATTAGCAGTAAGAGTAGCAGCAATGGGTTAACAAAAAAACATAGGGGATGACTAAAAGTGTTATGATTATTAATAATTGTCACAGCAAGCTTGAATCATGGCCCCCTTTGTAAAGATCGAAATTAATAAATACAAGGGCCTAGGCTGTTCCAGGTTCTCTCATGACTGCTTTGAACTAGTGCTTCTTTGAACACTGTATGGGCTGAGATTGAATGCGTGTGGGACTGCGCCTCCAGAGCATTAGGAGCTGCTCTGGGTCATTAAATCTAAGGAAGTGCTTGCGTTGATCCTTGGCAGAGAAACCCAACCGCATTCCTGTTCCACAGGTAGGATTCAGGATTTGGGAGGGGCATAGTCAATATTATCATACTTACAATATCGAAAATCAGAAGCCCTAATTATACTGCATAAAAAAAAACACAACTTACTGTATCTTACCATTGTATTACTGCAATTGTAGTACTTTATAGAGACTACCAAATGCCCAGAATTAAAACACACACAAAGAGACTCCACTTACTAAGCCTAAATGGCAATGGTGTTCCCCCCCCCCCAGTAGCTTTTTTACACTGTGCTTATATCAAGGTTAGAGAATTCTTTTCTTTTCTTTTTGTAAAGCATCAAAATAAATGAACCAATCTTCTGTATGTCTTTACTTAATAAACCATGACTAAAACTTAAATCAAGAACATAACTAAATCTGAATCTAACATTTGTACTAAGCTTTTTTTTTTTTTTTTATATACAAGAACCACTAGTACCTTCATCGATGTCAGGAGGCAGCCCTCCAACAAAGACTTTCCTTGAATAACGTTCCACCCTCTCGCCGTTCTGACAGCGAGTCGGAGAGCCCAGGCCTGATATTAAAGACTGGTCACCATGACCGTCGTCAAGGAAACCATCTTCGAAGGGAAAGAGCGATGACCGACCTAAAAAAAAGAAAGAAAAAAGGTTTACCTAGTGAGACAAAGAGCTTGTTTAAGTGCAAGGAGAAGTATGACATCTTGGGAAAGAAATAAGGGAGACTACCAAATGTTTACAAATGACAAATAAAATGGGATAAAGTAAACATTTCAAAAGTTCTACATAAACCCTTTCTGCTTATTTGTAGTATCAGTAGGTTTTACAATCTGGAACCTGGCAGGTTACACTTGTTTTGGACTACGCTATAAAACTGTATCCCCCACCCCCTCCCAATCAGCAGAACTGTGACTAGGCCATTGTGCTCCATGTAGGAAGCTTTGTTTCCATAAGCCGCTTGTCATTTTGATCCTTTGATCCCATTACTGTTTTAAAAAAGAAAATGGTTAGATGTTTGTCAGTAGTTTCCAACTTAAACTAAACAGCATGAAGCAAAAAAGAAAAGGGGAATGCTACATATTTCATTGTAGGTTTTATTTAGGAATGTATTATTTATATAGGTTGTCCTATCTCTTGGAAGCTGAAATGTTTAAATAATATCTAAACACTTCTTTCTATGTAAGTCTCTATAAAACGCATTTAACACAAGTACAGTTTCATTTGTCGAAGGCACAATTTAAATGGCATGACTTGAATACATCTTATTACAACGTAATAGTGACTCCATATAACTGGTCACTAAAAGTCCAGACTAAAATAAATTTGTTTAAAATGTATTTCCAAGTTCTAAATAATTCTTCTTGCAGCTCATGATGAAAATAGCATTAGAAAACTTCAATTTTGTTCAGCATCATTTTTTGTTTCAGCCATAAATTCCTAGAATTCTTAGGTTTAACCCGATTGGAAGATTTTTTTTTATTTTTAAAGTTTTTGACATTTAATAGTATACTATTTCACAGAATACCACCAACACTGTAGGTGAGGTTGGATGATGATACAACTCCATCCCATCATGGAATTTGTTAGAGGTTACCAAACCACATACTTACCTCAGAATCCCAAATGTTGCTTACGGTTATAGTTTTTTCTACTAGCCCTTACAACCACTGAAATATGTCTCTCTATGCATTATATAAATTCATTGCATTTTTCCCTTTTTATTATGACCAAGATACCAAAAATTGCATAACTGAGCAGGTCTTTACTGTAGACAGCCTTCTTGTCAATGACAACCACCAACCATTAATGGGCTCATTTTAGTAAACAAAAATCACCTTTCCAGGGTCAGTCCTTTTAAAAACAAAATAGAGAACAGAACAGATTGCTGACATTTAGACCTTTTAATACCTTCAAGGACAGCACAATTTAGAGTGGTTACAAATGAAGCCCAACATAGAAAATCATTTTTAATAAACTGCATTACCAGTGTACATGCCATTAACATGAAGTTGAGGTACAATATTAATGAATGTAACATTTTTAGTGACGGCCACAAATACCCAATAATTTTACTGCTGATTTTCTCGACATTCTAGAATGTCCAGCTACGGTCCCTAACCGCAGTAATTCCCCACAACTGCTCAGGAGAACTGAAGGTCAGTGGGCTTCCTCCTATCCCACTACCTGAGCTCACCAAAAGGGTACACTGTATATGCAATAAGGAGAAACAGTCCTTGCTGGTTTTGCCTCCCTAACCCATGGGAGCTTCAGAGACAATGCAACTCCCTAGCGAAGCCTGGTGACATCACACAGCCAGGACGTGAACCTGCGCTCCCCTGACTATGACTCATACACTGGATTTGTAGTGTACATTGTCAAGAGATTGTATTGCATGCATGTACTGCATGCATGTTTTGTACGCTAGCCGTTTCTCCATTTTTTACAGCATCTTTAAATCCTATGAAGGTGTGAAGAGAGGCTATTCTCTGAACGGTGCTGCTGTATTTCATCCTGCAATTATTGGGAGTTATAATTCTTTTCAGAGAGCATCATATCAAAGTTAGGTCAGATTGAGGAGTTAATACTCAAAAATCAGCACGCATTGTTACAGATCAAGTCCCTGTTGTTCTGCAAGTTTATTACGGAGTCACTTTGCTTGTTGCACAGCCAGCTGAGCCATTGTTTGAAAATAATAACAACTCCCAATTGTAGCATTTGTTTTGAGAGCTTCATATACAGACAGCCAACATTAAACAAATTGGTTGAATTGTTTAGATAGAACAAATCCATGACGGAATACAGAGAATGCGATTTATGTAGAGGGTAAAATGTATGGGGCAAGAAGCAGGGGATAAAGTACAATGTATTTATTTCTGCGATCAAAACTAAATAATTGCAAATGTAGAGTATGAATACGACACACTCGGTTCAATACTGTCACAGGCAAACCTAATGAGGAAGGCATCCAATGCATTGTGCATAATGGGAGCTAGACATGATTGGTTGGCTTCAGAACTTGTCCCAGTAATATAAATAAGGTGGTTGACAAAAACTTTACATACTGGTTTATCTTGTATGTAGGGATAGCTGACCTCCTTTAAATTAGGGGATGGAAATTTGCAGCAAAGTCTGTTCTCCAGAATCACTTTGTGTTCAAGAAATACAAGTAGGTGAATTTTTGGCTATGGAAGCATCTGCCAACCAAGCATCTAGCACCAGCCTTAAGGTCATTTTGAACAGCTGCTTTCCAAAAGAGAGATGCAGCTTATATATTTCAGATACACGTCAGGGATTCTATCTGCATAACAACTTCAAATCTGTCATGTGAAGGACAACTCCAAAGTGGTTTTTTCCTTAAGGCCTACTGCAATTTTATACCCCCACATTTGATTAAATTTATATTACAAACAAATAAATCAAAACATATATTAAACAGTGATAAATCCAGAACGACGAAAACAGTTGAAGCAAACAATTACACGTCACATTTTTCACAGTTGCACTCAAATATTGATTTTGGTACCCCGCAAGCCTTCAAGCAAAAACACAGAATATTATAAATAGGACATTACCTCTTCTTCGTCCATAGCTCCTGGCTGCATGTGAACACAGAAAAACAAAAGCTGTGGGTATTGCTGTCATTGTACTTTTAGCACTTCTAAGATAACTTCATATTAAAAGAGTAGGCAATATACAGTATACATGTTTCCCTCAGTTATTTTGGCTTGAGTAGGAAATCCTTTTAGTTTGCATCCTCGTAGTAGGGATCATAAGGAACCATGTTTGTCAAAATAGAACTTGTCTCTGTGCTGTTCGATGTATGCAACATAAATTGTATGCATTCTTGGCAAAGAGACTAATTTTCTTCTACCTAAGAGGGTGATCCCTCCAGTCCACGTCAGACTTCAGACATGTATGTAGAGCAATGCAGGGAAGCTCCCATTGCCATTACTTCTGCTATCCTCACTATGTGGATAATACAGAGGATTACTGACTCCAGCACTGCCAGTCCGCTTTCCACTAGCACCAAAAATATGTGGATCACAACATTTAATCAAAACAAAAAACCAGACAGTCCTCCCTCTTTATATCGCCATGATTTACACATTAAAAAAAAGTGTATTTAATTACTTATATATATATATATATATATATATATATATATATATATAAAAGTGAAAATCGGTGAAGGACCCTTATACAGTTAAATATATCTCTGTACAATTTACTGATAACATGGACTACTGTAACTGAATTAACCAAATTTGTGAATTGCTAAATCAGGAATTACAAAGATTGTGCTGTATTTTTTGGGTGTTCTTGTTGAACTGTATATCAGTACAACTCAAACAGTTTAAAAGGGGGAGGTTTATTCTCAAGAACTTTTTTTGTTGTTTTTTTTTTTCAGATAAGCAAGACCGATATTAATCAAAACACTTGCAAAACTGATATCGAATTAGACCAGTTTCTCATTTTCCTGGCAATGGGCTCTTATCTGAGTTTCACAATAGACACGACACAATGCCTTATATTATTACTGTGCAGTGCTTTTTTTTAATATGCAATACATTTCCTAAAGGATATGTGCCAGAAAACCTGCACAGTGTTTCCTGCACAGTTGTGTTGAAAAGCCTTGCATGTATTTTCTGTAAAACCTTTTAACAAAGGCTTCCCTTCAACCAGAATTTTAGTAAGTAAAAGAAAAGCACATTACAAAAAAAGTTAAATGTAACAGTATTTGGTTAAAAGCTGAAAAGATGCAGGAGAGAGTGGCTTTGGAAACAAATACTAGCCCTGTCTAGACTCATTTTAAGACTATTGAATTTTTTTAAATTTTATTTATTTTCTCATTGAAGTGGACTACATGTGACAAATAACCAAACTGGATCTGAAGGCGGCAATAGTTTACACAGTACACAAAAGAGAGTCACTCTTCCTAAAGTCAAATGGAGGCCTTTTAGGGCCCTTGGCTTTTGACATTAATGACTAGTTTCACAGACCATTACCTTACCTAAATTTCACTCAGTAGTTCAAGTTTAGTGCTAAAAATCAGGGTCTGTGAAACTAGCTGCAAGTCAATAGATTGCAGGAAGGTTTCTTTGATACAAAAAGTATAGGCTATATTTTGCAATCCTTGTTGCAACTGTCACAAGCTGCATGAAGCAGGAAGTTTCCACGTTATGGTCGACAGTACTGCCACAAATGTCAATACTTGGCAGAAGGTCCAAACAGCAGTCAAAAATCACTAAATATAGCGATGACCAAAGCACTAAAATCAATTGCATTATCAATAATAAGCAACTTCAATTTGTTCAGCTCAATTATGACAAGATTAACAAGTTTCACACGCCCCAATTAACACTAATCTTTTTACTACCTTACCCAAGGTAAAATTAGGTGTCCACGACTAGTGCTGATCAGTGTCTGTGAAAATCAGCCCTATGTTCAATTATACTGTCCATCAGCCTTGTTCAGAGACTGTTCACACTCTTGATTTCCAGTGCTGAAGCACTGGTGAAGGAGACATGCGACATGCACCAGATATCTTAGATTTCTCTTGCGTTTCACTCAGCAACACGGCCAGATCAGATAGGCCTAACCGTTACTGATGTAATCTTGGCTTTACATATTACAGTCCCCACTATTGTTATCTCGGACTCGTGCCTTCTAATTCAAATATACAGAGATACAGTATTTTTACCTATAATTTATTTCAAGGATATTAACTTGTTTTATTCTAGATATGCATAAAGGTGTTTTGTTGGTCGTTTCACTTATAATTGTTCTGTACAATAAACTCAGAAACACTATGAATAGACAAAGCTCTACGTTGTAAGTTTTATGAACCTTTTAAAGGCATTAACTCATAACTGGAACTGAATAAAAGCTATATAGCAAAATGGTTCTCTTTTTACTAACTGTTGTATGTATCTGTGTAGTAATAAAATTTAAAACACAGATATGGTCAGCAAAAGCTGCAAAACAGTACTTCACTGACCAAACCATAAAATGTTACACAAATGTGCTTAAAGTGCAGATACTAACAGATTAGAATAGCATTCTGCGTTTCAAAAAGTTGGGCCCAGTGAGGCATTGGTGAAAAAACTGTAGAAGTGTTTTTCTTTTAGTGTCATATAGGATATACAGTATTATTCAAGAGGAGGCTGCCCTTGTTAAGCTTTCTTCCCCAACTGTGCTCCATTGAACATGCAAGAATTATATATTAGTTTAGCACAGGGACTTTTTATATAAGCAGTATACTGTACGTTATACTTTATGGGGCAATAAATAATCAATAATTTATTTTTACAACTTTCAACTGGTGGAGTTCTTAAAGAATTCCACATTATTAATGTGATGAAAAAAAACACATAAAACTACACACACTCAATTTGACCAGCTACTTTATAATCTACTGAAAGAAAAATACTGGTGTGGCCGATCAAAAAAATGTAATAAAATGCTGTTGCTTAATGGCAAGTATTATTTCCATGTTATATGATAACATGTAAACCAAGAACAGTAGTTTTACATTTGTGCAAAAGGGTTTATAATAAAACATTACACTAACAGGCATCTAAAAAATGCAAATCAATGGAGACTTCTGGCTACAGTGTACAATAAGTTTGTTCACTGTGATAGAACACAGCAAATGGAAGCCAAGAAAGGAAATACGCTGGAGGCAGTGAACAAGGGGTCTAAAGTTAATGATGGTAAACATTCACAGGGCTGGCATAAACGAAAACCAAGGGAGGCATGCACTTTACACATTATCTTGAATAATGTGTTCCAACGTGTTTTACACAATTATAGCTGGTAGGCAACAATCATATGCAAAGAGTAAAAGACAAGTTTAAATGAAGGTGACTCTGAAATGAGAGTGGATATACAGTACAGGGGTCCTGTTTCGATCAGTTCCACTTGCATAACAAAACAAAATCGGTTGCATTCAAACATACAAATGGCAGGTGTTCTTGTTTGTCTAACCTGTGCATTATTAATAAATCCTGTCACTTATTGCCTGTGACATTTATAGAGACATGCATGCTATGTTTTACAAATACTCACTATTTAGTGCCATGATGTTATCAGTTCCTGGATGATGGAAATTTAGACCCATGCGACCTGGAAAACAAAAAGTTAAAATTCACATTCAATATTCAAATAATTTACAGTACTTCCAATTATATTCTATTTTGAGATTTGCACTGTAAAATACCAAGAGATCCTTATCTCCCGATTCAATGGAAACTTTTACAGCCCAAATCCTCAACCAGGTAGAGTAGCATTCCACAATAACATACTGCATATCATTATTTAAATGTAAAACCAAGATAAACCATCACACACACACACAACACAATAGAAAAAGGAAGTAGAGTTATTAAAAAGCTTTCAATATTAAAAATGGGAGTGTAAGGCTTCCCCAGTTTAATTAGCTGCTACGCTTGCTACTGATCTACATAATATCACAAGGCTAGGGTTCTTCCAGCTACCCTACTTGTACCCTTTTATTTCTTTGTCTAACCAGCTTTGAGACACGTGGCAACACTGGCTCTCAGACTACTTTCCCGCTGACTAGCTGATTGCAAGTCTCTTAATAAGGGGGAGTAAGCCGAGTGATGAAGCAATTTGTTGACTGGGTAGGCAGTGAAATAGCTATTAACTGACAAAGAGGCGAACTGAGCAGGCATTAAAAGACATCAAATCGAAGTACTTTTAAAGTCTTCTTTTTTTAGAATTGAAAGGTTAGGATTGTTACAGACCACAAATCCTGCTGAAGGAGGTTTGAGACCTTGATAGAAGAAACCCCTACCATTTAAAACCCCTTACAGTCGTTCAAAATAAAAACTCAATGTTTACTCTACTGCATTACAACTGAAGCCATTAATCTCCCATAAAACACTACCTGGATGGTTATGAGGAAATTCTTTACTTTAAACCCTCCCAAAGATTGTAGCTCTAAAAGGTTTGACACACTGATGATTTATACAGGCCTCAATGTGGAAATGAACCAGGTTCAACCAAGTACTGGGAGCTGGCTGGAACATCGGGTTCTCTCACCGTCTGCTTTCTGTCCTTCATGTTTTTAAAAGGTGAGTGCCCCATGTGGTTTTCATTTGATATTTATTTTTACACATTGATGATTTAAACATAAAAAGCCCAAACTATAGTAAAATAGGACAGCAATGGATGTCTTTTAAGAGTACAACCAACAGCTGTAAACGAAAGAAAAGGCAGGACCCATGAGCTCACTGTATACTGTACAAGGAGACTGGGTTGAGGCGTCAGGTGTGTAAAGAATGTGAAGAGGGAAGTGTTAGAAATGAAGCAATAGAGAAATACACCTCTCAAAATGTGCTAAAAGTCACTTTGCATGTGAGAAATGGAGAATGCGTAATTGGTTGAGGGGGTTTGAAACGGGTTCTCCAACAAAGCAGTACGCTGGCGTGTATTTTGTAAAACTGTTTTTCCCCAACAAACATCTAGCACCACAGTTGTGGAACTGTATTTGGTTTGATCGCAATTCAAGGAATGGTTCTGAAGATATTAAACATAAGGCATGCTAAAAGCCTCCACGTTATTATCTAAAATCCTGCTAGTCTGACATGTACTTTATTTCTCATATTCCTGGTTTTAGAATGCAGAGTAAAAAAAATAAAAAAATTAAAATTAAAATGTAACACATCTAAAAATATATATATAGTTTTATTGCACTTGGAATACCACTTAGAAGGTATGTTGATGAAACAAGTATTCTAATTTACCAATTGAGTGACATTTCGTTGCAAATGACCTACCATAATTCTACTCTATAATATGTACTAGACTTAGAAATCCACCACACTTCTCTTGTAAACTGCCACATAGAGGTACACCAGCTGTGTTCACATTACAGGGGAGTGTGCAATTACTGAACTAAACATCAGTGAAATAAGAAAGGAAAACAAAAAGCATGTTGGTAATTATGATGTCACTGGAACCTTTTTGCATTAACTACACTTATAACTATAGAATGTGTGGAACGAATTACAACACATTTTAAATGTGTAGGATATCATCTCTATCAGCCCAACCTATCAAAGCCAGAACTTACAAAACAGTACAAATGGTTAGGTGATATGAACAGTATGTTCATCAAGAAATCGAAAATAGAGTACAGGAACTAGGCAACCTTAGCCTTTTGTTTTAAATTGATTCAGTGGATATTCAAGCTATTTCACTGTGGGTTTTTCTTTTTTTTTTTTTTGCTTAGCCTCTCCTCTGGCAATAGAAACCAAGCGCACAGCTGGTATTCATTTTGGTCCTTGAAATTTTAGTATCAATGGTATTTACAGTAGCAATTTGTCACCAACAAGCATGCATGATGGCACAGAAAGATGTTCCCTGGCCTACATTCACAGTAAACACTGTAAAAAAAAATGCACAAGCAAAGTCACTCCTTTGAAACAAATAGTCCCCAAGATATAGCCTTCATTAGCCCAACAAGCCAGAGCTCACATCTACTGGATTCTGAAATGCTCAGTAAACACTAAAGAATGTTCAGAACATCACAATTCATCACAATTGGATGGGCAGTTGTATAGGTAGCATATACCTAAGAGTGTGGCACACAGAAGAGTTTTACTGTATGCAGAATATTCTAGGGGACGACTGTCCTTTTTCTCTGCAGGTTACTGCTTGCTTTTTGGAGCCCCCCTCCCTTTATTCTCCAGGTAGAAAATTAAATATGGTTCAGTTTCATTTGCTAAAACAGCACTGCTAATTTTACATTGCAGTGAGCTGCCTGGCTGTGTGACATTTCACCACCTGCCCTTGGCTGCTATTTTTAAGCTGCCCTCGTCAGCGATCGTCTGGGAAAGGTAGCAGCGTGAATTGATGACATTTTCAAATCAACAAAAAAGGGGTTCACTGGCTGTTACTACAAATAATTAAAAAAGACGAGAGGACACATACCTTCCAAACTTAGTTACAAGAAAGAACTTGAGAGTCCCGAATGTCTATACTTGGCTACTTCTAGGTTAAATGCAAGTCATTGTAGTGGGTATACTTGGTTTTGTATTTTACACTTTTTTGTAATAGAATTTGTTTTGAAGTAAATGTTGGAACTGGTTATTATAATGCTTTTAACATCTTAGTAACTGCTATATATTATTATTATTATTTATTTCTTAGTAGACGCCCTTATCCAGGGCGACTTACAATTGTTACAAGATATCACATTATTTTTTACACGTTATTTTTACATACAATTACCCATTTATACAGTTGGGTTTTTACTGGAGCAATCTAGGTAAAGTACCTTGCTCAAGGGTACAGCAGCAGTGTCCCCCATGTGGGATTGAACCCACGATCCTCCGGTCAAGAGTCCAGAGCCCTAACCACTACTCCACACTGCTGCCCTATATAACTAGGCCAATGCTTTTATGTTACTAATGTATACAGTTGTTGGCAAGAGACCATCTTGTTATTTTTTATGAGAGTCCAGGAGGAGTTAAAGTTCTTACTCAATATTGGTAAAATGCATTAAACTACAATATGCATTTACAATATGTCCATAACATACACCCCCATCAGTATCATGAAAAGGTAGATCACCAAGATCTACATCCATCACTATGTACAAATTCTGGAATTTAACAGCCAATACAGACACACAATTTTCAGTGACTCATGTAGTACATGGTTGAAAAGGAAATGCTTAAGAATAATGAAGCTACCCATGAAGATTAGAGATGCACTGAATCCAGGATTCAGTTTTGGATTCGGCCCAAATAGCTACTTTTTGAGCAGGGTTGAATCAGCGAATCGAATCCTATATCCGCCCAGATGCACATCTCCTTTCTTGTAAAGGTAAAGTAAATGGTTCTATAGTTTGACGTTTCTGTTGTGGGGGGAGGGGATTAGCGGTAAATTGTGTACGTTTCAAACTTAAATCTTATTCAGGGATATATTTCCAGTCGGTAATAAAAAATACTATTAACCAAAAGGCTCAAAACTATAGATTGTGAGCGTCCCTTATTAGTAGCTTTTGAGATAGATTCGGTATTCGGCCGAATCCCAAAAACTTGGATTCCCTAATGAAGATTTAAAAAGTGATTAAGCATACAACTGTTTACTATAGCTCAGCTTCAGGATTTTATTTTAGTAGTAGTATTATTATTTTTGTTCCCGTCCCATCTGCTATTTTCAATACAGTCTCTCAGTTTCAGACACAAGGGAAGTTTCTGCCCCGCACACCTGTTATAAACAAAAAGTTTGTAGTACAGCTGAGGCCTCCCATTCAAAAACAGAATTAATACCATTTGCTGTATTGCTTTGTGAAGCCTTTTTTTTCATTTTTTTTTTTTTTTTACACCCATATTTATTACAGCGCATGATGATATGAACTGCAGTACGGTGTAAACCCAACAATCTAGCCTATGCTCTCTAAACAAGCTACAGTATATTGTGAGATGGATACACTTGTGGCCACAAGAAGTCAATATGATGTTGGGCACAAAAGCATTGAATTTATACAGCACCTTTCAAAGCACTTTCCAGAGCAAAAAAACAATAGAACAGTCAATTAAGAAAGATAACCCAGCAACAAACACCAAAACCTGGAGCTGTGCTGTCTAAAAACCCTTGAACCCGTGGGAGTGGTGACCCAAAGAAAACCTCAGCCGAGGAGCGCAGAATGGACTGTAGGAAGTGACCAGACAGTCAAGAGTGAGAATAGTCCCCTTTTTGGTCTTTTTCTCCCATATTAAAACATAAAATGGGTGTTCACCAGAGTTTTATCAGCACTACAGTAGCAGACAACAATGCCTCCTTCCACTCAACAAAAAAGGGCACTATTAAAATAAACAACCTCTTACGACTCGTATGCAAATGTCTGCCTCTGTGGCTCAAGGGGGGGAAGATTTCAAAACTATAGATAAGGCAGAAAAAAGACAAAGACTCATTTCTTAAGTGCTGTGCCTTCTACTGAACTGAGCTGCCTTTTGTTTGTGCTTTTCCAGCTGGAATCCCACTGGCCCAGGATTGGGAAGGGTTACCAGACAAAAGCGTGATTCTCCACACGTGATCTCAGCTGACTGACTTGTGCGTTTCAGTGAATCAAATAAAAGAAACGTCTTGTTCATCACCCCACCACGACACAGAATAACATTCCATTTCAACTGGATTGATGTGCGGTCAGGAGTTAAGAGTTAATCTGGAAGAATCGTTCCTCTTATTAAAAGCCACTTTAACTAACCAGACTAAAGTGAAGAGGATTTATTTTACGAGTTAGTCATGACCCTGTGACTTGTAAAGAATTCCAATATTGTCAGTTGGGCCATGGCATATCAGATTTATACAATGCTGCAAGCAATTATGTAAGAGGGAAATAAAAAAGCATAGACTTCATCACCTTTACACCACAAGGGACAAAAAGAGGAAGGAGTAACATTAAACAGAAATATATTGTAGACTGCAAATACTCCAGTGCCAGCTTTAAAAAAAAAAAAAAAAACACACCACACAACACCTGCTAGGCTCTGATAACAGCACACGAATGGACAACACAGTTCCATATGATAAAAATAAACTTCATGACAACAGTCAGAAATATTTGAAGCTTTTTCCTACCCAGAATTTGGCTCAGTGCCAGTTCACCTTTCCATAGAATTAACTTGCAACTTCTCAGAAAGGTAAACTGTAATAGAGCAGCCTTTTATGACCAGTAATGTATGCTTGGTTTGCTGGACAGTCCATTTCAAGATAAATCTCCACAGGATGCTTTTTTTACTAAAACTTTAGGGCAGGTAAAAATGTCCAATACAAAGAGCGTTGTGGACTCAAAGAGCTCATCATATAGAATTCCTCCTTTTAATATTTGTCTCTGAATTCAGTTCAAGTTTTACACTGAATAGCTTGGCACAGCGCTCAACATAATATTTTAAGTTACAGTACACTACATATTGTATAACAGCACTCTGCTTATGTTTCATAGTTAACAGGTCATAATCAGTCATTCAGTACCAAATATAAAACTGCATTTCTGAAATGTACACAGTTTTAAATATATTTTGCTTACTGTAACACTTAATTTGGGAAAAAAAATTCCTAAGAACCCACGGAGGTATATTATAATATTCTAAAGATTAAAGGACCTTAACTCTGTCGGCACTAAATAACTTTACAGAAAATCAACACTTGTACTGAAAAATAATTTTTAAATGGGCATAGATATGTATACAGTATTAGTTTTTTATATTTGTTTACTGGTGTGCTTAGTGAAGTTATCTTTGCTATACACTGTCTGCAGTTTTGAGTGGAGTTATCTAACCTAGACCTGCATACAGATGTGCAGTGGTGAAAAAGTGAATACTGCTACCTACAGTAAAACTCATGAATTATTGTGGTACACCTTCAATTTGAATTCACACAAAGCAAAACCGAGAAAACATATTTGTGTTTGTTGAAGTTCAAAAGCAGGTACAGTAGGCGACAATAAAATGTGTAGTACAGAAAATTGTCACATTCAATTTACAGATGTTATTACAGTACACTAAGTGAAGTATTTAATAAATCTTTACTAAATGCATTTGAGGCAGAATGATGGTCCAAGATGACACTAAATCAAAGATATTGCTATGGCAACTACTTGACTGCTACAGTACCAACTCATTTAAAAAAAAAAACTCAATAATCTATCTGCTTTTAAGTTCTCTCCCATCTATCAAATCCCTAAAGGCATACAGTACAAGACCATGGCAGGCTCTAAGTTTTCTGCTGCAACGGGAGAACTTAAATCCTAAAGATAATCAATTCCACTTCAGTTACAGGCCAGTTCAAAGACTCGCCTATAAAACTTCCTGACAGATGGAATGGGTTTTCCATTCACTTAAAATGCAGATAACCCAATAAAACAACATAGAACCACTTGTATTTATATATATATTTTTAAAGGCTATCATAATGGAATGCCTTAAAGCTGTGTCTGAAAAAAGTACTGTACTATAAAACATTTGGATGTAGATTTTAATGGTACAAAAAAAGTCAATATTTTTCCTTGAACAATGGAAACATATTTCCGATGTAGACACTGTACCTATTTTTTTCCCCTCTTTCATTGAATTGAATTCCCCACTGTCAAGAACAGTGAGCAGGCATGTACACTCTAATGGGTACAGTGGCTCTGCTTTACATGTCAGCCTGCTTTCTCCTGTTTGGTTAACTGAATGTTAGGTTAACATTATTCTACAGCTTTGTAAACAGTATTAAACTGTCCTTCTGGTTTCCAGTATTTTGAATTCTAAATGTAAATAATATCCTAGTCCATATAAATCCATACTCTAGCACCTAGAGTCTAGCACTCAAGAACAAAAACTAATTTCAAACTAGTTTTCAGACTTTATCATGAACAGATTGCCTTTGTGTCTTGTGGTTTGTGTTTCATAATACAGAATGTTTTCAAACTAAACAAATCCTACTACAATTATAGAGAATGGAAGTTTACCAAGGTCACATACTGTTTGTAGGACAATTTTTAACTGCCATTCTGGATTTAAAATTTCAATCACACTTTCAAGTGTTAAATCAAATCACATATAAATAAACATTTATGTAGATCCTGCTTAATAAATGAAATTGTTTAGATTTTTTTTTTTAAATATTGCATAAGACAGACATACTGTAAGGTTTAAGTGCAATGCTGTTTAACAATGAGAAGCTTTTTAGAATTCAGCTCTCTATGCTGGATATTAAAATGATATTCTAGTACTGGTACACTTGAGATGTGCAATACAGCAGCACAGCACTGATTTGCCATTGACAATTATCTAACTATTAAAACACTTAAACTACACTTCACATGATGTGACAAGGTTATGTTTGGGCATACAGACATGATCAGTGCATAAGGGTCCACCTTATCACCCAATTTCCTGTACATACACGCTGTACTTACAATGACAACTAAAGACTGCAATATATTGAGATTTTACACTATTAAATATTCTAAATGAGACAAGAGGATGTACTCAATTGATCTAAACAGCTGCATGACAGGCTCTATTAAAAAATAATGCTTTTTTGTTTTGTTTTTTTTTTTTTAAATCTGTTTGATGAATTAAGTATGATACTGGTTTCTATATCAGTCTAGAAAATTAACATGCATATCAAATATTAAATCCATAAAAACAGACTTTAAAAAGTCATCCGTTGAACAAACCTTGATGAGTTAACGCTCTGTCAATAGGGCCTATAGTTACTTTGAAGTTGTTTTTTTTGTTTTTTTAAAATTGAGAAAGGTTGAAATACATTTGAAGGACAAAGCACATATTTTTCCATAAATAACCTTGTTTTGCAATGTCAGCATCAGTTGCCAGTGTCTTCAATCAGCCTTTTGTTTAGATTAAGTGTGTAGACATCCCTTTATCTTCATCTCAATCTCAATCAGAGTATACAAGTGCCAAATAGCAAATATTAAACAAACTCATCAAAAGCAAGCTGTGATTTATTCCAAGGCACAGCATTCCAATATGTAGTGCTACAATATAACCTTTAAAAAAGCAACAGCTGCAAGTCTTTTTGCTTAAAAATAAAGTAGCAGGGAGGCTGTGTGGTCCAGTGGTTAAAGAAAAGGGCTTGTAACCAGGAGGTCCCTGGTTCAAATCCCACCTCAGCCACTGACTCATTGTGTTACCCTGAGCAAGTCACTTAACCTCCTTGTGCTCCGTCTTTTGGGTGAGACGTAATTGTAAGTGACTCTGCAGCTGATGCATAGTTCACACACCCTAGTCTCTGTAAGTCGCCTTGGATAAAGGCGTCTGCTAAATAAACAAGTAATATGCACGATTTTGCAGGTAAGGGCAATGTTATGTCACAATGGTTTCAAATTGAAAAAAAGAATAGGGCATAAAATACAGTTGTTACTTAAAGCAAATCTAGAGCATCCAAAAGATCTCTGACTTTTTTTAAAAGGAAGCCAAAAAAAGCATGTATGTATGAATATTCCTAACCTGCAAAATGATTCCTCCACATTATATCAGCGATAGTCATTGGTGCGCCACTGGGAGGGTAGTGTTTACCTTTGTCGTGATCAGTCCTTATAATATCCATTAAGGAATTCTCCAAAGAGTGCAAGTTAAAACCATCATAGGGCCGATTCCGGTCCTGTAAAAGAAAAAGATGCATGTCATCAAGTTACTTGGTCTGCAGATATAGATTATTGGTGGACTTTGGTGAAATACACAAACGCATTCTCTGCATTATCAGTTCCATGTATACCTTAACCCTCACATACAGTCCATTGGTTAGGACTGAGAATGATCTGTATAACCAGAATGGGTAGTAAATCTTGAAATCGCTATTTTGTATTTAATGTCAAGCACACATCCTTCTGTTAAATTAAATCACATACAAATAAAGGGCTAATAAATGGTAGTAAAAATGCTTAAACCTGTAAGGCTTGTAGTAATTCTGAATTTAACATCAATAGAGCCATTGTTCTTATTTACATAAAGTTCAGCTTGCACCCTGTTCCCTAGGTAAGTGTTACCTTTGACCTCTTCTATAACATTGTGTTATATTGTATTATTAGTGTAGACTTGAGGGATATTAGGAACCAACTAAGAACTGGAGCAGGGTTTAAGCACAAAGTGTTCTTGCAAAATAAGTTGGTAGATGTGCTACTCCCCTCCATCACCCAACAGGTGGGGTCTACTGTATCTAACAGAACAGTGTTTGGAAACTTCCTTCTCCTCCCTGCACAGTTCAACGCCCAGAGAGCGAAGGTCCTGAAGTCACAGACAGTTCAAGTGATCAAGGGCTAAGCAGCAACGTGAACCAAGAACTACAGCAGAAGGGCTTTGGTTCACTTGATCTTATGGTTGTATGTCTTCATACAAAACTGTGAAATTCAAAATCTAGGTGCCAGATTGAAACAGAACAGAAACAGTCCTCGGTTCGCCGCGCACCAGCGACCCCTGTAGTTTGGCCGGGTGCCTGCGGGCTTGCCTGTAAGCTGCCCAGAGCTGTGTTGTCCTCCGACGCTGTAGCTCTGAGGTGGCTACACGGTGAGTTTGCAATGTGGAAAAAAAAATGGTCGGCTGACGGCACACGCATCGGAGGACAGCATGTGTTCGTCTTCTCCACTCCCAAGTCAATGCAGGGGTGGTAACGGTGAGCTGAGCCTAAAAATAATTGGATATGCCAAATCGGGAGAAAATAATAAAATAATTGGCAATTACTAAATTAAAAAAAAAACTCAAGATTCCAAGAATCATTCCCTAAGCTTAAATCCATATTTCTATATTGTGCTTTCTTGTCAACTGGCAAGACTACAGTGCAGTACGTTATGCAAATTGTTTTTTTTATTGGCTTTTAGATTTTAAATAATCAATTAAGTAAATGATTTACAATTACATATAACACATGATGTACTATCCTACTGAATGGCACTGTATACACCCCATAGTAAACAACAAGAGCACAGGGGGGTTAAAACTGCACCAACTTGTAGACGAGATTGGCTCTATACAGTAGTTTTGTCTATTAATGCATACTGTATTTCAGAATGAATACTGTATCATGGCAGTAAACCATTTGTCAAGCAGCTAAAATAGATAGTTGGCACCAGCGTTTCAAATCCACTGGCAATGCACATTGTTTGCACATCAGCTATTGTAATGCAATTGGCTGAGCACTCAAAAGTGTTATTCAATTTCTGAGCCTGTATATTGTTCAACATTACATTTAAGATAAAAATCTGCCCACTTTGTATAAATGTTACATTTTTATGCTGAGGTTTTCCTTTCCCATTTCAGCTTCTAGTTCTAACACAACACAGCATCTCCAACTACTCTATGGATCTGTATATCTCAACATTCACGTCGATTAACTGTAAATGTAATTACTGTATGTTTAACGAAACGTTTAATCTGTTAAGCTTAGATTTACAGTCCTATTTAGCAATGTTATTTTTCAACACACGACAGGTGGGTGTGGGGTTCTCTACATGTAGGTTTTCACAATATGTAAAAATGCTGATAATAAAATACGCCTGGTAAACAAAAAACTACTTATTTTTAAAAACAATGACAAAGATAAGTTGTACTATGCATGGTATACCACGCTTGAGATTTTGACAAATCCATAATTGCTATTGCCTAAAAGTTATAACTGTTTACTTCGCTCAGTTCTGCAGTTTTGCTTTGACAGGTTGTTTTTTTTTGTCCTCTATTTTTTTTCTCCCCTATTTCAATATTGTCTTTCCAGGGATTTAACACTTCGTTTTCTATAGAAAAAAAAAATCTGTTTGCACGTTCTTGGAAATGTTAAATGTTGAACCACCCTTTAAAAGATTCTGTATTTGAAAAAAAATAAAATAAAGTAGTATTGCAATACACATACACTTTGAGCTTTAAACAGTGATGGCACTGTAGATCTCTCTGGTACCAGCTGTGTAAATAAATAGTGCTTTCACACAGGTTTAAGATGAAATATTCTAAAATAGAAACACTTTGTTTCAATTATATACTGCAACATTTTATGCAATTTGAATACTATAAACTTGTAGCTATAAATATTCAAGAAAGTTGAGGCCAAACACGTCTCCTTTATTAGGAAAAGCATCAATGCGTAAAGAAATTTTAAAAGGTACATTTTTACTTTTGTGACAGCTTATGTGTATCCTCAAAATGAGAGGCTACACTACAATCATACAATAAAATCTACTCTACTCTTAAAGGGGTAATAATTCTAAAATTAGCACAACAACGTTCTTGTAAGCCTCATTGCTGCTGGCACACTAGTTTCGTTTTTCAGCTTTTCTATTCAGTTTGACTCATTTGTCTTGCCACAACACTAAGCCTCTTGCGCTATAGGTTTTCTTTGTGTCTTACTAACTAGATGTGGTTTACAGTCCAGCTTGGGTTGTAAACTGGAAGAAGGATAAGAAGTATGCATAGTTAATGGTTTCTGAAATACAAAAGGTTAAAACTACACTAATTATGTTTATGGGGAGACACCAATATTCAGAAGTGACTGACAGAGTCTACCTTGAAGCATGTGGTCTGTTTCATTGATATGGCCAGTGGTTAAAACAATGTGGCAGTGAAATTGTTCATCTTTCTTGCACAACCAATGCAAAAACAATATCTGAAAGTGAGCTTTCTCCATCATGCAGAAACCTACAAAAGAGCCACAACCTCAATATTATTATTTGATTATTTATTTGACGCCTTTATCCAAGGCGACTTACAGAGACTAGGGTGTGTGAACTATGCATCAGCTGCAGAGTCACTTACAAGTACGTCTCACCGAAAGACGGAGCACAAGGAGGTTAAGTGACTTGCTCAGGGTCACACAATGAGTCAGTGGTTGAGGTGGGATTTGAACTGGGGACCTCCTGGCAGCAAAAATACGAGGCTTTACAAAATAACAAAGGTGATATGAATTTAGGGTATTGGCTATCTTTTCAAATAAATGTCTGAAAATAATTAATTAACACATTCAGTTTTATCCAACGTATGCCATTATTTAATGAAAATATCCACTTTACGATAAATGAATACTGGCACCAGCGGTGCAAGCTGATCATTTTTTTAAAGAATGCTTTCAGGCAAGATCAATGAAGACAAAGTCAACCTAACAATGCATTGATGTGGCATTGCTAAAACAACACAGCCCTATGGTACCTGTTAATATTAAGGAGAGTTAGAATTCAATCAAGTATTGTAATATTTGATAGCTGCAGTCCTATTTCCTATTTAAAGCTGCAGTCTCCAGTATGGTTCAGTTAAAGTTTGTCAAAACAGTATTCCTAAAAGTAGTTCAATAGTATTCTGGGAATTCAGATTAAAACTCCAACCTTGATAGATTTTCAGGTTGTGGACGCACAAGCATCCTCTGTTCTTAAACATAACTGCAATTTAATACAGCAAGTTGTAAAGTGAATACGGAACTGTAAGCATACTAAATGCTGCACAACGGCACCCCACAGTTCTCCCTACCACAGATAGAGTACACTAAGACTTTGCATTTTCAATTTGCATCTCAAACTTCGTACTCAGCACTTCAACTTTGGGCAGCCAGCCAGTTCATTTACATTATAAGCTTAGAGTTACTGCAGCTCTTACTGGTCAATCTGCCAAAATGCAAATCCTGAATTGGTTGGATCACAGCCCAAAATGTATTATTTTAAGTAACAATCAATAAGAATTCCAGTTCTTATATATATATATATATATATATATATATATATATATATATATATATATATATATATATATATATATATATATATATATATATATATATATATATATATATATATATATATATATATATATATATATACTGTATATATATATATATATATATATATATATATATATATATATATATATATATATATATATATATATATATATATATATATCTTTGGGGGGGGGGTTGACAGAATGCAAACTTGCCAGATTAAACCTCTTCTCGGGATTGTGTTAATGCAACAGTTGCAACCGTGCGCTTAGGCAAGCCATTAGGCCAAAAATAAACACCACAAGACTGTGTTGAATTTAGAGCTGTAATGTCCCCTGATCATGTTCATTCATTCACTTGTGGATTCCTGGGTTACTGTTTTTACAACATTGTTCCATAGTTTACAATTACCATGTGTACACTCTCCATTTGTTGTATAGTTTTGTTTACATTTGCTACATGTCGTTTCAGCACAAAGGACGGTTACAAAGGTGAACACCATCCATCACAACTACTAGCATGAAAACATGACAATTCTGTTTCAGGTATTAGAGACTGCTGAGAATCCTTCAGTCAATCAGAAGGCAGATTTTATCTGCTGTATAAGGTTGGTCAAAAAAACAAATGTAGCTGGATTTGTAACTTCTATAACCGATTAACTTTTGTAGGCAGTATAGGACTGTAAGCATCGGTGTAGGGGTTATAGCGACACCCATATCGCTTTCAGCCTCGGTCCGTTCACCATTAGTCATGACACTATTCCTTCATACACAGATGTTCACAGTCCTTTAAGCCTATGCTATCGCTAATGTTCAAACATAAGTTAAAAATACAATAAAATATTAGGATGCTGGGGTTCAAATGTATATTAAAAAGGCTGAAAATTTTGACTAGAAAAATATTTGCCCCTATGCAAAACTCTAATCAAATTCAATCTACATATCTCAAGAATCGATTTTAAAATTCATATCCTGCATGTAAACGTAGTTATGACAGTTCGAAAATACTCTCCTGTGTGAGACAGCCAGCTGATTAAAAATAAGCTATAGACAGAGTATGGAAATGGGTAGAGACTGCAAAGCAACAGCATCCCATCAATCAGCAGGTAGTATAATTCTACCAGAACTGTAACCATGATACCGTGTCTCCATTTCCTTCTCCTCCATTTCACTTCAGTAAGCAGACACTGCAGCCATGTGCAGCGCAACATATGGCCTCTATGACCTAGCTGCCTATTGATAACTATGCCGTACAGCATATAGACAGACAGTAGACTTGCGCTTATCTCCAGGATACAATATTAACCAGAAAGGAATTTTACAATGTGGAACACTATAAGAATGTTTCCAACCTGCTAATATACATGAGCTAATTACAGAAACGTGTCCTCTGACTGGGGATACCTATCCTAACTTTGCAAACCAAAACAGGATACTGCAGCCTAAAGTAAAACAATGAGTGGAATTTTCCCAGATGAAGTTCTGGAATCATGAAAAAAACATGTGTTACGTATTGTAAAACACAAGTCTAACTTCTCACAGATGTACATGGCCCCCCATAATGCATTATTTGTCAATTACTTTCGTCTTACACATACTACCCCAATACAGTTTAAAATCTGTATTTTTTATATGTATATTTGAAAGTTTCTTGTGAAAATATGACACAGGTATTCCCATAAATATATTATCATGTAGGGCTGCTTCATAACCTTCTGCTAATGCAGACAGTGTATCTGTTCAGCTTTCAGAAAAAGAAAATAGCAAGCTGGTTTCAAGGTTATCAAATAAATAGTTAATAAAAGAACCAAGGGTAATATTTTTAGTATAAAGATAATGATAGTAGAACATTTACAACCACCATGATAAAAAAATTGTATGATAAATGTAAAAATAAATAAAACAATAGTAACTGTCTGCAATAAAAAGTACTGTATCCTAACTATTATGATCAGGCAGTATCCATTAAAGCAATATCTATCTATTTATCTATATATAAGCAACAGTAAACAGTGCCATGACAGCAGACAGCATGCTGAACTTTCCTGGAAACTGCAGAATTCAGGGACAAGCTCCACCCACACCTTAAGCATCCAATTACAGGGGAGTAAATTGCCCTTTAAACAGGATGAGCTGGCAAAATGAAGAGCAGAAGCTCTTTAACACTTACAACCTCCAATACAATTTTTATATGCAAAACGTCAAACCATCAGCTCTATGAGGGGCTGCTCTTTGTGACACAGTTAATACTCCGAACTAAAATCGTAAAAATGGCTAAATTGTTAGATCATACCCAAATTTCCAGTTTCAGTAAAATATAAATACTGATTATTAACTCATATTAGCAAATAACATGCTTTAATTGTGACCCCAAAAAAAAGCACTAAAATTAATATTTAAAAGACAAATTGCTAAGGCTCGGTGGTAAAGATAGTTAACCAATCCATTGCCCTGATTATAGTACTTATAATAGGAGATATGTTTTATCGTGGAATAAATTGTGGAAAAATGCGGCAGTTTTACTTATCAGACCGATTCAATCTAATATTCTTCTATTTGAGACTTTTGTAATACGGCTCTGAAGGTCATGTCCTATAACTATCTCCCTTTAAGCCGCTTTTAATCAATAAAATGAATATGAACCAGTATGCTAGATGGCATGGCTTAAAAAAACCACACAGTAATTGTTTGCAAACGATAATATAAAAACAAATACGCATGCATTGTAATTCAAGCAGCGGTATTCGCTATATACAAATATGGGGAAAAGTTTAGCATCACAAGAATTTTAGATTTAAAACTGAAATAAAAACCAAAAATAAACTATGTATGAACATAATTTAGATATTTTATTTAACATCATGTAATCAAAGAAACTACAAAATGATATCGCAAAAGTCTACCGGAAGCCATAATAGTACAGTATTTCATAAAGATGTCACATTTTTCAATTTGTCAGTTTTTTGTTAAGCATATGGAAAACTACAAAGCGGTATGTAATTAAATATGCCAATATCATAGTACTCAACAGATTTCATTCGAATTTATGGCCATAGCTGTATGAAGCAAATAGACGTATTTCACTGAATAGCTAGAAACGCTCTGTTATATTGTATCGAGTGGTTGGTTTTGAACTGTATATTTTTCAACCCTGTATTTGATACAATGTATGATATAATAATACTGTAGCTAGGTTTATAAAATATTGCTTCCTAGCATAGTGTGTTTGTTAAAATGTGTATTTAAAAACAAGATGCAAACAAATAGTACTGCTGTAGGTGGGAATTTAAATTGTACGTTAACTACATTTTTAACAGGGTAAAACGTTAACAATTAGCCAAATAGAACTAGCGGATTATTACATTAAATAATGAAGAGATTATTGCGTAGTAATTTACCTGAAAAGGTAGCATGCTGTTGCTGTTGTCTGTCCTGAAGGCGTTGTCTTCTATCCAGGATTTGGGGGCAAGTGGGGCAGCCCTAGGGAATTTCGGAGGGGCGATAACGTTGCCCGAATACGGCTTTTTTAATGGGGAGATGGGGTTGAGGGGCGAAGGCACCCCGACTCCGACTCCCATTGCCCTCCGGGGGTCCCTGCTAGCCTGGAGCCCGCTCCAGGGGTTGGAGGCTGAGCTCCAAGCGGCGTTTTGGTGATTATTCCAAGACGATGATGAAGGGGAAGAGGAGGAAACCTTGCTATTGATGATGGTTTGGTGGCTATATGCATTTCTCGGGGGGAATGGGGCTTGGTTTGGGCTTACGGGCGACCTTCTCTGCTGCTGCTGGGCTTGTTGTTGTTGCTGCTGCTGCTGCTGTGTTTGTGCCATGCCAATTTGGGGTGAGAATGTGCCCCCAAATACGGGATTAACTTGGTGAGGGAAATTCTGAAAAAGCATAGTCCCATTAACCGGGGGGATCCCTTGGAAAAAGCTATCGTCCACGGCGTTGTTGGTCCCCGTGGACCAAGTGCTGCCGATGGAAGGAGACAAGGATGTGCCACCCGACTCCTGGGGCTGATGAAAGCTCAAGCCGGGCAGGAGCGGCGACTCCATCGGCACTTTCTCTTTGTAGTTTTGTGCGGGGGTTGTTTGGTTAATTAGACTTGCGGGGCTCTCCTCGCATTTGGGGGGCTCCAATGAGGAGGTCGGGGTGGACGTTGGCTCTACGTTTGTTGGTTCTTGCTGCTGCTGCTGCTGCTGAGACTGGGGCTGGGCTTTGTTTTTATCCATCAGTAAATCATCCTGCATGGTTTGCTGAGCTGTAACAGGGAAAAACAAAGACGAGTTATTATTGAGGTTATCATGAGCAACACTAGACGGGCTTTTTTGATGTTTGGTCAGCGAGAATCTCGGGAGGTGATGGATACCATCATTATTATTATTGCAACTACTACTAGTACTTGCACTTCTGCGGAGACTAGCCGATTGCAAGGCAAATCTGTAATCCCCCATTTAGCAGCAACGGCCAGCTGTACCGGTAAGATTTAGCAGTTTCACCCTCTCAGACGCCTCGGTTCCCCTCAGTTGTGAAGGGAGATATGCTTGGACAGAGATATTCAGCGATTTCGCCACGTCTCTTTTTCCTTTTTCACCGGAACTCCAGCCGCTCACCCTGTAATGTGAAACTGATTCTTGTTCCTGTTTTTTCCTAGGACCACCCCTAAATTAATTTACATACGTCAATAAATACAGCTGCGTCCTTCAGGAAGGTTAAAGAGACGCCACCCTCATTTCACAAGCAGAACATTTAAAGAGACAGGTTTTATACATATAGACATATTTAAATAATAATAATAATAATAATAATAATAATAATAATAATAATAATAATAATAATAATAATAAATAATAATAATTACACAAAGCAATTTCTAACCTGATAAAGCAATCTTAAATCTCCTAATTGTGTTTAGTCAGTCAATTACAGGTTTAGAAAATACCTCTTAAAATGATACACATATTGGTCTTAATGGGCAAATACAGAGGTTACCTTTCGCCAAATAAAATCAACTGATTAAATCCTTAGTCAAACCAACAAACGACACATTCAACGATTCACTGCACACGTTTAGACTGCAGAGAGTAGAGAGGGGGATGCACCAATATATTTCCTATGTGGGCTTCATTCAATTTCAACAATACAAGAAAATGATTGGACATGCTTGCATAACCAATCAAGATTTTATCTACATGCATAATAGACCTTTTTTGATAAATGATAACAAAAATAATAATGGTAAAGTCTATACTAGTTGTACATTTGTATTATTGATTTACTGTGTTTAACTCTTGCACCCACACAGTGTTAAATATATATATATATATATATACACGTTTTCCTTCCAAAACGTGGAAATACAATGAGTACATTTACAAGCAAGATAGTATTTAATGTATAAAGGAAAATAATCAATAAAAAACACATGCGTATGCAAGTGATTAATTCTATTCTTTTTTAATCGCACCGATAGCTTATAAAAAATTAAACTAAGACAGCACCACATGTTACACTGTGCTACGACTAAAATTGGCTTCTCTAAATATAGTGGCTGTTTAATGCGATTCAAGAATGAACATCTACATGTTCACATTTGTTTGCTAAACATAAACAATGAACATGTTTTCGGTAATATGTATTAACAACATTAAATACATTGAAAAAAAAAATAATAATAAAAAAAATAAACATGCATACGTATTAGGTGTAACACTAGTTTAATAATAACCGGAAACAATCAGTATGCAGTTCTAAAAGTAAATTGTTAGAGGTCAACACACATGCATAGTAAATACGATTTTGATACAGACAGTTTATTCTACTATGCCTTGGGCTCATGCATATTATTGGTCCCTGATCAAGCAAGGTCACGAATTACTTTGAAAGTAATAAAGGGGTCGAATATCTGTACAATATATAATACATTCATTCTATGTTAAAAAATAGCTGATAAAAGTATTCTTAATCGAGTTACTGTACACGTATATACAGTAAATATACATAATACATCATTAACAACGCTTATTTTGTATTTTGCACTAAGTCGACATTGCCAAAAATGCGTATTGATATGCCACATATAGCTGTATGTTGCCGTACAGTTACAAATAAATATGTATTACCTTATCGTTCACCTTTTGGGATTCTGTAAATATGACTATTTCTGATAGCCTCTGCTGGGTTTGGATATGACAAATGGACTACCCCTCTGCCGATATACTAGAGTCAGAACGAGCTTAACAGCTGACTGTGGCGCATGGGCATTGCAGTAAAAAGAATGCAGGGAACTGTAGTTCAGCCGACCACTGCAGTCAGTTCATATATAGTCTATTAACCCGTGTGCTCTAAAAAACAGTGAAACAGAGACAGGGTCAAGCCTCTCCATAAGCAAAGGGTAATAAAAGGATGGTAAGCCAGTACAGCATAGCAAAAATTGAAAACATGTGTACAGTAAAAGCATGGGGATATTACGAATAACACAGCTTGTAAGCAAACGGTGTTGTTCATAATCAGATATTTCCCTTACCATGAATCTGCTCAGTCATTTCCCCCATGCTTTCCCCATGCAAATGCATACATAGTTTAGTTTTTGCATGCTTCCCTTATGACACCGAACACAAATTGTGTTTCGTTTAACACACACTGTTGTCCTTATAAGCTTACTCTAGACTGTGTGTGTGTGTGTGTGTATATATATATATATATATATATATATATATATATATATATATATATATATATATATATATATATATATATATATATATATGTGTGTGTGTATTTATTGTCAGAAATGAGCCGTTTGCACTTTGCCATTTTATCATAAATGGCTCCATTAGGATTAAAGTGTTTTTATTATTATTTATTGTGCTAAGAAGACAGCTGAATTGAATCATATAGGATTTGGTGGTAATAGTATGAATCAAACCAGTACCGAAGGACCATGGCAGCCTACAGTACCGTAGTTAAATGTGCCTGGAAGTAAATGATTGACTTCTAAACGTCACTTTATAACCATTCATTGTTTTGCCTCGAATTATAAAGGCGGAACATATTATAATAAACCAACATGATCATAGTAAGCATAATACAAATAAACATTAGCATTGTATTGTATATTATGCATGAATTTTGTGCAGATGTATTGAGGTGTCACGATTAAGGCCAGCCTGATGTAGTGCCATGCCACATTTTAATCATAATGCAAAACTAGGGAGTGTTTATTTATTTAATTATTTGTTTGTTTGTTTGTTTGAAGTCGTCAGGTTAAAGTTCAAGCATGCTTCGTGTTCCATTTTTTTAAAATATGAAACATACTTCTAAAACAACTAAATAAAATATGTAAGAGTTTGTTTTCAATGGGAAAAAAAACATGATTTAAAGCTTACCATCATAATCAGTTATCCAAAATAAGTGTCTAACTGGAATTTAGAATTTAAAAAACAATTTTTGGTTTATTTTGTTTAAACAACTGAGCGAGTTAATTAAAGTACATAGATTACTATTTAAAAGACAACCTCGACACGTTTAAATAAATCAGAATTTTTAAAAACCGTGGGAGAAATTAAGCAAACTTGCCACTATACAGCGTTGTAAAAAAATGTTTTTTTTTGTTTTTTCTAAATGAAATAAATAAGAATAAGCCTACCAAAATAAGAGGTATTCTGGAGCCATATGTGAATCTTCATGTTGCTTGCCTTCTTAAACAGCCTTCCTGCCTCCCAGTGTTCACGATTTAGAACATTAAACTGTGATTTTTTTTTTTGTTCTTTTTTTTGGGGGAACGTCAAGCTGCTGTTTGCAAAATGAACTACATGTCCCAAGCGCCTTGCTCGTTTGTCGTTTTTCCAGCTGTGTCTCCGGTTTGTTATTGGTGACGCAGTACGCATTGCCGTCGTCCTCTTGTTACCTCATACAGACAGGCAGTCAATGGAGGGAAGCGGGCACTGAGGCGTGCTTATATTCATAAAAAACAAAGTAGAGCTCGTCTTGGACCAAACTTAAATGTGGAAACATCCACAACAGATTTAACGTTGCTCCTGTTTTTCGTACCACATTCTGATAGTGGCTATTTTCATTGATATTAATCCTTGCGGTGGCATAGGCCCCACTTGGATACACAAGGCCTTGTGTGTTTGTGTAATAATATATTATTATTACAGGTTGCTTGTGCATTCCAAATTTATATGCAAATGGCGGATCAGAATGCTTTGTTAATGCAACCGTTTTTGGACAGGTAAGTGCTCATGTAATGTGTTTATTGTTTAAAAAATTGGAGATGATATGCTTTGAAAATGAGCAGGACGAAAAGGGGAGTGAACGTGACAGGTTGAAGTGGCAGCGGGAGATTTCTGCCTGCTGTGTAGGTCATCCACACCGTGCTTGCTTTTCCTAGCCTTGTTTTAATACAGTACTAAGGCATCCCTGCTGGGAAGATTTTGGATTTTAAACAGATATTTATTTACTTATATGTTAAGAGCAATTAGATTAGTTTAGCAGTGACCATTTTACAGTGAAGGGTCAGTGTCTTTTCAGTGATCTCCAACAATATGTTTCATAAACTAGCATGACCAGTTCAGTTGAAAACCAGTAGACCAGAGCTGGAATAAAGTGAATTTGAAATGCTGCCGTATACATTTACAGTACAAGCTTGCGTTTTCAGGCTTTAAAGTTGTGATTTAACCTGGTGTGACTTAGGGATTTTTTTTTTTTTCATAAATTGCAGTTTTGGTATTTTTAGATGAGAGCACCTGTTACTACACTTTATTCCTAGCATTTATAATAGTTATAAAATAATTGCACTGACTTTTTACTATGGGGTGACAAGTATGCTAAATCATACAGCATTTTTAAGGGTGTACTAATTTTTGCATGCTCGGTGGATTGTGAGCTTCAAAACTCAAGATTTTCCCAGGGAGTTTTGGGGTAGTAAATGCTTTATAAATGAATGATGATGTGTATTTGTAATGTGTACGCTAGGTACCTGAAAGATGTCACTTGCATTTGGGACTACAACATTTCACAAAGTACACCTGCCATTTAGGACATTTTTTTTTAAATCTACCATGTAAATCCTTCAACTTTCCAGTCCCAGATGCCTGGTAATAGTATGGCTCTTGATTTTATTGTATCTGATTATAATAATATAAAACTGGAGCTGCAGCCAGTTCCATCTGCACAGTATCCTATTTTTGTATAATTCCTGTAATCCCTTTACCTTGACAGGGCTCTACTCTGCCTGAGAGGAGCTTGTACTGTGTGTCATGTTAGTCTGCTGCCGCCAATATGCGACTGCTAATATTTTGTAAACCTTTTGAGGTGCTGACTGCATTACATTTTTTTTTATTTTATTTTTTTTTATAGAAACTCCTCTGGCAAACTAATAGAACCATTCATTTTGATTTGACCTGTGTTTTACAGTTTAGAGTTTAAATGGTTAACTGTTCAAACGTTTCAAATTTATTATTTTGTAAACCTTTTGAGGTGCTGACTGCATTACATTTTTTTTTATTTTTTTTTTTTATAGAAACTCCTCTGGCAAACTAATAGAACCATTCATTTTGATTTGACCTGTGTTTTACAGTTTAGAGTTTAAATGGTTAACTGTTCAAACGTTTCAAATTTTGTCATAAATATGCAGGTCAAATTTAGATGTCCACCATTAGGCTTGTTCACACCGGGCACAATGCATGTGATGTGATAGGCGACTCTCCTCTGATTGGTCATTGGTTAGTTCCCCAGCTGCCGCGTGACAAAATCACAAAAATAGACACCATTCCTATTTTTTTTTGTCATCGGTTCAGTGGCGCCTCGTGTGAAATGGTTCTTATCAAAACTATTTAATTTTTGTCCTGGCACGGTGTGTTGTGCTACACATTCGCTTGTCGCATCTGGTGTGAATAGGCCTTTAGTGTTTGTACTGTAGTAACTATACAGAATAAAGTTATTTATTTTATATTCATAGTCTATTCCATAGTCATGATAGTTTTCCACACATGTAGTCTTAGATTTATAAAGTTTAAAGTTAAATGCACATTGAGTTTGTTCACTTAAAAATTGGTCAGATTATCCATGTTATATCAGATTTTTTAAATGATAAAAAGCTGATGAATAGGCTCCAAACAGCCTAGAATAATAAAAAAAGACATATATGCATTTTTGTATTTTTGGGCTGTTAGAAAATTATGGGAATTACAGTTAAGTGTAGTTGGATTGTGCTGACATAGAACAAACTGGGCATGCAAATTATGAAGCTGGTGAACCAGAGACCATATACTGTAGACACAGAAAACTGTGTGCTCTACAGTATAATATTTTAGGTGTGTGTGTGGTTTTTTTTTTTTTGTTCCCCCTGTAGTTTTGTACTGAACCGTATCAGTGACACACAGAATATCTCATGGGGTACCTTTATCTTAGCACATGCATCCGCCTTTCCACTGCAATGCAGCTTTTTCATTAACGGAATGCAGTGAACACAGAGCTTTAATCCATAGCGACCTTTCAAAATGTAATGGGATACTAATATCCCTTTATCTATTTTATATCCTGCTGTGACCCTGTGAGTCTCGCTCCTTTAAGTTTGTCAAGTGGATTGAATCCAAGTATTCTTTTTTTTTTTTTATAATCTTTGTCCATTTTAGGTTACAAATCATGTCAGAGCCATACAACAAATACATATACAGAAAGATGAAAGGAACGGGCTATTTTAAACTATTTCATTTCCATGGCATTGGGACACCATGTCTGTACTAAAAATACACTAAATAGATATAGCATTTAAAGAAAAATGTGAAGCCATCAGTATGGCAATTCTGTCTGTAACTTTATACTTGCAACATGTTGGTTTCAGATCATTTGAAACACCCATAATGTATTTCTTTTCCCAGAGATCAAGTGCTTAGCAGTGCACTGTAATGCAACTAAAGGGGAAGAAGAAATACGATTTTAGTAAAATCTATTTAATTTGGTTGTTTGGATAATATATAGCATACATTATGAAATATAACATTGGATCAGATTGCCCTACTGGACGCTGCATTAATGATTTTGTTGCACAATAGCATTGCCTTTAATTTGTCTCCTTGTCCTTGGGATGTAATGGGCGTTAACTTCCTTAACTACAAGGTTTACAAGGTACAGCAGGGCAGGCTGAATAGAATGTGTGTGGTGTGTATATTGTGCGCTGTTGTTGGAAGGACTATCACAGTTGCAGTTTTACTTAATTTGACCTCCAATGTGTCCTGTGACTTGCAGATCTCAATTGGGGGAAGGGTCATCTAATATGGATGCCATCAATGTCAAATATAAAACAGAGTGTCATATTCCTGGTTGCCAAAAAAACATAGGAGATAAAAAGAAGAAGAAAAAAAACAAAATACTTCCACACCTTGTATCATTGATCCATTTGTTAATCTCCCACGGGGGATGAAACGACCTGCAAAGGGGATACACTGTAGTGGAGGCAGTTGTATGTACATATGTAATGTTCACTTTTGTACATGTATCTGCAGAACCTCTTACCTGATTTAAATTAAACTTGATATTAACGTAAGCATTATTTATTATGAGAATATGATTATGGGGATATAGAGATGTCATCCTGTCCATACAGCCGTCCATCTGTATGTCACCCCAACATTTTTTAATATTTCAGGTGAATCACATCAAATTGTGATTAAACATTTCAATACTCATTCTTATTCTGTAGTATTCTGTACATACTGCGATATGTCATGGTCATCAACGTTTTCATCATGCTGGTGGCTCCAATTCTGAAATTATAGCCATGGCGGGGATGTAAGTTACTGACATACTTGTGAACATGTTAACTTTATGAACATGTTAACTTTGTTAGGATGCAATGCATGTGTTGATGGCCATTTAAAGGTTTAATAATAAAGGGATGGGCCCTGTACAGTAAATGGAAAGGCTCTTAGTCATTCTTGTTTCACTGTATTTTTAAGCATGCAAATTAGTCACATTCAGTACAGTATGTGCTTAATTAGACATCCAACATTAATTCTCTCTGCCCAGCAGTTTTATAAATGCCTCAAAGTTTGGGGGATTAGCCCTGATATCACTGTACAGAAATGTATTCCAGCTCTTTAGGTTAAATGTCACCCACAGTTTTGGGGGGATTTCATCCTACCTGTATTATTAAATATGGACCTGAAATTTGGCATCCAATTTCCGTGCTAGGCAAAAAACATCGACATGTTGTTTGCAGTGACGTTCTGTCTCTCTCCAGTTTGTTTAGGAATGAAAAACTGTTAAACTCCTAAAGCAAAATCCAACACTACTCCAACTTATATGGCAGCCATATTTTCATTTCTGGACTTTTTAGTTTAATCATTCTGTGGAAGTCATTCTAGAGAGCTGCATTCTCCATTTGAAATGCCCCCATTTCTAGTTGTAGTCTTATTCAAGGTTTAAAATCTTGTTCTCCAGACCATGAGAAGAATAGCCAGGTGTCTACTGGCTTCAACTTTCACATTACGAAACACAAACATTCTAAAAGTATGGGATTTCAGTGTTGACAAGTGGTTAACTTCTGTCACAGTTGCATGGACAGGGATTAGACTTTCTGCACAGTACCCTGGAAACAGGTGACTGTAAGTGCTGTACCAGTTTCAGAGGTTAGATTTTTGGTAGAGTATTGATTTTTTTTAGAAATAGTATCTTGAAGACATAAAAATAAGTCTAGGCTGTTAGACTATGCTTAATTTACAGATCTGTATTGGTACCTTGAAAATATGTACTTTGATATAATTATATAAACAAATATATAGGCCTACCATTATTTTTAATTATTACCCCTCGGCCCTGTACGAGTTTAGTAAGGATGCGTGACTGTCAGCTAGTTAAATAATCAATAGCTGACAATCACGCATCCTCACAAGGTTTTAAAAATATAAAACAACAATAAATATGCAGCGCTTCGCCGTAATATAAACATAAATCATAATATAAAATAAATAATAAACAGAGGGGCAGGACACTCCGCCACAGTTAGGTATCTTTTTTAAGACGTTAGTTGAGGTGTAATAAAAATAGAATCACAACCAGCCAGGCAATGTTGCATTTACTCCTCATTTCCAATAAACAATCTAATCTAACAGGAGTATTTAGTGTTATACCTTTTTACATATGGAGCTAGAAATCATGGAACAGCCTCATTACGAAAGCATGCATCTGGTACAGTATATTAAGTTACTGTTTTGTATGCAGTACAAATTATGGGTATCTTGAATTCTTTACCAGCCAATTAATATTGACAGTCCATTCTTCTTGGCTTCTAATTGGGGCTCTGTAGTGTATCTATCTTCCATTACAAACTGGTAAAGAACCTTTGAACAGTGAATAAAATAAATGATGCAAAGACATTAGTGTTGGAATGCGATGTCTAAGCGATATCAGATGGCTAATGTAAAGTGTGGTTTGTGTCGACTTTAGCTGAGCATCTGAAGGTAGACTTGCCAATAAAGAACCTTGTAGAACACACGCGTGGTTGTACAGTAGTTCAAAGTAACATTGCAGTTAAAATGGAAGGCTCCTTTTTAATGCCTACCCCATTACCATTAAAGATTGTACAGTATTTGTCAAGATTAATCATGACTTCAAGGTAATGTTGCATTTTACCCCCTGAAAGTACATTTTAGTCTCTCAGTGTTAAAATTAAAGGGTAAGTTACTCCCAGAAGCAAAACCTTATCTTGAGCGCTGGTTGCCAGTTAATTAGTTTGGCAGGTGGAAACTTAAGTGATTGGTAACTTAACCCAGCTGCTTTTACTGAGGAAATGATAAAGCTTTCCTTTTAGGATACTATCTTCTCCTTCGCTGTCTGCTTGGTAACAGGATTTTGCATTCTGTTACCGGTGGTTGCAGGATGGGAGTGTATTTAGTACAGTGTTCTCTTAAAGGTCAGGCCTCAGGATTTAATACATCCCAAATGAAAGTTCAAATCACAAGGTGTACTTGAAAGGCTTACTGTATGTTACCCCATTTTACCATTTTCTAACAACTTTGCAAGTTTTGGAAAAGAATACACAATTGTCGGCATGAAATTTTTGGGCACTCTGTTTAAAATATGTATGACTGAGCAGGATTTGCTTTTTTCAGTTACATGTCACATAGTGATTGTTACTGTCTGTACTGATTTCTTTAAACACAAAAGATGCCCTCTTTTGGATAATAAGGCCTGTACGGTATAGTGGCCAGCTCAGGATGAAAGCAGAAAGCAGAAAGCAGATATAAAACTGAGACTTGTATCATGTTAAAATCACAGTGCTTTCTTAAAAAAAAAAAAAACATTAAGATGGCAGTGTGTCATCAGTAGCTGAGCTGGAAATAGCGTTTTAGTGAACTGAAATAGAAGTACAGCCAGACACCAGGGTTAAAACAGAACTGAATCTTAATAACCTGTCAGTAGCAGATAAAATGCCTCTCTGCTGAAAAGATGAAGTATTTTCTCACATTCTCATGAGATGCTTTATGAAAGGGATCTTTGAGAACCATCTAAATAAATTATTAAATCTTAGAGTATGGCTTGTAATGGGATGAGAAAATTAGGACAGTTCAACTGTATATTTGTACATTAACAGAACAAATTGTTTGCTTACCCACATCCTAAGAAATACTGTGTCAAATTATCATACCTGTAAATCCACAGAAAAGATCTACAGTCCTGTTGTTTTTATTTAATAATGGGTATCATTAATTATATCACTTGGGGTGGTTCAGGCAGTACAGTAGTGCAACATGCATGTTTTAATGAATTACGGGGGGGTTGTCAGCAGCACATCCTCACTACAATTGCGTAATGCTGTAGAAAATAAAGTTGCTACAATGTAAGATCCAGTGTAAGCACAGAATGTGTTAATTCAACAGAAATAACATTGTTCAATTGCATTTGTTCCAGCAGCAAGATAATTATGTATCAATGCCTATCTTTAACTGAAAACAGATTGCTGGCCGTAATTGGTTTGCAGCCTGCAGGATCCATTCTCATACGAGATTGAATTGACCTGCTGTCTCAGCCCCCAAGCTTGTAAAGTTGTTTCCACTGGGTCTGCATAAAGCCTAGGACACACGAGTGGCGCGGGGAGCGAAGCAGGGCGGCGTGCGGCCATACCACTTTGCTTGGTGGACACCCATCAATGTTGTAAAGCGGCGATAAAGAAAAGCAAGGCCGCCCACCACCTTCCAGCACTGATACAACAACACAAAAAATGTATATCATTCTTGAACTTTTACTGCTTGAACCCAGAGTGAACGACCATGTCCATCTCCAGAAATGTGTATCACGATCTAACGTTATAAGTTCCCATATCAGAACACCACTCAGAAATATTTGCCTATTATTTACCTAAGGATATGTATGTAAAATATGATCTTTAATTTGGGATACAATGTGCAAGCCTATTATATATCCAGCACTGCACTTAACAAGACTGGACTGTGGTACTGTATCTGTAGTTATACATTGTATAGGAGCTGCTATTATTAAAGAAAAAAGGGATTGCATTCTTCGCAATTGTATGCACAATAATTAGTCGGCTGGCAACTGGTTAATTACTTGACGTGTATGTCTGACAAATGTCAAGTAACTGGATTAATGCGGCGTGTAAGCGGTTAGTATTTGTTTTGCATCATTTAATAGACTCATAACCAAGGACCTTGAAATTCTTATTTTTATAATCAAATAGCTCGGGATGCTGAGAGACTTCAGCTATCAGTAGCTCCTCCCTGTTGATGGATATTCGAGTTCATCAAGACGTGATGTATCTCATACCATGGACCTGATTGGCTAGACCCAGATTTGCCGCTGCGAGAAAATGTTTGAGCAGCAAAATATTGCTTGCCGGGCGATTTTTTGCCATCCTAAATATCGCTTGTCGAGCAATATGTGCAGCATTTTGCCGCACCCCCGCTAGCGGTGCTGCGCTGCTCATGTGTGTCTTAGGCTTAAGAAGTCTAGTTTTTATGTATAATTTAAAACACTGTGTATGCTGGGTTATATCTAGAGCCCCATGTTTTTCACAAATGTAACATATAAAACAAAATGCAAATATAAAAAGAAATAACACGAAAAAGCATTATAAAACAAACAGTAACATTTTTTAATTGTGAGGCAAATACTTGCAGTTGTCAAGGCTCAGCCGTTAAACACGGTCTGAAGGGAAACGGACTCTGACTATCACTTGCACAGAAGTATAATTTGAAGCGAGTCGTTTGGGAATTAAAATTGTAATGGAAGAGAAAAAATATTGGTTTCTAAAATGCCTAAACCGCGCATAACAAACAGTGCTGCAAAGAATTTGAGCATGTGAGGATATATGGAGCTGACGATGACAAAGTAATGACGTGCAAATTTTGCAACGGTCAGCTGGAATAGGAGTCGAAAGATACAGTCGTTAAGCATCATTAGCTGTTTATTGCTTTTGGGGAAATATGGCTTGTTTGCTTGTACAGTTTTGCATTAGTATGTAAATTCTTTGTTTTATTTCAAGTGGTGCAAATTTTGCACTGGAGCAAATGCTGTTTTGATTATTTTGAATGGATTTGAATGAATCTGCTTTGCTTCGTATTTAAATACTAAGAAGCTTGTTATACTGCTTCAATGCAATAGGATTGAAATACAAATCTTACCTTTTTTTTTTTTTAATGGTTAGATTGCTGTATGTGCAATTATTATGACAGCCCCACAATAGTGTGGCAGTGTAAATATATACTAATGCACAAAACTAACGCAACATTTGGGTCTAATGGATTTAATCAAATATTTGAAACATAGATGTCAAAAAATCACAGAAAATGTGAACAGAAATACAGATCAAAGAATCATGATCATGAGTTTTCAGTATGAAACATGACACACTGTCAAAATGAAAACATTACAAAGTTAGTATCAGGTATGACCTCCCTGAGCATTAACACAATCCTGGCAGCATTGATGCATAGACCTGATCAGCTTCTGGATATACTGCTGTGGGATTTTCTGCCACTCTTCATGTGCAGCTTCAGCCAGCTGCCGAAGGTTGGCTGGTCGCAGTTGTCTCCTGTGGATGGCACTGGCGATTTGGTCCCACGAATGTTCTATTGGACTCGGGTCAGGAGAAAAAACTGCCCATGGCAAGACCTCAACATTGTTTTCTTGAAGTCGTACAATTGTAATTCTAGCACAGTTTGGTCTTGCATTGTCCTGCTGGAAAATCGACACTTCCGGATTGGCTTGCAGGAACGGAAAAACTGTTGCCTCGAGGACTTTGTCAATGTATCGCTGAGCAGTAAGGTTGCCCTCAATCTGCACCAAAGGCGTTCTTGTGTTAAAGGAGATTCCTCCCCACATAATCATACTTCCACCGTGCCATCGATTGGCTTGAACGCAACAGTAAGCATAATGCTCACCACGACACCTCCACACAAGCTGTCTTCCGTCAGGTCTGTCAAGGGCAAAACCCATCTGCTCACTATTTAAAATGTAAATAACATTATGTTTGTGCCCAATGAGCTACTGATGTAAAACTTGGACTGTTGCGTTTTCATTGTGCGTCTATTTGAGTTGTGTTTTATTAATGCATTTTTCTATTTCTTACCTGATTAATATAATTTAATTTGTGTGTTCTGTATGATTCTTCTTAGATCATTATTTGATGTGTTTATTGACTGGTCGAGCAAAAAAAAAAAAAAAAAGCAGTGTAGCCCATATTTTAGGTGAAGTAGTGTGCAACGCTGATTGGCTTCACCATCTCGCTTTAAGGAAGGAATCTTTGCTGGAATAGTAAGCATGGGAAACAACACTATAAAATCATACAGAGTAGTGTGTGACAGTCATTACTATACTATTTGCTACTGTACACTATTTCGAGCAAAGGTCTTTGGTAGCATAAGTTGATTCACAGTATTGCAGCATAAGTTTTGCGAGCACAGCCAATGCATTTGTCACATGTCACTGATTCTTGACAGCTCTCGAATGATTTAATAAGAGTGCTTGGTATCCCTTTTTTTTTTAGGGAAGGGAAACCTACTGAGAAGCAGCATAGTCTTAAGGCCTGGTCACACGGGCGACTTTTGTCGCCTCATGTGACCACCCCGCGACATGTCTAGGAAGATGTTCTATTTTGCAGGCAACACGAGGGCAACATTTTCAATACCAGTCAATCATATTTGATAGTAGTGTCACATGATAATAAGGATAGCCCATAACGTCACAGACGGCATATATGGTACATCATTGATTCCTGCATTTCATCCAATTAGATGTAGATGAAGTTAAATGACTCTGGCTCTCCTTCAGTTTTAATTCTCCTAGATCTCCGTGCTTTTGATACCGTGGACCATTCCATTCTATTGATTTCCGATAGGTTCCATTCTGTCTCTATCGAGGAGATTAAGTCTTATTTGTCAGAAGTTGCCTGTGGTGTTCCGCAGGGCTTTATCTTAGGTCCTTTGTTGTTTTCACTATATATATGCTACCATTTTGGTGATATTATCCGCAGGCACGGAATGAATTTCCATTGTTACGCAGATGATACTCAGCTGTACTTGTCATAGGATCCAGGCAATCCTTCTGCTGGGGTTCGATTTAGCTGCTTGCCTTGCTGACATCAGGTGTTGGATGACACAGAGCTTTTTAATGTTGAATTCTAACTAAACAGAGTTTGTGCTTGTAGGCCCAAAGCATCAACTAAAGAATATCAATTTACATAAGTTAGACCTTAGCAGTCTCTCATTGGAACTAAAACGAGAAATGAGAAATTTGGGGGTCATCATTGATCCTAACCTATCATTTGAGAATCATATTAGGAACATTACTAAAGTATTATTTTATCATTTGAGAAATATAGCTAAGCTTAGACCTATTATTTCCGTACCTGATGCTGTGAGGCTAATGTTCAGCTTCTTCAGATTATAGCCGCTAGAAATAGACTAAAACCAGGAAAAATGAACACATTACCCCAGTTTTGGCCTCTTTGCACTGGCTCGCTATGTAGTATAGAATTGATTTTAAGATTCTGTTGTTAACTTATAAAGCCCTGAATGGATTAGCACCCAGTTATTTGCAGGACTAACTGACCCCGAATTGCACTCTGAGATCACAGGATGCGGCGGTACTGGTTATTCCTAGGGTTACAAAATCACCATGGGAGATTAAATTATGAAATGCTCTGCCTGCATCTGTCAGGGAAGCTGGGATCATTAGTTTTAAAAATCAAGACTGAAAAATTACTTTTTATAAAATGGCTTTCTTGTTTTAGTGGGTTTTAATGTAACTTTTATTGCATTAGTATTATTATGATGTGTGTATGTAAGTATATTTATCTTTGTATGCATTTGTGTAATATATATATTACATAAACAACATTGCTATATATATATATATATATATATATAGCAATGTTGTTTATGGAAGAGCCTGTGAAAAATGTGATGAAATCAAATATGTTGGAGAGACTGGAACTACTTTATATAAACAAATTCAGAAACACCTTTCATTAATTAGAAATAAAAAAATGAATGAACGAATAGTACAACACTTCACCAGTCAAGGACATGACATAAATGATGTAAAGTTTGTAGTATTAGAACAGCTAAAATTAGACAATGCAACATATAGAAGAATAAAAGAAAGTAAATGGATAAATAGACGGAACACTATTATGACAGCGGGACTCAACAGAAAAGAATGAACTAATTAACTTCAATAGATATATAACATTTAAATAAATAAACAAAATTCGTTCAAAAGTTGTGCATGCTGATGCGCTGGGGAGGCCAAATCTAGACTGATCCTCAGAGCCAGCATTGCATGATATAATAAAAATATAAATTTATATAAAGTAATGTTAATTAGAATTAATACAGATTCAAAGATAGAAGTAAAAATGATGTCACAATATATAGAACAGCATTACATCATGTAAGAATAAATCATGGATTTGAATGTAAACAATAACAAGTGGTTGTCATGCCGTCAAAAACCTATAAATACCTCCAATGTTTTGATTCAAACACAGGCTCCCTTGAGAAAGATATGTACAACATATCGAAACGTTGGGCAGCTGGCCTTTTGAGCTAATATATATATAGATATAGATATAGATAGATAGATATAGATAGATAGATAAATATATATATACAGTGTGTGTGTGTGTGTATATATATATATATATATATATATATATATATATATATATATATATATATATATATATATATATATATATATATATATATATATATATATATAATTTAATTATTCATTTTTTTATTTAGCGCTTTTCATAGTGGACCACCATCACAAAGCGCTTTACAGAGGTAGGCTGTGAACTGTGCATTATATACGGAGTCACTTACAATAGAACATTGATTTAACATCTCATCCACATCTCATCTCAGCAAGGAGGTTAAGTGATTAGCTCAGGGTCACACAGTGAGTCAGTGGCAGAGGTGGGATTTGAACCGGTGACCACCTGGTTACAAGCCCTGGACTTTAACCACTGGATGTGTGTCTGTGTTATTTATATGGTATAATTGTGGTAAATGGTTTGATTTTTCTACTATGTACTGTACAATGCTTTGAGATAGTACTGTAGAAAAAGCGCTATAAAAATGCAAATAAATATTTAAAAAAAAACATGATATTATTAGCATGGGGGAATTCTGTCAAAATGGTCTCTTCCAGGTCCATTCCTATGTTTTGTGTAGAAATGCCAAAAAAAATCTGTTGTTTTGGGGGGATCTGTTTATTGTCGAAAAAAACTGTGGTGTTTTTGAATGTACTTCATTTTTGTGACCTTTTAGTATATTTTTCTCCTGTTGAACTGTAACTTGATTCAGACCGTAGGCACCAAGCCCATAGAGCAGAGGGAGGAGGCAAACTATATATTTTGCCACTCTACTTTTTTTGCTCCATGCAAACACATTATTATTCTGTGTTTCGTTATGGTTTTGCCTGTAAACGGTTTAAAATGTAAAAAAAAAAAGGAAAGTCATTCATAAGATGCCATAAGTCCAACGTTAAAAATAAATAAATAAAAAGCCACAGTAAAACTCACTGTACACAAACATTGGTTTGACCCATAGTCCGCTCTGCACTATTTACAAGAGGGAACGTTAGCAGCGGTGTGACCACAACAGAAGATGCTGGGCAGTTTGGAGACTACAAAAAATGATTAATTAAATATAGGCTAGGTAATTGTTTGTTTAGTTTGTTTTTATTCTATATTAATTAAATTACATTCAGATGGTTATTTATGTTTGTTTTTTTTGTGTTTTTTTTTAAATAAGGACGTTAGTAGATTTGTGTTGTTGCAGGGCCATGAACGTGTTTAAGTTCAACAACTCTAAATAAAATGTTGCTGCTATTAAGCACTGGTAATAATCTGAAGCAGTAGTATTGCAAAATAACAGAAACCCGTTTTTACTTTAGATATGTTTTATTTTCATTAAAAACTTTATTGGAGTACATTTTCAGCTTTCATATCGAAGCTTGTTTGTGTACTGCTCATTCAATCAAACCAAGTAGGAATTTGCTTAACACGTTTTTCAAGTCAAGTAAGCTTATTTGTGTATAAATAATGACAATAGTTTAATCTTACTTTAAAAGCATGCATCTGAAATCGTAAGGTAATTAAACTATGTTTGCGTATACTCTCCCTGTCGTTCTGCGCGCTGTCAGCCTTTGTTAAAGATATAATGTACCCGATCCTCAAGAAATGACTTGTTGCACTAGCAGCAGTTACACTGTTGTTTTACATTATTGTTTTGCCCTCTATCTCAATGGCAAAGACACTATTTCTTAGAGCAATAATTCTAATGGTATAAAACAAGAAACAACTCTTGACTGGTCCTTCCTGCAACTAAGTTTATACTGTTTATAATTGTTTTATTCAGCAAAAAAAAAAAAAAAAAGTCTTTGCATTTGCTTCAGAATGAAGTCTTTTTTAGAATTACCTTCTAAAGAACAGTACTAGCTATTTTTTAATAAACTACATGTGGGAATTCTAGGTGTGGCACTGTGCAGAGACTTGCATGTATTTGTATTTAATGCATGCTCAGTAAGTACATATTGTACATTTTATGCTGAAACATCTGCCCAGTGTTGTAGGTTTGCAATTACTGGATCACTAACTTCATAACAGCAAGCTTTGCTTGGTTTCTTATAGCTTCTTAATTGTAAAAAAGCAAAAAAAAACAAAAAACACATTTGCTTCTCTATGCTCAGCAGTTAATGTTGTGGTAAGCAATAAAAGAAGAAGTGAAAGAAGTTGTGGGCTGCTGCTTTGAGTCCAGATAAGTGTAGTTTATTGAAGATAAAAGTTCTGAGTTGTAAAGTTACAACCATACATCTAAAAGGTTACATGGTGACAACAGTTTGCAGGTATCCTCTCTCCAAGCACGGATCAGAGCAATACAAAGAACATTTCAGTATTCGCAATTTAAATGCAGTCTTTCAGTGACATCATGATTTTTCTTTAAACCAATCAGACAAAAACACAAATCTCTTATCACTTTAATTGTCCAGTGTCCTAACTCTAGCTTCCAAGCATCTGGTTCAATCCAGTTTCTCTTTGAAGTAGCTAGTTTTTAGAACCCTCCTAAGAAAACCTGTTTTATATCTAGTCTGTAAATATGTTTAACAATGTGTTGGTACCTCTAACACAAAAACAATGATCCACCCTAAATGGCAAATGCCTTTCTTGTTAGAACTGGACATCAAAGGAGAGGCCAACACCTATTTCAGATTGTCTTGGAGCCTTGTCCTAGCAAAGACTAAAGTGACCAGAAAGATCTTTATCAACTTACTGTCTAACTAGGAATTTAACCAGAATCTGACTTAATGTTTAACCCATTCTGTGAAGTTGTATTCGAAGACCAAAAATTAATTTATATTTAAATAAAATGTTCCAATAGTTAACCCTTCAGTTTGCCCCCCTACTGTTTTAATAAAGTTAGGTGCCTATGACTGAGACACAATTCTTTGACCATTGCTTCTGACATTGATTAAAACCACTGAATTGTTGTACTGCTTTTAGAATGAAACACTCACCTATAGGTACCAAATCTGACTTACTGAAATAAGAAAGGTTACTGGTCCAGAGCTTATCTATAAAAGTGAGTATAATTTCGATTTTTGTTATTACACAGTGAAATAAACTGTTAATGCAAAATATTTATTTTTTTACAGTTATTCATTATCAACATTGGAAATGGATGTAAAACTCCTTAAATTGGGTCTTTGAAATTGTCAAAATGGTCCTTTTGAAGTCCTTGAAATTTGTGTTAAAAACAGTAGGGGGGCAAACTATGAACCCTGTATTTACGACCTCTGATTGAGTTAAGCGGAGATTATATATGATTTCTGCGACTGAGGTTTTATAAAATTAATATGTGAATTGGGCATACATGTAAAAGGTTTGATCAGTAACATTTCAAAAACGATGTTTGTTAACTAGACTCATGTGAGATTTATCCGGTTGATCCATCTGGTAAAATGTCAAGTTGTAAGTGAAGTCATTTCTGAATTTTTTTTCTACAAAGTCAAGTTCAGATTTGCTTCTGAAAGTGGTCCAAAATGGCTGAGAATGCATTGGAGAATATGTACAACCCCAGAGCTTCGGGTGCGCTTATGTGGCCCCCGAGCTCCTGCCAAAAAATTGGTTTTGCCCCAAGAGTTTCAGTCAAAATGATCATTGGCCACTTTCACACATGTATTAGCCAATCGTCAGCAATAACTTGGCCTAATTTAAATGGCCTTTGAAACTTCTTTGGTACTCAAATAAATAATTTACCTGAAACTTTATACTCCAGTGTCACAAGTTAAGTACATGCAAGTGACGTTGTTTTGCAACATGTTTAAAATCCAGCATTGAGTTTCTATGTGTTTATCAACACTTAAAATGTTTTGTCTTATTTAATTGGTTGTAAAACATTTTTATCTAGTTGTTCATTTGAAGAGAGTTCTTGTGAAACGACTTTTCCGTCACCATATATCCAAAATTGTTAAAACTATTCCCAGCCACACCATGTTATTAAAAATCAGGTAGACTGCTTCCACTGTGTCTTATTGTATTCTATATTTAACAAATTAAAAAAACCCAAGAGATATGTTATCTGTTCGCGCTGAGTTGGAATAATTCTTGGTACCTTAGTGCCGATACAGTAATCACAAGAGCAACAACAAACAAATGAATCTGCAATCAAATCTCAAGTTCAGTTCAACATGAAAAAGTAATTTTTATTCTTACAAGAGGTGAGGTACTGTAGGCCTAGATGCAAACAAATATAACTCCAACCATGAACTTTTGTGTACAATATTCCAGAACTGAAGATAAGCAGGTAGAAGACTCTAACTTTAAATGGTCACTCTATAATTAACACCATTTTGTAACACAATAACACAAGACAGGCATTACCAGACGATAAAGCTTATGATGTATATGTTGCCTAAAGGTGCTACTAAATATTATGTCATGTTATATTAGATTATATTATATGTAGTGTAGCAGAGTAACGGTTTGGTGTATGGAAATGGTTAAATGTACTTTGCCTACGTTTATGGTATTTCTTCTCTGGACCACAGGTTGTGAATGTGCTCCAGAGCCTATACAAAAATGTCAGTGGGGTTTAAAGGATTGGCAGCCAAATCTACCTACTTTTGTTATGACCTTTAAACAACTGCTATAATGCAGGGTACTATATACTTTGGATGACAGTGGTAAACAGACACTGAGTAAGTATATTTTTGTGCAAGATTGAATATGATTTAGGGACACTACAGCTGGAGATTAGGAGGTGGCAAACATGACTCTGTGATTATTTCATCCTCCTTTTGAAAGTGCAGAGAGAACGAGAGCAGCGTGAAACACATTAGGGACATTGATTCTTGTTTTGTGGAGTCATCAGGGAGGGAGGTTTGGGTTTCCATCAGAAATGAGGCTTTGTTTCACCAAGTGGGTGTTTCTTAATTGAGGCGGTTATCTGAGTACCGACCTGGTTCAGTGTTCTTTGTAAGGTCATGTTTTATTCAGAGCAAGAAAATGGAAAATCTGGCAAGAACTGAGGGGGGCCATTGGACTGAAAGGGTTTTAGCAAGCTATGTCCCTCCATGTTGCTGTCCATAGAAAGGGATAAGACTGATGACAGAACACCACAGATTTCTTATTCATTATTCATAATGCGGTGCTCAGGTTTTAATTATACATTGCATATCGTGATTGTGTTAGCTTTTTTGCATCCTTTTGTGATAACTGAAACAACTTTAATTTGTATGAAGCTCCTGGAACGGGTCCAGGTGGTATAAGAACTGCTAGTAGTGACTTTATTAAGAAACCATCATTGTATAATTTTCTATGAATGCATTGTCTCGGCCTGTGCTGTGGGCTTCACAAGTGGATACTTAAGAGGAGCTATAGTGTTAGAAAATCTGAATTAGGAATTCTGTTAATTCGGAAACTGAACCCACGGCACATCCAAAAACTTTTTGCTTTGTTTTAAATTTTACTGCAGTACTTGACACTGGTCGGTCAGTATTGTTCCAATAGAAAAACAGTAGCACATGAAGCTTTACACTGAAGTGCAGGTTAAAATGGATTTTCACAGGAAAAAAAGTGAAGCATGGGTTTGTTCTGTTACATGCTCAAAGTGAAACTACTATTCACTCACGCACTGCTGTATGCGGAATGGTGTTTAGTAATGGGTAAGGATCACAGTAATCTGTCACAAAACATTTCACGTGTCACATACAGTAATCTCCTGCATTTACTGTACAGCAAAATTATTTTTATTATTATGAGTGTTGAAAAATGCCTGCATATACCAGATATTATTGTTACAGTGCTCCCCCTTTATAAGGCAGCCCTTTATACTGCGGAAAAGGTTATACGGCAGTACGGTCATGGCTCCCATTTGCCCCATAATGCCATTACACTAACACTAGTGTTCTCGTTATAAGGTGGAACACAAACAGACAGACACAAACACCGACTACAACGTTATAAAGGGGGTGCACTGTATTTATTATTATTATGATTATTATTATGATTATTATTATGATTATTATTATTATTATTATTATTATTATTATTATTATTATTATTATTATTAAACAAAAACTTACCTTTTATTTTCCACTTTTTCCAGTAAGGGAGGTGGTTCCATTCGGTCTTCATCGTCCAGCTCAAAACTTGCATTATTGTAGAATGCTGGAAAAAATCTAAGCATAATGCATTGTAAAACTCTAAAGATAAATTTGCTTTGATTATGTGTGCACCTTATCTATTCTAAAACTTTTTTTTGTTCTTTTGAAATAGTTTGTCTGTACTGTAGGAATTAAGCCAAAAGTGTGACTGAAGATAATAAGGATAAAACAATACAGTGGATCAAAAATACAATTACAGAAACACAAATGTAAAGATAGCATGTTTTGTACCACTATTGTCTTTTTTTTTTATTAGGCATTGCTGTACAGACATTTTATACTTGGTTCACAAAGGTAAAATAATCCCTGTCAACATGTAGACTTTCAAATTTCCTGTAGCTTTCAGTACCACATCACCTAGTGACATTTAGTGTCTACATTTTCCTTTGATGTTTGTAAAGAATTATGCAACCCAGCCGAGACCTTTTAATTGAGGCAAATCCCCTCAAAATCTACTACCTAAAGATAGAAGCTTGCATGGCAACAATAAAAGAAGCATCCTAAAGTTAACTGTATAGTGAGTTGTATAAAAAAAACAGATGCTTCATCCATAACTTTAATATTCAATCAAAAGACGTAGGCCTACATTACTGTTTGTACTAAAAATAATTAAATTAGACAAACAAGCGTTTTGTCAGTTACAAAAGACATTTGACAAACTCTTCTCATTGAAATGTTTGTATAAGATTATTAAAGCAGCTATTTCCTATATGAGCACAGCTTGTAAGCCTGCATTAATACATGTACAGCAGCAACATCAGCAGACAATGTAACGCTCATTGAAATGTCATACCAAGCATTTGTCTTCCTTTTAGATGGTCATTTCAGATAACTAGATGTAACTGGGTTGTAATTTTAATGAAGTAGGCTACTTTTAGAAGAGTTTGGGTTTCTGAATAGTTATTTTTTTCAAATAATGCAACGCATATAAAATGCAAATCAATTTTTTATGATGCCATCTTCCACAGTATAATTGCCTATTCTTATATATGCATCAATGTGCTTCTGACATTCCAAAATTATAAAGGCTCCATGTACTGACATGTAAAGGGGTTATTTGAGATATCTGATTGTCTTGTTGCATCAGTGAGGAGGCTGAATGATTGATTTCTGCTTGGCTGCAGTGATCATAGCAGAGACTGATGTATGTTTGTACCTGTGTGATTTGATGGAAGCTGCCCTAGAAAACTGATGAAGCATTATTAGATAATTTTCTTGTTGGGTCTAAGACTAACTAGTTCAGCGGACTGTGACAGTTAAAATTTTAAACCATTTGAGTGTGCCACTCACTTTATCAGAGGGAGAAGGACAAAGAAACCATTTTCTGTTGTCACACTAATCTCATTGAACAGGCAGTACGATCCACATTGTAAGAGATGCCTGTAGTATTGTGTACAGTATGTTCTAAGCTACTGTAGACTATATAGTGATTACTGCTCATTTCACTACTGGCTTGTCGTTTAAACGGTATGTACTTTCAGTTTGTTCACAAAGATGCTAGCTTTCAACTCTCCTGGATTTAAAATCATTTAAAATCCTGGAGTAGTCCTATGGCTGTGAAGCCTGATAAAGTGAAGACATTCTTTGCCTTACATTAATTTTACTGTGTAAGGACATCAAAGGGAGCATCACATAAATATAGATCTCGAAATAGTTACTGTGAAAAAGGTTCTGTATAAACTAAAATCCAAGGCATTGGGGGACTCTGAAAATATCAGCCTCTGCTCTCTGTATAACAAGCTGTAGCACCATTAAAACAAATTGAATCCTATTTCATTTTTGTTAGCTTCGCTTTCTGAACTGTCAGATGAAGATAGCCTCTTTCTGCAGCAAGTAGTCATAGAAGCTGACCTGTTGGACACAAAGTAAACCTAGTGGCAAGCAACCTTCTTATTTCCAGCCGGCGGGCAGCTAAATTGCTGTCTACTTTTCCAGATGAGCCGCCTAAAATACCTATTTCAGAAAGAAAAAAGTGCTCATATGTTCCAATGAATTGTATTAAAAATGTTTGTTTATTTTCTTCCAGTAACATAGCGGCAGTTTCCAAAATTAATTACGTATGTAATTCGAGTAAAACGTTAGTTGTCTGACTTTCTGGACTTATGTTTCCATGGACACCATGAATCGCGATGGACCAATCAGAATCAAGCTTACAGCGATGTTGGTGATGAAGACCGAATGATGAAGCGGTTATTATCTGGCAAAATTCAGCTACAACAGTATTACATACAGTGCCTTGCATAAGTATTCACCCTCCTTGGACTTTTCCACATTTTGTAGTGTTACAACCTGGAATTAAAATGGATTTATTTGGGATTTTTACCATTTGATTTACACACCATACTTAAAACTTTGAAGGTGCAAAATATTTTTTATTGTGACACAAAAGTTAATTAAACAAAAAAAAAAAAAGACATTTGCTGGTTGCATAAGTATTCACCCCCCTGAGTCAATACTTGGTAGAAGCACCTTTGGCAGCAATTACAGCTGTGAGTCTTTTTGGGTAAGTCTCTACCAGCTTTGCACATCTGGATCCTGCAATTTTTGCCCATTCTTCTTGGCAAAATTGCTCAAGCTCTGTCAAGTTGGATGGGGACCGTTGGTGAACAGCAATTTTCAAGTCTTGCCACAGATTCTCAATCGGGTTGAGGTCTGGGCTTTGACTGGGCCATTCTAAGACATTCAGGTTCTTGTTTTTAAACCACTCCAGTGTAGCTTTGGCTGTGTGTTTAGGGTCATTGTCCTGCTGGAAGGTGAATCTCGGCTCCAGTCCCAGGTCTCTTGCAGACTGAAACAGGTTTTCCTCTAGAATTTCCCTGTATTTGGCTCCATCCATCTTGCCCTCAATCCTGACCAGTTTCCCAGTCCCTGCCGATGAAAAGCATTCCCATAACATGATGCTGCCACCACCATGCTTCACCGTAGGGATGGTGTTCGCAGGGTGATGAGCAGTGTTGGCTTTGTGCCACACATAGCGTTTTGCGCTAAGGCCAAAAAGTTCAATTTTGGTCTCATCAGACCAGAGATCCTTTTTCCACATGTTTGCTGTGTCTCCCACATGCCTTTTGGTAAAATCCAAACGGGATTTGATATGGTTTTTTTTCAGCAATGGCTTTCTTCTTGCCACTCTTCCATAAAGCCCAGCTTTGTGGAGCGTCCGGGTTATAGTTGTCCCATGGACGGTTTTTCCCATCTCAACTGTGGATCTCTCCAGCTCCTTCAGAGTTACCATTGGCCTCTTGGTTGCTTCTCTGACTAATGCCCTCCTTACCTGGTCACTGAGTTTTGGTGGACGGCCTTCTCTAGGCAGAGTTGCGGTTGTGCCATATTCTTTCCATTTTTTAATAATGGATTTAACGGTGCTCCGGGGAATGTTCAAAGTTTGGGATATTTTTTTATAACCCAACCCTGATTTGGTGCTTTTCCAGAACTTTATCCCGGACTTGTTTTGATAGCTCCTTGGTCTTCATGATGCTGTTTGTTTAGATATGCTCTCTAACAAACTCTGGGGCCTTCCAGAAACAGGTGTATTTAATCTGAGATCATGTGACACTTTAATTGCACACAGGTGGACTCCATTCAACTAATTATGTGACTTCTGAAGGCAATTGGTTGCACAAATTGGTTGTTACAACAAAGGGGGTGAATACTTATGCAATCAAGACTTTTCAGTTTTTTATTTATAAATCATTTTGAAAAATATGTAGATTTTTTTCCCCACTTCGACATTATGGACTATTTTGTGTAGATCAGTGACAAGAAATCCTAATTAAATCCATTTTAATTCCAGGTTGTAACACTACAAAATGTGGAAAAGTCCAAGGGGGGTGAATACTTATGCAAGGCACTGTATTGAAAGTCTTAAATAGACTGTACAATGCCAATACATTACTATTTGTATTTATTTTATTCAAGCAAGAGTTAACAAACTTGAAAAAATATTAAACAAAAGGAAAAAAAATACAATTTACAGTAGCAATTGCATTAATGTTTACAGAAATTCACCTTTATTTGTTGACTGACAATACATTTGTTACTAGTGGACTGCTTTAAGACTACAGTCTCTCAGGGACTTAAATAAAAAAAATGAATTCAATAGATTTTTAATGTAAAAATGTTATTTATGTTCAAATTACTTTGTTAATTCTTAATAAATTGGTAAAAACGGAATTGGTCATTTTGAAAAACGGGGGGAAAAAAAAGAATTGGTCATTTTGAAAAACGGAAAAAAAAAAAAAATTGGTCATTTTGAAAAACCGAGTTTGCCCATTCCCAGATTGGAAAATCAGGAGCCCTATAGACCCCGGTGGGGGGTGTTGCCCCCTGCACCTGTGCTGGGGAGGACCCCCATAACCCCCTGCCTTCTACTTAGGATTTCTAGCCTCTTACTTTAAATGAAAAAACTGGGCAAGCAGAGTTTGAAGGCAGGGAGCTGTGTTGCTTTAGCTAAAATCACATTTGTAAAACAAATGTAAAAATTAATAGTTTATTGACTAAACAAACTGAAACTGTCTGCTATACATCAAAGTAGAATGCTGTGGTAGAATTTATAAAAAAAGAATTCTGTTGTGGTGTGAAATTGAACATTAGAACTAAGTTTGTTATTTCCTACTGTAATAAATCTGAACATGAAATAGTACGTAAGCTTGGGTGGGGGTGATAAATAATTTTCATATAATACAGACAGCATATTTTAACCATTAAAGGGAGTTTACAGAATGTATAGTCCTGAAGCAGTGTCTTGAGTTACTTGTTGGAACAGCAAATAACAGTTCATTTTCAGCTGGGATTGCATCAACATCGTGCCTTTATAATTCTGAAAACTAGATCTAATCCATATTTTTTTTTTTAAAAATCTATTTTAAATCCTCTTACCAAAGGTGCTAGATCTTGATTGGACTTCCTGCTGTTTTTTCTATAGTGCTTTTATAGGAGCAAGCTCCTTGAAGCTTCTTTTTGATGCCACTTCCAGGGATAACAGCCAATGGGTCTTATTTTAATAAGTCATAATGGTATAATTATTGTAAAGCTCAGCCTAAGTGTCTAGTGGATAAAAGCATACTGTAAATCTAACTCATTTTCCTCAACAGTATAGAAGGGCTTTTAATGGTAATAGAATGAAACCTGGAGTTTTTATTTGGCTTCCCAGCCAGAATGGCTGGGAAGCCTATTTGTTGTTGTTAGGATTTTTTTTTCTTCTTCCTCCCTTTTTTCAAATGGCTCTGAAATCAACACTGTTGTATGAAAACTCACAAAACTTGGTAGGGTGGTAGAGGCCTATGGGAAGTTTTGTCAGAGCAAAAATGAAGGTCATGGTCTGGTGGCCATATTGGACTTTTCAAGAATTTTGGACAATTTAATCTGGAACTGCTTTTGGTAGAGATGTGAAACTTGGGGCACAGACTACCCTTATGCCATAGATTTAGATTTGTTCAAGAGAAGTTGATTGGTCACATGGTTCAATTTGCACATATTTACATATATTGCAGTATTTATCTAAGGTATAATATTGTAGACTTATGAATCTTCAGAGTAGTGGAAACCTATGGGAATTAATGTATGCTGTATAAAAATACCTTGATCTTGACCTTTGACCTCTCATTAAGGTCAAATGTAAGACTGGCCTTTAACTACTTAGACAGTGTAGATAGGGCCATGGTTACTATGGAATAGATATAAGAAACCTCTTTCCAAAAATTACCTTTCATGTGACCATTGGCCTCTCCTTAAGGTCAATGTAAAACTAGCTAATAACTTCTTACAGAATGCAGATGGGGTCTTGGTTACAGTGGAACACAGATCTATTTAAAAATTGCCTTGATCATGACTTTTGACCTCTCCTTAAGGTCAAATGCAAAACCAGCTTTTTACTCCTTACAGAGTGCAGATAGGGTCATGTTTATAATGGAACACGGATAGTAACCCATATATTTATCTAAAAAGGTCCTTGACAGTGACCTTTTACTTCTCTAAGGTCAAATGCAAAACTGGCTTAGAATTCTTAGAATGCAGATAGGGTCATGGTGACTATGGAACACATAAAGGAAACCATGTGCACGCTATCAAAAAATGACCTTGCCTCTGACCTTTGACTTCTCCTTAAGTACAAATGCAAAACTGTCTTATAACTGCTTAGAGAGTACAGATAGGGCAATGGTGACTATGGAACACATATAGGAAACCATATGGGCTGTATCAAAAAATTACCTTAACATTGACCGACTAGTAGAGGCCAATGGGGTGCTATGCCACAGGGGAAATATGGTCATAGGTCACATGGTCTGGCACTTGGCACCTGGTCATTGCTGCTTGTAGCTATATTTATTATTAGGTTTCCAAGCTGGCCTGCGAAGCCTATTGTTGTAAGGATTTATTATTATTATTATTATTTTTATTATTATTATTAGTCATTTTTCCTCCCAAAATGTTAAACTGCTCCTATTCGCACGCAGTGTAACTAATCAATATGTAACTTGGCAGGTATCATCCCATGTAGATTACAGTTCAGATGCAAAAAAAATTGCGGTCCTGCGTCAAGGTGGCAGCCTGACGCATCTTCATCTTGGGAACGGTGAACTGATTGATCTGAAAGTTTGCATATGTCATCAGCAACCAAACCTGCTTCGCAAACTTGAAGCGGAAGTTGCTGTGATAAATTTTACTATCAAAATGGCTACCACCAAATTTGCCCAAACGCGCCCAAACATCAAACTGCTTCTGTTTGCAAACTGTTTAACCAACTAACTCTTAACTCTTCCTGGGGACAATGGAATTCAAATATGGCAAACTGGTGTTGCATTGTAAAACAAGATGGCGGCCAGACTTGCATTTTGTTCTTAAATTTAACACTGCTTCAGTTAAAAAATGGTTTATTTGATTTAACTCCAAAGTTGACAAGCATCATCCTTGTGTCAATACAATTGACTTTTTCAAAAATGGTGTTTGTGCATAAACCAATATGGCCACATGACGCATTTCTTTAAAAACCTTTCAAAATCTTCTGTCAAATGTAAAACTAGCTTATAACTTTTTACAAAGTGCAGATAGGTTAATGGTTACTATGGAACACATTATAGAAACTCATATGTGCTCTATCCAAAAATCACCTTGCCTTTGGTCTCACTAAGGTCAAATGTAAAACTAGCTTATAATTTCTTACAGTGCACATAGGGTTATGGTTACTATACCATACATTTAGGAACCCATATATGCTCTATTCAAAAATTACCTTGATCGTGACTTTTGACCTCCTTAAGGTTAAATGTAAAATGAACTCCTTACAGTGTGTAGATAGGGTCATTGTTACTATGGTGTTTAAAGTTATAAATCCATCATGAGAATGAACTAATGCAGTATTTTGAATTGAAACAGCTCCATAAAACTAATCCTTTGCTGACACCTGTGCTGCATTGCTACAGCTTGCCAAAATGTCCAACTGGTACTGAGCTTGGAAGCTGTAAAACTGCCTGGCAGTTCTAGTTATTATTCTGCCAAATTTTCAAATGTCTGACTGTAGTTCTAGGTTACACAGTGTTGTTCCTATTAATGTCAAGTTTGTTTTATATAAAAAAAAAAAATGACCTATGGAAAGCGATGTCTACAACTGAGTGAATGGCAATCAATGGATGGCAACCAATCAAAATGCTTAATTTCACAATTACTCCTTGGAAACCATAAAGTTGCTTGCAACTTCTTGTTAATATTTGTAATTTGTCTTTTTTTCCCCTTTTAAATATTATCTGTTTAATCCTGTTTCAAATTTGGTTTCCTCCTCCTCCCATCAAAAGACTCCCATCAAAAGACTAGGTACTGTAGTCAGATGCTGATGCCAGACTGTCATCAGTTACTGTCATGTTTACTTGCAACAGTTACACCAGTTAGGCCATCGAAGCAGAGCGGAAAGTTATTGTTATACATAAAAGAAACAGGCCTTTTTATGAGGCTGTTTTTGTTTTGTTGACTTTCTTGGTAAAGATTTTGAAGCTCCTTTCTCTTAAGTGCTTCTGAAGATTTCATTACAATGTTACCATGTCCTTGGAGTATCAGTAATGCAGCCACAAGAATTTTTTGTCTTCCACAGACAACACAAAATTCATAAAATCTGTATATGCTTTAAACACAGTTCCTGAACTGTACTGAGCTCTCAGCCAAACAGACCTCTCTATTACTGAATGGGGGAAAAAAATCAATTTTGGTTCTCCTGTGACCGCTAAATGATGGTGAGGTCCTCACCTTGCAGTCAGTTTAATGAAAGTAGAGTCTGTACTACAGTATAGTTGTGAAAAAGCAGAGGGCCTTATCACCCACGACACTGGGGAACAGTATTTAAATTCAGAGGGTATAGCAGAGAGGGTTAGTTACCTGCTTGAAATTCCAGTAGTGTGCACTATGATCTCCCATGGTATGGTAACATTGAGGCAATGGAATCTGTGGACAGATCACCAAATTGATTAAACTGAACTAACCCTTTGTGTTAAATCATTCTGAACTTGTCTGCACTGCAGTCCTATAAGTTTTGCACACAGGAAAAAGTTGTTTGCTGTGTCATGCAGTTAAGATGAGCAGGCTGCCAAATGCCAGGTCAGGTGTTCTGCTTACTTTTGCCCTGAATTTGCGACCAATATGAATTTTGTGTATTTGATACAAGAAAATGTGCTCTTCCGTTATCATGCGCAATGCTAATATTCAGTTTTCACCTATACAAGGATTTTAACAGTTTCAAATTTGGTGTGTTGTATTGATAAGGAAAATGTGGTGTAATGGCTGTACTGACAAAATTATTTCTAATGAAACTACAGTAGATAATGTGGTTGTACCAGCCTTCAGGCTTTACCAGTATTTCCATTAGCCCAATTAACCCAAGACATGTGAAAAGATGCAAGTAGTTTGTATTTGTGTTGGATTAGTTCAGGTGCCACGCCTTACAGTTCCTAAAATGTTGCTCTATGTTTAACTTGGACTCTTGTAGAGTTGAATTGTTTTCATGCATCTAGATCTCAGTTTCTCATCTTATTAGAAGCTGCATCTTGCTTACACTCAGCCCTATTTCTGCCTGTTTTTCACTGTTTTCATTTATGTATGTGTAACTACAGGAAAGTTTGTGCTGCATGCATGTAAAGTATATCAAATGAAAGGCCACAAAAGTTCCTTTAATATTATGTAAGTTGCATCAGGAGCAGGCATACTATATGTGGTAGAAATGAGAATATATGTGAAAAAAAAATCATGTTTGGTCACTGCTATAGATAGATGTATAGGTATTGTAAAAGGTGCTTTCACACAAAGGAGTTATGACGGTTCAGAACCGCCACTGTAGCGGCTTATAGGTCTGTGTGAATTGCCTATACCGCCACAGAACCGTCATATTTTATGCCGTCTCTGAACCACCTCGCGAGGTAGTTCAGAGACAGCACTGAACCATCATAACTGCCTGTGTGAAAGGCTATACCGCCACTGAAGCGCTATAGTGGGCGTGGTTTCAAAGTCAACATGCCACGTCACTATAGCGTAGTGCTTAATTTGTGCCTGAGCTTGAGTCATAGTGCCGGTACCTATAGTTAAAAATCTCATGAAATGCTTTCTTTTTAAAATCTCAACACAGTTGCATTAAGTCTGCATGTTCTTGCGTGCGCGTTAAAGAGAGACAGTCCGCTGCCACGTTTGTAGCCTACTTTTTAAATTACTCTACGATTTCAGCTTGAGTGCCTTTAAGTAAGATGATACTGGCAGCAACTCTATTGTCGTTTTTTATACACAAATAAGCTTACTTGATTTGAAAAACGTCATGAACGATACAAGCAACTTCTTACACTAGTTGGTTTGATTAAATGAGTACTATACAACAAAATATGAAAGCTCAACATTAATTAACATTAACAACTACCTAGCCTAAGTTTAATTACTCATTTTTGTAATCTACCAGCAGCTTCTGTTGCTTATACATCGCTGATAATAGTGCAAACCGTGGGTCAAACCAATGTTCGTGTTGGGGTGCGTTTTTTCGTCAATATCGTCCTTCTGGACTTTTTTTTATTTTTAATGTAGAATACGTGATTGTAAACATCTAACACAAGTAGGTACAATACTCTTTCAAATAAACGTGTTATGATTTTGAACATGCTCTTCTAAGGGTCGGTATTATTGTCATTGTTTGCGTCCCGGCACCTCTTTACAAATTAAGCACTGCGTTAGGTCTTGTCAGTGAACAGTCTGTTGTTGCCATGAGAACAATCTGTTGATTGACAGGTTTGAAAGTTGTACTCGCGCGATCTCTTTGGCTGTGTGAAAGGGTTATGACGGTATTACACAGTCTCTCTCTGGTCTGTAGTTTCTATAGTGCTGTGTCTCTCTCTCTCTGTCTCTCTCTGTCTCTCTCTCTCTCTCTCTCTCTCTCTGAACTACAAATGCAGTTATTGCTGGAAAAGCTGAGATTCCCAGCTTTCCAACGATACTGCCCCTTCTCGTCTAGCTGCTAAAATGACGGCGCAATCGACTCAAAACGAAACCTAAGCTGTGAACTGTCACATGATGAGAGGCTTACCTTCAGGCTATCGTAGCTCCGGCTAGCAGTACCACTTACAAACACTGAATATGTCATTGGAAAGCACTGGGTCTGTACTTTTAAACAAGCCCTCAACAAGGTGGCTTTTACAGCGCCTGAGTAATATGCATGTAAAGTTCTGTGCGCTGATGCACCGAAACGAATGGGCTGAGTTTATAGAGTTAAAACTTAAGTGACTGTTGTAGGGCCTGGACACTTTATTAGGAACAGCCTCAGTACTTGGTTGGCCCACCTTTCAAACAAGTAACAGTTTCTATGCAATGATAAGGCAGGTTCCTATAAATAAGATAACTAGTGGAATGCCGTTGCCACTTCTGTTGTCCTTGTCCTTGATTCCCATCATTCCTTGTTTTCTACATGTTTTGCCTTTCAGCAGGGCTTGCTTTTAATCTATATCTATTTTTCGCCTTCAGGAGTTGTTGGGTGTGCTTTGCAACAGACGAAGACGACCGCACAGCTGAGTGGGTGAGGCCATGTAGGTGCAGAGGATCCACTAAATGGGTTCACCAGGCCTGTCTGCAACGCTGGGTTGATGAGAAACAGAGAGGCAACAGTACTGCCAGAGTGGCCTGCCCACAGTGCAATGCAGAATACCTCATAGTGTTCCCAAAACTAGGTAAGAGCAGAAAACCGCTTGGGGCAAACCCTGTGTTCATTGAAAAAGTGAACTTGTAATGTCAGTCTACCAAGGCTTTAAAACACTGTATATTTCCTTACTTCTTATTAGCATTAGTAACACCATCTTTAGTCCACCCATCTTTTTTTCTGAATATCTTTTTGTTCTTTTGCTTTTTTTTAGAGAGAGAAATATAGAAATGTGCGGATCTTAAGATTTTTAAAAGCATAAACTGCCCCTGATACCTTAAAATACTCTATTACAGACATACTCCCTTGGCACAATAATAAGGGGGTCGGTTGCTAATGCTGCATTAGAAAATTGATTTAAAAGCTTTTTTATCAACCCTTTAATTTTTGGTTTCTTAAGTCTTTTAAATTATGTAATTCTTGAGTTATTTACAGTTAAAGAAAAGCTTAATGTTAGAATGTGTATTATGTACATGAGATATGGCCTAGAAGCTGCTTCAAAGTAGATTGAAACAAGCTGTACGTATTAAAGTTCCCTGAAGAGTGCAGCTATTATGAAGTAGGTCTGTACATCAGTGAGCATTCCTCAAGGGTGACCTGATGAACTTCTTCATCACAGTGCTATATATCTTTATAACAATCTCTTAATAGAGGTTTAAATAAACCAGTCTGTCCCAGAATAGTCAACCCCTTTCCCTTCCTAACATTAGGTAGTTAGATTAGCAAAGTAATTTAAATTACAAACCTTGCATGAACTGGCACGAAAAACCCTAAATAAAATAATAAGCTCTCACAATCGTCATCAATATGTAGGATTTATTTTAGCTATTTAAAGCACATATCATATCACCACAGGCTTGCTTTCAGCTATTTCAAGCAGATGTCTGGTTGACAGCCAATTATATTCTTTGAAATGCAGTGTTTGATCTTTTAACACACTGTATTGTCATCACTACACAATCTATACATGTTTAAACCAACAAACATTCTGTTTTTGTCATTCTTCATGTCCAGTGTTTGTTTTTGGGCATTCAATAACTTTGAAATGAGTTGATGGATTGTTGATTGAGGGAAGCATTTCACGTTTACTGTTTTTTAAGAACGTTAGAGATTTATATGTACTCACTGTGGTGGTACACTCACGCTGTGCAAGAACAGCAATCTGTTTCAGTTCCTGGGAACGGGATCTACAAAAGGGAGGGAGTTTTTGTTTTAACTAAACCATTTGCATGCTTAAAACCTGGTAATGGAGTCTCTGACTGATCTCTTTAAATACACCTTTTTTACCTGCAGCGTGTTGTACTATAGCATTTTACCTGCAGAAGTGTGTCCACCCATGGTTCTTGAAGCTACTTAATGCTGTATTTCCAGTGCAAACATGGTGTGACAGCATTTGCTTAAAAAGGTGGTAGGTAAAAGCATATATACCACACAAGCACAGTCTCTTAATAACACAGCCTGCCGTTCCTGATGTTCTTGTCATGTGAGTGTAAAATGCACATTCTTTTTTGACTTGTTTTTATAACAAGGAAGTAGCAACATAAATAAAAAGGAGGGTCAATTTATTTGTTAGCACCCAATTTTTATAACTTCAGTAGAAAGCACAACTGACTGATCACTTTAAATCTTGGCTGTTCTGATACATTTGAAATATTTTGTTTTGGGCGTCGGCTAAGAAATAAATTATTTATTTGACAGGGACAACAAACATTTTTTTAGTATGACATGTCTACAGAGTAAATATTTAAGATACTTATGTTCGCAGTTACATATATAAAACAGCAGTGACCCCTACAATCGTTGTCATTTTCTTCAAGATTACGACCATGAACGCTGCAACCCCAAAGTTAATGGTTAATTCAGGGAACCAGGGTTAACGTTCACTTTCAAGTAGGGAATATTAACCATTACAATATGGGCCAGTATACCCAAGCTGTCGCAAGGACATGGAATACAACCCAATTTACAAGCTAGTAACCGCTTGTGTGACAGTAATGTTCCAACATACCATGAAGATGGACTCACCTCTAATGTTGTGACGTGATGGTAGACTGGGAAGCCGCCCTCAGTACTCTTGTGCCAAAACCAGGATTCTGCTGGTCCACGACATTCAGCCGATACAACCTGGCAAACGTATGGGAGGAAGCCCACACCGCTGCACTGCATATGCCCTGGATAGATGCACTGTGGAACAACGCCCATGAAGTCGCCTGACCTCTGGTGGAATGGCTGGTGAGCTTCTCAGGCAGGGGGCAGATTGGCCAGTTCATACCCAGTCTGTACTGTGCCTGTTAACAATTTGGACAGACGCTGCTTAGACAGAGTCTGTCCCTGGGACTTAGCCCCGTAGCAAACAAACAGCTGCTCCGACTGCCTCCAGCTTTTAGTTCTCTCCACATAATATGTTAACGCCCGCACAGGGCAAATCATATGGAGCTGGTGCTCCTTGTCATATTGGAAAGGAGGGGGATGAAAAGCCTTCAATTCCACCGACTGATTAATGTGGAAAACCGAGATGGTCTTCGGCAGGAAAGATGGGTTAGTACGAAGGGTGAAAAAAGTAGACAAGCTTTTGAAGTTGAAAATGACCTTGTAAAAATTGCAGTATAACTACCATAGGGCATGTCGTGGGTTCAAACCCACGAGACAAGCACCACGTCTGGTACATACCCGTTCCATATTGGGAACGGGTGGAGGCTGCCCAGGCGTTTTGCAGAGTGTCAATCACCCTGTTTGATAACCCCAGATGGCTCAAATGTAGCCGTTCAGGGGCCAAACCCAGAGCTGCAGGCTCGATGGGTTGGAGTGCCACAGAGTGCCCTGCACCTGACTGAGCAGGTCGCGTGGCATTGGCAGTTCCCACGGCTGGCCGTTCAGCAGGCTGCATCAGGGTGGAGAACCAGACTCTCCTGGGCCAGTAAGGGGCTATTAGGAGCATGTAACCCTTAAAATGGTTTGACTTGGACATGGACAGTTTGAAAAGCACGGAGCCATCAGGAATACAAGAAGTCCTGTCCATCATCCTGTATTTTCCCCCCTAAGCAACATATATTTTCAATAACCTCACAACTGCACATTAGAGACACTCAAGATTCATACGGTTTTATTTTTTTTACCCATATCCCCAGTTCTAGAGAACCAATGCAATTGTGATTGAAACTTTGGGACATTCTTTAGCACAGATTACTGAGAGTATTATAATCTGTGCATAATAGTGTACTGAGGAACCTGTCCATTCATACTGTACATTTTAACATGGTAGGTTTAGGTCATGGTGATCTATTTTTTCATGATGCTGATAGCTGTAACATTGTATTTACTGCAGTAATGGTTAGTATTCCTATTTCAGGGAGCCAGGGTTATGATAATAATGTAACGTTCCGGGGCATTGATACACACATTGTGTACTTGCATCCGTCACCCAGGGCAACCCTGCTTTATCAAAAGCAGTTTGAAATTGCGTAGCTGACCCGCATGACACCTGGTCCTGACCCGGGTAGGTTCTGACCCGAGTAGAGCATGCCAGTGTGAAAGGGGCTTTCGGTGGTGACCTACTTTTATTGTATTACTGACACCCGTAATGTGTTATTTGTATACATAGTTGCCAGGGGATACATGTTCCTGACACCTGTTTCTTTCTTTATTGTGGTAGCACACAGATTGATTTTTGAAAAACATCCAGATTTTTAGGATTCATTTTTGGAATAATCAGTATGGGTGTGGTTTTACTGTAATGCTTGAATTATAATTGTCAGTCTGGATTAGCTGATTTGGAAAATATTATATATTAAAATAGATTGCAAATAATAACATTCTAATATTTCTGCAGAATGAATGTGCTAATTGTTGCTGATTTATCATCGGGAGGGACTTGAGATGTATTTTAAAACTTGGGTCTGTATTCTCATTGTAACTTAGGCATGAAGGGAACCAGCAGAACAGAAAAAAAAATATTGCTTAATTTCGAGTCCCCTGTGAATTCTGAATTGAAATTGTGTTGATTTATGATCCAGTGTTGTTTACAGAGATGAACAGCATGTTATAAACACCATGCTGCAGTGTGTACTAAAAGAAGGTTGTGTGTCCACGGCCTGCTACTGAAGTCAGGATCTGTGTCCTGTTTTGCTCCTCATGAGGTTGGCCATTCAGTTAAGAAGCAGTGAAGCTTGATCAGCTACTGTAACCTTGGTGGCCAGCATGGTGTGGGCTGAGCAGTTTCCCTGTCCTGTCTTGTCATTTTGAATAGTGAGTCAATATACTGCACTAAGAACCCTTTTAACATCCCTCTTATTTATTATCTGGGATCTCATTATTACATTGTTTTTTTGTAATTTGGTTACCTTGTTTGTATTGGTGGTTTGTTTTGTGTGTGTGTGTTTTTTTTAAATTATATATATATATATATATATATATATATATATATATATATATATATATATATATATATATATATATGAGATAGCAGGAGGGGTTAAAGCCTCCCTGAAGAAGAAAAAAAAAAAAAAAAACATGTGAAAATGCACATTGGTTTATTGTTTAATTGTGTTGTGTTTTGTTAATCAGTTTTGTTAATTGTTTTATTATGAATCATTCCCTGCACCTGGTGCTTATTATTAAATTAGAGCCAGGTGCAGGGTATTTAAAGAAAGCAGCCAGTCTGTTAGGGGCTGCTGAGGAGAAGGAGGCAGAAAGGAGTGCTCTGCTTCCTGGCAGTCGTGAGGTAAAACGTGCTGTATTAAACCTGTGTGGTTTTTGTTTATTGTTTGGTGGGGAAACGGCTTAGCCGTCCTACTTGTAGTCAGGGTGTTCCTGAAAGTTTGAGTTAGTGCTCTGAAAGACCTATGTGTTTATTTGGTGTTTGTTTGATTTTTGTGTTTATTAAAATTAGCGCACCAGCGCATAATATCCATTCCAGTGTGTTGGGTCGTATTTTTAAAGGGGCAACGAATCCGAGTGGGTGAGTTCATTTACATTATATATATATATATATATATATATATATATATATATATATATATATATATAATTACATACAGTACTGCTGTGCAAAAGTTTTAGGCAGGTGTGAAAAAATGCTGTAAAGTAAGAATGCTTTCAAAAATAGACATGTTAATAGTTTATATTTTTCAAGTAACTAAATGCAAAGTGAGTGAACAGAAGAAAAATCTAAATCAAATCCATATTTGGTGTGACAACCCTTTGCCTTCAAAACAGCATCAATTCTTCTAGGTACACTTGCACAAAGTCAGGGATTTTGTAGGCATATAGTCAGGTGTATGATTAAACAATTATACCAAACAGGTGCTAATGATCATCAATTCAATATGTAGGTTGAAACACAATCATAAACAGAAACAGCTGTGCAGGAGGAATAAAACTGGGTGAGGAACAGCCAAACTCAGCTAACAAGGTGAGGTTGCTGAAGACAGTTTACTGTCAAAAGTCATACACCATGGCAAGACTGAGCACAGCAACAAGACACAAGGTAGTTATACTGCATCAGCCAGGTCTCTCCCAGGCAGAAATTTCAAGGCAGACAGGGGTTTCCAGATGTGCTGTCCAAGCTCTTTTGAAGAAGCACAAAGAAATGGGCAACGTTGAGGACCGTAGACACAGTGGTCGGCCAAGGAAACTTACTGCAGCAGATGAAAGACACATCATGCTTACTTCCTTCGCAATCAGAAGATGTCCAGCAGTGCCATCAGCTCAGAATTGGCAGAAAACAGTGGGACCCTGGTACACCCATCTACTGTCCGGAGAAGTCTGGTCAGAAGTGGCCTTCATGGAAGACTTGCGGCCAAAAAGCCATACCTCCGACGTGGAAACAAGGCCAAGCGACTCAACTATGCACGAAAACACAGGAACTGGGGTGCAGAAAAATGGCTGATGAGTCAAAATTTGAAATATTTGGCTGTAGCAGAAGGCAGTTTGTTCGCCGAAGGGCTGGAGAGCGGTACACGAATGAGTGTCTGCAGGCAACAGTGAAGCATGGTGGAGGTTCCTTGCAAGTTTGGGGCTGCATTTCTGCAAATGGAGTTGGGGATTTGGTCAGAATTAATGGTCTCCTCAATGCTGAGAAGTACAGGCAGATACTTATCCATCATGCAATACCATTAGGGAGGCATCTGATTGGCCCCAAATTTATTCTGCAGCATGACGACCCCAAACATACAGCGAAAGTCATTAATAACTATCTTCAGCGTAAAGAAGAACAAGGAGTCCTGGAAGTGATGGTATGGCCCCCACAGAGCCCTGATCTCAACATCATCGAGTCTGTCTGGGATTACATGAAGAGAGAGAAGCAACTGAGGCTGCCTAAATCCACAGAAGAACTGTGGTTAGTTCTCCAAGATGTTTGGGCCAACCTACCTGCCGAGTTCCTTCAAAAACAAGTGTGCAAGTGTACCTAGAAGAATTGATGCTTGATGCTGTTTAGAAGGCAAAGGGTGGTCACACCAAATATGGATTTGATTTAGATTTTTCTTCTGTTCACTCACTTTGCATTTAGTTAATTGGTAAGTATAATCTATTAACATGTCTTTTTGAAAGCATTCTTACTTTACAGCATTTTTTCACACCTGCCTAAAACTTTTGCACAGTACTGTATATATATAAAATGTTTTCTTATATACCACCTTCTTGACGAGGTCTCACTTGAAAAAAAGAGATTTTAATCTCAGTGGGACTTACCTGGTTAAAAATGAATCTACAGTTACTCTAATAGAAAAGGCTGAGCTATTTTCGGTTGCCATTTAATCTGACCTAGTTCTTGCTGTCCTGGATTTTGTTTTGCTTAAATTGTTAGAAAGCAGATGACAATCTAACCAGAAACACTGACACAAAATATCACAACATAAATGTTATTAAAATAGTGCTTGAAGCTAGAAACCACCTTCTACAAAATACATGTAAATATTTTACCATGACAAGCGGAGTGAAACAAGACTGTTTTGCTGTCTTGAATTTCTCAGACTGTCCTAGTTTGTTTCTGAACCCAATTGAACTTCTTAAATGAACTTTCAGTTTGACACAATTTATATATAAAAAGGAGAGCCAGCTAGATACTCTGAATGATAGCAGCAATCTAAGGCGAGACCAAAATATATTGCAATCTTCAATAGATACCATTTGATAAATTAAATCGTTTCATATTTGTGAAACACCATTAAGAAACCTAACAGAAAGGAAAAATCTTGTTCCTACCCATTTTCTCTTAAATGCTGTTAATTGTTTACCAGCAGGCAAGTTTAATAAGTGCACAGTTCTAAAAGAAAATATAGCCGCCTTTATTTGAATCCTTTAATTCTGGAACCCAGTAGGAGTTGCAGGGTTTCTCTTCATAATACGGTATGACTTCAGTTCTGGCTGCATCTTATATATAAATAAAAAAAAAACTGACTTTCAAGGGCATACTGTATTCCGTTAACCAGCACATATTAATTGTCAGAGTCCTACATGTTATCAGCCATTAATGGGTGTTGCAGCTATTAAGATATTCGCACCTGGACAATGGGAAAATCCATGAAATTTGTTCTCTAGACGCTTACATTTTTTGAGACCTGAGAATGACATGCCATCTAAACCGTGTGCTGATCCTGTTTCCATTACCTTCTCTGACTCATGTTTATTGATGTTTAAAATTTGTATAGGGATGCTAGTTGACATTCATTCATTTGTACAGCACGAGATATGGTGACACAGAGAAGATTATTCTGTCTAATGTATTGTCCTAGTTAAATGGAAAGGGAAAGTAAAGACCTGTGTCCTATTTTCTCATTAAATTATGTTAAATGTTTTCCTTGGTGGAAATGCACACTTGAGTCTGGTGTTAAGTACGGCAAAAGTTAATATCAGAAAAAATCTGGATATTTTTTGCTGGAGGAGTTACTGTACAGTGAAGGAGAGCTGCAGTCAATGAGCGTGGCCACACGTGTATTACAGTGCCTGCTTTAGATTAGACTTTGCAGATCAGGAAGTCCAATAAGTCTTAAATGGAACGAGTTCAAATTTCCCATTTATTTCTTAATGGGGGAAGCACAGCTGATATGCTAAAAATATCAAGAAACAACTTACAGTAGTTGTGGGCAGTTAAAATATTGTTTTGAGGTTTTTTTGCTAGTTTGATAACAAGCTATTGCCCCCTCCATATTTAAACATTACATGGGCAGTGTGCCCACAGTGGAAAATCAAGCCCATTGTTTTACTCCTTTCAGAAAATATTGGGTCAAAATGACTAAATAATAATTGGTGTGTGTGGGGTGTGTTTTTTTTGTTTATAAAACAAAAAAAGTCACTTCTTGCAGCGTATTAATATAAAAATATCTGAGTATTTGTCCAAGCACAAAAAATAACTTGGGTATACCCTATGAAAATGTATAAAAATACATATCTTTGAACGGTTTCAAGTAACAGTGTGCCTTTTGCAGTTGGTCAATTGAAACACTTTATATTTACCTATCACTGCTGTAGGAATTAAAGAAACTGCTACCCACTAGCACAATTAGCCAGCTTGTAGTTTAGCTTTGCAAATTTACAACAATTGTACAACTCTAAACAACAATGTGTTATGGAAGAGATTGCTACTGTATCTGGATTTATTTTTAAATCGTCCCAAGCATGTGATGAATTGCTTCATATGGCACACACAAGTATGACACATATTTGGCTGACAAAAATAATAGGAGGAAATAAATTAGGTGATATATATAAAAAAATAAATGAATTGTATGCTTTTTGTGTTTTTAAAAGTATGTGCGTCAGACAGAGAAAAACTAAATACAAAACAAACAAACAAAAAAAAAAAATAGAGAACTGTTTTATGTCAACTGCTTACATCACTATTCCAGTGTGCATGAGTAGAGCGCTGGGGTCACTTCCTTCTGCAGTGCCAAAGCAAATGTTACTGCATCTGTATCAATGACAATGAATAGCATAACTGTACAGTAGCACACTGCTGATCACTGCATGACTTTATATCAACTATCAACTCGAGTTCTGTTGTGCCAAACAAAGTGTTAGAGAAGGAAAACGCAATGGAGGTCTGTTCACTTGATATAAACAGTCAATGGTGGATCTTAATACCACCATCATTAAAATATGAAAGTAGGACCAAATCTGTAATTTTACTTACTTTTTAAAGACAATACACTAAAGAGACTCACATACATTGTTAGAGATGTTGGTATTTTCAAAGTACCCCTCTTCTAATGGTTTAAATAACAGCAGTGTTGCACCACCTCCAATGGATCAACATCATAAGGTCATTGCTTCCCGGAACTGAAATGAATGATCCTTCAGTACAATAAATAATATATTGTCTTTGTTTGGTTCTTATCAAAAACTGCAGTTTTAACAGAAATATGGTTGATTCTTTCAAATGTCTTTTCCTCCAAAACATTACATTACATGAAATCCCCCCTTCTCTCTCCTTGCTCAAAACAAATGCTTATTGCACCATATAGGTATGTACAGCTGTAGAATTTCAGCCAGACAATTGACGCAGTTGCTTTTAACACTGAGAGGCATTGCTGGAAGGCAGACCGTCTTGCCAGAGCTAAGCTTGCCTGTATTCCTCTTGTAGTTTATTACACTGCAGTACAAGGTTACTGTTCTGTGCAGATTTGGTATTTTCATTGAGGCTATAAGTTGAAGCAGTGGCTTAAGGAAGGGAGTTATCATTTAGTTCATGCCCACTTAGCATCCAGATGGGTTTCCAGCCGCTAATGAGTAAAACAAAATTCAGATAACCAAGCGTTTTCCCCTTTTGTTTTTTAACAAAAAATGACATGCATTGTAGACAGTAAAAAAAAATAAAGATGACCACCTTTGCATAAAGCCAGACCTGCTTTATTCAGAATCCATATAAAAACCAAAACCCCATTAAGTAAAAAAAACAACAACAAAAAACCTGTTTTCTGATGGACGCGTCCTGTAGGTTACATCTGTTCTCTTTGAACCCAGGATGCACGTCTGGAGACTGACCTAGACGTAAAAGTGCTTCAGCTTGTAAATTAAATCTGAGATGAAAGTGTGGGAATAGGACATTGTTTTTTTGTTCTAGGCTACTTTATGATGGGTTCCTAATATTAAACCTGTACTTTAATAGCTTGTGTACCTAGTTATGTAAGGTAACTCTGGAATTTTTATGTTATTTATAAACTGTAATACAGTAGGTCAGTAGGTACTGTGTACAAGTAACAAGCACAATAGTATCTAATTTATTGTCTTTAAAAACACTTGGAGGAATGTATCAAGATGCTATGCATTTTAAAGCTTAGTTCTGTGAAACATATAGACTTGAAATCCTCATAATAATTAACTAACATCAGTTACAAGCCATGTAGTAGTAATTCCTGCAAGGGTATAGCAACATATTTTTGTAATAAGGCAAATGAAAACATTGTAGTTATTTAGCTGTTAGGGTGATGCATTAACAAAAGCATTGCTATCTGTAGCACGGGCATGGCTTGTCAATATTAAAGTATGTTCCGGTTCTTTTGAGTAAATGCAGTTCTTGGTCTTGTTCATTCCAGCTTGCAAGGGAAGCAAAAAGATGGGCAGGTGTTATTAGCAGTACAGCCTGCTTGTGACCCCTGCTGGATGGAATTAAATGCATTCATTTAGCTGACGGTCCATAACAGTAACCCTGCCTGAGGATGCAGTATCTTCTGGGTATGCTGTAGTTCATTCAAGCTTTAACATGATGGTAGGGTTGGGATTGTTTACGATAACTCTGTAATATCGCAACAGCTTAATAACATTAACTATTTTCTTATTTTGTGTACTATTAAGTAGTTGGGTAAAAAGAAAGTGTGCTTAATTCCATTAGTTTCACCTTAAATAATCACTGGGTATTCATTTGATTTTACTATTTGTATACCGTGTGGTTTTTTTTTTTTTAGTTTTGTTTTTTTTAAACCGGACACTTTTATTATCCCAGATAACCTGTCCTCGGTTCAGCAAGGGGCTAATGTATTTCATATTTGTATAACCAGCGGAATCTAAATGATCAAACACCACGATAATTGCAATTATCACCTTTTTTTTTTTTTAATCCCGCAATTATAATTTTTTAAATCATCTACACTGAAACATACACTGTGGTTCTAGTACTCAAAATGAAATGACTTTCATGCTTTTATTTATTTATTTATTTAAAAATTGGAATTGCCAATTGTTTCTTTTGGTTTTTTTTACCCAGTTTTCTCCCCAATTTGAAATGCCCCATTTTAAGACCAGCTCACTGCTGCAACCCCCGCGCTGACTCAGGAGAGATGAAGACGAACACACGCGTCCTCTGAAACGTGTGTCGTCAGCCGTCCGCTTTTCACTCTGCAGGCCCACCATGCAGAGCTAAAGCATCAGAGGTACACACAGCTCTGGGCCGTTAGCAGGCAGTCCCGCAGGTGCCTGGCCAGTCTACAGGGGTCGCTGGTGAGCAGTGAGCCGAGGACACTCTGGCAGACTTAAGCCCTCCCCACCCCAGGCGGCGCTCGGCCGATTGTGTGCAGTGGAATAGCCTGGACCCAAACCGGCGACCTCCAGGCAATAGGGCGCATCCTTCGCTCCACGCGGAGTGCCTTTACTGGATGCGCTACTCGGGAGCCCATGACTTTCATGCTTTATGACCACTTTGTTTAGGATTACCAGTCCAGGCAAACACTAATTTGGCTGTTTAATTGGATAAGGAAAGATCAAGACGCATCTGTTCTACAATATTGTACACAATGGGTTTACAAAAATATAGTAATTGTGTTTTTCCCCCCTCTCCTAGGTCCAGTAGTGTATGTCCTGGAACTTGCAGACCGCCTGATCTCGAAAGCCTGTCCCTTTGCTGCCGCAGGGATTATGGTGGGGTCAATCTACTGGACAGCAGTGACCTATGGTGCCGTTACAGTCATGCAGGTATATTTTACACATCGCAATAGATACAAAAATAAATAGTCAAATAAAGTAGACATCTAGAGAACTGCTTGTCCAATTACAAGGAAACTTGGTAAAAACATTGGTTTGTTCTATGATCGAGAGCATCCGAATGTATATATGTAACTATACATGTTTTATAGTGTTTTTCAAAAATAAAATGCACCCTGTCATTCGACACACTTGCACAAACACTCACACTTTGTCAGGCAAGATCACCAGGAAGGTCAGTGCACTCCTGCTGTTTGGTTACCAACTGTCAGAGGACTGGATGAGTATAACTGAATCACACAATAATTCAAGTATTCCTTTTTTTTCCACAAAACTAGGGCATGTCTTATTTTTAGAGTGATGTCTTTTGAAGCAAGCCTCATTTCATTATGAGCAACTTCCCAGATCACATACAACTAAAGCTGAGAATGTACAAACACCTTTAACCATCCACTGTGCAGTTACTTCGCAAAACTTCCTTGACTGATATTGCAAACTCGCTTGACACGTAAATAATAAATGAAGAATAATAATGAAGGATCTATTCTGGCAGATACTTGCATTTTTATTCTAAATCATGACAGCTCACCTCTGGTCTTTTAATTCATGAGTTCAATTTATGCAGTGTGTGTGTGTGTGTGTGTGTGTGTGTGTGTGTGTGTGTGTGTGTATATATATATATATATATATATATATATATATATATATATATATATATATATTTTTTCTATTGAAGATCTTCATCCACTAATAATGCAACATCTGTACCAAGTGCTTCAGTGGGGTTATGGTTCTCAATCTGCAGAAGACCTGCACAAACCAAACCAAGCACAAAATCTATATTGCTTAATTTGCTGTATTTCTTATTTTTATATTATATAAACTCAGTATCACAGTAAATACAATCCCCTGTCCTCTGGTGTGCCACATTTAAAAATTACAACTTTACATCATTCTGATAAAATCTTTTAGTGACAAAATACAGATTTTAGGCATGATATACAGTACAGTATGACATGCCAAGGTGTGTCTTATGATGGGAATATTATTTGCAGATAATGTATAGTGAGATGACGAGAAACCTTGCCAGGCTCCATCCCTAAAAGATTAGACTTTTCGGACATCACTAAACTCAATCAGCTAGTTTCACAGACAGACAAATTTTGGATGACTCAATGATAATTCAGGTAAACTAATCCAAGATTGGAGCTAACCTAGACAAATATGTCTGTTATTTATTTAAATGTAATGGAAGAGTGTTAGTATTGTGTGCAGTGTTTTACAAAACTGATTGTCTCAGTTAGCAAACTGTTATCCTTTTTTATTTTTATTTTTTAGTGTGTCCAGTTTTGCAGAGAAAGCCGTCTCATGTATTTAGCAGATACCTAGAGGTGGGGAAAGGTGTTTAGCAGAGAGTGAAGCATGTGTGTTGAGTTGTGACTGTCCCCTAGGTGGTAGGACACAAAGAAGGCCTTGATGTCATGGAGAGGGCGGATCCTCTGTTCCTTCTCATTGGGCTCCCCACAATCCCAGTCATGCTGATTTTGGGCAAGATGATTCGCTGGGAGGACTACATACTAAGATTGTGGCGCAAGTATTCCAACAAGCTACAGATTTTGAACAGTATTTTCCCAGGTAAACCAAGAAAAGTCTAGAGATATTGTAAATTTGACTCGGGTATAACCATGAATGTTCATCTAAGTTTGTGCTATGAATAATAACAGGCACTAATAGTACTGCTGCATCCTCCATCACTAGCATTGTATGTTTACATACAGATATACTGGATAGGGTCTTTTCAAAGTCCCTGCTTTTGACATTGTATTCGTTATTCTTGTCCAACTGTCTTGTACCTCCTTTTTCTTGTATTTCACAGTATATTACTGGAATTTCATACCATACATGATTAATCAACAGGTCATTATTATTGAGTTTAAAAAAGAAATGTCACGATTAAAACCTTAATTTTACCTTAATTCTTTATTTATTTATTTTTTTTATTTTACTCTTTTTTAATTTACATTAACTTATTTTCAAAACCTAGTAGGAACCTTTTTACATTGCCTATAACCTAGACGCTTGCTTTGCCCCTGGCCTGTCTTGATCAGCTGCATGCCGTTCACTTTTTCCACTAAGCTCATCAACAAGGCAAGCGACTGACACGCAGTAACTAGATCCCAGCTGAGACCGGGCATATTTGAACCCATGACCTTTTGAAGTAAAGGATCAGCAAACCTACAAGTGGGCTCATTTGAAAAGCTGTGACACATTGAGAAGATCATACTGTGCTAACTTATTCATGGGAAAACAGGAACAAAACATGACATTAATCCCTGGTTTGGTGGGAGTTTGTTGGCGATATTTATATGATTTTGGACAAAACCATTTACTAACTAATATTAACACTGTTCACTCCTACTATTAAATTCACCTTTTAATAGTACCATGGAAGATTCCCATATTTCCAGCTTTGATTTACCATTCGCCAAACTAAATTCAAACAGATATGTGCAGCAAACCCACAGGTGCTCATCTCTATTTAAACTGGACATCCTACCATACAAAATGCATTAAAACTAACATAACCTACAGCCTTACCCTCAGAATAAAATGCATCTGCAACAACACGAGAACTACCTTCAGAGACTATAGCAACTCTCAGATCAATTTGTTTGTCGAGGGTATACCTTTAGGTATTGTTAATCAACAAAACCTTTAGATATTGTTAATCAACAAATTAACCAAGCAACTTTAATAACAAGATAATCGCTGCTCCTCAACAAGATGAATAATAAGATTAATGTTTGTGGTTTATTTTTCACTCAACAGCACCTAGTCCTAATTACCAATCTACAATTAAGGTAATTTATCTGTTAGTGGCCAATTCATTTAAACTTAAGCAAGCCCTTCCCAAGCCTCTCATGTCTTTTTGCCACCTTCCTAATCTATGTTAGTAAAATCTAAATTAAAACAACCTGTTGTCAATCCAGGGTCTCACCACTCTTCCTTTTTAATAGATGCAGTATCTGCGATTTATCTTGAAGAAACTATTACTATCAATAGTACCCCCAGAACAGTAGAATCTGCCGTATAAAACAAAGTGTCTCCTGTAAGTCTTCCAATGTCAGCAATGTTATACACTGCAAACAATCTGATTGCAAGAAACAATATTTAGGTAAGAACATTCATTTTAGGAATCAGAAGTTCGCAATCATCTTTAAAAAAAATCATTAACCTTGTGCTCAGCCCTTCATCTCCTGATATGCTCCATGTTGCCTTTGTAATGTAGATCTGGTTTGATAGTTTGGTTTGTATTGACTTTGCTTTTTTTGTTTCTCTCTGTCTGCAGGGATCGGATGCCCTGTTCCTCGTATTCCAGCTGAGGCCAGCCCTCTAGCAGATCATGTTTCAGCCACTCGCATTCTCTGTGGGGCACTGGTGTTCCCAACAATTGCCACCATAGTGGGAAAGCTAATGTTCAGCAGTGTCAATTCTAACCTCCAAAGGACGATTCTGGTAGGAATAACTTCTCAGTTTTTTAAATAAGATTCTCATCCCTCCCGTTTACTTGACTGTAACAAACTATTCAAAGTGTACAATTTCAAGATCTGCTGCTGCTGAGAGAGACATGTTTTTTACAGGGTGTATTTCACACACATGCAAGATTTGCACATAAGTGTGGTGTAGAATAGCTAAATCTTATTCATGTATTTTTTTATATTGGTTCTTGTGAATTCAGTGCGAAAGAAGAGTGACAATCACACTGGCAACAATCATACAAGCTACACCTCACAGCTCTGTGAGAGCACCTAAATCCTGACCCGAGCATCCTCTGCCGCACTGTCTTGAGTGTCTCTCTAGCGAGACTGATGTGGTGATTAAACCCAGGCCTCCAGATGTGAAATGTTGGTAAATTATCCCACTTCTCCACCTCCCTGAAAACTCATGAAAGTCTAACTCAAGAAGAGAAGAGTTTCTGCTGTGCCTTTCCTACCAATGATCCTGAATTTCAAACAAAATATCCCACAGCAGCTACCTGGTGTCCTCCGTTACAATCCAGGATCGATCAGTCAATGACCACCTTGTCTACCTTGCACCGCTGACTGTGACTTGGTGGATTTGGAAAAAAAGTTCCCTCCTGAGTGAGGAAAATCAAATACAAATACCTGTTACTCCTTGTTTTGTTTTTTTTAGGACAAAGATATACTTGAGAGCCCATAGAAAAGGGCAGTAGGGTAATTGTTCGCAAAAGACAAAATATTCAGTTTATCAATGTGTGTGTTTTTTTTTGTTGTGTTTTTAAATCTGTAGTGATGTTCTGTTGTGTGCAAGGTATTCTAGGTTGGTTGTTGTTAGTCCACCTAATCTGTACACACGTTATTTGAGTCTTTTCTAGGGGATCTGTATCTCTCACCAGTTTCATTTTGTTTTCCATTTAAAATAATAACCTTTTTATATCTGTTTTGCTTTCAGGGAGGAATTGCCTTTGTTGCCATAAAAGGAGCCTTCAAGGTGTACTTCAAGCAGCAGCAGTATTTGCGCCAAGCTCACCGCACAATTCTAGATTTTGCTGAGCAAGAGGAAGCTTGAGAAGATGTACATGTGAAGTAAGGAGCTCTGACTGCTGTACCGTGCATCTTATTATTCACTACATTAGATTGTGCTAAATTGGTTCCATCCGTAATATTTTTGCTTTATGGGATTTACATACACTGCCGGTTCTTTACTTTCACAGACCTTTGTGATGGTGATACTGATGGGGGAAGAAAACACCAAATAGTCATCTTTTGAACCCAAAAATGTGATTTATTTTTATTATCATTCATATTATTACTGTTGTAGCATGTTTTGGCATTAATCTGATGTGGTACTGATGTTTTGTAACAGTGGGAAAGGTTAGGTGTTGGTGGTTTAAAACAAGTTACCATATTTTAATGATCACCCAGCCAGTTAGTAAAATATTAAATTGCTGAAGATTTCTTATTATTTTGCTAGAGAATGATCTTGCTTTCTGTTGTCTGTTGGAAGTTGCCAGTCATTCCTCAGTCCAGCACAAAACCTCTTATCTGTTTTACTGGAACATTTGAAACAATTATCTTGGTAACTTTGAAAGGTCTACCTTTTGTAAACATCTCAGTCTATTATAAATGTTTTACTTTAACCCTCATCAGCTCCATTGGGGGAGCAGACACCTCAGCAAACCTGCCAACTGAAATGCTTTTTAGCATAGATAAGGATAAGTTTGTATGCTGTTCTTTTAAAGGTGCCCCATTGCACCGTTACACTCATGGCAAATGACATAGAATTTGGTATTTCTCCTTGCGACCCTGTGTACATTATTTTTTAGTGAACAGAAATCTTTTGGATCGCAAGGAGATATTTGAATATGTATTTGTATTAACTACACCATGGCTACATTTGATTTGAAATTACAGTACAGGGTAGTTTTGCAGAAAACTATTTCACTGAGGTCTGGGAAAGGCTTCCATTAATTTCTTCTGTTTATTGCTACAAGAAAGAAAATGTCAAAGAACTGAACGCAGTGGCCAAAGCCAATGTAAGCCTTCCTCTGTTGCACACAGTAGCTGGTTTCTATGTTGTCCTTTCACATAAAGTAAACATGTCTATAAATAACTTGTGTGATTGAGCTGCTTGCCCATGTTTAAGCGCAGTTTCCTTTTGTCAGTAATATTACAAAAATACTGCAACTATAATATGCCCATTTATGGTAGCATGTGTTTAGTGCATGGCAATCAAGAGGTTTCTTTCTAATAACAATAATATTTAAAACAGTATAATTATGTTGGTAGGCGTTTAATATAGGATGTATTTGCTAAACTGAAACAGCTTTAAAATATGAAAATAATATATAAATTATGATATATTTGATATTGTACATGTTTTGAAATCCTGACACTGTATAGATTGCATTTTTTTTTTTTGACATCTGATTATATTAGGGTAGTTTAAGGAAACTATAAAGAAAATAGAGGGCAGATGCAGAAATTGTAGTATTTGTATCTAATTCAGGAGGACACAAATATAGTGGGCCAAAGTGGTATTGTGATGATTTGGGTGTAAATGGCACTCATTTTGGTGGCCACAATTTGTGTCTGCAGTGCAGCTGGCTTATTTTCACCACCATGAATCATGGCAACAATTTTACGTCCATAAAATCTTTAATGCATTTGACTTACTTATTATAAATAACTTTTTTTAAAAGTGCTAAAAACTCTGTATTTGCCTTGTATAAAACTGTATGCATTGTACAGCAAATGCCCTCTGACTATACAGAGTTTCATGGTTGATAATTCAATTATGTGAATAAATGTATTTTTACACTGATTTGATGGTTGTTTTTTTGTGTTGCAGTTAGCCATTGAGCTAAAAACTGCATTATATTACTTGCAATTGCTTTGATGGTGTTAAAGATGCAACATCCTGCAATAATTTAAGCCATGAAAACAAAAAATGAACACTATATTTTGAAAACTGCTCAGAATTTTTAAATGCGGGACTTTCCTTCTAGGATAATTCCTCTGGTTTCGCTGAAAGTTTCCACCCATTATCCACAAATCGCATTTACTTATTGCTAAAATCAAAGTTTTACTATCATCCATAATCTGAGAAGCATCACAAACACTTTGGGAGATGGATGTTGGTCTCTTCAAGCCTTGTTTGCTTTTTTACTGCTGTATCCAGAACCACATTAGCAGTCTCTACTTTTCTCATCTGAGAAATACATCTAAACGTTGCCTGCTACTGTAAGACTACATTTGTTTAATCTAGGATTCATTATTGTAATGCTTTTTTTCAGTGGTATGCTGTGCCTTGCTTACAGCTCGAAAGTCATGGAGTCATTAGCCTTTTTATGATTGGGGAAACTATAATAGATCTGGAAACATAACATAAAATGGTATGTCATGTTTTTCTACTGAACAGATTACAGGACATACCTGAACTGTCCAGTAGATACTTTCTACATATTTTAAGAACAAAGCATTTATATATTTGAATTATTCACATTTAAATTTTATAGAGTGAGTGAGTGTAGTATTATTCTTATTCTTATTATTTTTTTGTTCTTTCAGCAATAATGGCTTCATACTATAGACATTGTTTCTGACAGGATTACTACTGCCAGTGTCACGGAACACTAGACAAAAATAAACAGCAGCACTACAGTAATGGCCACACATTTCAAAAGAATTACATTTAAGGGGAATGCTCATGTCCTGTATCCTGGCTACTGCTGTTTTCAGAAAGCATCTACAAGTACATCCAATATATATATATTTTTTTGTTTTTATATACACACTTAATTTCAATATCTAATCTGTGTATGTGGACACCTGCTTCTGGTAAAGTGCAAATCTGATCTTTTACGTGCCTCAAGCAGTTCTATTAATATTTATTTTCCTGTAGAAAATACATTAACGCAGAATCCTTCAGAAACCTGTGTGCGTGGATCTTTGTTGCATTTAAAATACCTACAAAAGGTAGGGCTGCCTTTGTTTTAATCCTTCATGCTCGCAATCAGCCACATTGAAGGTGATAAAACATGTGTTTTTGTGACCTTGTCAAATTGTTAATTGAAAATCAAGGGTGGGAATATTCACTGGGTTCTGGACAAATACATATTTGTCCAGAACCCGGTGAATATTCCCAACCTTGATTGTAACTATAATTAGATCCCCCACAGTTAAGATCAGTTAAACATAACCCTAGATCTGCAGAATTTTTGGTGGGTTTTAATTACTACTTGGCATTTGTATCTAAGACGCTATTCTAAATAACTGGATGGGTTTAAGAGGTTCACAGATTGGCCCAAAACTAGGACGCCCTTAGCCCCGTCATTGGCTTAGTCTTTGTGGGGACGACTGGTCTTACCTCTGATTTCACTGTGGCCCAAGTGGACATAATATTTCAATTAAGTCCCAGGGGACTTTCATCCAACAGGGCTTAGATTTGACTTGACCGGTACCTGATTAATGATGTTACAAATTGAAATTCTTGTATCTTCTGGAAAGGGAAACAAACTAGTAATTAAACCACTTTCTGGTAGGAGCAGCTAATGATTGTTTTGAGTTGTTTCTTGCGGTTTTCTTCTTTTAAGGGTAAAAGTAGCATCTACTTCAAAATATGGCTTTGCAATCAATTCGTCTTATGAGCGTGATTAGAAGTTCCGCAGCAAGTTGTGATAAATTGGGCAGTAACCCAAGACCAAGAACTGGGACAGCATGAATAAAGAAATGAGATTCTGGGAAACCAACATGATGCTTATGCATGTCAGGGTGCTTGGGCAGCAGTGGATGCAAAGCTGTGCAACAAGTGATGCTTTATTTTTCTTCACAAAAACACAAATATCAAGTTACATAATGTTTTATTTTAAACCAAAAAAAAAAAGTGCACCATTCACATCAAAACAAAGAAAAATACTTGATACAAATCAGTTATCAATGAAAACCATGTCACTTATTTTAAAAACAAACACAAATGTATTTTCCTATTCAAAAGCAATACATGTGAAGAACAGGTACCAGATATGCTTCTGCAGGTTCTTATTGCTAAAGAGATGCTGTACCTTTGGATTGATCCTAAGATTCTGTGGATATGCCTGAGTCACTACAAAGTGGTAGCTATGCCAAAGTTGCTAAACTTAGTAAAATGCTGGAACGTCATCAGAAAGCTTTTGTTCTTCTGGAAGCAATGGAATGAGAACATCTGGGATTTCATTTTGCAGTTAAACCTTGTCTTGTTTTGCCTGGTAAAGACTAGAAAATGCAGCATAATAGGTAGGGCTGGCCTGAAACAGGTTGCATGATCATGCAAGTTAGTGACAACAGGAAATGAATGTTCCTTTTTGAATAAATTTGGGTTTGCAGTTTTCCATGACCCCTGAGAAATGGATACGATGCTGGTGTATCAAATGATTCCATGGCAGACTAAGGGAATGGGCTAAAAAATAATTAAATACACTGAACTACCCTGCATCAAAGACTGCACACTACAGTAAAAGTTATCATTAAACACTTTGCACTCTACATTGAAACAGCACTATCCTGACTGCTCAGAGACCCAACACCCAGTTAACTGGTGCAGGTGTTTCTAGTACAATAGTGACAAACAGCCTCTGATTTTTTAAAACCGTAGTTATTAATTAAACCTCCTCTACTGAATTGAGTTGTATTGGTTTACTGTAGACTCCCTTGTAATAACTGATACACTTGCTAAATGAAAATTGGCAGAAACAGTGCCCCACATTTAGGAATCAATACATCATACTGTACTTCTATTGAACGTAATAAAGCCAATAAAGAACATAAAGAAATGTACTGCTGGATGCTGTTTAGTTTAAAAGTTGAGGGAATTGTAAAACATTTAGTGATCATTTAAACTGAAAAGTAGGATTTTAAATGGAATATGCTAAAATAACTAACTTGGGGTAACGCTAGAATCTACTCAGTCATTTGGTAAAGTTATAATACTTCGCATCAATCAAAATGGTTTAAATTAAAAGATTTTGTTATTTTAAAGAATAAAACAAATTGAAACCAAATGGGGAGCCCTGAGAAGGTGCTTTGACAATAAAAAAAAACTGTAAAAAGCATTTGCTAAGAAAATAAAAATGATATGGAAAATATTAAAAAGTACTGAACATGTATCTGCAGATCATCGGAGAAGCAGTTTAAAAACAAGCTTCTCAAACAGTCCCAACATTTTACTAGTTTAAATAAAAATGTCAAAGTCCAAAACCTGTACAAAGAATAAAACTAATATATTTCATATAAGGCTTATGTTCTATCAATAAGACCTACTTACGAAAAAGTGTCTTTGAGTTTGATAAACCTTCAGTTCCACCCACGTTGACTAATAAAAGCATCATTCAACATTTTCAGCATTTCAGAAATAAAAAGTATAGTTTTCCCCAGACTTATTTTTAAACTTCAATACCTCCACAGCACTAAAATCAATGTCTTGTTAGTTCTACTAAAACAGCTTTCCACAGAACACATTTAAAACTTAAACTACACTCGTATAGGATGATACCTTGAACTGTATATCAGCCTTATGCTTTAAATGTTGTTGAGCACCCTACTTTACAATGTATACTTTTATTAAAATAAAGAAAATGTTGCATGACCTCTAAACCTCAGAGAGCTATGATAATGAACAGAGCTGAGCTGTTCACTCACACACACATGTATATTCATTATTATAGCCCAGACAGTCCATTGCTTGTAGCTGGATCCCCCCCCCCCCTTCCTCTCTTCTTCCAGGTGAGCTTGTCCCCTGCTTTCCCTCACAGTTTTGCAGCCATGAAATTGATGTGGGGTTTGGCCAGTGGGAAGAGTGGTAGGCTCCTCTTGAACTCTGTCATGTTCTGAACCAGAATAGGCTGGGGAAGAGTTCACAAAGACAGTCAAAAACCTTGCTGCTGAAAATCAACTCCAAAAACAACCTGTAGTCACATCACATAGCAAAACCTGTTGCTCAGTTAACATGTTTCATAATGTTTAATGTAGAACCCAGTCTCCTCATAAATACTTTATCTATATAGCAAGTACATTACAGTGGTTTTTGCACTTAAAAACTAAACAAAAACAAAAAAAGATAGAAAATATCTAAATATCAGAAACTTCTGTGAAGTATATAAAAATATGAATTAAGTAATAAAATAATGTTATTATAATACGTTAAAGCAAAAAATTACTATTGCCATTCAGTGCTACATTATATATTATGCTATTAACAGTATAGATTGTACTTATTTACCTGAGGCAGGGATGGTGCTGGTGCTAGATTGACATCGTTTTGACTTGGGAATTCACCAACCACAGGGCCTGGGAAATAAGCACATCAGGAGTTACAACTGTACAGTGGCTCAAAAGTCGCAGTTCACGGGTATGCTGGGAAAAAGTAAACCAGTCATTTCGACTTGCAATACTTTAGGATACCTGGTGGAAAATAAAGTTAACTAAGATCCAGCTTTGTATTAAAAAAAAAAAAAAGATCATTTACTACTTATGTGATGTAAGATTCTATGTTCTGCTCGTGAAAAACAAAGCACTACTGTTGAGAAACGAGTACATCCTAGAGGTAGAAATGGATTCAATTAAACCTCTTATTTTAAATGAAAGTTATTGTTTTTTTATGATAGCATCACAGCCAATATGTATTTGTCTATGCAAACTGAACATCCAATGATCAAAAAATAAATAAAACAATCAACATTTGATATGACCTAGCAGCTTTTATTTTCAATGTGCGAGTAAAGGATTCAAACTAGAAGGATTAATGATGCAGCTTTGGAAATATTTTTTCAATATTCTGTTGTTCCTAATTCTGTTGGCCTAAACATTCTGCGTCAGTTGCTGCACTGGGAATAAGAAAAAAACAAATAGGCAAGATCTGAAAGATGTGTTCACAGCAAATCCTTGAATTTCTGATTTTCACTCGTCATTTGTACGAATAACAGTAACCCAGGGCCCCATGTCACTGTTAAGATGTTTAATTGGCTCTTGAAATACGAAAAATCGTCTACATTTCCCTGACAAACAAGAAACTTAACAAGGTGCAGTGTTTATTTACAATTTGTACTGAAAGCAGCAGTCAGCTGCGAAATACTTGGATTTTTTTGTGATTGTGACTCCCTATAAATATAATATCAAGTTCAGCTCATTTAGTTGCCTTTCAAAAATGCTAATTTCTTCGTACAGATTTGACCAAGACTGGAATCAGTATTTATGGACTCTAACTGGAGAATTATGTAATCTTAGTGTGTTCTTTACATTGGACACCTCTATTGTTTGTATCTCCCCCAAAATGAAATACTCACATGAATCCATTTCCCTGGACAGGACGTGCACTGACACCTTGTGTCTTTTGGGAGCATCCACTGCAAGCAGGTCCTGCAATAAAGTTAAGAAGGGGTTATTACCTTAAAACAGAATGACAAAGCATGCTCTTTGAACAGAGAATTGCAATGTACAAATTCGATAAACCTTTTTTTTTTTTTTTGGAGATTCAATAACAGAAAGTAGAGCCGACACACAGATTTGAACAGTGTTTTATTGCCCTCCTTATTGATATCACTATCAGATTAAATGAATAACCCAACACATGTATAAAACCTAGCAATATATAAATACAAAGTAGAAAAGTAAAGGGAAAAATGCCAAGCACTTGTAAGAGCACTGCTGTGCTACTGAGCCGGCAGACATCGTTTTGTTAAAGCTTGGCTATCATTTTTATATGTATTAGATTGTGCCCCGTTTTCTTTCTACATTAATATATTCAAGGACTTGCATATTGAAAATCATCTTTAGGTCGTCAAGAGTCACTCTTTGTTGCTTGGTAACATGATGTGGTGAAAACACTGCCTTATCTAATTATATATATATATATATATATATATATATATATATATATATATATATATATATATATATATATATATATATATATATATATATATATATATATATATATAGAATTCATAAAAATGACATCATGAGATGTCCTTTCAGCAACAGTCTTTCAGAGGCCTTTATCTGCTTAGGATACAAGGCATGTCGCTACTGCAGATTACTCAAGTAATAAATGCCCTTCACTGTAGGAGACACTACATTTCTCAGCCACAGCTGCTAATTTAGTTGCTGTTCTGTGGAAAAGGCAATACTTAATTACGTTGGAAAGTAAGCTTCCTACTACATAAAATGTACTTGGAAAACATACCTTTTATAATTCAGTATACCACCTGCTATTACAAAAGTCTTTTTTTCCCTGTGCACCAAATGTATGACAAATTGAAACATTTAACAAACAAATCCCTGATGGTATTCAGTCTGTAAAATATGTAGAACACCTGGAAGGATCCTATTTTTTTTTTTTTTTTTTTTTTTTAAAGGCAGTATTAAAAAGAGCCACCATGTCACGTACAAATATTGTTTTTCTGCAAAACCACCCTGTTTTTTGTAATCCCCTAGTTTATTACTTAGAAAAGCTCCAGCTATATCAAAAGATATGTATTTGATATTTCACACACAATGCAATATAATGTGAATTTGCAGTAAAGTTTAAATAGGTCAGATCAATAACTCCAGCTGAAAACAATCCCAATGCAGTAAGTCTGCTTCCCAGAATATTGGTTTGAGCAATCAACCTCTCAATGGAATAAGAGAAATGTGAAACCCTACTATCGAATGACATGAGGAGAACATCCTTTATATATATATATATATATATATATATATATATATATATATATATATATATATATATATAGGCATTAAAGGTATGCTTGATAATATTGATTGTCTCCATTTCTTTCAGATATAAAATGTCTAAGTAAAGATGAATGGCTCCAGATTATTGTGATTAATATATTAATTAATAGACATTGCCCATGATGCCCTGGACACCGGGTATATTGTCCCATAATTGAAGACTTCTTTAAATGGATTTTGAGTACCTGCATTTTAAACATTTTGTTATGGAACACATGGCACAGCCATTAATTAGTACATGCCAAAGATTAACCTGAATTGAATTGAAAGTCAAACAAAACTTACCCTGTAGAACTGCATCACTTTTTCTTTGGTCAGTGTTTTTAGATATGCAACTTCAGTATTATCTGGGAAAAAAAAAAAAGATTCATCTGAATATTAATCCGATTTCAAAATGTCTTACACTGTCTCGAGTTTTACAAGTACATGCTAGGGATGTGCTTTTGGTAAATTTTTATGAATGTTTAAATGCTATGCAGGTGTCAGCGTTTAAACATTTAAACCATATCTACATATACACACTCTCTTCATATTACATTCTGATGTATACAGACTGCCCTGGTTAGTATTTGCCAAGCAAAGAAACCCCTACATAAGCAAATAACGTTTTAACATCGTAAAGACTTAACTACAAAGTTAAAAACACACACACCAAAGTAGATATTGAAATTAGGGCTGTCACTCGATTCAAATTTTTGATTGGTTAATTTATGGGTATTAGTTGACTAACCGTAGATTCATCCGTGCACATTTTTAATAAAACTAACGATCTTACAGCGGCTGCCCTACCTGTAATACAAAAAATTCAATAGAATCTAAATAATAATAATAATAATAATAATAATAATAATAATAATAATAATAATAATAATAATAAATAATCTGAATGGGAATTTGGTGTTTTTAAAAGGATTTGTATTATTTGTATTTGTATTAAATGTCTCGCTTTGTATTTGTACTGCGCTACTGAGATGCACCTGTGCTGGCCTAGTGGGTAACTAATAACAATATAAATTGACCCCAGTTCTGCAAATAGCATGACATTTTAATAAGAAATAATAAGAAATGGCTAAAACAAGAACACAAAAAAAAGGTAAATTGACCATTGTGTAATCAAAAACACTACATTTTGAAACTGCCAATGGAAAGCATTTTGGTTGTTACACTTTTAAAGCACAAGGTGCATTATTTAAGATTGACTGTTGAATAAATAATATGGATATTGAATTTTAGTTTCCCAGTGCAGACAACCTGAATGCCAAGGTGCTGGGAAGCAGCAACCCTGTTTTACAGGGGAACCAGTAAGAACACACAGCTTTATTAAACTGAGCAAATGGATTGTCACAGCTGAAACGATGGGAGAGAGGGTGACGCACACAGGCAATTTAGAGCAATTGTTTTTTTAATCCTTCGCAGACACAATAAAAGCATATGTCAGTATGTATTTTGATAGGAGATATAGATTGAAAGATTTGTATTAAAACAAACTGATAACAGATTTCCTGAGAACACCAATTTCTTTTACAAGATCTCTGCCTAAACATAATTGCATCTTATTATATAAAAGAAATTCACTTAGAACCAGGTTCCCTTTTCATTTAAATTAATTTTGGAGCCCAAATGGGTACAAATCAGTACCAATTTGTTAGGATAAGAGTGCATTTCTTTTCAGAGTGAGTGCAGTAAGTGTGATGAACTGGGAGACAGACGTAATCATTTTCGTCCTGTGTCCTACAGACCCAATGATAAGGAGGTACATCTTGCTGCAACCCAGACTCCCACTACATCCTAAATCAGTTCTTAGTGGTTTGGTAACAATGTATTTAACGGAGACATTCATTCGTCAATATTTTTATATTATACTGACTTGCTTATTTTTAAGACAAATCTGCCGATTAAGAGGGGGGAGGTTTTATATAGATTATATGAACGTTTATCCAAGCCCTGACCTACACCCATCGTGTGTACATGTGGGAAATATGGATGAATGGACAGGTTTACCAATATACACCCAGCTTTGTATACTCATCAACTTGTGGTAAGCACTGGAAACAAATGGATTCAGTATTGGAAAGGCAGTTCTTTAGATACAAATGGTGGGACAGACTGACTTAACATCACATTCCTGGATTCAGAAGTTCTTAAGACATGCTGAGCACGTTACATCACAACTGTGTAACTCTAAAGTGTGACAGACAGTCACCTTCACTACACTTTAAGAAGAAGTTCTGAAACCAATGTCATTCTGAATTTGTCATGTACAACCATACTTTTTTGAAAAATAAAAACAATAGGATATTTAATGTTTCAGAGGCTCATGGTAGGATAGACCACTTGCAATATGAATAGTGCAGCAATACTACACAAGGCACTCTCCCACATTGACCCTTACCTCTGTCAAAGTTGTACTGCTGCGAGATGATCTCCCCCCAGTACTTGGCACACTCTGCTCCCAGCTTCTTGGGCTTGTCCAGCCGGCGGATCGCCAGGGCTTGGATGTGTTTCTGGAAAGCCTCGTCCAGCATCTCCTCAATGCTCTTCTCCATGGTCTTCAGGAAAGCCTCCACTCTGCTCTCCAGGTAGTGAGGCGCCTTCTCTGACTGGATAATAAAGCGCAGGCCCTGGACACCGTTTGCTCTCCGGGGTCCACTGAACACAATGTACCCTAAGAGATAATAAACCAGTCACAATAAGACTTGAGAATATACTTCTTCTGCTAAACTTGTAAGTGTGGCTATGCAGTTATACCCAAACCCCAGACAGATGACACAACTTATATGCCATGGTTCAAATACATCGCTTGATCAAACACATTGCATCTGTTTGTTACTAAAGATCTGACAGGAGTAGCATCACTTGGTAACCTAAGGAACCATTAGCCTTTATCTCGTGTTTACTCCTGCTGGCCGTGTGTAAATATTCCCTCAGTAACCAGGTGCTGCTGCTTGATTATTCCTGTACATGCCTGTTCAACAATCATTCTAAAAGATAGAATAATTATCCCAAAGCTAAAAACAGATTTATAAGGGCACAAACAAGTGCAATCAATATCACTACAGTTCAGGTTGCATTTCCTTTCTACAGGTTTGAAGTCTATCCGTCACCATCAGATGAAATTAAAACTAACAATTGACATCAAATCCTCATTTACATTTATATAGTGCAATACCAAGCAGTCATGGAAATCCTCTTTTGGTACAAATTAACTGCCCCCTGTGCTATAAAAGGATAAGGAAGAGTGAGTTGCCCTTCACTCACCCAGCTGCTCCTTGGTGCGCAGGGTGTTGAAGCAAGGCTCTGAGATGATCTGACAGAAGAGCTCCAGCAGCATGTTCTCATGAGTGTTCTGCATGTCAGTCTGGTAGTAAATCTCAATCCCGCAGTTATTGTGAACCTCGTTTCTCTGCTGGTAAACAAACCAACCCCCTGAAGAGAAAATAAAAACAACAAGCAAAAAGGATCAGCTGATGTAATCGCATCAGGACATGATTAGTCACTACAATGGGACAACCTGGCATCATTTCACATTACACAAGGCATTGGTGAAGTGGGCAGTTGAGGCAAGATAGGATCCACAGCCCTTACTTAGGATTGTAAATATATCATCATACAAAAATAAATATACCATTGAATCCATTTTGGTACTATGCAGAGGCTTCACTGAAAAAACAAGGACCACTGCTGAACTCCAGGACAAAATGAAGACAGAATGTGAAAAAAACAAAGAAAACACTACGGTTACGTTTTGTATACTTTGATTTGCAAGCTTTCTGCTTTAGTTTTTTAAATGTGCTCTTTTTCAGATAATTCCAGCATTTGTCGCTCGAATGCAGGAACAGCTCACTGACGTACAGTAAAGTGTAGAAAAATCTATAGAGAACTCAACCTAAATATTTTACAAAAAATATGCCAATACGTATTATTTACTGATGGTTAGTGCCCCTTATAAACAGCTGGAATTACCATCACATGTTACTTTGATCTGTTTAGAGGGTACACTAAGCATCAGTAAATATTACTGCAAAGTCATTTATGCTCTTAATTATTATTTTGATAACCTGCAACTGGGGATGATCCTCAAGAAAGTACCATACTAGCTTTCCCGAAGTTAGTACGCTTGGGACGGACGAACTCTGAATGTTCGTTGCAATTGACCCAGTGTGTTCAGAGGCAGAACGAGACAAGACAGTCAATAGTAGAAAACAGTTTTTGTTTTGTGTCTGTTTTGTATCTGTATTTATTTTGGCCATCGTACCTTTTGTTTTGTATCTGTGTTTTGGTTTTGTTTCGTCTAAATCTTTTATTTGTTTATTAATTCTGCGCATATCCCAGCACTGTTGTTTGTCTATTTTCCTGGCCTGGTTTACTGGTCTGCAGTGGAGTTATTTTTCCTTGACCTGAATATCAAGTTAAGTAGGGACAAGTGTCCAGTCCCTTTGGAGATGAAGGAATTCAGATTTCATTGAAGGTGTCCAATGCTGTTGACAGTATTTGGATCTTGAGTGAACACTTTTGGAATACTCAATTTCTAATGCTCAGTGTTATTTTACAGGGTTTGAAAAACTACCCTTATAAACTAGGTACGTTACCAAGGTCAGCTTTCTGATAAAGTAGAAGGCTAAACTTTGGAAGACTGCGATAGAGCCATCAATTAGTAAGACACTGCAGCTTTAAGGATTTCTTATGAAAGCTGTCAAGCACAAGAGTCTGTGCTCTCCAGTGAGTTACATAACTAGAGCCACGTGTGCTAATCCGGCTGATAATTGAGTTTCAGCACATAAGTAGCTAGTACAAATTCCTGTTGCAATCCAATTTCAAAGTCTACTTGCGCAGAAGAAATAAGAACAATATGCAGAATATGCCCCGTTCCATTGAATTAATATCCACTGTATGACAGGACCAGACTGTTGTTAACGAGTATAATTATTTTTTTTTCTCCTAATGAAACTTTTCTCCAAGATGGAAGTTAATTAAAACACAATGGTGTTGCTCAGCATGTGGTCGGTGTGATATTTAATTGAACACCATTTTCTTTTAATATATTACATACAAGAAGGTTGTTACCTCACCAAGTAAATGTTGGCGAATATCTGTTTCCTGCAAAATTAATTAAAATCGGTATACAAAAACACATACAACTAATAGTAACCCTAAAATAATAAAGTAATAGGATTTATGCAACTCATCGATGATTAAAGTAAATGCAAAGCAATTCCTATTAATTGCTTGTAAATTGTAGTAATTATTTAGTAATTTAAGTAATTATTTTTTTAGTAAAACATCTTTTGAGTGGTAGCCTCCAGTTAAAATGACTTGGCAATGCAAAACTGTTGAGGGGAAAAAAAAAGGACTTACCATCAGGAACTTGAACCTCTCTATACCGAATCAGCTGGCTTGGGAGCAGTGGCTTGATGTGGGCATGTTCAATAAGCTTGTCTTCAACCATCTGCATCATACCTAGAGCTGCCTGAAATGAAAGAAGACAGGTAAGCAGGCACATGTGCACCAAGAGGACTGTAGTTTGAGAAACCACGTATTTGTATTTCAGCAGGTTTATGGTAAAGGGACACATCCCTGTCTATATGTGATATCTATCAAAAGTTATGAGCCCACCTTCTGCCCAAAAAAAAAAAAAGGCAGCCTAGAGCCACAAGTCTGTCACTTTTTATCAGATCACCTCCAGAACCATTTTGGTGACAGCTTCACCTTCCCATGTTTCAAGTCAATAGTCAAATCAAAGAGCTAGAAATGTATCAGAATCTTAAGCTACATTGCCAAGGCTTGCAAAGTCATTGAGAATAGGAATCGCGGGGTTGGTGTGATTTGGTCATACTGTGTTACAATGTCAGTATAACTTAGGCTAAATTAACTAAAATATAGTGGAATTCCAGCTGAATTATAGATGCAGTGCAGCTCTGCAATCTATTCACATAGAAAACAAACAAGGTTTTTCTTAAAGGGGTGACAGCAAACCAACCTGTTTTGTTATATTTCCATGGAGAAGTGCTTCAATGTGTAACCGTGACAACAGCTGAGGTATGAAGGCCTTGAGGCGAGGAAGAGTGACATCTGGAACAGATATTTAGACAGCTTGAATCAATCACAAGAGTTTTTAAAACACTGAAGCAACCCCATATAAAAACGACACGTCATAACACATTAAGCATTTAAGTTTATATTCACAATCTCTTCCCCTCCCTTCATTAGATATAACAGGTTTTTGTCTCTAAAGCGCTTCTGTCATGCAATAAATATAGTAATGGGGATGTGTCAGTATATCCAGCTTATGCTTTGAATGCACAAAACGTTTGACCCAGACTCCAGGGAAAGTGTTAAGTGCCACAGAAGAGCATTAACTAAACAGACTTGCTCTCCAGGGAACACTAGTCTGGTCTGTCAGAGAATGCCTCAAGCCATTACACCAAATAAATAAATAAAAACAAACAAATAAACAAACAAACATTAAAAAGACAGGAATAGCCATGACCACAGGTCTGGCTTCGTATTATTCAGTAAAATCACAATACAGAAAACAAATTTAGACACAGTGGCTGCCATTTAGTCTAAAAGTGGGCTTATCACAAATAGATGTGTAAAACAATATTAAATGTTAAAACTGTCCATATTAATATAAAACACAGGTTTCCTGTGATAACCAGGCGATTTTTACATGTCATTACTATTCATGGAGATAATTCATTTGTACAGAAAATCTAAGGAAAACTAGGCCTGTCCAAAAAAACTGTCTATTAAAAAAGGCTCACCCGTATTAAAAAAAATGTAATATAAAAAGAAAACCATGCCATCATGATACTGCTCTCCCCAAAATACCCCAGAGTTGTCCAACTGATAAACAAAATACTGCTCTTTTTACACAGAGATGAGGCCTCATATTTGATCGGTTTGAAAAGACTGCAAGGACATTTAGCAGTCTTTTACAGAACATACCCTCAGTTGAAATATTACAACCTGGTAAACGTTCAATAAGCACTGTCTTTGTTTTTAGTAAAACCCAGCCTATTTTCATACAATATCATACACATTTTCTGGCTCCTGGTCCTTGGTTTGGTTCTTTCAACCAAAGAGGTTGGGCAGCTCTGAGTAAGCAGTAGTAACAAAATAAATAAATAAATAAATAAATAAATAAATAAAGTGAGGAGCTTTTCTGTGTACCAATGGATAAGCAAAATGTAACCCAACGGTCGTTTAAAAGACTTGACAGCACTGTCTTACCATCCAGAGCCTCCTTGAGTTCATCTTTGGTCCAGGCCACCTCTGTCATTAACAGTCTCAAGTAATACATGGCGTGCTGGTGTGGTTGCTCAGCCCGGAAATTGTTTAAGGATCTCATGTACTGAAGGAAGAAGAAGAAAAAAAAAAAAAAAACATGGGTAGGAACAATTGCCAGTCCAGTTTGTTTCCATCCTCCCTACAGTAGTTTTAGCTGCAGGGACACAAGTTTCCTCTCCTCCTAGCCTGCTTCCCACCATGTCACTCTGTGAGCTTTGTGTGTGCCCTTGCTATTTATTATTATTTATTTAGCAGACACCTTTATCCAAGGCGACTTACAGAGACTAGAGTGTGTGAACTATGCATCAACTGCAGAGTCACTTACAAATACGTCTTACCCGAAAGAGGTGAAGTGACTTGCTCAGGGTCACACAATGAGTCAATGGCTGAGGTGGGATTTGAAGCGGGGACCTCCTGGTTACAAGCCCTTTTCTTTAACCACTGGACTACACAGCCTCCTATTTAGTCATGTGCATCTATAGCTACTACTGAACTTGCAGAAGTAGGGGGTTATTAAAGGATACTGTTAAGCAATCAAACCTGATTTAGAAAAAGAGACATCAATGTTTGTCTCATGGCTTAATGAAATGAAGACTCTTGGAAAATTTTAGATGTTAATGTCAATTTAAAACTGACAGTATAGTTTATAAAGGTCCCACCCATAGCTAGCTTGAAAAACACTCTGAACCAGAACAACTGCTTCTATGGAATAAAACAAGCTGAGATTTTAAAAGGTGCACACCCTGTTTAACTACAGTGATTTTTTTGTGTCAGCTTGTCTTTCAATAATTCCTGGAAGACATATTAATCTCAGCTAGATTCAGAGTTTAAAATGCCAGGTTGCGACAGAAGAGAGCCTTATTTTACACAAGGGCATACTGTCAATTATCAATTGACACATTTCCAGAGATTTCGAAATGTTAAACTGGGATAAGGCACTTCACCTTTAAAAAGCATGTATAAATTAATTATAAGCTCCACAACTTCAGAGAGGTTCGCAGTTCACCTGCAAGTCCTGTAGAACAGGGGTCTCCAACCCTGGTCCTGGAGAGCCCCTATCCAGCAGGTTTTATAGGTGTCCTTTACATCATCAGTGGCTAAAGATCTGGAATACCTGTTAATCTTGACTAATTAAGCCAATACATTGGTTCAATTATGTAACAGAGATTGGTTGAAACGAAAACCAGCAGCCACAGTAGCTCTCCAGGACCAGGGTTGGAGACCCCTGCTCTACAACATTACTTTGCACACATCAGGTTAAGACCTTTCATTAATAATGCAGTGGAAGCTTACCGCCTCCTTAATGATGTCAAATCTCTTCTCGTCAATCTCAAAGGTGGCCATTTTTTCAACGATCTTCTTCAGCAGAATGTGCTGCTTGTCATTATAGCCCTTAACAGAGAGCTGTGGAGAGGCATAAGAAACGGTACTGTACTTTACAATGATGTGCTGGATGGGGCATACACGCTGCTGAAGACAACAGCACTCTCAGAAACAGGTGGGGTGGCAAGGGTTCATAAAATCTACCTCAAGTGTTTACCCAGTGTATTTATTCAATAAGGTTCACTTTTTATTCTGTATTATATATTTTACACTGCAGTACACAGAAACGGTTATAAATCAGTCTGAATGATTTAAAGGCATAATTATACAGTAGGCACCAATTAATGCTCCAGACTTTCCCTAACAATTACACAGCGAAAACCAAAGTCAATATTGACAGATAGCTGAAATGGCTCTGTAAACTGTCAAGCTATATCAGTTATTATAACAGAGCAGGCTAGAGAGAAACTAACAAAAAGCACTTCACAATTATTCAACATCTTGTCCTACAGAGCTCGTAAATGGAGAATTACTTTGCTGTTGTTGCAGTAACCAAGCTGTGAAAACTGGAACTCGTGTCTTTCCCATGACATGAAACACTGAAAACAAGCCTTTAGCCCTGTTCAGATGGCTGGATAACTGGATTTGTACAAAAAATGTATTCAGCTGAATCATAGAAGTAAATCAATTTTAAAGCTTTAAAACTAAACTGGAGTAGTTTGTTTCTGTAGGAAAAATAGATAAAATCATGCTACATGACATGCAACTCAACCTTGATATATTTACACCCTACTGCCCCTCCATCCACCATTGTGAGTGTTACTCGTGTTCATATCACCACACTGCACAGAACTCCAGTCAACTGAATAGGAATACACAGTAGCTTACCGGAATCTGCTGTGCAGAAACCCCCTATTAAGCTAAAATAATGCATACTACATTTAGTCATGTGCATCTATAGATACAACTGCTGTTCACTCTCTGTATTGGAGAGCAGTGATACTCCTCCATACAAGGACAATTGGAATACCATGTGAGTAGGAGTGAAAATAATAAAGAAAACCGTTTTTGTTAACATGCAGTGCTTCTCTCTGCGTGTTTATAAGAAACACTCAGTCTATTGGCACAGACAAGACTTGTGTATTTTGCATATTGTATAAATCTGGCTTTAAAACTAGATGAAATAATGTCCATACAGATCCTGCATAATTTTTTTTAAATTTTTTATTTTTTTACCTGGTTTGCTTTATTATTTCTTTAATAGAATTACCATCATTCTGCATTAAATCAAACAGCGCTAGATCAACTGTCCAACTGCATCAAAACTTTTACTGTGCATGCGCCACCTTCTGGTTTTTGAGAAGTGTAGCAGCTGCTATTTATTTTTTCATGCATTAAATTTGCATTTTTCGCTTGTATATAGTCATCATGCCTCCTGAAGTTTGGCTAGATTCCAACGTTCTGTCCTCCCGGTAGTTTGATACAGCAGAATCTGGCAAGTACCAGACATGTTGCCTTCACTGGAACATGCACAATGGACATGACAATGTTAGGGTTACCAACTTGCATCATTTAATTTAGATTTCACCAAGTTTATCAAAATATAGAACATGCTAAACATTTTCCATACATCTAATACTTCAATTATTCTAGAAAAACTAAGGAACATGTCACAGTGAAATGCAACAACGTGTTTGTTCCAATTGAATGCCCCAACAGTTCAGTTAAAGAAGTGGAACAAGTCTTTAAAATGCTTTTTTTTAGCACTCACATCAATGATCCAATTACTGCTTATTGAAAACTGCTTTTCATTTCTTTTGTTTTACTTTCATTTGGGAAATCTAGATTTGAAGTAACATGCAGTAGCTTGTGGCCAAAACACTGAGCTGACCTAAAACACAAGAAGTGTTCAAGTACCAGTTTAAACTTTCCACACCTGCAATGCACATGGTATTATAAAAAGCAAAGAACAAATATATTCTTCTAATAATGAGTAGCTATTAAAGCCTGCACGCTCCTGGAGTCTAAAATGAAAACTTGGATACGTTTAGTTGTTAAAGCAGTAGCAGGAAAGCATGTAAGAAAAGGAAAGAAAACCAGAAGGTAGCACCTTAAAACCCAGCTCAGAGAAAGAGCCCCTCCCTCATGTTTTAACGTGCACGCAGTTGTTGTGTATAGCGCCGTGTCAGACAGGTTATAATGGTGAAAGCAAAAGGGCTGACAACAAACCTACAGAGAACTGCAGGCAGCAAGTGCATCCTTCCAACACTCCAGCCTCAAGCCGCTTCCCCTCCTTCCCCCTGTGCTTCTACTTACAAGGACTGCATTCATTCCTGATGCTACGGTATAGACCAAGCCCGAGAGCCGTGCTGCATAGGTATACTCTTTTAAATCATCCTTCAATAACCTGAGAAACAGGTATGTCATGTTGCAATGGAGAGGGTCGACATATAGGTAGCGACTAACAAAAAGAAAGCAAAAAAAGAGACATGTTTGGGTTTGGTTTTTTTTGGTGTGGGTGCGCTACCTCCAGCATGGATGAGGAAACTAACTGAGTATGTATATGCAGCCTAATGACCAGCTTACAAGTAAATGGGAGGAAGGTGGGTGAAGGATGGGGGTGATCAGGAAAAAATAGCCTAGCTGAAGAACCTAAGAAGGAGGTTTCTCTTTTCCATTTTGGTGAATCAAAATCTATGGATGACAGGATTTGGTTGGGTTATGGCATTACCAACACTTAATTTTAAGAATGTCCAACCATCAGTATACACACACACACACACACACACACAGTTAAAACCGTCTAATCCAGCTCCTCTACATATCGGCATTCTGTATATATCGGCATGATTTTTGCATCCTGACCAAATCCCTATTGAAGTGAATGGTGCGATACCCTCTATAATCCAGAACCTGTCTATTCTGGAATCCAGCATGGTTTTTAAGTCTCTTCTGCCTAAAATCAATGTAAATCTGTGCAATCCAGCACCAGGTCATGTGATTTTTCTTTTACAAGTTTAAAACTTGTATAAAAAACAAGTCCTGCTGGCACGATTCTGAATTGCACAGGTTGTGCTTCTCAAAAAAGCTGAACGTTTACCAAAACGTTACATGGTGCCGGATTGCAGTCAGAATTCCACTGATTTTAGGCAGAAGAGACTTAAAAACCATGCCGGATTCCAGAATAGACAGGTTCCCGGAGGACAACGCAGCTCTGGGCAGCTTACAGGCAAGCCCGCAGGCACCCTGCCAGTCTACAGGAGTCGCTGGTCGCTGGTCTGAGGTGAGCCAAGGACACCCTGGCCGACTTAAGCCCTCCCTACCCAGATGACACTCGGCCAATTGTGCGCCACCCCTTGGGAGCTCTCGTCCATGGTCGGCAGTGGAATAGCCTGGACTCGAACCGGCGACCTCCAGGCTATAGGGCGCATCCTGCGCTCCATGCGGGGCGCCTTTGAGGGTGCCCCATTCGGGAGCCCCCATATAGCATCTTTTAAGCAAAAACTATGATAAATAACTGTGTGAAATGTAATACCAACATCTTTGTCAGGGTGTTTTTTTTTTTTGTTTGTTTTTTTGTTTTTTAAATAGTTTTTTATAAGGCTGTTCACCTATTAAATTATCTGCTTTTTAATTATTTTACTAGAGGGGGTAAACAAAAAACTAAAATCACACACTTACATAGCCAATTGAGAAAGTATTTTCAGTGGCAATGGACAATCTGGTTGTAAAGCAGGGTGAACTTAATGAACGGATGTAGCTCACCCCAAAATGAATACTTATAGTTAAGGATACAATTTTGTCAAGGTGATTTTTAGTACATTTCACGGGCGAGTTGTGGAAAAAAAAACAAGAATTCACAGAAAAAAGGTCACCAAATAATGTAGGTTTAGCTACATCAACATACACAAGAGCTTTTAAATAGTACACAAAAAAAACAATAATATAAAGACTATTGCTTTTTACTGCTGGCAAGTTTAAATGCTACTTTAGAAGTACAAAACTTAGTTAAAGGTCCTTTCACACCAACAGAACATTGTTTTTTTTAGAATACTGTTCGATGCAGGCTTTCACACTGCATAGCGTAACAATGTCTGAAATTCGAGGGTTTACGGTAACATACGATCTGTTCATTTTCATGCTCGCTCAGCTACACAATACAAATCTCATTCACTGACCTACAGAGCTACACATACATGCTGTGTGCATACACAACCAAACAATTTACAGATACTCGCATATTTGTATTTTCAGTGCATGACATACTGCATTTTAAAGGAAATAAAGGCAGTGCCTAACCAAATGTGCTTTTGCATCCATTTCCAAGATTTCACAGACTTTTGTTCAAATTCATGATTTTCGTGACCTCCATGACAAACTCGTATCCTTAATTCTAGTATACTTTGAAGATCGTGACTGGTCAGCGTGTCGAAATATATCAATTCATAAGTTGCCTCCAAAATCAGTTTATCCGTCTTATATTTTGATATGAATTGTTCTGCTGGCAACTCTAAATAAATCACCACTTTCAAAGCGTTTTAAACCATCATGGAAAACAGAAACCACTTGCTGTTTCTTCAGCTAATCAGATGATGTTTGAGTACTTACATACATCCCATAGATGGTATTTTGAAGGTCATAGCTCAAGCCAGCTAATTCTGCTGCATATGCATACTCGTTGAGAGAATCTTTGAGGAGCTCAAGGTATAAATAGGCCATGTTACAATGCAATGGATCCACATAAGCAAATGGGCTGAAAGAGAATGTCACAATTAAGACTTATTCCCCCCAGCCATCCCGTGTGGGTTTTCAATCCCACATCACTGGACCATGAATAAGACAGAAACATGTCTCCATTAAAATACAAGCTGGTCTATTTTAATGATCTAAACTTAATTCATAAGCCTGTTTTTAAGCAGTCCTAGTACTGTATGTCTGTTGAATGTAGTATTATTTAAGTGGATCAACAAATCACCCCTGGGTGAAAACACAAGCAGGACTGACACAGAGTTAAAAAGGCTTCTGTTCAGTTTAGATCATTAAAATAGACTTTACGGTACTTGGCCTATACATTGCATTTTGCAGTTAACATTTAGCCAAAAAGATTTTTAAGAGTTCAGTAAACAAGTAACATGGTTTAAACTGGACAGCTGTGACCTATTCATGTAAAACAATCTAGCAAGAAAATCATGGCAATTGAGACCAACATTGTATACAATAAAAAGAAAAATCAAAGAGCAATGTAAAATACAATCAATTTTAAAATCAGATCACCAATTTAACAATCTGACAAAGAAAATATAAATGCCCCCCCTCCCCCTAGTCCCATCAGTAAAGTGACACTGATAAAGCATAAGGATTCTCCAACATCTAGCAGTTACAGACAGATTGTTAAGACACAAGAACATGCATGTCCCTGTACAATACATATACCTTCCTAAATATGGAATTCACTCCAACAAAGTGGTAGCTGCAAGAATTAGTGCCGTGTACATACCTGAAAAATTCAAAGTTGAGGCAAGCTTTTGGCAGGAAGAATTTGTCATCCTGTTTAAACCACACTTTGCTCATTGCAGTGTCCTGTGGTAAAAGGCGAATGTGTATTATTATTGCAGTGTTCAATTGTACACCCAGTTACACATTAATAGGTTTACACCCAAATGATTTGTTATATAGGCTATTCTATTTCTAGGAAACACCTATAGAGCAGCCATTTTAAACATGGACTTATAATAAAGACCTGAGTAATAGGTAAGCTCTTTACATGAACAGTTTCACATATAAACCTTTACAGTAGAAAACACATTACTTTTTCCTTTACCTTTATAAGAGAAGGGAATGAAGGAGCATCCTTTTCCAGGGGATAAATTTCAAAGTTCGTAGGGATAAATTCATTCTTCATAGGGAGCTTAAACTTTCCATTTAGGTCAGCATTTTGCCATTTCTACATTAAAACAAACAAACAAAAAGTTACAATTTATTATAGCTGACTTCATGGTGTCCTGGACAACATTTAAATTGGGGTGAGGGGCAGACCTGGAGCCAATTACAATATCATTGCAAATGAACATTGGCACACCTGCTTAACTGTAGTAACTATTACATGTAATTGTCTATTTGTGATTTATTGCTTGGTTATTTAGAATAAACGTGTTAATGTGTGTAGTTGATGTTACCTAGTAGTATAATTACTGCAGCATAACTGTAATCAAACTGAAAAGCATTGTAATTGTAATTCCAGCAAACAATGCTTCTGTAATTGTAGTTACAGATTGTGAGGGAATGCAACACATCTTACAGACCACATTTTGTCCTTCACCAGCACATGGTACAATTATTTAATGTCATTGAATGGATAATTATTATGTTAAAATGTCTTATTTCCTGTGTTGTCCATATCTCAGAGATTTTTTTTTATTTTTTTAAAACATAATCCTCGATTGTCATAAATCATCAGCTTTTATTCAGGTGAAAGAATTTCTACATGCATTTTGAAGCCTTGGTTTGAATTCTCTTTAAAAGGCCATGTTGCATGGTTGAAAGCTACTTGAGATGATTATGTAAGAGGGATTGCATTTATTTATATTATATGTACACTGGAGTCATTGATGAAATTATATGACGAATCACCAAATAAAAAAAATTTAAAAAAAGGTTTACAACATTTTGTAAAAAAAAGTTTTGACTCTGGTTTAAATAAAAGTCAAATAATAGATGGGTTGCTGTGAATTACAAGGTTATAATTGCATCCAGGGGTTCAGGTGACATCATAGACCACGAGCATTCACCAGCGCCCTGAGATGCAACTACAACCGAAAATAATTCACTACATTTTTTAGAAAATACAGTACTGTGCAAAAGTTTTAGGCAGGTGTGAAAAAATGCTGTAAAGTAAGAATGCTTTCAAAAATAGACATGTTAATAGATTATATTTATCAATTAACTAAATGCAAAGTGAGTGAACAGAAGAAAAATCTAAATCAAATCCATATTTGGTGTGACCACCCTTTGCCTTCAAAATGGCATCAAGCATCAATTCTTCTAGGTACACTTGCACACAGTTTTTGAAGGAACTCGGCAGGTAGGTTGGCCCAAACATCTTGGAGAACTAACCACAGTTCTTCTGTGGATTTAGGCAGCCTCAGTTGCTTCTCTCTCTTCATGTAATCCCAGACAGACTTCGATGAAGTTGAGATCAGGGCTCTGTGGGGCCATACCATCACTTCCAGGACTCCTTGTTCTTCTTTACGCTGAAGATAGTTCTTAATGACTTTCGCTGTATGTTTGGGGTCGTTGTCATGCTGCAGAATAAATTTGGGCCAATCAGATGCCTCCCCTGATGGTATTGCATGATGGATAAGTATCTGCCTGTACTTCTCAGCATTGAGGAGACCATTAATTCTGACCAAATCCCCAACTCCATTTGCAGAAATGCGCCCAAACTTGCAAGGAACCTCCACCATGCTTCACGCATTGCCTGCAGACACTCATTCGTATGCGCTCTCCAGCCCTTCGGGCGAACAAACTGCCTTTTGCTACAGCCAAATATTTCATATTTTGACTCATCAGTCCAGAGCACCTGCTGCCATTTTTCTGCACCCCAGTTCCTGTGTTTTTGTGCACAGTTGAGTCGCAGCCTTGTTTCCACGTCGGAGGTATGGCTTTTTGGCCGCAAGTCTTCCATGAAGGCCACTTCTGACCAGGCTTCTCCGGACAGTAGATGGGTGTACCAGGGTCCCACTGTTTTCTGCCAGTTGTGAGCTGATGGCACTGCTGGACATCTTCCGATTGCGAAGGGAAGTAAGCATGATGTGTCTTTCATCTGCTGCAGTAAGTTTCCTTGGCCGATCACTGCGTCTACGGTCCTCAACGTTGCCCGTTTCTATGTGCTTCTTCAAAAGAGCTTGGACAGCACATCTGGAAACCCCTGTCTGCCTTGAAATTTCTGCCTGGGAGAGACCTTGCTGATGCAGTATAACTACCTTGTGTCTTGTTGCTGTGCTCAGTCTTGCCATGGTGTATGACTTTTGACAGTAAACTGTCTTCAGCAACCTCACCTTGTTAGCTGAGTTTGGCTGTTCCTCACCCAGTTTTATTCCTCCTACACAGCTGTTTCTGTTTCAGTTAATGATTGTGTTTCAACCTACATATTGAATTGATGATCATTAGCACCTGTTTGGTATAATTGTTTAATCATACACCTGACTATATGCCTACAAAATCCCTGACTTTGTGCAAGTGTACCTAGAAGAATTGATGCTGTTTTGAAGGCAAAGGGAGGTCACACCAAATATGGATTTGATTTAGATTTTTCTTCTGTTCACTCACTTTGCATTTAGTTAATTGATAAATATAATCTATTAACATGTCTATTTTTGAAAGCATTCTTACTTTACAGCATTTTTTCACACCTGCCTAAAACTTTTGCACAGTACTGTATATGGATTCCACGACTTTTATTAAAATGAATAGGTTTATAGTTTTAAAACACAGTAAAACATCACACATAAATAAAGTTAAAAACGCAGTCAGTTTTCTTTGTTGTGTTTTTGTTTTCTTGGTCTTCTAGTATGTGAATTTCAAGGCACATTTTCAGTAATTGGAATTTTTTGTAAATAAACATCCGCCAGCAGTTTAAAAGACATACAAAGAATTCTGGGAAAGTCATAATTTAGTCAGGTGTCGCCATTTTGCTTAATTAAGACTTTTCATATGGGCCGAGATGCAATTACAGTACTTATCCATGTATTATTATAAGATTATAGCATTTTTAAATTATCCTTCAATTACAATGACACAATTAAAACCAACATGTGCTTCCTGAAAGCCCTGAATTTCAATCACAAAGCCTTGGGTTACAAGAAACTGTTCCACATTCATCTGGTGACAAAACGGAGGGACTGGATAGTCATACTCAATGGAAACTTCACTAAATTAACTATGTACTCTCTCTCTCTCTCTCGCTGCTGCTGGCTGATGTAATTAAATTCCAATTCCAAGCACAATTCACCTTGATGGTCTCTTCTGGGAGAGCTTCCTGCTTGTAATGTGTCCCATACCATTCTTCTGTCTTATCAGTTTGTCCTTCAAATGATTTGGAAACTACTGCCACCCTAAAACAAAACAAACAAAAAAACAGAAAGGCGTTTTAATGCAGATCTTACACACATACTGTGTTGTATTGCCACCACATCGCCTTTGAGCCAAAAACAAGATTAGGGAAAGGAGAATTAGGGGTCTGCCGCTTGATCTTAACGAAGCAAGGCTGGGTCTGGTTAGTATTCCACAGAAAATGAAGTGGTTCTCCAGATGCTTGTAAAAATGTGTGTGTGACATGTGTATTGAAGGATGGTTGCCTCCACTACATCTCCAGCTAGGAATAATAAACAGGTTTTCAGACTCTACACAGCCAAAGGCTTCAAGGACACATTATTTTCCGTTCAACAAGAGTATGAAGAAAAAAAAAAGCATTGAAATCTGCTTTGTTCAGAGCTTTTGCAAACAACAATTTTATTTAACACACTGCAGGCACTAGCCTGTATGATACAGATTAGACAGCAGGCTGTCCAACTGGTATCTGAACCACAAATGAATATCTGCATAGTGTAAGAGACTGCAGCAGATATTAAATATTCACATCATGATTCTTTTGATGATGGCCTATAATAGGACTGCTTGTAAAAGGCTCTAGCTGCAGCCTGACACAGAGAGAGACCAATATATTATATTTTCTATACACAGCCCCTTTCCTGGCACAGACTGTAATCTCGGGTATTTGCATTTTGCCATCAGCAGATACCCGTTATTCACTAAAAATGTAGAATGTCCAATTATTTTTTGCCCCCTTGCCACAGCAATTCCCCACACAGCTCAGGAGAACTGAAGGTTCAGTGGGTATCCTCTCATCCGACGACCAAGCCAGCTTCCTCTTCTACACCCAGGAACTCGGGAGAGGATGTTAGCGAGCTGTGCTCACTAGGTGCCTTGCCGATAGGGTCCACTGTAGCGCGATGAGGAGAAACAGTCCCTTGCAGCTTTGCCTCTCTAACCGATGGGAGCGCCAGAGCCACTGCAATGCTCCCTCTGCAATCCCCAGCAAAGAACTCGCCCAGCCAGGATGCAAGCCTGCACTACCCTGATTAAGACTCATCCTGCATACCACACGACTCACCGCGGGGACCTGTGTGTGCGTTTACAGACACACACACACACAAACTCTGGTTACTAACTAGTCAGGAATCAAGGAGCACAATTTAACACTAGTACAGTAAATGCATGCCCTTACTTGCTATGCTCTTTGTAGACTAACACATTGTGCACATTTTGGACAATGTATGCCCTAAAGGGGGATATCGGTTACTGCATTTAATGAACTGCCTACCGCCGAGTGGGGTCCAGCTGTATTTTTCAATTAACCATGCTCATTATCATGCTCTGCTATTTTTACCTTGGCAATGATTAAATTACAAGAACAGAGAAATAAAAGACCAGTTTGCACTGCTGAGAGATTTAAAAGGACCTTATTAGAGTTGCTTTAATGGGTAAAAGTGTGCCACGTTAAAAGAATAAGATCACCCGCTATAGAAGTAGCTTCTTGTTTCTTTGTAAATGCCAAACTCGGGGCTTCTCTTCAGAAGATAATTAACGTACAACTTAATTTCACTGTGCAGTATTTTAAAGCTTGTATGACAAGGCGTTTGTGACATTATAAGCAGGATCAGGCTGTGCCCAGACTGCAGTCTAATTAAGACTGGGGTTGGTTCTCCTCACTGCAGCACAGCAACACCTACTGGTCAGGCACCAGGTTGAAAAGGGTACAGGGTCACTATGAGCATGTTTTGTAATACACAGCATCTCAAGACAGTTTCGGGTCAACTGGTCATTCAGGAGAACAAACGTTGCTTCAGATTTCCACCTGCAACTTACCTGAAGGAGGCTGTAACTATTTTATGTTCTGGTACAGCTGCTTTAAAAGACATTATGTTAAAAAAAGAAGAAAAAAAAAAGAGACAAACACTTACAATGCAGTAACCACTGTAGCTGGAATCAATTTAAAAGAAATTACCAAATAAAATCTGTGACAAAACTATTACAAATTAGGTTACCTATAATTGCCAACAACACCACAGATCCTTGGAGTGCGAATGTTCTAAAATATTGCTTACTGTTTTGATGGTGTTGCTATTCTTATAGCAAGTACCTAACAAACATTTGTAATTGTATTTCCCGTTTATAAGGGTCAGTTATCTTTAAGTTTGCTTGTTTTGTTATTTGGTACTTCTTTAAAGCCACTGCAAAGATAAGCTACCCATACCTAAAGCACAGACCCAGCACATGTCACACACATTGGTATTAATGGAAACCTGGGCTGACTGACCTCATGTTCTCTGGTCTCAGTTTATCCAGCACCATTTCAATGAGGTCAGGCCTGAAGTCTTCCAGCAGGTACTCTGCAGCAAGCACCTCCTCAAGAGGATAATACTGAAACAGAAGGACAGATCAGTTCTTACAGTCTGCAAACAGGGGGTTGGAAAAACACGGTACATTGAACAAGCTAGAAGGGCATTCCATGAAACCGTAAGGTTTGATACAGTGTTAAAATCATTATGAGACCAATGACAAGTCAAATGTGAGGTTTATAACCTTCTTATAACAGGTTTTAATACAACATATCAAAAAAAGGAGTAGAATTTTGTACCCTTCATTAATGTTGTTCCTAAAAGCAACATAGTGTTATACTGACCCCTACTGTAAAATAATATTGTGGATAAAGCATGCACAAATAAAGGAAGTTAACTAGTTTCAAATCCTCCTATGATTTATGAGAGAAATCTTTGCTTTCAGATATTAAAACCACAGCCAAAGCATTTGCCTATTTGATTGATTTTCTTTGGTTTTTAGAGCTCTTAACATTTTATCTACCAGAAACAGCAGGACAAAAATAAAAACAAGTAGCAAAATACAGTAGTGTTGAAAACCTGCTATAGGACACTAGGTCACTTTGTGATTAAATAAAATAAATAAACAAACAAACAAACATGTCCCTTTTGAGTATTTCGAAATACTAAAATAAATTAGTAAACAAATGATTCTTATACTAATTTTACTAACTGCTTCTACATATCTTGCAATTAAGTGTTTTACAGTTTTCACACTTGAAAGAGCTGCATATACTTCTGTATGTTATTTCAGGAAAGATATTTTCAATACGTTAAATGGAAGCAACACTAGGGGTATGCATTTTGTAGTAGGCTATCCAAAGCAGCAACAAAAAATAATGTTGATTAAAAACATGGAACCTACGTGCAACATCCCAGCTATTTTTGAAGTGTACCCACGAGGGCGCTCCTTATCTTTAAACCTAAATGCCACAGTATTCAAATCCTGAAAGACAAACAAAACATTAACACATTAAAAAACGTTTTAACAACTGCTCAGGGGACTCTAAAACTGGACTTTATTCACATGCAATTTAGCATGGGGAATATTTATGTTAGTCATTCTGTCATGACAACCATGTAACCTTTAGAGCTCAAGGATTAGGCATTTTATAACGTCAATGGCCTAAAAGATGTAGTCATGTGATCAGATGCCTGGTTTAACAGAATATAAGATTAAAATCATTAACTTTGCATTTTATAAAAAAAAAAAGTAGGTTTAGAAATACTAAAAAATGACATAACATTTGGATGAAAAGTCTTTCAACATCCTAACAGCTATGGATCAAATTATATATAATCAATACAATAAACGTGACTCATAAGACACTTCTTTATCGTTTGCAATAGCAGCCAGGAACTCTATTCCACTCACTGTGTCTCCTATTAGTCACATGATTGTTTGATAAACCACTGTAAGATACAGATACATAATTTAGTGCAGCACTGGTATCAAAACACTTCTAAAGAGAAATGCATGATTTATAAAACAGTGATTATTATGGTGTATACCTTGCATTCCTGGAAAACCCACTCCTGAGGTCTTTCAATGCGCAACTTCTGGATGTACTGAAACATGTGAAAAATGATATCTTCAACATGTACTGTGTGGGAGAAAAAAAATGTCTTTGTCCAAAAACATTTGATGCAGAGATGGCAGTTCAGGATGTGCTCTTATATATAATTACTGCACAGTGCTCATACTTACAAAGTCCTTCCTCAGTCAGGTCTACGTTGATGATGAAAAACATGAAGCCCTTTGCCCCTTCTTTCTGACCCCCAACAAGGGTATTTACCCAACCTTCGAAAACAAATAGAAACCATTACTGCATAGTAAAGAGGCACACCTCTCAAAGAACTACAAATATTGACTGTACTTGAGACTGTCTCTCTAGTATAACACTGGCCCGTCTCTAACTGAGCAGACTTGTGCCTAATTAAATCAAGTTAGTCACAAAATTCAGCTGGGTACAAAACGTGAAGAATATCCACAACACCAATATGAAGCATGTATCTCAGAACGGTTAACAAGATGAAAGCTGTTTGAAAAGCAGCAGCATTGACCGCCAATATTCCTGCCTTTTACTGTACCTTTGGATTTGAGCTCCGACAGCAGGCTCCCAGGTCCTTCATGTCCAATGAGATGACCCAGATAGTGACCCGGGTTTGATTTGTAATGCTTCTGAAGGTCCGGGATGGGGAATGTAACATACAGGTTTCGTATATCCTTAATAGGAACCACCTTATAAAATTGCTACAAAAAAAAAAAAAAAAGGAAACATTAGCTTTAAGCAAAACGTAAGCAGATATGGAGGATAGTCCATGCCAAAATTAAAAATGAATGAATGAATGAATGAATGAATGAATGAATGAATGAATGAATAAAAAATATATAAACATTGAATAAATAAAACACAGACGTTTATTTATTCATTTCCATATTTATTTCCATATTTAGTCATTAATTTATTTATTTATTCGTTTATTGAACAATTTCCACTTTGCTTTTTACATTTCAATCCGTACATTTCTTGTTTTCTTTTAACATTTCACTTAGACAAAAGCACTTCTGTCAATCAAAGCCAGTGGGCAGTATCAATTACACCACTGGCTAATCCAATAGCTGTTGGTCGTGGCATTTGATTGAGTTTGACTACATTTTTAGAGCTTGAAATACAGAGCCAAATCTAGTGTCATTATTGTATTTGTTGAGAAACACATATACAAGTGCGTTGTTTCAGTACTTAATTTTAACCCTTTAAAAGAACCGGGATCGTGTTAACACGATCATACTGAAGTGGGCTTCTAGGACCGCGATCGTGTAAACACGATAAAAAAAAAATAGTACTTCGTTTTGAGGACTTACAGGGCCACCGTACTTTGCAGTACAGGCTTGAAACACATATCACTGCACAGCGGAGGGAGTGATGTTCACTTCCTGATAGGTTATCATGTGACGTCACTGAGAGGGGCAGTGAGTGTTAAAGGGCGGAGGCAGTTTACAGCAGCCAGGAAGAGACAAATGCAGACACAAAACATCACAGGAACTTGTTTAGAGCTAATTAAAAAAAGGGGGCAACACTGTAAATCTGATGTATGAGACTTAATTATATTAGAACATTTATTCTGTCTCGTGTGTTAATATGTTTTTACAACATTTATAAATAAAGAAACGAGTGGATATAAGCATATACTATTTCATGAACTAAATGTATGAAGTACTTTTTTTTCCTTATTACCTATAATAATGAAAATAATAACTTACTTTATTTATAAATATTTATTTTGAGAAAATAAATCGAGAGTAGTGTCCATTATTGCGTATAAACACCCTGAGAATAAATATGTATTATGTCATTGCAATCAGGTGAAATAATATCTTCTAATCTGCCCAAACATCAATATTTTTCAACAAAACTTTCAGAAAGTATTGTAAGGTCCCTTGGGTCATAGAATAACATGTTTTTATACATGTATCTCTAGGCACAATACATAATAAAAAAATTAATTAATTCATAAATAAATAATATGGAAATAAAGAAATGAATAAATAAATAAATGCATTTATTTATTCATTAATTTAGATATTTGTTTATTCATTAATTTATTTATTTTTAATTTTGGCATGAAATATCTTCCATAAGCAAACACCTTCTGTCATATTGGGTGCTGTTGAGGTCAAACGAGAACCAGCAGCCCTGCTATGATAGCCCACACTATGGATAAGTTGTCTGCTCTAGGACTTTTCTTTGCAGCCATATTTAGTGGCCAATATTAGTTTAGCTTAAAATGTTCAGGGAATGGCTAAACATTTGGGAGAAGTGAATTAAACTTAAGCACCATTACATTAAGTGGGGAACAGTTTGAACATTCCATGCTAAAAAACATTCACTTTTCCTGTATTGTGTGAATAGTCTGGGCTTCACTGTGATGGCAATGATGAAATCCAGCATAGTTATACTTTGACTATCTAAAAGTGCAGCTGTCCTCATTTCTTATTTACTCATTTGCACTTATTTGAACCCCCTTTCCCTATAGTTGCCCCTGCTGAGTATGTATTTATAACATGGTTACATTTCTCCTCACTGTGAAATTCATTAGAAAGTCACACAGAGGCTGTCTTACCCTGAGGTGCTCCTCTTGGAAAGGGTGCTCTGGAAACTCAGGGACTGGGACATTTTTGTTCTCTACCTCCGAAAACAGCTTCACAACCATGCTGGTCAAGTCATCCAGGGACTCTGGGAAGGAAATTAAAAAACAGGCCAACGTCAGTCCCACTATCCATCTGACAGGCTGCTTAACATATCCTGCACCTTAATAGTATTTCCAGCCTCAAAGCCTTCACCGTTTTTTCTGTTTTTCAATCGTTGGATTAAATCCCTGTGCAACTGCCACAATATAGTGTTATTAAAAATGTTTGACCTGGCTCAAACGTTCTGGGATTTTTATTCACATATCAAAACATTCATATAGTGACGTACAAAAACCCAAATACATCTAATAAAATAAAAACTACATAGGTTAAAATTACTTCCAAACCAAATATGATGGCTATTCAATGAAGTGTATTAAAAGGTCAATCAATATTGATTTTGCAGATAACGATATGGATACCAAGAACAGAAAATCTATCAGCCTATACGATTATACCGATATTAATAAAACTAGATATTTTACTGAACGTAGCAGACAATGTGTACTTTTGAGAAATTCCATTATAAAAAGTCCTACTTTAACAGTGAAATAAAAAGTAGGACGTTTGAAAAGTGTTTCTATTACTTTAGTTCTGGTATCATTTGCACGCTTGGAATTACTTTATCAAATGGTTCTGTGGGTGTGCATGGCTTTGCTGGTACTTCTGGCGCTTTAATTAAACTCTGCTCTGCTTCCAAATATTCTTCTGGATGATGAACTTTTAGGTGACTCCAGATACTGGGTGTATTTTCCTGTTAGCACAGGATTTACCAAAAACTGATTGGATGTCAAAAACAGCTGAAAGAAACCGATTATAAAAAATTACTTCCCTAAAACAATGAACACCTGTTTTATTGTCTCAAAAACAATTAGACAAAATTCTCCTAAACATGGTTTCCACTGGTTTGACATAAATCAACCACATTTCCCTAATACATACTGTCTCGCTATTATCTGGAACAAAAGCACTTCAGCTTTTTGTCAGCTGCGTCGCTGGAGAGAATTAACCAGTACAAGCATCAAACTATGTTCCTTTTGTGCTATTCAAATGGGATGCAAAATCTAAACCTTGATGATGACGACAACACAGCTTGGTTACTCTTTCTCACTCACCTCTCCCGAGCACACACAAAGCCATGAGATTTGAGGAATAGGAGTTTGAGTGGAACTTCAGAAGCTCCTGACGTATATCTATACCCTCTTTCGATGGTCGAGTTTCCAAGGTCAACTTATTTCCTGTTAGGAAAAAAATGAGAAATGCAAATTAACACCTATTCTTCAAAAGGTCTTCAGTTCTCAGAATCCCAATATATGGTGCCATTTTTCTGCAGTTATTCAAGTACACATGACCACCTTTAAACAATGGGCTTTTGTTACGAAATAGTGTTGCAGGCTTCAAATCACTAGAAAATGGTCACATTTTTTCACTACCATGAAATGCATTTACTTCCTTCCTTCTCACATTTACGCATGGTTCTCCTATGAACAGTTTTCAGAAGTATCATTGTTGGGAAAGAAAAAAAAAAGGTTTTATATGGTCACTACACAAGCACAATATGCAGAAAAAAAGCACATTTTATACTATTGCTCAAGTTTGAATACTTCCCCAAACACTCTTACTCCATGGATAGCAATAGAAATTCCTTTTAGATGAGACAATTGGAACAGCACATTAAAACTCTGAATGCCTCAAATATGACAGCGGTGTACTAAGAAAATACAGAAGTCAGATATAAACCACAGTAACAACTACATACTAACAAACATCCAAGCTGTTAAATGTTGGGGTATATACGACACCATGTGCAACTCTTAAGTTTACAAGTAGGTTATCCAGTTAATAGGTGAATGTTCTGGTTTATTCTAGTTTAAACCCATTACGAGCCGAATAATCTCAGAATTAACCAATTGCTGACAAGTTCTTATGGATTTTCCTGTTTCTTCAAAGTTTACCGTATTCTGACAACTTGTTTATTACATTAAGCGGTTAGTCTAAATGCATTAGGGGCCCTTCTCAACCTAAAATGTATAACTGACACACACTACCTGCAGACAGTATTCTAAAAGTAACTCCAAGAATGCAAAAGCAGAAGCACTTCATATTCTAAGAGCTTTGTTTCGAACAGCCTCTGTTGCTTTGGGAAACAGTTTAACAACACAACAGATGTAAAGCAGAGAATCAATTATCTTTCCTGCTGCATCCTTACAGCGCTACAAAAAAAAAAGAGAATCTAAGGCGAATATGGAAGAGCTGTGTAGACAGTGCCATTTCACATGTTAATTTGATACATACAGTAACAGGGTTGCTTAAATATATACAGGTGTGCCAGAGTATTGTACAAGCTCATGTTACAGCAGGCCAACAAACAGACAGATGCTTGTAGCACATCACATTGAAGCCTTGAATCAATATTACCTCACGTCAATTTTTATTTTATTTTATTAAGTATACAAACATTTCAGACAATGCCTTCATCAGTATAAATGTTTCCCAGACTCATTTGTTACATAAGCCTCCCAGGGCTATGCAACCCAGACTTTCCAGCCTGGGATATACACTGCATCACAGTGGTAGAATAAAATAGTAAAACAGAACCTAATGGGACTCAGTCCCTTGTATATGTTGTGGTAAAAGTTGGAGAATGTGCAGAATAGCCTGCGATTGTGCACATTAACCTGAAGCCTTGGAGAATGCGCATAAATACAGGCATATCATAAACTGTCCGTTTAATATACATAGTCTACACGTGATTATGGAGAATGTGAATTTATCCAAAGCTATAGTCATTTTAATTTTGAAACAGGATAGCCTAATAAAATACACCCATAAACAAATCAGTGAACATAGTAATAAACACAGATTTTATTCCTGAAAACATTTCTTAAAATGTTTCATTTCCATTTTGAAACAGGAGAATAAAATGATTAAATAAATAATTATATCTTTTAGAAACAAGACTGTATACTATTTCACATTTGAACTCCTTCCACTAAACAGCATGACTGAACATAGAACACATGGTTGTCTAATACTGTAGTGTCACTTTTAATACAATCTTAACTTTTTAATGGTGAGTCGTCACTACTTGTTACAGCAGGGGAGTGTACTGTGATGTTTTGAGTTACACAGTATGTTCATATTCTTACATTTGCATTTTTTTGTTGGACACTTTGCTTTACAGTAGCATCTCTGATATCCCTGGCCACCACACAGACTGGAGCTTCACAATTTCCCTCAGGAGCTTTTGTCAGGAGCTACATCTTCAACCACAGGACAAATTGGAAACTGGTTCAGAGTGAAGAGCTGCTTCAGTTTTCCCTCTTTGGTACCTAGCTGATAGTATTGTCCATCTTCAACCGACATTATCACAGTCAGAATAATCCTTGGATCACTTCTGCCCTGATCAACATCTGGTATACATACCCTTGCTGTATAACCGACATTTCCAGGTGGAAATTTAGATTCTGAAGTCTTTTTCAATTTTTTTTGCCTGCTCTCCCAAGCCCTGCCACACTGAGATTCTATTTTGTGTAATTTTCCTCTTCTTAACGCACAGGTTACATGTGACAGTGCATCCTTCTGCCCCAGGTTCACTGCAAACAGCATGCACAGACTGGTTGCACTCTGAACATCTATGGGCATTCCCACATTCCCTTTGACAAACATGGCATTTTGCATCAACCTCATTCGCAGGTTCAACCTCCATTTCATCTTCTTTTCTGTGTTTTTGTTGTCATGTTCTTTTACACCAGGTTCCTCCTCTCTGTGTTCAACAACTCTTTCCAGATCTTCTTCTGTTTCTATTTCACCCAAGAGTTCATGAGGTATCGATGAGGCTCTCAGACCAATTTTAGCCTTTGTGCTGAACATAGCCTCATACAGGCTGTTTGATCCCCTCATGGTATGCACGGTTCTTCATGAACTGCACGAATTTCAATCCCTCTAACCACTTTTTAGTTGAGTTTGTTTGCAGCCAAGTAGTCAACATGTTTTTGACTGTGGCGAGGTTAAATAGTGAAGATGTTGATCAATTTGTATGCAACTTCTTCTGCACGCTTGCTTGTTAAGGCTGTGAGGATGACAAACTTGGTTAAGTGATCCTGATATACAAGAACAAACTTATAGTCTCCGTCCTGCTGACTTTACATATCTATTAAGTAAATCTGGCAATGCAAATTCATTTCTGAAAACAACATTTGTTTCACTACTAGACCTTTCTTGGGAGCTGAGGACTTTTATTGGCATGGAGCACAGAGGTTTAAAGAGATCATGACAGTTTCAGCAGTAATATTCTTATATTTTCTTTTTTATTTGTCCATCACCCTGTTCCTGCTACCATGGCCAATGCTTAAATGTGTTTCGTGTATTATGTCAAATAAGTCTTCGTTACAGACAAAGTGAAGTATGTCTGTACACCCAGAAGGTACTGGAGAGACTGGTACTGGAGTTTCTGCTCTTCTTCTATAGACCCAATGTCCTACCTCTTCAGGCGCCTGTAGTCAACTGGGGTCTCCATCTTTCCTTAGTAACATTTACACCTTCCATTGCTTTATGAAAGAAAGAACTCTTAAAAATAACACATCACAGCTGCACTACTATGAGCTGCTTGACGATTTACTCGCTGGGATTTACGCTCTAGGTTTAAAAGAAGCAAGCTTCACGCATGCACTATGGTTTAAAATAAGCAACCACACACACATACACACAGTCTCCAAGGAGGGTTGGACGAAGTGCACATTCACTGGCCAATGTGTAGAATTCTGTTGTTTTACTATATTTACGCACATTCTCCAAGGCTTCAGGTTAATGTGAACAATCGCCAGTTATTCTGCACATTCTCCGATCTTCGCACATAACCATAACATATACATTCATTTTGTAAGGTCAAATTATATGCATTTCATATCATCTTCATTACTGAAAATGACATAGAATTTAATATTTTCTTATGTCTCAGAAAACTGTTTCTAGTCAATACACTTTGCATGCTGCAAAATAATCAATCTGGATGTAATTTAAAATAAAATAGGTTTAGGTATCTTATTAATTAGGTAGTGATAGTGAAATTCTCCTAAAAGATTATAAAGAGTGTAGAAGAACAGCCATCAAGATGCATTAGTAATAAAGGCAGACCGGAGTGTTAATGTAAGAGTACATGCCGCACCACACACAGTACTTTCAGGTCATTACTAATGCTCTACACTTGCTAGCAAGAGATTGAATTGGAAACCACAGTAGGTGTTTGGATATTTAAATACTAAAAAACGCATGTGTAACGGGTCACATTAAATTCTTCGCACACAAACATGTACAGTCATTACGTCAGATTTGCTGTAAGTGAACATCAGGACAAGTAAATAAATGTACAGCAGCAACTCATAGTCTCCGCCAAACTACTTTTTTGTGCACACATCCTTATTTCTGGAACAATATTTGAATATTCAGACAGCCAGTTTTCTGTCTCTTTTCATTCGGAGCATATAACAAACAGTGAAAAAAGCTATCCCTTGTTATGAGATTAACACCTGCTGACCTGTTCCAAATTTGCTGAAGGGATGATTGGGGTTGCCTGTAGCCTTCTCCAGCTGAAACAATCTCCAGGCATCGTTCATCAGGTTCTTCTCGTGCTCCGAGTCCACCGCATTCACTTCTCTGTCTTTGCAGCTCTCGTCAAAGAGGGGGCACAAAAAAAACTGAGCGAACCTAATACACCGAAAAATCAGGGGGAGTTTTCATATGTTAGCCACTTTTCCCTGAGCGACAGAAGAGTGTACAGATCAAATTGATAACCTCCAGCAGGTCTACAGTATGTTTAGTACCAGAGGTAGGAACCTTAGGCATTGTAAAAAAAACTGCACAGTCAACAAGGCTTCTGATGCAGAGTGCACAGACAGATAAAACGATGGAATTTTGTAATAGAGCAATATTTTGGTATAAAATTGAACAATTATGGAACACTGCTTTTTTAAACTGGAACTGGTCAAGTTCTAAAGGCTTATTGGGAGAGTCACATTACCTACCTTTAATTTCCCCCAAACCAACACAGTAAAATATCTACATTTGATTGGACGCTGTTCCTCGATAATCTCGACTCACCTGTCCAGTGCACCCGCCAAGTGTTCATGAGACACATCAAAGTAGAAGTTTGTGTGCTCCCCGCTGGTGAAAGCATTGGAGCTCCCAGCATGCTCACTGAGGAATTGGCTGTACTCATTCTCCTTGGGGTACTTCTCTGTTCCCAAGAACAGCATGTGCTCACAGAAATGGGCTATACCAGAAATGTTGTGAGGGTCGGATAACGAACCTAAAAAGAAAAAGCAAAGACAGATTTTATTTCCTGATGCAATTAGTATACAACACCCAATTAATGTTCCTTTTTCTTAACCTCAGAAGAGTTAAAGAAGTTAATTCTGGTCACAACAGTCAAATGTCACATCACATCAGTGTCTAGTGTATTAAGTGTGCGGACGGGAATGCTGACAGTGAGCATGATCAAAGCTTTCACAGGCTTGCTGCATGGTTTGAAAATGAGTGGGGTTAGTAGCATTCATGTGCCAATGTGCGAAGCAAACTACAGCGCTCCCTATTTCGCTATCTGACACATGAAAAAAATTGCAATATTGAAAATAGTGAATTAGTGAAGGGCCCTTCTACAGGAAAATATAATGCTTTCACAATTTACTGTCAAGACAGCCGAACAGTGATTATCAAATGGTGAAACATTAAGGGACTACAAAACGTGATGTGGTATGTGGTAATGCAGAGTTACCCTTCTGCTGTAGAGAGGTACAGGAATGCATACAGCTTGTGAAACGCTGTCATCTTTCACGATCAACTGAAACGGCACTGCAGCATTACGGTTCCTCACACACATTACCTATATGCACATCAAGTGCGGCTGAAGATTTGTCTGTGGTGGGGTCACTGATGAGAATAGCGTGGATGCCATTAGCAAACTCCAGTCCGCGATACAAACGCTTGTCTTCTGGGGACCGGATGATGTCGCTCACAAGCCTCTTTACTGATGGATCATTCATTCTGTAGCTGGTTGTTATCTGGGTTCTAAAAAAAAAAAGAATAATCCAATGTAGAAAAGCATAAGTTGTAATACATCAGTTTTTTTAGGCATTCAAATGAGTTTTGAGGACACCAAGAACTAATGAAGCTCAAACAAAATACATCACGCCAAATAAAATCTTAAACAATATTAACCTACAGTGTCGCAATTTACAAAGGCAGTAAATCTTAAAGCTTTCTGCTAAATATTTCGGTCTGACAATTTGTTATTAGTTACATGTTAAATGTTATTGGTTACATAAGTTGGTCACATTAGTTACATAATAAAAATAAGAGCTTCCATTTGTAGGGATGCATTTTGCTACCATGTAAAATTACCCAACCCTAATGTAAGTTTGTGCAGGGCAGGAGTCCTGCGCATGAAGAGGGTTTTTTGTGTAAATGTATATTGTAAATATTGTGTACCATTCCTTCAAATTTAATATGCACTTTTTGAACCATTTTTTGCTTCTCAAATAGCCTGCATCTTAAATTCGAGTATGTATTGTGATGCGTGTATTAAAATCGCCAACAAAAGACGTGACTACCTGAGTACACAAAAAGCGAAGTGAGCAAATTGGGCAGCTTCAGTTTGGTCACTGACGGGCTGGAAATTAGCTAAAGTTAGTTAGAAATTAGTTAAAAATCTCTGTGTTATCTTTGATCCTTGTCTAACCTTCAAAGCGCATGTTTGAAAACAACGTGTTTTTTTTTCACCTACGTAAGTAACATTGCCCGCATAGACCTATTCTCTCTCTATCTGATGCTGAGAGACTTACCTTGCTTGATGGTACCTCAAAACATGCTCTCAATAGGCTACTGTATATTCAGAACTCAGCTGACATTCTGTGGTTTTAATGGCTGTTGTTGATGCAGACCTTAATTTTACATATGTGGATATAGGGACAAATAGGTGTATGTATTTAAAATATTTGTACACTGTACTACATATAGAATGATCATTAAAAAAAGCACTAAAAGCAATACAATGTAGAAAAGTGAACAATGATTAGTTTAAAACACTGGAGAATATCATTTTTCCAAAGCAGTTAGTCCAATATTAAGTTAACTCCCATTTTTTTTAAATATTTGACAATAGTTTTGTAAAGTTAATATATGTTTAAAGTTAGTAATGTTTACACAGTACTGCAATTGAACTGGGCTACTCTTCACCGCTCCATGACGTTGTGCACAATTCTGTTATCAGTCTCATTTTTCTTTTTCATGTTGGCTTTGGCATTTCAGCCAGAGAACATGCAACAAATCAACCAAAAGCCTCACTCTGAGGACTTGTAGCCAATGATGATAACCGGTTACAGTGATGTTACTCGGTCTTGTGCAACATTTACTGTAGTGTTTAAATTGGTTATTGATTTATTTATTTTTCCACTTTTTACTTCGAAATTTACGCCATATAGAGCAGCAGGGGAGAAACGTAAGAAAAGAAAATACCCTTAGAAAACCAACTGTGTGCTGATGACGGCTGCTTAAGATCAAAACATGGTCTTTTTTTCTTTTAGCCTCCATAATTACTGAATAAAGAATAAAAATGTTAACACATTATGAAATTATTTCAGTTTTAGTTATTGCGTACATCCGAAATCATAAAAAAAGACAGTTCTTTCATTTAGCAATTGCAGTGGGGTGATGTTTGCTGAGTGATTTATTTTAAATTAGTATCTTTCGCAGAAGGTGATGAATTCAATAATAATTTGCCAAACATCACCCGACTGCGTGCACTCGGTAAATGAAAGAACTGTCAGTACTGTATTATTTTTATTTTCTTATCATTTCGGATGTACGCAATAATAAAATAACAAAATAATAACAATAATAATAATAATAATACGTACATCCAAAATGATACAAAATAATTGCAGTCAGGTGATGTACAGAGTAATTTTAAATGAACTTTTGACAAAGGTGACGCATTTAATAGGATTTGCTTGTGTTATTGTCAGGCCAATAAGCGCACTACCAATACTTGTGATTGGTTTATATTTGGGGAAAACCCTTGATACAGTTTATCATATGATTTAAATTAACGTTAATATGACACAGAAGGATTCCCTAAATAGCCAGGTAGCGGATTTGTGCTTGTTCGTAGAAAACAAATTAATAATTTAAAAAGTAGTTTAAAAACATTTACTTGTAAAACTTCAACTGGAGAGAGATTGTTTTCTTTTACATGGATGTATAGAAAATGACCTTGAAACCAAACAATAAATATATTTTCTCTGACAGAATCCCACAACTGCGTTCCAGACGCCATTTATTTATTTATTTTTCTCAGTCGAGGGGCAGAACTATAGTCATGTGATTAATTCCAGCCTTTTTATTGGCTAAACTTGGCAAGTCTCCTGGTGATGTCATTAAAAATCAAAAGTAGTTTGATACGGCTAATGGCTTCAAACTAGTCTCCTGGAACCAGGTTTTAAGCCGCTGTTCCTAAAAAGGTAGCTTCTGTTCCATCAGCTTTACAGCACAATTGCATCAGTTTGGTAACGTTCCAAGTCCAGCATGGGATTAAGACAAAGATTGTTTGTTGCACTTTAAATGTTTGAAAACTTTTACCGTTAGAATACACTTGTTATGGCTATACTGGTATACATTTAATACAAGCCTAACCAACTCGTTTGTTCAGCCAGGTAGAAAAAACGGGACAAAAGTAAAAAAATATTCTTAAAACTGAACCTACGATACCTGTTTTCATTGGAATAGTACCTACAGATTATTTATACATAAAACATCTAAGGCGATTTAGGTCAGGTGTTTTTTTAGGCCTGGCACACTATCAATAATAATAATAATAATAATAATAATAATAATTGAGGACCATAATTATTCAACAGTCAAACAAGTCTATGTTGTGTTTCCATTTTTAAAACTTGTGTTTGTCGCGGAAATTATCCAACAAAATCATGAAATACCGGTAGGCCGTGTATCAATGTGTATGGTCACATCACGACACGGTTTACTTGATTAGTTAAAAAGAAAGAAAGAAAAAAAAGATTAAACACTAAGTCTAGTTTTAATTTGCGTAAAAAACCACAATCGAATGAATCTGTAACACCCCACAAGTAATAAAAAGCTGGATAAAAACCGGTGTGTGTTGTTATTTCCCCCACCGTGCCATGGTGCAACGAAGAGATTAACTATCTGCTGATTCACGATAGACATGGACAGGACTTATTCCAAAGTGCCCACACTGAACACACGAAGGGCAACAAATATCGTCTTTTTTTAGCATTTCACTTACCCCAAAACTTGGTGAATATGTGAATATTTTCTCAGGATCGGTAGGTGTGTGGTAATCTGGGTCAATCGGTTAACACATTGCTGCATAGTCTGCCAAGTGAATAAAAAAACGAACCTCTCAAACTACATAGCGCCATGTTCTCTTCAGGCAAAAGCAACAGATACCTCACCGCTTAAACCCGAAACCGAGGCATCCGTAAAATTTTAATTTTGCTATTTTGGTTAAGTTAATAGCCCTTGGTATTTCCGTTCAAATTTGACACATCGATTGTGTATCCCTGAATTTAGCTGTTTTCTGCCAAAGTAAAACGATGGGTGGATTGTGTCGCACTCGATTAAGCTGACTGTGGAGTTTGTCATCACGTTATCTGATGCTGCGTCTGTAATAGCTTGCCAGTTCTCGTATAGGGAGATGTGGTGCAGTAGGCTTTTGCAAAACAAGGCGCCAGTCATGGTACAACATCCTTTCAATCGGGAAGCATTTCATTCACTGCTCAGCTGATCGTTGTGTAGTGGAACCTTTGATTTGTGTTTTGGTTTACTACTGGCCCAACTACAGTACATTATGTCTTATTTGAAAATATTATTTGACTTCCATTAACAGTACACACTGCTATTGCGTATACTTGTACTTAATAACCAATGTTTTGACATCACTTGCTTTAATAAACGTTATGCACTAAAATGCTGTTTAAAATCTCCATACAGTAGGCAGCTTTGTCTGTTCCTGATTTCAAATATGCATTAAGATATGTTGTTAACAACTTAGCATTCATTGCTGAACACATGTTTTTGGTAGGTATGCATATGGTGTAATCTGTAGCAGACACACACAGTTCTTTCCATCAAAATAGCTCCTCTGGTTGAATGTTCTGACAGAGGACTTGGACTTTGTCATTGGCTCTTTGTCTTTGGAAGTGAATTGCAGTGAAATCCACTTAAATAGGGCAATCCAATCACAATATTTAATTTTCAATGTGCATTTCTAAGTCATTTATAAATGACTTTCATTTTAAATCACATGGGCACCAGACATAAGTCACATGCAAAGTTACTGTGTATGTCAGATACGGTATTGCAGGAAGTATAATGCCACAAACCTCAGAAAGGGTTGCTCAGTTTGTTTTCTGAAAGCAGAAGGTAAAGAGTGTTTGGAATTTGCAAATGCAATTTGGTATGTTCCATGTCTGTCTGTCTGAGAGCAGAATAGTATAATACTTAGACATCGCCTATACCTGATTTCTTTGTAGTTACTAACTCCCCAGTGTCTATTTTAAGTAATACCCAATACTTTAAATGTTCTTATTTCAAATTATCTTGAGCAACATTATCACAGGACCCCTTTTCATTCTGATAAACATAGTATGATTATTTTCTTTTGTGTGTGTGTGTGTGTGTGTGTGTCATATGCCTGATCTTTTCAGGAACATCTATAGACGAATACCCTTCATACTATTGCTTTCTTCTTGCAGCTTGCCCACTGGACTGGAACTGACCCGCAGCACAGGAAGTGACGACGTACCAGTCTAATGTGCATTTCTGAAACTGACTAGTACATTAAAATTAAGCTTCAATATTCATAATAAAATACAAAACACGAGACACATGTCTGTTATAGGATTCTTGCCTACTTTAGAAGCCGTTTGAACTTGCTCGTTCCGAGTCCAAACTCACAGCTCTGGCCTACAACAACGGGCCTTGCAAGTTGTCAACTTAAAAAACGTATTATTTGTGCTCCTCAGGCAGCAAATGCCGCTTCTGAGTCAGAGCCTGAACTCCAGCCTCCCAGTAAAATTACATGAACAGGTAGTGCTCACTCAACATAAAGTGAACAATCAACAAATACCTACGAAATATAAAGAAAACAAATGCGCACTTTATCCAACGTATTAGTACACAGTGGACGAAATGGCAAATTATAATCATGTAGCGTTGAATTTAAACCATAAGATCTTCACCTTGAAAAATGTGCGAATATCTCGTTTCGTTAGGAACATGCATTCAAGAGGTCGAGTTTTTCTCAGCCTCATACTTTTGGGGGCTGAAAAGTGGAAGCCTAACGTCTGTGTTAAATTGATGAAGTAAATGGAGAACAAGCCAAACATTAATAAATTATCATTTTAAGTACTTTACTAAATCAATAAAAAAACACACTGTCTAAACAATTAAGACTGCTTTTTTAAAGTCTGTGACCAACTATAACTTCTATTTTTATTGTTGTATAGTGCAGTTTATTTTAAAGATTTGAAAAAAACGTAACCACCTGAGGCTTATTAGAATCTATATGTACGAAAACGCAGTTTAATGCTTCACTTGAACACACTCAAGAAAGAACAAAGTCGCTGTCGCTAAAATACCATACAAGAAAAAAAAACACCACTACTTCACTATTTGTTTACACCAGCAGTGCTGGGATAGGAGTTTAAATTTACGAAAATTCCCATGATCCAACAGGTTCCTTGCATCCCTCTGGCCAATCAGAGTATTGAATATTGTTTTGTAGATCTGCCATTGGCTGAGAAACGACGGAAGCGCGGTATTCAAAGTTTCTAACTGCAGTTAGGAGAATGGTTCAGTAAGTGGCAGGGACGGCAAAGCTCTTAAAAATATATATATCAACAAATTTAAATATTTATCGGGGTTCTAATAGACGGGGCTGAAGATACGCATTCGATAGAAGGTAAGGAAATATCATAAAATTACTACTATAGCGATTTTTAAGTATAAAAATGCAAAATACGTATCAAATGGTACGGTACTGTATTCTTGTGGCAGGAAAGCACTGTAACCTGGTATGTATGTGGTACAGCAGGACGAATATGTGTTTGTAATCCTATTCAAAGCAAATTAATAAAATAAATGGCTGTTTAAGTAGTTTTATGTTCCTTTTTGATATGTGCAGAATTCTGCTCACTGCTGCATGATACACATTATTAATGAAACAATAAATACTGTTTTCTCTCTATAAAAGCCCATGTAACCTGTTTCCTAATGTTCTACAACAGCAACAACTTATGCTGTTTGGTTTTTATATAACTTAAGCACTGTCTTTCTGTTGTATCGTAGTTTCTATAGAGCGACAACACCGAAAATGTCTTCTCAAAATATATCTGTTGGTAAAAAGGACGACAAGGGGAAGAATATTCAGGTCGTTGTAAGATGCAGGTAATTTGTTATCCCATGTTTTCTCTTAAATGCTGTTTTACATGCTAATGTCCTGCAATTTAATAAGACTTAGACATCAGAGTTGCTCAGCCTCTGACTCGATTAAATGGCCATTGCCTATACACTGTCTGACTAGACATGAAAGAACTGAACTGAAACATGAATTTTATCAGTGACGCAGTATAAAATCATCAAATAGGATTGTATTTTTAAGTAGCTGAATCCTTAAAAACAAATTGTGCTACAAGCTTACCGTCTATAGACATCTTAATACAGTATGTCTCTGACTGTGAGAAATGAGCTCAACGTGACATTTGTGCCATCAGTGGTTTTGAAGGTTGTTCTAGACCTATGATGAAAAGACATGAAACTAAAAAAACACAATTCAGGTTAAATATCAATGGTCTATTTAAAACATGAAGCTCTGTTTATCCTCTGATGTCATGCTTTACAAATAATTTTCCTTTGGAGCAATTTGAAGTATCAACATTTATATGTTTTTAAATTCCAGACCTTTCAACAATGCAGAACGCAAAGCATCATCTTATAGTGTTATGGACTGTGACTCTGGAAGAAAAGAAATTCTTGTACGCACAGGAGGAGTTGGTGATAAAATGCCAAAGAAAACTTACACCTTTGATATGGTAAATTTAATTTCATGCACAATATGCTCTTGGTTTATTTACTTTAGACAGATTGCTTTTTTTCTAAAACAGTCACCCATTTTATAGGTATTTGGGCCTTCTGCAAAACAAATTGAAGTGTACCGCAGTGTGGTGTTTCCAATTTTGGATGAAGTTATCATGGGATACAACTGTACAGTGTTTGCGTAAGTATTGGGAAACACTTATTTTGTTATTGGAGCATAATATGCACATAATTATGCTGTGCTGGAGGGATCACCCAGATTCCATTTATTAACCTGATATGCTGCCTGGCCCTTTTTTAATAAATGTATTTACTATAACATTGGTGTGTGTGTGTGAGATTTATAAAATCATCTTCAGCCT